>CM057078.1:0-600000 GCA_029379335.1 Thymus mandschuricus
AAAAAGGAAAAAATTAGAAAAAAACTCTCGTCTTCTTTATTCAGTCTTCGTCGAGTCGATAGTTTAGGTTAACTCAAGCCACCGCAACTCCAAATCACTTTAGTTCCGGCCATCCATCCGGCCACCGGTGCCGGATTACTAGTAAATGGAAGAAGACACGGCCAATAGAAAGGGGCATTCAAGGAGGTCGTCTCAAATGGAAGAAGATTCGTCGTCGCCGATGAGTCTTGCCGTCGGTGAGGTGCCCGACGCCGCCAACAATTCACAACCTCTAAATCTCCTTGTCAAACACCAAGAGATTAGGTTTGCTGCTTGCAATACTTTCTTGTGTGTTTGAATTTTATTTCAATAATTTTATTGAATTCGCATTTTTTTTTCCGTGAAACTGCAGAAAAATTAAGATAATTTGTTCTTGTTATGGTGTTGTTATCCAGTTTTGTTGGTGTTTGATAGTGTAGTACTGTAGAAGTGATGAAATTCTTTGATTATAGAAAGAAGGTTGGGGAAGATACAGACTAACAGAGGTTGTTATATCAGTAGCTTGTGTGAGAAGTAGAACACGACGTCTGTTTGGATTAAGCTAATTACGTGGGTTACTCAATTCATTATCTTGCTAAGCAATCTAGAATAAATTATCCTCTCCTCTCCAAGGCATGGGAAATTGACCATTAAATTGTGGAAAATAATTACTCTTAACCAAATGAACTTATGAAATATTGCATAGGTAGTTACTTTTTATGTGTTTCAATCACATACTAATGATTTTCGTTTGAAATATACTATCCGATTATATTTATTCGAATCCGACCCGAATTCGTTCCGTATCCGTCCCGTGTCCGTTTACCGAATACTCCGAATTCGTATTCGAATCCGGCTTTCCCGTATCCGATTCCGAATTCGAAAAAAAAATATGGGATAGGATACGGGAAAGGCACTATCCGACCGTATCCGATCCGTTTTCACCCCTAATATACTCCCTCCGTCCCACTTCAGTAGTCCTCTTTCTTTTCGGCACGGGATTTTATGCGTAGTGTTAAATTTGAAAAAGTATGGGGTCCACATCAAAAGTAAGGGTTAATTTTTGCCTTTTAAGGAAAGAGAACAAGTGAAGTGGGACGGACGAAAATAGTATTGAAGACTACTGAAGTGGGACGGAGGGAGTATAAACATGCACCACGCCAAGGCCAAAGTTATATAATCCTACTCCTACAGTCCTACTTAGGGGTGGGTCGGGATACCGTTACGCCGAAATACCGAACATACCGTGTCGAAAAAATATCGAAAATACCGAAAGAGACGGTATACCGATTTTTCGGTACGGTATCATACCGTACCGATAAGCTTCGGTACGGTAACGGTATCCAAAATTACAATACCGCGGTATACCGATAAATACCGTACCGAATTTACGTGCATGTCACAATAAATTATCTCATGATTTATAATGATTAATGAATACACTAGCATATATTATATGTTAACATTTATGCATTAAAACTATAAAAGTATGATTGTATGTAAGTGTATGAACATGATAACTTATGTTCTAGTTTAATTAACTTAAGACATACTAGCTAAAAATAAAAATTGAATGTAAATAACTTAGATGTTATATAAGTTATATAATCTTAGTAAAATACCACAAATAATATTATTTCAATATTAGTTTGATTTAAATGTAAGGCATACTAGCGTAATTTCTGAATATTTTAGTTTTTAAAGTAAATATATTGAAAAATATTAGTGAAATGTATAAATGTTGATTCATGAAATATATATGTATTTTAAATGGTTATGGATTAATTAGACTTTTTATCAATGAATTGTAATTTCTTATGGATTTTATTGTATGGATTTTATTAGTTTATGAATTTTTAATTCTATGCATAATCGTATGTTTTTGGTATACGGTATACCGTACCATACCGAAGTACGGTACGGTATACCGAAACGACGGTACGATAACGGAATGGATTTTTTCCATACCGAATTTCTGGTATGCCGAAAGGTACGGTACGACAAAGGTATGAAAAATCTCATACCGCAACTAACGGTACGGTATACGGTATGACGAAAATTTTACGGTATGCCGTACCGAACCACCCCTAGTCCTACTCCTATACTAATTAATTTGGTGAACTAATGATACGAAAATTAAATGATGTAGTAATTAGTTGATCGAGTATTACTTTGTTAATTGTTACGGGGCAGTTGACACGCTAGCTGCCTAGCTTAATCAATTTCTATAGATATATGGAGAGTTAATATATGCTCGATCGATCCATAAATACTAATTATTTATTTAATTCTACAATATAATATTATGATAGACGATCGAGTTAATCAAGTGGCCTGGTTGAAGTAACTGATAAAAGACAGTTTTAATGTTCATCGATCGATCGGTTTTACTTTTACTCACGGAATTAATTTGCATAAATTAACATTTTGATTAATTATGTTATTGCATGCGTACTTTTACTTTTTATTTAATTATTTTAATTTATACTAAGTACTCACTTCAATTATTTTCCTACGTATGTAATTATTTGCAAATTATTGGAATCGCTCGCGCGGTTGTACGGACTAAGAAAATAGATCCGTGCATAATTATTTCCCTTGTATAATGCTACTATAATTGATGAGCCTCAAAATATATGAAAATGAAATATTAAGTATTCTAATTTCTTGAGTTTCTTCTGCAATCTCATAAAACCAATAGGCCGGGTGGTACGCATGCAA
This sequence comes from Thymus mandschuricus, assembly GCA_029379335.1. Classification (NCBI taxonomy): domain Eukaryota; kingdom Viridiplantae; phylum Streptophyta; class Magnoliopsida; order Lamiales; family Lamiaceae; genus Thymus; species Thymus mandschuricus. The sequence goes on from CM057078.1 coordinate 2,740, forward strand.
ATGCAATACTTAATTAATGAAAAAATAAATTAGTATTTTATCCAATGGAATAACCTATATATATATATATATATATATATATATATATATATATATATATATAGCTAGCTGCTAGCTTCTTGTCGATATACTTCATCCGTCCCCTAATAAGTGTCACGGGCCGTCAAAATGCAATAACCAAGAAAGTGTATAATTTTACCATATTAATTAACCCCTAATCATTACATAAAAAATTGAAAAAGTAAAAAAAAAATATAATGATAGCAGGGGTAAAATTGGTAGTTTAGCTAAATTTTTACATTGAAAAATGTGATAGGACACTTATTTAGGGATAAAATTTTTACTCCTTTGGAACACTTATTAGGGGACGGATGGAGTATATTGATTGCTTCTTTCGTATGAGTATTTGGGTGGTGAACGGTATATGACCCAATATCTCTATATGTGTATATGTACGAGAAAGCAAATAAAAAAAGCAGAAGAAGCTACCAACTGCATGCATGCTACCATTTAGTTTATTTCAAAAATAATAGTACAGGAATGACTTAATTAGTTAATAAAAAAAAAAAGGATACAAAGAGGACTAACTGAACTAGCTAGATCTAATATAACTAGTAATTAAGTAAAAGGATCTTCTGCATCATTCATCATCATGCATGTCATAGTTATTTGCTAGCTAGCTAGCTCCTTCTCCTTCCGTACGTACGTCCAATTAATTAAACTCACTTGATCCTGCCATGACACAAAAGCAAATTATATTGATTAATTAGCTCAGACGAATTAGGCAATGTACGGAGTATGTAGTATATAATGAATTAAGGGTAAAATTAAAGAAAATGAAAAATTACTTGGCACAATCAGTGGAAGGGGTGATCTTGTAGGGAATGTTGAGTCCGCATTGGGCGGGGAGCTGCGCAGCCTTGGCAAAGTCGACGGCAGTGAAGGAGGCGGCCACCGATTTGAGGCAGCTGCAAACATCCTGGCGGTCCCCCGTGGTGTTTGCAGCGGCGTATAGAGCTTTAACCCCATTGCAGCAACCGCCCTCAAGAGCACCCCGGTCGGTTACATATGGAATGCAGGGGTTGAGGTAAGACACCACGGTGCCACAAGGCATGGCCGTGGAAACAGCCGGCAGCACCACTACCACTACCACAATCATCCAAACCCAAACTGACTTCATCACGCAATTACTTACTTACTACAACAGCTAGCGTTGATTTAATTTGGTGTTGTGTCCGTTGGCTGGCGTTGTATATATACTACTAATTGTACTAATAGATTAATTAAATTTGTAGTTGGCAGTTGCGAGTTAATTATTCAATAATAATGAAGCTACCTGCAATTAATTAGTTTTTGGAAGGCCTGGGCTGAACTAATTTATTTAAGACCCAGACCCAAGCCCATACATTACAATGGACCCAATTTACTAACTCGATATTTTCTCAAGCTTACAAAACATTTCTTTCTTTTTCTCGATCGAATATGACAATTAAGGCCCTCTGCTCTATACGGCTACCATGTAATAATCCAAAATACTCGATCATAAATATACTACTATCTATGTTGTAAGATTTTTTGACAAGGAAATCTCGTTTTGTTGTCTTTTTTTTGCATCGGCTAGGTAATAGTAATAGTGAAAATTAATGGGGAAACTTCTGAGTCATTTCATAATATTGTCGTTTGTTTAATAATGTCCGAATAATTCCATAGTATATATGGCCAACTGCCAACTCACACTGCATGCCACTGCGTTTCGATTTCGAATAAAACATTTTATTTTTATTTTTTGCTTGGTACGTACTAAATCATATGTTGCAAGTAAATCACTCAAAACCAATTAGCTAGCTAGCTAGCTTTTGTGGGACAAATCAACCGCCATGCACTCGAATCGATCATATCCTTTTTTCTTATCTTAGCGTTCACTCCACTCATATTATACTTAGGGATGTTTGCCTACTGAGCTTATTTTATATGCTCATATATACTAAGATGTAAAAATAAATTAATTAGGAATATTTGATCAACTTCTTTTTCTAACTTATTTTTGAAGAACGAATTAATTGCATTATACGAATATATGTGAAGGACGATGTATTTTCTCTAATCAGTCGTCATAACATAAGTAAATAATATTCATGTAAACTACTAGTAATATAGTGATGAATTTTATCCACACATAGAGATATGTGGTTCCGGAATTGAAATAAAAATCATGACATTTTAAAGTTTAGGTCAAGTTGGTAGCAATCAAATCACTATATTCAATTCAAAAATTATATGGTCAGGATTTGCGATTACAATTGGGTTCGGGTTTGGGTCCATATAATTAATAAATACTTTGAGCTAGCTAGATTATTGAAATTAGACAATGTATTTATTACTACTACGTACACTATACTTATGGGTGTGGAATATTGCAATTTTTATATTTTAAGATTACTCGTAAATACAAACGGTGAAACATACTGTAGTATATACGGAACATGTGGTCGATCGATGAGGCAAATGTCAATCTACATTAATCTATATGAATAAAGACGACTACGACTAATAACCATAACCATCATTAATTTTATATATATATAAAATAATAATGATGCACGTTGCAACCACCTCATCCTCCAGGAAATTAAAGGGTACTATACTATACTATACTGAAACTGAAGCGCTTATAATCAATAATGCATGCATGGCATATGCTATAAACCCTCGTAACATTATTGTACGTACCTGATAACAAATTAAATTAACTGGTACGTGGCCTTATGCTATATATACATATTAATTTATATTAACAATATAGTATATACTAAGCTATAATAATAATAATAAAAATCATCATATTAATTAAACTAGTAATATAATTAATTAAATATATACTCATATAATTAAATAGTGGAGTTGTGTATTTTGAACCCTAGAAAATAAATGTCTAGACTAGAGGTAGCTTGTGGAATCGAAGGGCCGCACCTCATCATGCATGATCATGCACGCCTTTAGTTTTAGTTTTGTAATGTCATCATCATATATAATTTAGCTAGCGTGGCTAAATCATACTAGTAAGAGCGAGCTTGTGGCTCAAAAAATGCCAATAATTAATATCATAAATTCTACTCCATTCCATATATATAATAGATGGACCCCATTATCATTAATCTATCTCTACACTCATATATACGCTTACTTCGAAAACGAATGAGTGGTCATGATTGATTCTCCGTCTATCAATCATAGTTGTGGGGATCTTCATGAAATTGATAGGGGGTAAACTTTGAAACCAAATTAAGATCTCCTTGTGTAGAAACCCGAAGTTGTAAAAAGAAGCTAAAGTGTATTTTAATTGAATAAATTAGCATTGGCAACGCAACGCACCCATATGAGTATATACCTCTCTCGGGTTGGGTTTGCATGCATGCATATGCAGTACGTAGCTGAAATATAATTAAGAAACTAAGCTAGCTAGCTCTTCTTAACTTTTGTTCTGAGTATATAGTAGTAATATTGTGTTGACTGGCGAGTGCGTTTCACACATACACAAGTACATGCATCATGCATGTGCTAACTGCTCCTCCTTCCTACCGTTAGGTATGGATCCAATTAATTAATCCTTCCTTCTATGTATACTACAATGATATGCACAAATTAATTAAACTTCTTCTCTTGTTATAAAACATGTACGTATACGAGTTGAGTATAGATACGTACAGTTGAACCAACATATGTGTTAATTACTACAAAATTTGATCACACCCACACATGCATTCATATGATGAAATATAATTTCAAAAATTAATGTCACTATATTCAGTGAATTATTTACAATTTTAAATATGTACGTAATTAGTCATAATTACTGAAATATATATGTCCATATTTGATAAAGGTGCACAATTGCAAAAGCATCATATATACTCCTACTATTTTTCTTTCTCTAAGCAACAATTTAATTTTTATATATATAGTTAGACTTAAATAAAACTACATATATGTATATATATTTTTATGAGAGTACATACAACCCCATATAATATACATATATAATTCGGTTCTCGCGCGTTTACTATCTTTAATTACAATTAGACCGTACCATTCAATTAATTAATCTGGATATGGATATATATATATAGCTTGCGAATTTTCCCTAGGATATATCCTTTTTCTTAAAGCCATACATCAGAATTTTGTTTAAAGCAAAAGTCAAGAGAAGATGTGAGGGATGGATATACAAAATACATAACTTATACTGTGGCTTTTCTTATCGCACGTTCAACGGTTCGGGTGGGATCAGATGTAAAACTTAAAATTTTGAGTTTGCATTGCATGCTTCTCTTGGAAACTTCCCTAGCTAGCTACTCATTCATATATATACTGTACATATTTTCATAAACTCATACAGATACATGGCTAATTTTTTTTTTATACCATCTTTTGCTAAAATTGAGTATAAGCATACTCCTTTTGTCCTAATTTAATAGAGTTGTTAGAATATCATAATTGATAAACTCGATCTCATTAAAAGTAACTCGCGCGGTGGAATATGATCATTTTGTTTAGAGGTTAAATGATGAATGATAGACAAAACTCAGTTATATATATATATAGTTGCATGAACTTGTTAATAATTAAGAACATGGAATGACATGCCATGATAAATATTGGGAGAAGAGAGCTACACACAAAATTATGAATGTAATACATGCATGCGGGTGAATTTTATTCCATATATACTACGTAAGGAGTATCATTATTGTCTTATGTCGCTTTGTGTATTAGAATACCTAGAGAAAACAAATATCTACTGTATCTCAAGATACTGAATCTTCTAGATATATTTGAATAAAAGCTAAGGAACCTAACTGCATTATTAATACTATATATTTTGTCAAAGGTTTTAGGATATACTACTACATATCTATATACTTATAATATTAAAGGCACAATTAATTAATGTGATAATTATTATATATATATATATATATATATATATATATATATATTAATAAAAGCTGCAATGTGATTAGTATAAGTGGTTAGAAGGCAATGGAATAATAATTAAATAACGCGCGTATAGAATTTGACGTGAAGCAAAGGAGTATAACAAATTGGTCGATCGACAAGGCGTAAACGCACCATTCTTGTATTACTCCTTAGCTTGTTCCTTTATTAATTTCCCAATTACACAGTATTCATATATACAGTATATATATGTTTTTCTTATACTAGTATTCGTTGCAAGGCCGGGCAAAAAGACACGTGTGTGGTCAGACTTCTCTCTCAAAGATTTTTTTTTTTTTTTTTAATTAGTTGTCTCTGTCACGCAAGAATCAACAATTATTATTAATAATGTAAATTCAGTTTTCTTACAAACTACAAATCCAATTAATCATAGAATGTTTCCCTTCTCCTTCTCCACAAAACCTTTTTAATAAATAGTTAAAGACTCGATCCCTAAATCTCATCACCAAATTCATCGTCCACTAGTCTCTTTTTCCTCTATCTCTCTCTCGATCTGCTAACAAGCTAGGATTTTCATATATATATATATATTCCTTTTATCCAATAATACTGCGGATCGGAATATACTAGTCCCTCTAATAATTTAGTTATTTCAATTGCAATATCTTCTCTCACCTCCACCTCCATCCAACATCTCTCTCTCTCTCTGCTTGGTTATTTCCTATTCTTTTCTCTGTTGAGTTTTTCTTTTTTCCTCTTGTTTGCTACAGAAACATCGGCCAATTTATAAGCTTAATTCTTGGTTCAAAGATACAAACAACAAGGGGGAAATTAAAGAGAAGAAGGAAAATTGGTGGTTGGATCGATCGAATAATATAATTAATGCAAGAGAGAGAGAAGCGATCAGGTTAATCTCCGATGACCGACGTTGTTGAGGATGGGATTCGGGCGAACAATCATGCAATGTCGATTGAGCAGAGGCAGCTGTTGGAAAAGTATGAAGTCGGAAAACTGGTGGGGTGCGGCGCCTTCGCCAAGGTGTATCACGCTCGTGTGGTCGACACCGGTGAGAGCGTGGCGATTAAAGCCATCAACAAGCACCGGATTCATAAAGCCAGCATCAAGCGTGAGATCTCTATCATGCGCCGCCTCCGCCATCCTCACATCGTCTCCCTCCACGAAGTCCTCGCCACCAAATCCAAGGTCTACTTCGTCATGGATTTCGCCAAGGGTGGTGAGCTCTTCGCCAAGGTCGCCAAGGGCAGATTCTCCGAGGATCTCAGCCGTAAGTATTTCCAGCAGCTCATCTCCGCCGTCGACTTCTGCCACTCCCACGGCGTCTTCCACCGCGATCTCAAGCCCGAGAATCTCCTCCTCGACGACAATTGGGATTTGAAGGTCACCGATTTCGGACTCAGCGCCGTCGACACCGACCAGACCCGACAAGACGGGCTTCTCCATACCCTGTGCGGCACCCCGGCTTACGTGGCGCCGGAGATCCTCGCCAAGAAGGGCTACGACGGTTCAAAGGTCGATGTCTGGTCGTGCGGCATCATCCTCTACGTCCTCAACGCCGGCTATCTGCCCTTCAACGACACCAACTTAATGGCCATGTACAGGAAAATCTACAAAGGCCAATTCCGCTGCCCCAAGTGGATCTCGTCGGATCTCCGGCGCTTCCTCTCCCGCCTGCTCGACCCTAACCCGAATACCCGAATCACGGTCCACGAGATCCTCAACGACCCCTGGTTCAAAAAGGGGTATAATCTATGTAGAGAGCTGGAATTCAAGGCCGAAGAAGCGCCTTGGCCTTCGCCTTCGCCGCGTTATTTAAATGCATTTGATCTCATATCCTACTCCTCCGGTGCGGATCTGTCCGGTTTGTTCAATTACGACATGAATTCGGAGATGTTCGTGTCGGATGAGTCCCCGGAGGCGATAATGAGGAGGTTGGAGGTTGGGGCGGAGGAAGAAGGGATGAGAGTGAGCAAGAAGGGAACGGGGTTGAAGCTGCATGGGCATAATTGGAAATACGTAATAATGGTGGAGATTAACCGGTTAACGGAACAACTGGTGGTGGTGGAGGTTAAAAGGAGTGGATTTGGACATGATTTGTGGGTGGAGAAATTCAAGCCCCGCCTTCATGATTTAGTATACGTACCGCACCAGCAGGAGCAGGTGCCCGGTCATAATTAATTTTTAAGCAACAACAATTGTACGTAATACTAATATTCTTATTCTTGAATATTAATTAATGTCCCAAATTCTCTCACACTATCGTATATACTAGTTTGTTGATATTGTGCATGGTTTATAATTTCCTGCCGGAAGCTGGGACAAGGTTCCCTAGCTAGGTCGGATCGGAGAAGGCTCAAAATTTTAATTCTAATAGATAATCAAGGCATAATATATATTGTTTCCTCTAATTCCCTCTTCCTCAGTAGGGAACACCAATTATATGTGGTGGGCGTGGAAGGCGAGATTAATTAAGTAACGTATTAAACAAAACGACTAGTCTCCTTGTTAAATAAGCTTCTTCTTAATTAATTACTTGTCTTCGTCGGTAAATAATATTATTGTTCGCTAGCTGAATACCCTTCCTTAATTTAAGGGATTAGTTTTGTATATTACTACTAATTACATCACATGTCATTATCCTCTCTAAGAGAATCAAATTTAAATAAATATATTTGAATAATTGCTTCGCGAATATACTACCCCATACCATATATTATATTAAGTGATAAAGAAATATGTATTCTTAATAATGTATGCTGTTGCTATTTGCTAGTGAGTGGTAAGCGCAGGTCGCTATCCGATAAGTTTGAATATATACGTGCTACTTAATATATAGTGCATTATTTGTTTTGTTTGGTATATATCATATACCAGTATTTAAATTGCAAGAGTCCAGACAAGCACGTCAACATCATCTTAAAGTTTAGATTTATATTTCCAAAAAAAACTAAAACAAAAAAATTCAAAACAAAACTAAAAAACACGAAACGTGATACTCCACTTAATTAACGCTTGTGGTTGTGGCCAATAATGTATGTAATATTTGGTAAGTTAATTCGGTCTATATCATTAACAGTTACTGGGCCTAATAGACTAACGAGATTAATTTGGGCCCAACTCTAACTCAAGTGCTCATGGGCCTCGAGTGAGTTACGATCGTAAGTATTTGGGTTTGTTAGTTGCACATGAATACATGATTATTCCACTGCCATACTGTAAGTCTGTAACCATGCAAACACTTGACTTGATATATACATTATTATTAACTGAAATGGTGAAAAACGTATACAGCCATGGATCGGATAACAACATTTTTAATAACACACGTACGGAGAAATCATATATGCATATATGTGCATGTGTGCAATAAGCTATATACGATTTCCTCACTTTTATTGAAAATGAAAACATAATTAATTAACGACGGTTCTGCAGTTGTAGCGGCGAATCTGGCCTTGATCCCCCGTCAAGGGCTTGATGTTCCCCATCTTCACCATCGAAACTGCAAAGGCCCTCGCAAAAGCTTCATTGTTATAGCTAAAAGCAGAGACCAGATTCCTGGTTAGGGAGCTGTTGAGGAGCTCTTGATCCGAGTGAAGGAGCCCTCTCCCACCTATTATATTCCCGAAATACTTGGTGTCGGTCAAGGCCGGCGTCGGGTCCAGCGGGAACAGGTTGGCGTCGCCGCCTCCTCCCTGGGGTGGGCAGATGGCCTGCAGCTGTCGCCGGAACTCGGGGTCGATGTTGCTGTCGTTGTAGATGTGGGCGCGGAAGCTGCTGCACTGCGCCAGCCCTAGAGTGTGACCGCCGGAGAGGACCACGAGGTCGTTCACGTCCAGCCCTTGATTCTGGAAGTTGGCTATCAGCTGCGGAAGGTCAAGGAATGGCGGTGGGATGTCGTTGTTCGCCGTAGTTATGTTGGCGAACGTGGAGTCACGCCGCCCTAGGAGGACCTCCCACCCCAGACCTCCTAACTATATACATATAGGAATTAATCAATCTTTATTTACAATTGTAAATGATATGCACATATATAGAGAGATTGGAAGAGGTAGGTCAAGTACGTACCCCAACGACGGAATCACGAGCAGCAACTGCCAGAATGTCGGCGCACGACACGACTGGAGCGCCGCAAGCTTCATCAACCGCCAACTTAATTCTGTCCACTACTTCGAATCCTCTCACCGAATTATTGTTAGGCGCTGCCAGTTTCTCACTCACAAACTGCGGAGTCGAGTCCAACAGAATGGACCCATCACAACCCTGCATGCATGAATTGAAGAAGATATTACATTACATACATACATGTACACACACATATATGCCTGACTATACTTATGATTAATTCTCTATCGATCTATCTAGCTAGCTATATATGGCTTACATTAACGAAACAATCGTGAAAATGCAGGCGCAGTAAAGAGGCGCCCATACGCTTTTCTTGGAGCAGGGCCTGTTGAACCACTTGGTTTATAGTTGGCAAGGCTTGAGGGCATGTTTTTTCGTAGAAATTAGGGCACAATGGCTCACTTAACACCACCACACTTAATATCATCATCAAAACCCCTAATCTTATCAATGCCTCCATTTGATTCTCTCCTCTCATAATTAGCTTCTGCAATACTTCTATTTCATATATATATATAGAGAGAGAGAGAGATCAACTATATAATGTTTGACTTGGTTTGTCTTACCAAATCCATAAACCTAATATGTATATGACTTAACAACTTGTTTCAATGAATAGTTCTGGTGAAAACTAAATATTTCATGCAAACTGCAAACTATGCATTTTTATGCATAGCATGATGCATTTTTATGAATAACACGTTGCATAAAAAAAGATATTATTTAATGCATTTTTATTAATAAAAATAATATAACTTTTTATGCAACATGTTATGCATAAAAATGCATCATGCTATGCATAACAATGCATGGTTTGCAGTTTGCACGAAATATTTAGTTTTCATATGATCCACTACCTATATATATATATATATATATATATATATATATATATATATATTACCAGGTCAAATTCAAATTAAATCTGGATTATATATAAGTTAAAATAAGCATTTGATATGAAAAACATTGCTGTTGTGAAATTAATAATTCAGCCGACATGAGTCAGCTGCTGGCTCATTCAATTTCTTGTTCCACAAGTTTAATGTTATAAGTATTTTTACTACTCCACATAATGCCATAGTTTATTAATCATTAGCTTTTACTACATTTTCACTCTATTTTCAATAATTTCCTCCCTCCACTTTGTGCAATACCGTTACTATGCACAAAAGTTAATGAGGTTATATATATTGCCGAACCAAACACAAAAACAAGATACGCACAATACTGAAGCAACTATATTATCAACCTTGTATTAAAACTCGCGTTAGGGCTCTACATATATAGCTAGAACAATTAGTTTTTGGGGACAAGAATGTGATATTGCAACATTTTCATAAATTATACTAGTATATTTATGTTGACTGAAGTGAAATAGGTATTCAAGTATGAGATATAGTATAATAGCATGAATATTAGTTGCAACATTTTATGCTGCTATATTTAATGTTGACTAACAAGAAATACTCAAGTACGATGTAGTAGTATATATTATTGATAGAAAAATGTAACAAAGCGCAACCAAAGCCAAGTCCTCGTAAATAATTAATGGCAGTGAGTTCATTGAGACGGTGACATCGATCGCTTACAGTAATTATATATACATGTAGTCGGTATGAAATGATGCATGCTACGTGTTGATTAGTTCAAAGGCAATACTATCGCGATCGATCTTTTCAAATTAACCGGGCTGGTATGCATTTAACTGGGATATTGTATTTTAAAGTATATGTGACTGATGTCAGAGCTTGCGTTCCGTGTAGCATGACATAATCCAAATTGCTTGCATGAAATTTCGTCTTAATTCACCTCTCTATACTAATTCAAATTTTAACTAGTTCAAATCAAAGCTGATATATATATATATATATGCGTTCTCTTTGGTAGTGGTAGGGAAATAAACGCAAGGATAAAGAATTGATGGAAAGTTAATTTTATCATCATATCAAAGTGAAAATGTGAGAAAATCGCAAAATTTAATTTCCATCAAAGAACACACATGACCCTAACTAAATTTGAGGAGTTGTGAAGTGTGAAAGATAATAGGTGATCGAGAGACTTGAGGTTGAGGCCTGATGAAGATTAGTATATAGACATAGTAATCGTTTTTTTATTCAAAAATTAAAGTCTAATTACCTAGCTAGCTTGTCAAAGGAAAGGAATAAGCAAAGAGGCCGGTAGCTTCATTTAATTTTGGCAAGGCCCGTTAAGTTAGAGAGCCTAGCCCATATACATATGATATATGAGCGTAACTAACTAAAGAGTTGTGAGGATCGGATATATATGATTTTCTGATCAAATTAATTTTGCTTCTTTTCCGATTATTAGTACTATCAAAATGCATTATTCAAATATATATATATTACGCGCGTTCTCTTCAAATAGTAATAGTAGTACTCCCTCCGTCCTCCATTTAGTGACGGAGGGAGTTTGGGCACGCGTTTTTTCGCATTTTATGGTATAATAATAAATTAATGTGTTAAAGTGTTAAAGTGGAATAATTGTGGGCCCATTTGAATTGTTTAATAGTATTAAAATGATAAAATAATAAAAAGTAGATGTATAAAGTGTTAAAGTGTTAAAGTGATTGTGGGGTCTACGTCCAAAAATAGAAATTGTCAGTAAATGGAGGACGTCCCAATATAGTATTAACGTCACTAAATGGAGGACGGAGGGAGTACTACTATTAGATAGTGGTGAAAAATGTAATATATCTCGATTGATCGATCGGTTGAGACTAACGGAACAATCAATGAAGCGTTTAGCAGTTTGGCAAAATCATACTATATGTCAGTTATATGGAGAGAATGCATGGTGGTATCCAGCAGTAAAACGCATATATACATGTATTTATGTATGTAGAATTGCCACTATATATTATATATGAATGTCCACCTTCTCTTTTTCTTGAATTGTAGAGTATTGAATTTAGGGTAGCTGAGGTGGGGATGATACAGCAAACCACTTTTAGGATCGGAGTTTATATAATATATATTTCTCCACTACGTATAGTTTAGTACACTAATCTCCACCCAACAGTACATATCAAACAAGTCTTGAATGTATGAAGATGAAACAACTCGTGATTAATAAAGAATACTCCATGTATAATTCAGCTGGCTGGCTAGCCTGGAGATGTCCGGCTGGCCTGAAGAATCTCACTCCGCCAATCCCCACCTGTGAAATATCCATATCTGAATGAGAATATATTTGAGTATGTATATATATGGAGTCATGAATAGCTAGTAGCTAGTTAAGTTAATTACCTTGTTCCATTTAAGGTATATAGCTGGGCTGCTCGCTCTGCTAGACATACATACATTATCTGCATCTATCAATATATATTAAATACTATTCAGCAAGCAAGCAGCTTAACTTAATTTAATTACCTGATGAATGTGATAGAGGGGGATCGAAGAACATATACATAGCAATTAGATTGAGCTAGCGGTCGTGATGGGGAAGAAGAGCACATGAATTACTAACTCACTCGATCATCATCATCATGCACTAGCTAGCTAGTTAGTAATGCACGTGCCCTGCTTCTCCATCGCGCCTACCGCTCATCTTTCTTCCCTTCCCTTCCCACTCCACATATATCAATTCAATTCGATTTGCTGTAAGTTTGCTGATCAGGATATATCGGAGGTAGCTGCTACCTAGCTAGCTTGCAATTGCAAGGGAATGAGTTGATTCATATACATATACTATCTAGTTAGTTCATTCTGGACAATTAAGCTACTAGTATTTATAGCAATATCATGACCACTATTAATTAATTAATTAGTTAGTGCTATGGGATTGATAGTATATTAATTAATTAATTGGATATATAAATACATACTCATATTCTAGTATAGTATAATCCATGGAGTAATATAATGCACTTGTATCCTTTACCTATATATTTTCCTACAAGTGTAAGTGTCAACACTTTCTTTACTTTTCTTTTTCTTTTCTTTTCTTCACAAAAATCCTAATTTTATCTTTGATCAATGTTTATGTTTCCCGACTGACTACGTATAGTGTTAATTTCCTATCATACACTTAAGCTAATTAATTAAAGAGTTTGGAGGGGACAAGAATGCTATATAATTAGTACACGTGTGTACGTATTGATTAAAATTGGTAAAATTATGAGTATTATGTAACAAACAGATGTAGGCGCGTAATTGAATTGTTTAATACTCCAGAAAGAATTAAACTGCATGTATAGTGTGGTAATTAGTTGGAGAAGTATATGATCATAATTAATTAAAGAGTACACCCTCCGTCCCCTAATAAGTGTCCCGAGCCGCCAAAATTTTTGTCCCCTAATAAGTGTCCTATCACATATTTCAATGTAAAATTTTGGCTAAACTACCAATTTTACCCTTACATTTTTTTTTCACTTTTTCAACTTTCAATGTAATGATTAGGGGTTAATATGGTAAATTTATACAATTCCTTGGTTATTGCATTTTGACGGCTCGGGACACTTATTAGGGGACGGAGGGTGTAGTAATTTTTACAAGTTGCTACTAATTCACTATGTACTATATATAAAAGTGGATCGGAGTCGGAGCAGAGCAGGCACTTTAAATAAAATTAAATATATGTGACTATAGATGAATGATGTTACAGCACTAATACCTTTTTTATGGTTGCAGGCTCACATGGACCGACTAATTATTTTACTAGTAAATTATGTTACTCACAAATACTGTTAATTAATTTTTAAGTATATATACATGCATGCACATAACATATATATATATAATGATGTTTATATATATCAAACACGTGTGTTTCTAAGCAAATAGGTAGAATTAGGTAGTTATGTCATATAGTATGTGTATATATATAGTGGAAATGAGGGGCTAGCTGCAGAGATGTTGAGTACTACTGTGAATGCAAAAGAAGAAAACCTGCATTTTGAAAGGTATATATCATTCATGAGTCTCTCATCATATAAGTCAATCATATCTATCTCATTTTGATATTTTTGGTGTCTTAGCTAGGGGAATTAATTAATTTGTGATGGTGAGAGTTGCATCAATTTAATTACTGTAGCTAATTAATCTAAGATTGATGCATGAATAATTGGTCCCGTCACGGTCAATCAAAACTTCCACCTACAATAGCAAGAAAATAATAAACAAAGCATTTTCATTTACCCTAAGACCAATCGTGGGGTAAAATCCTACCTAATTATATATCCATGCTTCTCAAGTCAATATTTAAGCATGTGATTAAGATGTAATCACACAAATTAAAGCCCGTGCTTTGAAGGATTAATTGTGAAAAAATTCACCCTAATCAGCCAAATATAATGTCGTCTGCCTGCGGCCGGGAAAGAGAAATGGAAATGGAAATGTAGGTATTTTAAGATCAAATTATTACAGTTCGATTGCAATTAACTGAGACGACGATCGGGATTAAAGTTAAGAACAAATTAATTAAAAAAGGAGGCGTCTAATAAATTAAAATTTAAACCTAATCTGCACCACCATTCCATGCACTATGTAATTTAATATTGTTCCGGTTCTTAAAGTATTCAACCTTACAAGTTAAAACTCTCTTCAAGGGGGGAAATGACTAGAATATACAATAAAGTGAGATTAAGATCTAGAATCGATGCCACCAAGAGAAGAAAATTGTAAAAAGGTGTTAATAATGCATGTTCTGGTGTGGTGTGTTTCCAGAGATGTCTCTTTCCAAAACCCCTTGTAGTTGTAGTTGACATCACAAAAATCTAAAGAGAATAATATTGCTTTGTCGCAAATGAAATGAGCGCCAATTAATTAAACCACCTACACCTATATACCTACCTCATTATAATTTACTCCTATATATTTATATTCTCCTCATCCTCCTCGATCTAGATATATTTTTCAAATTTTAATTAATTACTATAGTGAATGAAACTAATAAGCAGGAGTACTTAGTATGAATATGAGCGAGCTGGCCGAATTCCTTCGTAATCGGGATGGATGGAGTAGTAATTAAGTCAGATGGATGAAGTGGAATGAATTAGTGGTTGATGCGGTGTGAAGGCCATCAACCAATGAAAGGTCGATCGAGGGAAATTAATGGGCATATCTGCACCAAATCAAAGATTTAGAGTAAAATATAATCCAAAGGGAGACAAATTGTGGTGGGATGATAGATAATTGATGGGATGTAAGTGAAAATTATGGGCCTACTCTAATTCCTGGATTTTGTAATCTTGTATGTTTATTTAATTGTATTTGTTTTTGACTGGACAATCATTGTGATTATAACATGATCTACCTTTTCACTTATTTATCATGGGCATATATATGTATGTTAATTTTACTTATACATACAAGAATTTAAAAGTGTACGTTGAAGTCCTTTGATTTAGCTTAGTTTCTTTATTTTGCGGCATACTAGTTAGTAATGCAACTCTCTCTGTGAGTAGCTAGGATGTGTTATATGTTCAAGTTTAATCAATCAATTATTCATAAAGACTAGTGCAGTAAAATATCATTATATATTATGTTGTAGTAGTAGTAGTAGTATTACGTTTTTTTTTTTTGAGTTGAATCCTGGGAAAGTGAAAGAGAAGAGTGCAATTAATTAAGTGGTGGTATACGAAAAGGAAGCAGATTATACTCCTATGTTTGAATTTGTGTTTGTGTTTGTGTTTGTGTGATAGAAAGTAGTCCATAGTAGTACTGTAGTAGTAGTAAAGTAGTGGGAAACACTTTCCCTGTTACGCGCAATGTTCCGGGTTGGTTATACACTATATGCGATCGTCATGGTGACGTGGTTTACTCATATATCAGTTAATTACTATTTCATTTTTGGGAACCCAATTAATTATACTAGTTATTCACCCACACGATGTGTGGGGAAATATGAAAAAAAAAATTAGGTTTTGTTGTGCATTTTTTTCTCTCTTTTTTTCTCCCTTCATTAACTAACATTTGTTCCATCGGATGCTAACTATTTATAAGGATTTACGTTAGTTTCATCTTGTTTCAGTCTTTTTCATCCATGATATGAAAATATGATGCAAATACTTTTTTGTTTTTTAAAAATCGTGAACTTTGAAATTTATAATCAAGAAATAGTTTGAAAGTAGGGAATACTCTTCTATCTAAACGAATAGTGGACGTTTCTTAAATATATGTGAGGAAAGATATAACTATTTGTAGGCGCGTAATGACATAAATATGGAATAAACTTAAAGTCGTCATATTAGTTAAATTACTAAAATTATTACATTGTCATAAATTATACTTTTGTAATGTTTACTATTAATCAGTTGACTAAAACATGTTAATATATAATAATGATATCATTTTAATACACAATTTAGAAAAATAGTTGATAAAAAAAATTAAATAACTAAATAATTATTAATACTATAAAAACAGTTAACATAAATTAAATTTAATGCAAATAATTAATGAACTAAAACTTAGAGCTGGCAAAGTAGAGGGCCGGGCCAAGCCCGGCCCGGCCCATCGGGCTTTTGTGGCTTTTCCATGTAGGCCCAGCCCGGCCCATAAAATTTCGGGCTGCTACATTCCGAACCCAGCCCAGCCACCTAAGGGCTGCCGGGCAGGTGGGCCAAACCGGCCCGGAAAATTTTTTCCATAAAAATTAATATTTTAAGGTATTAAATAATCTATAAAATAAATTAATAAATTATGCAACAAGTTAAATTAAATAAAATGAGTAGTAACGTGTTACAGTCATACCAAAAATCTAAAAATAAAATTAATAAGACAATAAAAAACAACTAAATGTCTTCCAATTCATCATCTAAAAAAAAAAAAAAAAAAAGTAGTCGTTAATATCTGTTTGAATTACAAAGTAGGTGGTAGAAAAAATAGTATAGAAAATAGGGTTTTAGGATTAAAATTTGAGAGTAATTAATTAAAAATAATTATATAAAATCAAAGATATGGACGGGCTTTATTAGCCTGGAAACCACGGGCTTTTTAGCCCCAAAGCCTGGTCAGCCCGGCAGGCCATATGGACGGGCCGTTGCGGCCCGATTTCTTATGGGCCTAAATTTTACTGGCCCAACCCAACCACAAACCCCAGCCCGACGGGCCGGCCCAACGGGCCGGGCTTCTTTTGCCAGCTATACTAAGGGCTAGTTTGGTAGCCTTGTTAAGATATAACAAGTTAAGATAAAAATTAACAAATAGGTTAAGATAAAATGAAACAAGTAATATAAACTTATGTTTGGTAGATCATATATATAAAATGAAACAAGCTAATATAAACTTGTGTTTGATAGTCATTCTTGTATAAGATAAATTAAGGAAATGTCAAAACTATCCTTCTAAAATTGGGACTTGGGTTTGACGAGGGGGGTCATTTGATGCTTCTCTTTCTGTCTTCTTCTCCTTCTTGCTTGGGAAAACGGTAAGGGAGGTGAAAGGGCAGCAAATTTTGACGAGGAGGAGGCTAATTTGGTATGGGGCAGTGGGAATTCATGGAAGGGGGTTTAGAAATTAGGGATCTGGGGTATGAGAAGGAGGGGGCGAATTGGGAACGATTCTGATTTTCAGAGCTCTGACTGCGCCGCCACCAACAATCGTTCGGTGGACGGGGGCGAGGTTGTTGAGTTCGTCGGAGAGGGTGCGAACTCTGCTCCTCCTCGTTGCCTCCCTCCGTCTATATTGGTTCGCTAGCGGCGGAGGAGACGGAATTCTCGGGCTACAGCGGGTGGTGGTGGGAGAGGAAGAGAGAGAGGCGATGGGCGACGGCTAGGAGGGCGGCGAGGAAGATGTCCGACGACGAGAAAGATGCGGGCGACGACGAGAAGGTGTGCGACGGTGAGGGTGGAGAGCGGCAGGTGGTGGAGATGAGGGAGGCTTGGGCGGCGCTGAGTCATCCGAGTTGTTATTGCACCGCCGATGAGTTCGTCGGAGAGGGGGAAGTTAGAGAGAGGTGTAAAGATATGAAGATGAAGATAAATGCAGATGAAGAAGATGGAATGAAGGAAGGATGAAGAAGTAGCAGTGGACGTACTTGTTTTTTCATGTTTTATTTCTGCAACTATCAAAGTCGTGTTTTAGTTTTAA
Organism: Thymus mandschuricus; assembly: GCA_029379335.1. Lineage (NCBI taxonomy): Eukaryota > Viridiplantae > Streptophyta > Magnoliopsida > Lamiales > Lamiaceae > Thymus > Thymus mandschuricus. The sequence goes on from CM057078.1 coordinate 20,895, forward strand.
GTAGTGTTTTCCGTTTTTTACTTTATTGTCTTTATTTCCTGCCGTTAGATATTTACCCTAAAATGGATGGATAGGATCATCCCTTAGCTGTGAGAGTGAGAGATATAAATACTTTTTGTATGGAATTTTGGGAAGCTAGCTGATGAATGAAGTGATTTGATGCTTTACTGTTTCATTGCTTTACACCTTCCTATCTACAAAATTCTCACTCTCAACATGGTATCACGAGCGCAGGCTGTTTCGATCATCTAGCTTGTTGTTTCGATCATCTATTTTATGGTTAAGATTATTCAACCGGTGTGTACTTTCATGGCGAATGAAGAAGAGGACGGCCAACATTCACCGAAGAAGGAGGTGAAGTTTGATCCAAAGAAGGAAGGAAATGAAGATCAGAGGAAGGTGGATGGTATTGGGCTGACTGTAGCTCAGATTGAGGAGATTCTTAATCTCCCAATCACAGATCACTCAGGTTTGCAGCTCGTATCTGCGCAACTCACGGGAACCAACTTTCTTAACTGGAGCAAATCGATCAGACGTGCTCTTGCTGCGCGCAGCAAGTTGGAACTCTTAGATGGTACCTTCCCTGAACCTGACTTGGAATCTCCATACTATAAAAGATGGTTAAAAGTAGATTACATCGTTTCTACATGGATTTGTAATTCTATCTGTAAAGAGTTGGTTGATGCATACTCTCACATTGAAAGCACATACAAATTGTGGAGTGCTTTAACTCATCGTTTTGGGGGAAGTAATGGACCAAAGATACTTAAGCTGCAAAGAGAAATTTATGCATTTAGGCAAGGAACTCTCTCTGTGTCTGCCTATTTCAACCAGTTAAATAGTATGTGGGAGGAGATGGGCATGCTCCTTCCTCATCTGGACTGTGTATGCTCTGCCAAAAGGAAATCTATGCAGAGAGAGGATCAAATCAGACTTGTGGCATTTCTTGTTGGACTAAATGAAGTTTATGAGTCAACCAAAACTCAGATTATGCTATTGAAGCCTCTGCCTAACCTGGATCAAGCTTATTCTATGGTTATTCAAGTGGAAGATCAAAGGCAGTTAAGTAATCAAGGTGGTGATAACAAAGACTTGATGGCCATGAATGTGCAGAAAGTAAACTATGGAGCAGCCCAACAACAGTATGGCAACAAGCCTTATTATCAGAATCAGAACCAAAAGCAACAGCAGTATCAAAAACAGGGAGGTAGCCAATTCCAGAAAAGACTCAGCAAAGAAGAGAAAAGAAAACAAAAGTGCACCCATTGTCAAGAGATGGGACACAATGCTAGTGAGTGTTTTAAACTCCATGGCATACCAGAATGGTACAAGAAACTCAAAGAAAATCAAGGGCAAAACAGGGCAAACTTTGTTGAGTCAACTGCAGAAATGGAAGGTGCTCCAGAGAGGTCTGATCAAAGAGAAGGGGGGCAGGACATAAGCAAATTGATCCAAAGTGAGATTGCAAAGTGCATGGGTCAGTATATACAAAAGCAAACTGGAGTTACAGCCAAGGGGGATGCAAATATGGTGCATGATGCTGCCAACAGATCAAGCCCTTTTGAAGGGCATTTTGCCTTTTCTGTCCTACCTAGGATGGACAAGGTTGAGTGGATAGTGGATTCAGGTGCAAGCACACACATATGTGCTAACTCTGATCTGCTATACACCATTTACAGGTTGGATAACCCCACAGTTATCTTCTTTCCAGATGGAACCTCCAAGACTGTAACTCATGCAGGGCAAGCAAAAATCAACAAGGATATTACATTGCATAATGTGCTGTATGCCCCAGACTTCACTCACAACTTGATATCAGTGGCAAGACTGATTGATTGCATGAATATCAAGTGCACTTTCTTTCCCACTCACTGCACCTTTCAGAGACTTCACACAGATCACTTGGTAGGAGTGGGAAGGATGAGGAAAAATCTGTATGTTGTAGAAGCAATAGCAGAGCAACATCACATTAGTTTTTTCAATCCAAGGGATATGAACTTACTGGATTGGCACATTTTCATGGGCCATCCATCTATATCTACTCTCAATCATATGCAGATTCCTAAAGGGAGAAACTATGATGAATTGGTGAAGATCATTGAGAATTGTGAAGTCTGCATAAAAGCTAAACATGCCAGGGACCATTTCCCTATCCTGAACAGGAGAACTTCATCCATGTTTGAGATGGTACATGGAGATATCTGGAGTCCCTATACTCAAAGCAACATTTGCAGTGTGACTTATGTTCTAACCTTGGTTGAAGATTTTAGCAGGGTTATTTGGACCTATCTTCTGCAATCTAAAGATCAAGTACCACAGTACTTGCTGGTTATTTGCAGATGGTGGACACACAATTTGATAAGAAGGTGAAGGTATTCAGATCAGATCATGGGAGTGAATTTCTCAATCACAGAGTAGCTCAGTTGTTCATGGATCATGGCATATTACACCAAAAATCCTGTGTATATAGCCCTCAGCAGAATGGCATAGTTGAGAGAAGACATAGAAATCTACTTGCAACAGCCAGAGCCCTTATGTTTCACAGTGGTTTACCACTAAGATTTTGGCCGTATTCCATCCTAACTGCTACATGGCTCATTAACAGGCTGCCAAGTGTGGTCCTAGAGTGGAAAACTCCATATGAGGTGTTGTTTGGTCATGCTCCTGATTTTGCTATGCTTAGGCCTTTTGGATGCTTGGCCTATGCAGCAAACTTACTTCCAAACAGAGGTAAGTTTGATACTAGAAGTGTAAAGTCCATATTCTTAGGATATGATGTCTTTCACAAGGGATATCTTCTTTTTAATCTGGAAAAGAATAAGGTTTTTGTTTCAAGAGATGTGAAGTTTATCACAGATTCATTTCCTTTTTTGAATCCAACTCCCTCTCACATTGAGCCTGATATTTCCTACCCTGCAGTGCATACACAACCCCACTTAAACATACCTTCTCTGGAGATTACAGTTGAAGATGAAGCAAACAATACACCTGAAGCAGACCAAGTACTTCCTTTTGAATCACCACAAACTGTAACTCCAGAGCTAGATCCACAAAACAGATCTCTTATCCACTTGCCTCTGGAATCATCATCTCCTCCTGATCAACCAATCCCAAGAAGAAGTAATAGGGAGAGACATCCACCTACCTGGATGCAGGACTACACAGGTTCCATTGATTCTTATCAGCTTTTTGCTCATCATGTCTCCATAACACCACCCACTTTTCCCTATGCCATTAGCCCTTCTCTCACACAACCCCACACAAACTTCCTGTTTAATTTGACTATGGTTAAGGAACCATCTTCTTTTAAAGAGGCACTGCAGTACCCAGAATGGGTTGAAGCCATCAACCAAGAACTTGAAGCTTTGTCTAAGAATGATACCTGGATGAAAACTGATTTGCCAGCAGGTGTCAAACCTATTGGGTGTAAGTGGATTTTCAAGGTCAAATTAAAGTCAGATGGTTCTGTTGAAAGATGTAAAGCTAGGCTTGTAGCAAAGGGATACACACAACAGCAAGGAGTTGATTATGAAGAGGTCTTCTCCCCGGTGGCCAACTTAGTCACTGTGAGACTCTTCTTTGCAGTTGCTACTGCACATACCTGGCCTGTACATCAACTTGATGTTAATAATGCATTTTTGCATGGCCATTTGAAAGACACCATCTATATGAAACTGCCCCCATGTCTGGATTCTCAATCTGGGAAGGTTTGCAAACTACAAAAGAGCTTATATGGCCTAAAGCAGGCTTCAAGGGAGTGGAATGCTGAGTTTTCCAGATTTCTTTGCTCTTTGGGATTCACAGCTTCAGTCCATGATCCTTGTTTGTTTACAAAGGGAAAGGGTGCTACTTTTCTTGCTCTTCTAGTGTATGTTGATGATGCCATCATCACAGGCCCTTCACTCTCTTTGTTAACAGATTTGAAGACTTCCTTGAACGATGCTTTTACTATCAAGGACTTGGGTCCTGCTAAATTCTTCCTAGGCATGGAAGTTGCAAGGGGAATTGATGGCACTACCTTGAATCAGAGGAAATATATTCTGGATATCCTATCTACCTATGGTTTACTCTGCTGCAAGCCCACTGCAACACCATTACCTTCTGGTTTGAATCTTTCTCAAGAGACTACTGATTTTCTGCAGAATCCAGAGCAGTATAGGAGTTTGGTTGGCCAACTATTGTATCTCAATCTCACTAGACCTGATATTTCTCATGCCACTCAGCAGCTGAGTCAATATATGGCCAAACCATCCAAAGCTCACTGGTTTGCTGCACTCCATGTTTTGAAATACTTGAAGGGATGTCCTTCACTTGGAGTCTTTTATCCAGTAAATACCTCTTTTGATCTCTTGGCATATTCAGATGCAGATTGGGCCACTTGTATGACTTCAAGGAAGTCATTAACTGGGTTTTGTGTCTTCATGGGTTCAAGTCTCATTTCTTGGAAGTGCAAGAAGCAATCTACAGTTTCTTCTAGTTCAGCTGAGGCTGAATATCGAGCCCTCGCAGTTACTACAAGAGAGCTTATTTGGTTGCACAGTCTGCTTCTTGCCTTTCAGGTCTCCTCTACCATTCTTATTCCCATATTTTGTGATAATGATGCTGCTCTCCAGATCACACGCAACCCGGTTTTTCATGAACGTACCAAACATATTGAGATAGATTGTCATGTGGTACGGGAGAAGTATATGGCTGGTTTTGTTATTCCCACTGCTGTTTCTTCTTCCAATCAGATTGCAGATTTCTTTACCAAACCTTTGTATGGTCCTCGATTTCGTTTCCTCTTGTCCAAGATGGCGGTGTTTGATCTCCACCACCTTCATCTTGAGGGGGGGTGTAAAGATATGAAGATGAAGATAAATGCAGATGAAGAAGATGGAATGAAGGAAGGATGAAGAAGTAGCAGTGGACGTACTTGTTTTTTCATGTTTTATTTCTGCAACTATCAAAGTCGTGTTTTAGTTTTAAGTAGTGTTTTCCGTTTTTTACTTTATTGTCTTTATTTCCTGCCGTTAGATATTTACCCTAAAATGGATGATAGGATCATCCCTTAGCTGTGAGAGTGAGAGATATAAATACTTTTTGTATGGAATTTTGGGAAGCTAGCTGATGAATGAAGTGATTTGATGCTTTACTGTTTCATTGCTTTACACCTTCCTATCTACAAAATTCTCACTCTCAACAAGAGGGAGGTTGTTTCTGCGAGGGAGATGAATGAGTTCGTGGAAGATTGACTAGTTGTGGGTGGGGTAATTTTGGGAAAAAAAAAAGCACATAGACACTATTCAATCTTCATAGATTTTATCCCACCATTTTGGTGGGTTAGAAAAACATGCTGGAATAGTAAAAATAAAACGGGCTTTACCTTTAAACCGGGCCCTTGCGGGCCGAAGGATTAATCAAAAAATCTACCAAACATAAGATATGGATGTATTAAAATCATCTTTTCTTTTCAAATATATGGGCCGAATTGAAGCTCTTGAAAGTAAGATTTGGGCCAGAGTTTTAAGATGATAAATGTTGGGCAAATCAAGATCGATGTTAATTAATACTCCTACTATTGTAGTATTGGATCGACTCTACTACTTACATATCCACGCACGCACAACAGAATCTACTTGTGAAAATACAATATACAATTTACAACGCATGCACTTAATTATGAATATTCAAGATATATATATATATATATATATATATATATATATATATATATATATATATATATATATATATATATATATTCCACTTTAATTACTACTCACTTAGGTCGCTATAGCTAATAGTAATTGCTAATTACGCACTATGCGAGCAATTCTTGAAGACCAAATTAAACACACATATATACATAGACGACGAAGCTGGGATGAAACACTCGTATAAATTAAAGGGCAAGCATGAGTCCCGGCATGGAGCGTCGGGTCAGTTGATGATGAGGGTGACTCTGCCAGAGAGGGGCGGCGGAGCAGCTGACGAGGGGCCTCACGTCCCTAACTGTGAGGCTGGTATTGAAGTATTCCCTAAACTCACTAATCACTCCTTCTTTCATCGTCCACACATGCACCCAGTATACCTCCTCCGCCTCCCACCCCTCCACGATCACATGCTCGTCCACCACCTCTATGTTTTCAGGCTCGAACTCCATATCCCTCGCCGTCGATTTCCCAGTCAGCTTTTTCATCATGTAATGGCATTCCTGTGGCCCGTGGAACCACCATTCTAGATCGTTCCCAATCAGCCCTGATATCATTTCTCCCCTCCTAACGGCTTTGTAAAGGCGGCGGATGTCTGAGACAGCGGATGCCATATTCATGTTGAGATCGACCGATCAATATAAGCTTAAGCTAGCTAGTATGTAGTAGTAATTGATAAATTAAGAAAGAATGAGAATGTTTGATTTGAGCATGTACTGCGTTGTATTTATAATGCCATGGGCCGCGTGCTAGTATATTGATTTGAGTAGTACGTAGTTGCTTTGTTCCTGGGCATGTGATATTAATACTACTAATTTTCTAGATTTATTTAATTCATTTTCAATGTGTATAAATATCGATAATGATTAGAAGATTTTGTGATGATGATAACACGCCCGACTCGTTTTAGTTCTTAATCATTCTCAAACATTTAATAAGGTTTTGGTAATGAGTCTTGTCACAAACGTAGCTGATAGTATTTATTTTTCATTTACGTACGTTATTTTATTTTTGATTTGTAAAGAAGGGATGAATTAAAGTATACAAATCAAAATTAGTTGGCATTCTAAGAAACATATATAGAACAAATAATTAGTGCATGCATGTGATTGGGAATTGATAGTTTATAATTCAACGTGACGTAGACATGAATTAATTCCTTGAATTGTCCAACTCTTAATAATTTACATAATCAAATCTCAGAGATAGACAAAAAAATGAATAATAAAATAAAGAAATCACCTCCTCAAAAACCAACGAGCCCATTTTATTTTTAGGAACAAACTTGTAGGAAAGGGATAGAGTAAAGTTAAATATTTTAGTACGTGTAAGTTTTATTAAATCTAAACTAGAGCACTATAGATATCGATGATAAAATATTGTTAAACAAAAAACCCGTAAGACTTATGATTTGGTTTTAAAAGTCATAGTAATAGAACAAAGGAGCAATTAAGTTATTGCAATTTGAGTAGTTATATATGGATCACAAATAATAGAAGGGTACGTAGGAAGAAACAAGAGAGATAGGGCCAAATGCATTTAAGAATGGCAGTTGGATCCAAGCTAGCTGTGGGTACATGCCGCTCGTGCACACGACTTGGACATTCTCCTAACTCTATCCCGGCCCACACGTACCGTACCATTGCATATTCTATCAATTATTTCCATTAATTCATTCATTTCTCAAATAAATGTTAGTTTCAATAAGTTTTGAAATGCATGCATGCTTTGGTCGGATTCTCTATATATTCTAGCTAGCTAGTATATGTATATCCAAGTCTTTATAAATGTGAGAGAATTGTTATAATTTCCTGCTATATAGTATATAGTAGTTGCTGATCCAAGCAAGATGAAGAATGTATGTGTGAGAGAACTCCTACCATATATATATATATATAGCTTAATTAGGATTTGCTGCTAAATCAGCCATTATATATATTACCAAAAAGTAATTTAAAACAAAACAGCTGAAATATATGCTTCATGAGATTCAATTATCGAACAATTCACGAAATGAAATAGCTAGGCAAACGAGACGACGTGTATGCATATATACACAAGGGAAGGGAAGGGAAGGGAAGGTGTGGTATGCATGCAATTAATTAGTGGGACCTAAATATACGATATATATTGAGTATTATGAGTTGTTGCTGTTATTGTTAATTGACAGAGAGGCAGAATTGAGTGATGAATAAATTGGTACACCATTCCATTCCATACCTAACATTGAAGTATCGTTTACTTACATAGTCGCATAGATATATATGGATCCATCGACAGGGACATTTCCTCTAACTCATCAATATATTCCGATCATTCGATCTTTGTTATAATTTATTTAATTTGTGGATTGGATGGTAGTAGTATGCATGGTCGTCGTCTATGTCTATGCATGCATCTGGTCAGTGTCAATACGACAATACCTTACACTTCTAATCATACACACGATCTCGATCAGACTGGCTTGATCAAAATGTAGTTGCTAGCTAGCTAGGTATATAGTATAGGGTTGGATTTCATTTCAAGTTTTGTAATTAATTATAAAGTGCAATGTACATTATATATGTAGCTCTAATTATATATATACAGTATTCTCCTTCTCCACAACAATATTAGCTAGGCCGGCCCAAAAGCCCAATTCCCCCGGCCTGGCCTATATATAGATCTAGATGGCCAAGGAGCTGATGAGAAAGCCCATCCACATGCATGCATGTTAGGGTTTTAGACCTAACGAGACGAAGAAGACGGACGCGGGACAAACTCCCGAAGTACACGCCAAGAACTTAAACGTGAAGGAAAAGAAAATTGGAGGAAATATGATTTGTATTGATCGATGATGAAATAATACAAACTATCCTCTATTTATAACTAAAAACCCTAGGGTTGGTTCGACTCTCTTTTGCGATACGGGAAAGAACCAACAAAGAAAACCCGTAAAGGAGCTTATTATTCCGCTCGACCCAAAATAAAAAGAACGACGGGCCAAGCCCAATTCATAAAATAAATAACATAAAATAACTAACAAATTAAATAACTAACGATGAGGGATAAAGTCGTCGTATCTCCGCGGAGGCCGAGCCCGTCTCGTGGATCGGCCACGTCCCTCTTCCTCTCGCTTTTCCTCATTCTCGACATTCGTGTCGTACGACACTAACTCTGGTTCATGGCGCTCACGACTTCCCTCTTCCCGTGCTTCCTTAGATACGATACTCGTATCAACTCCCCCCTCGTTAACTCGTTCCTTGTCCTCAAGGAACAAAGAAGGAAATTTCTTAGCAAGCAATGCAATCGGCTCCCATGTTGGAATTGCACCGTCATCATCATCCCAATGAACCAAAGCCTCCTCAATCACTTCGCCATCCTTCCACACTCTACGTTGATCCACCATCTTCCGTGGCTGAGCCAAAACGCGGCCACGAACGAATAAGGCCGGAAACTCCCCCGGTGTCGACTCCATTCCCTCCACAAACGGCCTAAGTAGACTAACGTGAAAAACGTTATGAATTTTGCTACCCTCGGGCAGCTCCAAACGGTAAGCGACCTCCCCAATACGCTCGACAATAGGAAACGGGCCATAATAACGCCTAGACAACTTCTGCGACAACGGCCTCGCCACCGAATGTTGTCGATAAAGTTGTAATTTCAGTAATACCCGATCTCCTACCTTGAACTCAACTTCCCGTCGATGCTTATTGGCCGACGAGCGCATGCGTTGTTGCGCCTTCTCAAGATTCTTTCGCAACCACACAATGAGCTCACCCCTTTGCCGAATCAACCCTGCCACGTCCGCTGGGCAAGTAGCCGCCGGCGCTGCCGCCACAAGGGGAGGGGGCTCACGGCCATAAAGAGCCCGAAACGGAGACGTCCCTAACCCTTCATGGTGGAAGCAATTAAGGGCGAGTTCTGCCCATGGAAGAAAACTAGTCCACTTCGTCGGTCGATCCGCCACGAACGCGCGAAGATACTGTTCCAAGCCTCTGTTACGAACTTCGGTTTGGCCGTCCGTTTCCGGATGATAAGCCGTAGAGAACTTGAGCTTCGTCCCACTCAACTTAAGTAAATTCTCCCACACCTCGTTAAGAAACACAGAGTCACGGTCGGAAACTATAGATTTAGGAAAACCATGGTGTTTCACCACCGTTTCCACAAAAACATTGGCAACTCTCCACGCATCAAACTTCGCCGGAAGAGGCGCAAAATGAGCATATTTCGAAAGGCGATCCACCACCACCATAATAGCTGCGAACCCTTTCGACTGGGGAAGACCCGTGATAAAATCCATCGTCAACTCTTCCCAAACTCGCTCGGGAATCGGAAGAGGTTGTAGTAACCCGGCCGGTTTCTGCGTCGAGTATTTAGTCGTCTGACAATCAAAGCACGCTGCCACAAAATTCTTCACATCCTTGCGCATCCCGTCCCACACAAAAGACGTAGATAACCTCCTAAAAGTCCGCTCAACTCCCGGATGTCCCGCCGACGGAGTAGAATGATATTCATACATTAGTGCATACTTGGCATGAGATTGGGCCCCAACCACCATGCGTGTACCATGCCAAATAATTCCATCCACCTCGCGGTAGTGAGATGCAGCCGCTCCGTCCCGAATCTTCGCACGCAATTCCACTAACTCCGGCAAGGTCTCCGTGTCATTTCAAAGGACATCCATGATCTCCGGCAGCGGGTGCGCCATCGTCGAAAACAACACCCCACAATCTAACACCTCATCAACGTCATCATTCTCTAACTCCACCACGGCTACGGGCTCCTCAACTTCGTCACGTCGAGACAAGGCGTCCGCGACCCTGTTTGAAGCTCCCGACTTGTACTCAATGCGAAATTTATACCCCATAAGCTTTCGCACATATAATTGTTGATCTGGCGTTTGAATCACCTGCTGAAGCAACTCCTTAAGGCTCTTCTGATCGGAACGGATAACAAACTCACGGCCCAACAAATACTGTCTCCATTTCTGAACGGCCTCGACTATCGCGTACAACTCTTTATGATATGTAGAAGCCACACGACGACGAGGTCCCAATTTCTTGCTGAAAAAAGCGATAGGGTGCTCCTCTTGCAACAAGACCGCGCCCACCCCGAAATCCGAAGCGTCAGTCTCCACACAAAAAGATTTGCTAAAATCCGGTAAGCGCAAGATGGGGGCCGATACCATGGCTGTCTTGAGAGCGTTGAAGCTCGCCTCGGCCTCCGGAGACCAAACAAAAGCATCCTTTTTTAGTAACTCTGTCAAAGGTGCCGCCAAAATTGAATAGTACGCTATGAATTTCCGATAGTACCCCGTCAACCCAAGAAATCCCCGAAGCTTCTTAACCGTCGTCGGAGTCGGCCAGGCCACCATGGCATCGATCTTCGTGGCATCCGCTTTCAAATAGCCGTCCGAGACAATGTGCCCTAAGTACTCTACCGTCGCACAACAAAACGTGCATTTAGACATCTTGATGAAGAAATTATGCTCCTTCAAGACCGTGAATACCTCCCGAAGATGCTCAGCGTGCTCAGGAACGGACTTGCTATATATCAAGATGTCATAAAAAAAAAACAATGACGAAGCGACGGAGTAAGGGGCGGAAGATCTCATTCATCGCCGCTTGAAACGTAGACGGAGCATTCGTCAACCCAAAGGGCATCACGAGGAACTCGAAATGCCCGTCATGCGTCCTAAAGGCCGTCTTGTAAACATCTTGCTCATTCATTCGAATCTGATGGTAGCCGGACCTCAAATCAAGCTTGGTGAAAACCCTAGCATCGCCGAGCTCGTCAAATAACTCATCCGCCGTCGGGATAGGGAAATGATCGGCCACCGTGACATTGTTTAGAGCCCTATAATCAATACAGAACCGAAAAGAACCATCTTTCTTACGAATGAGCAGTACTGGCGAAGAGAACGCACTACAACTCCGTCGAATAATGCCGCTATCCAGCATCTCCCGCACCTGCCGCTCGATCTCAGTCTTCTGATGATAGGGGTAACGGTAGGGGCGAACGTTGACCGGCTTGGTGCCCGGAAGCAAATGGATCCGATGGTCAAAGGCTCGAGAGGGAGGGAGGCCCGTCGGAAGTGAGAAAACCGACGAATAAGTAGATAGCACCTCCCGAACCGCCGGAGGAATGTCCTCGGGCAAATCAAGGCCGCCGATTTCGGCCTTCGCAGAGTCGGGGACGGCCACGACCTCGAAACAATCCACTCCCTCTTGATGTAGCATGAGAGTGGCCAATTTGCGAGCCGATATATGCCGAGCCGAGCGTGGCGTCACCTTTAGACACACCGCCTTCCCGCGAAGCTGAAATTCCAACGTGCCGGCCCCGTAGTCACTAGTCACTCGCTGTAATGAACTCAACCAAGGTAACCCAAGGATGAGATCGGAACCATGAATGTCAAGAATATGGAGATCTAAAACCACCACGTGGCCTTGAATGCGAATCTCCGTCTTTGGCGCCACATTTGAGCAAGTAAGAGATTGTCCGTTGCCCACATACACCCGGAAGGGTGTAATTTCCTCCAACTCCAACTGCGTCTTCTCCGCCACTTTCGGATGTAAGAAGTTATGAGAACTCCCCGAATCCACCAATATTGACACCTTTTCATTATCCAAGGAGCCCTGAAATTCCAACGGCGTAGGGCGAGCACGGCCGTCCATGCTATAAAGATGGGATAAATCGGCCGTGATCACCTCCCCAGTAGGCGGCGTGGTTGCCAAGGGCTCGACATCCTCCTCTTCCTCACCATCCGAGCCCATGTAGGCCAAAAAACGGCCTTTGCAAACGTGCTCCCTCGACCACTTTTCCGAGCAATACCAACAAAGGCCAAGACGAGTCTTTTCCGCCCTTTCCGCCGCCGTTAAACGAACCACCGGAAGCTTAGAGTAGTCCCGTTGTTTCGTGGCGCTCGCACCCGGAGGATGGGAAGGAATATCCGCCCCCGTAGTCGGCCGAGAATCCCTTTGTTGCCAAGGTCGACGCGCAGGCGTGGTCACACTCTTCTCACCGGCCGTGTCGAACTCCATGGCAATCGACATTGCCGCGGCGACGGATGCCGGATGCTGAAACCGAACATGACTCTTGAGAGGATTGCGGAGACCTCCCAAATACATAGAAAGCAACGTAGCTTCTGAAACACCCGTGACATGGTTCATCAATCTCTCAAATTCCTTGTTGTATTCGGCCACAGTCCCGATTTGAGTCAATTTTGCCAGAAGCTCCGTGTAATTAACATAATAGTGTGGATCGAAACGCCGGAGCACATCGTCAAGAAACTGCGACCAAGTGACCCACGGATTATTCGCTCGATAAGAAAAAATCCAATCGGTGGCCGGCGGAGCGAATAACATCACGGCGTAGTGCAATTTCTGATCCTCCGGCAGACGAATGTGGTCAAAATAATATTCCACCCTCGTAATCCAACCCGGTGCCTCCGTGCCATCGAAGATGGGTGGATCCATCTTAATTAAACGGGACGGGTCGTGCGACGGAAGCGCCGTAGAATTGGAGGGCTGCTGCTGGTCCCAAGCCGAACGTGGCGGCGCCGCATCCCAAGCCGAGGAGGGTCGTGGATGAGGCGGGCCGGACGACGTGGCAAGCTGGTGGCGAAAACCTCCCCCTCCGCGATCGTCGGAACTGGGTGCGGCGGCCGTGACAGGAGGAGCGAAGGCTATCGAAGATGGAGCCACGTGCGGTGGCCTCTCACGCGATAAAGACGGGCCGCCCGGAGCCCAAGCCGTCGCCTGCCAAGACGAGGGCGCGCTGTAAGGCGGGTCTGGGTCCGGTCTGCTCGGCGGCTGTGGCCCCCCCGTCGCGGTGTCTCGCTCATCAAGACGAGTTTTCAACTCGCACAGCATGTGCATGATATTTTCCATCGTCGGCGGCGGCATGGATGGTGGCGTCGGACGGGGAATCACCGGAGGGGTTCCCATGGCCGTGGTTGCTGCCTCCGAACGAACGATCCGGTTAAACGAAGGATTAACCATGGTTCAAGAATGAAAGCACCAGTTGTTAGGGTTTTAGACCTAACGAGACGAAGAAGACGGACGCGGGACAAACTCCCGAAGTACACGCCAAGAACTTAAACGTGAAGGAAAAGAAAATTGGAGGAAATATGATTTGTATTGATCGATGATGAAATAATACAAACTATCCTCTATTTATAACTAAAAACCCTAGGGTTGGTTCGACTCTCTTTTGCGATACGGGAAAGAACCAACAAAGAAAACCCGTAAAGGAGCTTATTATTCCGCTCGACCCAAAATAAAAAGAACGACGGGCCAAGCCCAATTCATAAAATAAATAACATAAAATAACTAACAAATTAAATAACTAACGATGAGGGATAAAGTCGTCGTATCTCCGCGGAGGCCGAGCCCGTCTCGTGGATCGGCCACGTCCCTCTTCCTCTCGCTTTTCCTCATTCTCGACATTCGTGTCGTACGACACTAACTCTGGTTCATGGCGCTCACGACTTCCCTCTTCCCGTGCTTCCTTAGATACGATACTCGTATCAATGCACCATGTCCATGTTCTACCTCTACCTCCAACGCAGCCCCAGTGTTCATATGCATAAGTAGTTGTGTAAGCCCGTTTCTTGTCCGTTTTCTACTGCTACTATATACTTATATATTTTTCGTTGGAGAATCTGCAGCTAGCTTCTTCTAATTCCATGAATATTTAATTTCTTGCTATAATTTGATGGAGGATATGATAAATACTACTACTATAGTCTATAGTATATACATGATGCATTAATTGATGCTGAAGGGAATTAAGGCTCATCAAATAGGTGGAACAGAGGCACGCATGTAGATTCACACTGGTTTAAACACATTTGAGATTTAAAGAAGCTGCAATATGTTTGTGTGCTGCAATTAGAAAAATAAGACACAACTTAATTAATAGTACCCTATCAAGATCATGATTAATTGATATCAATGTCTACTGAGTTTAATTCCAATTAAACTTTATTTATTTACTTACTGTGTAGGTTTTTTTTTTTTTTGACGGCCGGGTTACATTGATTCTTCCTTGTCATTTGAATGAAGGAAGTTGACATTAATAATACAACGCTTTTTCTCCAAAGACTCTGAGAAAGGAAACCATATACCCATTTTTGTTTTACTCATTGATTCAATTTGTTTTACTAATTAATTTTACATAAATACACTTCATCCAATTTCAACAAGGAACAAAAATAAAATAAAAAGACTGTGCTACAAGCCAACACAGTTTTTGGAGGTAGTAAAACCTCCATCCACCACCAGATTGTGGCCGCTAATATACCTTGACTCCTCACTTGCAAGAAACAGCACCGCCTCCGCTATATCCTTAGCCCTCAGCGTCTCCCCCTTCAAGTTCGCCAAACACCTCACGAATTCCTCCATCTTCTCCACCTCCCCCTCCGTCACGCCGCCGCTCACCCCGTCCTCCCGCCACGCTTCCACCAACATTCTGGTTGCCACGCCGAAAGGCGATATGCAGTTTACCCTAATCCCGTAGCGCCCCAGCTCGCACGCCGCATTCTTCGTCAGCCCAACTATGGCGTGCTTGGACGCCGTGTAGGAATGCGGGCCCAGTCCTCCCATCACCCCTGCCACGCTGGCCGTGGAAATTATGCATCCGCCGCCTCCGCCGCGGATCATGGCGCGGGCAGCATGCTTCATCCCCAGCGCGGAGCCCCTGACGTTGACGCTCATTATCCTGTCGAACTCGGCTGGGTCGAAGTCGAGAATGGTCTTGTGGCTGGACTGATTGCCGAGGATACCGGCGTTGTTGAAGAGGATGTCGAGCTTTCCGTATTTGGATACTGTCCAGCTTATTAGGGCTTCGATTTCCTTCTCCGAGCTGACGTCGCAGCGGACGTACGTCGCCTGATTCGGCAGTGAGTTGGCGACCGAGTTGCCCAGCTCGTCGTCCACGTCGGCAATGATGACCTTGGCGCCGTGGGCCGCGAAGTGCCGAACAGTTGCCTCTCCGATGCCTCCGGCGCCGCCGGTTATGATCGCTATCTTTCCTTCCAATCTAAGAGGAGTAGTGCAGGGATTAGGAATGACAGGGTTAGAAGAAACGCAGTCGTTTGGGAGGAATTGGGTTCCCGAAAACATAAGTTGTTCTTGAGGCCGCATGCTTAGACTTAGAGAGACTGACATCTTTTTCTTTTTTCTTTTTTGAATGGGATTAATTTCTTGGTATAGGCTATAGAGTTGAATTCGGCATGGAATTTATAGGGAGATGTTTTGGGGTACGTTCAAACTTAATTGGAACTTACCTACGATCACGATCACGATCGATTATAGTATTAATTAATAAGCCATGCCAACTAGGTAGCTAATTATTGATTAGTTGCTTACTTGAACAATCAATGCATATATATAATATTGATCATGCATAATACTTGGCATATTAAAAAAGAGCAAGATTTTCAACTGCACAAGATATGATGAGATGAATCTTGAATTTTGTTTGTACAGTATATGTATATATACGTGATACGTGATATGTGATATGTGATATGATGTAGTCGTGGATTTAAGTACTGTATAATAATAAAACAGAATTTAATACATACATACAAATCCAACTGGCACCACACATATATCTATCTAGCTAATTAAGTAGTAATTTTAGATGTGGATTAATATTAATTAAAAGTAAAAGTAGTATTCTCCAGCTTTAATGGGATCTGCTTGCCTTGGTCAGATCTACTCCAACGCCGTTGACTAATCAGTAGTAGTAGTTAATTTAATTAGTACAGTACATAATTAAGTACCTTTCTCAATATATATTTCAATTTTACCTACTGCACTGCTACTACCAGCTGACCTTCTACTTCAATTTTAACCACTTATTACTCCTACAGCTTAATAATACAATTAAATGCTAATTAGTGAAACAAGCTTACTTAACTATTCTGGTTAATTACATTAGTAGTATACTTAACTATATAATTAATTAATAATGAAAAGGAAAATCATTAGTGAATCCAGATTAGTAGTATTAAATAAAGAAAATGATGAGTCGGTCTACCTATATTTAACTTAATTTGAAGTCTAGATAGGTAATTGTTGAGAAATTAGTTTGGGTTCCACGTGATTGAGACTGGAATTGGCTGTCATTGCATTGCCCCCGAAGCCAAATATATTGATGAAATTTTTTACTTAGTACCAGAGATTTTATTCTCTCTCTTTATATATGTATTGAGTTTAATAATATTATTTATACTACGTACGTACGTACTATATATAGCTACTAATTAATAGTCGAGTCGTAATGTAGTTGTGGAAGTCAAATATAGTGGTGTGGTAATAATTTAAAAATGATGGGGTTAGGTTTTAATTGGGTAATTAAGCAAGCTAAGCTAGGGTTGGGTTTAACAGTCCAACGTAGAACACGTGATGTACCCGATTGCGAATTTGATTTGCGAGAGTTAGCGTAGAAGCAGCACAAGTAATGTATTGTATATTATACGAAATCAAATCATCAATATTGCACTCGGACTCGGTTCTTGTACATTAAAATATATAGTACAAGTGGAGTATATTATAATAACAATTAATAATGTATAATGTATGTATCGATCTAGCTAGGTTTGTACAGAGAAGCACGAAATTAATTATGTTATATGACTCGAGATTTAAGGTATATATTATTACTGCCAAATCCAAATCTTACTGCTGGTGCTGGATCTCTTTAATTTCCACTTAGATATATTAACACCAAAAATCTAATCTCCCTACATACATACATATTATACCTTGATTCATCTTTTACTAGGAGTAATATATTTGATTTGATTTGATTTGATTTGATTTGATTACTATAGTATATATTATATATTAGTGATGAACCTTCGATTTGCGGCCCAAGTTCGTATGTGATTTGTGTGCGAAAGTAAAGGGAGACACAAGAGATTTATGTGGTTCGATCGGTGCGATCTACGTTCACGGGGAGGAAAAGAGTATGTTTTGTATTCAAAATAGCATAAGTGTTTACAATACAAGTGATTCCTCTATTTATAATCGCTGTCGACCCCGGTTGTGGAGTGGAGGACGTGGAGTCATGGGTGATTGTCCTGTTCCGGTTTCTCCTCCATCAACCCACGTTCTAGGTCTTTAGGGCTCAACTCCCTGGGCCTGCATTTAGCGTGGACTGGGCCGATTGGGCTTGTGCCGATCTGGGTCTGCTGGGCCTGCTGGGTCTACGCCGATCTGGGCTTGTTGGGCTTGTGTCGATCTTGGCCTGCTGGGCTTCTGGGCCTAGGGAGATGGGCCATTTCCTATCACATTCCCCCCCAAAAGAGTATGTTTTGTATTCAAAATAGCGTATGTTTTTACAATACAAGTGATTCCTCTATTTATAATCGCTGTCGACCCCGGTTGTGGAGTGGAGGACGTGGAGTCATGGGTGGTTTTCCTGTTTCGGTTTCTCCTCCATCAACCCACGTTCTAGGTCTTTAGGGCTCAACTCCCTGGGCCTGCATTTAGCGTGGACTGGGCCGATTGGGCTTGTGCCGATCTGGGTCTGCTGGGCCTGCTGGGTCTACGCCGATCTGGGCTTGTTGGGCTTGTGCCGATCTTGGCCAGCTGGGCTTCTGGGCCTAGGGAGATGGGCCATTTCCTATCACATCCCCCCCCCCCCCCCCCCAAAAGTGTGGGGTGATGGTGGTGTGTCTTCTGTAGTAGTGTTTTATACTTCGTGTTAAGATGTACTCCCTTTGAAATCTGGAGTTCGCGGAGTCCGAACTCACCTTGGTGTACCCCTCGAAAACTTGGAGTTCGTGGAATCCGAACTCAACTTTGCGTACCCCCTTGAAAACTTGGAGTTCGTGGAATCCGAACTGAACTTGGCGTAACCCCTCGAAAACTGTAGTTCGTGTGCTCCGGACTCAACTTTGCCGATCTGCCTTTTGAAAATTGTAGTTCGGTATTACCGAACTCATCTCCCGCCGAAACCGTATAAAGTTGTCAGGTGCATTAAATGCGACACTTGGGGTACCGATAAAGCAGGGATTGGACGGGCGATTCGTGAAACGCCGTCGCATTAACTAGCGTACTCAATACGCATTAATTCCCTTCTCTTTATGATTAATGATTGGGGAGATTTGAATCATTCACTCTCTTCTTTGATTTTGAAAAGAAACCCTAATTTCCAATTCTCTGCATTGTTCATCGTTGCCAACCTTCAAATTTCTGCAAATTCCTCCAGTAGTTCAACAGAAGTAAGTATGTCTTCCTTATTTTCTTTCTCTACTTCGAATTCCTCGTCCGTTAAGCCGGTATATTCTTTGATGCCATCTGCTTCGGCGGCGGAGGAGGTCGCCGCCGTGTCTTCATCTGTATCCCCTCCAAAATCGGCGGCGGCTGCGGAAGAAACTGCCGCCGCTTCTTCTTCCTCCTCCCTTCCTATAATTTATCCCGACCATATGCGGGCCTGTGTGCGGTCGGACCATGAAACCCAATATGGGTTTGAGGTAGAATTCCCAGAAAACCCCGATGTTGTTTTTGGGAAGGTGGGAACCTATGATTCCTGTGTTTCTACTTCCACCCTTTACAACCTTGCTGTTAATTTTAAATTCCCCCCTTCTGCCCTTCTTCTTCGACCTACCTCCGGTGATAGGGCTTGCCGGCCCCCTCGGGGTTTTGTAACAGTTTATGTTGACCATTTTGAGGCCGGTCTTCGTGTTCCGTTTCCGGCCATTTACTCTGGTATCCACGAAACGTTCGATCTCTTCCCCGCCCAAATCTCTCCCAACAGTATATGTCTGGGAATTGCTTGTGATCGGCTGGGAATTCCCTATTCGGTCCAGGTTTTAGGGGGGATAGTGTCTTTCAAAGACAGGAAACATGGCTGGTATTATTCGTCATACCGGTATAAGGGTTTTTTTGTTCTTGTCCCTTCAAAAGTTCCGAACTGGCAGGAGAAATTTTTCTACTGCCGGTTCGAAGGTGCCACCGAGGTCGGGTGGCACTCTGGTCCTGTGAAGCTTTTGCCGAAGCGGAAGCAGTTTGCCGAGGTGGCAAAACGTTTCGCTAGCCTCGGCAAGATGCCGATGTCGCTTGCCGCTCTCGAGTTGGCTGTACCGAGCCCTGATGAACCTTCCACTTCGGTGGATCCGGGGAGGGGTGAGGTCCCCTTCCCTATCTTTTTTTTTTTTTTTTTTTTTTTTTTTTTTTTTTTTTGACTTCAGTACTGATGTTGTTCGCTGTTCTCTGCAGTGAACATGGTCAAGGGTAGGAAGGGGCCCGCCCAAAAGAAAAGGAAGGTGAAGCCTCCAATGCGCCCACCGAGTCGAAGAAGCAGGCGACCGAGTCATCGGAGAGGACTCGGTCTGAGATCCCTGCACCTGATTCTCTCGGTGTCCCCTTTGCCGCCGAGGATATCGACGTGGCGGCTGCGGGCAAGTTAGTATTGGGCTTGGCCACTTCTGAGCCTGATTTTACTATCACCGGGGTGCGATCTGCGACCCCGTCTTTCCCCGAGGTAACTCACTGACGGCCTCCTCTCTTTTTTTTTTTTTTTTTTTACAACTTCCTGTTGTATTGGTATTTGTTCTGCAGGGAGTTGATCCCGCGCTCGCGGACTACGAAGTCGCGTCGGGCGTGATAAAAAGCCTGTTGAAGGGCTCGGTGGCCAAATTTGACCGAGCCAACGAGAAGGCGAAGAGGTTGGCCTCCGAGAAGGCCAAGGTTGCGAAGGAGTTCGCCTCCGCCGTTGCTCGGGAGGAGGATCTTAGGGAGAAGCTTGCCACTGCCACTGCCGAGTTGGCCGCCGCCAAGGAGAAAGCGGCGAAAAGCGAGGAAGAGCTGGCTGCAGCTCGTTCCCGAGAAGAGAAGACGGCCGCTACCCAGAGCGCCGTTCTCCGCGCTCTTGCTGAGAGGATGTTCCTCAGCAAGAGGTTTAGTGCACTGGTCCAGGACCTGACCGAGCCGGCGAACACTCGGGCTATCGCCGAGGTACTGGACCGAGTCGCTGTGGACTTCCCCGAACTCGATAAGGGGAAGTATGATTATAAGGTCATCGAAGACGATGACATGCTCAGCCTCTACTACCGGAAGATGGTGAAGAACACTGCTGCCTTTCCGGTTATCAAGCACTTCCCCGGGAAGGACACCATTCTGTCCGTGGAGGAGGTGGAGGCGTGTCCCGTAGATCGGGACATGAAGTTTGAGTCCCTCATCGGACCGTACAGGTTGGAGCTGAAAACATGCCCAGTTTCTCCCTACGTGTCTGATGTGGAAGAGGAGGAGGATGACGGGCAGGGTGATGCCGAAGTGGAGAAGACTGCTGAAGAGCAGATGCCGAGCTCTGAGGTCAACCCGTCTGGCGGGGTCAGTTGATCCCCCCTCCTTGTAAATTTTTTTTTTTCTATTTTTGTTTTGCCGAACTGTAAATGTACCCCTCAGTTGATCAAGGAAAACTGTCTTTTTCAGCACTTGCTTATTTGTTATTTTTCACTCTGTGTAGAGTAAATCTGAACTGGATGTAACTCCGTATCTTAACGAGATCAAACAACTTAAAATCATTCTTGATGCTAAAGACGGTGAGATCGCGCGACTCGATAAACGCGCCGAACACCTGCGAAACGAGTTCGATGCGAAGTACGAAGCTCTGCAGATTAAAGCAGATGCCAATGAAGCCCGATATCTTCAATTGAAAGAAGATTATGCGGATGCCGAGAAGATCGAGGCCGAGCACACCGAGTATGAGAGAGTTATTCATGAGCTCGGTGGAAAGACGATCTCCGAGGTTGAGGCTGATGCCTTGGAAGCTGTCTGCGGTATAGTTCGTGAGTGCAAAAATCGGGGTTCTGGCTCGTGGAAAGTTGCTGATTACATATCCGAGCTGCGATACTTGACGAACTTGTTCCCACTGGTCTTAACTCGCAATCCGATCATGAAGATTTGGCTAGATCGGTATCCGCAGGTGCAGCCTTCCAAACAGAATGCCTGCCGGTTTCGGGCCTTAAGTCCGACTGTGCCGTCCCGTTTGCTGAAGGATCGGCTGGATATGCCGTTGCCTGTGCAAAACCGCAGACCGATCCCGAACCGCGGAGACGGGAATTACCGTGCTCCTCTTGTGGTCCCACGAGGTCGGAGTTCCGCTCAAGGAGGGACCAGCCGAAGTGGAGGGACGAGCAGAGGTGGCGGAGTTGGACGCAGCTCGGGGCAAAAGTCCCGGAAGAAGGAAAATGTAAATATTGATTTTTTGCTCAATCCGCCCACTACCGGTTGGGCTAGTTACTTTAATTGTAGCAAGAGGCCAGATGAGGGTGGTTCTTCTAAAGCATAAGTTGTAAAACCTGTAAAATAATAAATATTTTGTTGGACATTATGTCCTGTTAATATGTTTTTATTACTTGTTGGCTGATAGCCTATTTTCGAATTGGCATTTCTGCCCGATTCGTCTTCCGAACTGACACATAGGTCGTTGTTCGGGTCTTCCGGAGTGGCTCGGGGGCGCACTTCGGCTTCCGACGTTACAGTTGGGTCTTCCCTCGGCCTTAGGATGGCTATCGCCTATTATCCATGGCCGAGGTGACACTTGGGTATTAGTCGGGTTCCTATTCTGCCGACCAGGTCGGTAGGGGTGGTCCCCTGTTCGTACGATTTTGTTATTGTTAACAGAAGAGAAAATATCTGATTTCATTTCACTGAAACTGAATTACAGAGGAGGATTACAGAATTCTATTTATATAAGTAGAGATAAGAGAGGGGAGAGAGAGAGAGATGTAACTAATCCTGTAACTAACTAACTAACTAATATGCTGAGTCAGCATTATTAATTATTCATTATTATTATTATTCTACTAACATACCCCCCATGTAGCCCAAGCTATGCTCCAGTACAGCAGTAGCAAACAAAGCACAGCCAACAAAACACAGCCTCTTCATCCTCCTTGCTACGTAACAACAGCACCCAAACACAACCGATCACGAAGCATAAGAAAACGTTCATCACCTAACGGTTTTGTGAAGATATCCGCGACTTGATCCACACCAGAAACGTGACTGACTTCAAGGAACTTAGCAGCAAATTTTTCACGAATAAAGTGCACATCTATTTCGATATGTTTAGTACGAGCATGAAACTTTGGATTCGCAGACAAGGCTACCGCACTTACATTATCTGACCACAACTGATGAGGCGTAGATACAGAAACCCCCAATTCTGTACACAACGAATGCAGCCATATCATATCAGTTGTTGCAACAGCCATTGCCCTATACTCCGACTTTGCGCTGCTCCGTGACACGACTTGTTGCTTCTTTGCACTCCACACTACAAGATTTGCACCAAAATATAGACAATGACCCCCCGTAGAGCGCCTGCCATCAGGGCAACCGGCCCAATCCGCATCAGAAAATCCTTCAATGCAGTTTGACGATGAAGGTGTGAAGGTCAGACCAAGATGTTGAGTACCCTTAAGATACCGTAGTAGTCTTTTACAAGCTAGCCAATGATCACGTAGAGGAGACTACAAAAATTAACTGAGCTTGTTCACACTGTATGCAATATCCGGTCGAGTCAAGGTGAGATATTGTAAAGCACCCACTGTGCTTCTATACAAAAAAGGATCCGAAAATTCTTGCCCATCAAACCGAGAGAGTTTAGCATTCACTGCCATAGGTGTAGCACAATAAGAGCACTGACTCATGCTTGTTTTTTCCAGCAGATCATGTAAATACTTCCGTTGTGATAGAATAAACCCTGATAAAGAGGCCTCAACTTCAACCCCCAAGATGTAATTTACCAGCCCTAAATGCTTGAGCTTGAACTTAGATTCCAGTAGCTCAATAATATGAAGAACAACCTCAGTATTATCACCAGTAACAAGAATATCATCAACATACACTAATACAAGTAACAACCCAGTGGAATCATTCTGAAAAAATAGAGAAAAATCTGACTTACACCTATGAAATCCCATTTCAACCAAAGAGGACTTGAGGGTTTCATACCAGGCTCGAGGTGCCTGTTTAAGGCCATACAAAGACTTCTTAAGCCTACATACATGATGAGGAAACTGTGTATCCACAAATCCAGTAGGTTGTGCCATGAAAATTTTGTCTTCTAACACACCATTCAAGAAAGCATTACTTATATCCAATTGTTGTACCTTCCAAGACCTTGTAGCAGCCAAAGCAAACACAAAACGAATGGAAGAGGCCTTAACTACTGGACTAAATGTCTCCATAAAATCCACACCTGCAAGCTGTTCAAAACCCCTAGCCACAAGCCATGCTTTGAACCTGTCTAAACTTCCATCAGCCTTAGCCTTAACCTTAAAAATCCATTTGTTGCTAATGACCTTCATATCATCAGTATAAGGGACAAGATCCCAAGTTTGATTGTCAACAAGAGCTTGAAATTCAGCCCCCATAGCATCTCTCCAATCTGCAGAACTCAAGACCTCAGAAATGGACTGAGGTTCAGATGGCAAGGACCCAGTGACTGCAAAAACCTTAGGTTTGAATATGCCACGTTTAGACCTAGTAACCATAGAATGAACATTTGAAGTAGGAGGAACAGAAGCAGCTGAAGAGACAGAAGAAGGGGAGGAAGAAGATGGAGAAGAAGATGGAGGTGTTGGTGGAGGGGGTGGAGGAGGAGGGGGTGGAGGAGATGGAGGAGGGGGTGGAGGAGATGATGGAGGTACAGCAACATGAAGAACAGGAAGAGAAGGAACAGAAGAGGTTGATGATGCATGAGATGAGGATACAGAAGTATGACCCTTTAACAGCATATGATAAGGAAACTCAGATTCATTAAAGTGCACAGTATCACACACATAGATTCTACCAGAAGGATGAAGACATTTATAACCTTTATGTGTGGAGCTATATCCCAGAAAAATGCATTTTGCAGACCTAAATTGTAACTTGGATTTATTATAAGGTCTAAGGAAAGGAAAGCAAGAGCATCCAAACACTTTAAGAAAGCTGTAGTTGGGTTGAGAATTGAATAATAGAGAGAAAGAAGATTGATGATTTAGTGTAGCTGAAGGAAGCCTATTTATAAGGTAAGCAGAGGTGTGAAAGGCTTCCCACCAATAAGTCATTGGAAGAGAAGCCTGAGCTAGAAGTGTGAGGCCCATATCAACAACATGTTGATGTTTTCTCTCACATTTCCCATTCTGAGTATGGATGTATGTGCAGGGATGTTGAAAGTGTATCCCAAGAGACTGAAGAAAAGGAACTAAAGACCTATATTCTCTCCCCCCAATCAGACTGAATGGCCTTAACAGATGTAGAAAACTGACACTTAACCAAGGCAATGAAATGTTTAACATACTGAGCAGCTTCAGACTTGAGAGTAAGGGGATAGATCCATGTATACCTAGTGTAATCATCTACAAACAGAATGTAATATCGAAACCCATGAGTAGAAGACACACTAGCAGGTCCCCACAAGTCAGTATGGACAAGATCAAAAGGTTTAGTTGATTTGGTAGGCTGAGAAATATGAGGTTGTTGATGCATTTTCCCTATTTTGCAAGCATCACAGAAAGATAGATGTTGTGTATTGAAAGAAACATTCATGATAGCACACACTTTTGCTAAAGTAGTAGAATTAGGATGGCCAAGTGCCAAGTGTAGCAAGTGCAATTTCTCAGTACAAGATTTAGAGCACTCAGAGTTAGGTACCACATGCTCAGATGTGAAGAGTTTACAACCAAACTAGCAGACACATTAACAGAATTACACTCAATTGAATTGAAACTAGAGATACTTGATAGATGAGAAGTCAAGCTGGAACCAAATGCTGCAGACTTGAAGAGCATCCTAGATAGATCCAGCTGATACAAGCCATCAACCAGATTGCCCTTCAGCAGGACCTTGTGAGAGAGCTTGTCCTTCACAAGACAACAATCATGGTGAAACTCTATGAAAACATTATTATCAAGTGTGAACTGAGAAATGCTTAGCAAATTCTTAGTAATATGAGGAACAAACAATATATTATTGAGAAGTAAGGAGGAGTTAGATGAAGGTAACAACAAAGAAGAAGAGCCAACAGAAGAGATGGGAAGATGGTTACCATTTCCAACAACAACAGACTCATTCCCTTGGTATGCAGCACTGAGATTGAGATTGCCAAGCTCATGTGTGATGTGATTAGTAGCCCCACTGTCTACATACCAAGTAGCCTCCTCACCAACACTATCCTGAACATTATAGTCAGCCATAAAAACTTGAGGAACAACAACAGAAGGATTAGAGCCATCAACACCAGTCAAAAACGCTTGATGAACACCTCCAGTAGAAGAACCAGCACCATCAATACCAGTAAAATGCACATCAAACCTTTTAAAGCATTTTAAAGCAATGTGTCCTGACTTTCCACACAACTGACACACAACAGACTTAGATCCAGTACCATTACGCACAAAACCTCCACGATTAACAGGAAAACCCCTACCAATTGCACCACGTGCACCACCATAAGAAGCCACAAGAGCACTAGGATCAGAAAATGAATGTTGTAACCGCTGTGACAAACGAAGCTCATAATTATGAAAAACTAACTGCATTTCCTGAAGTGTAGTAGGTTCAGATCGTTGCATATAATTCACTACCAACGCTTCATACTCCATACCAAATCCAGCTAAGATGTACATAATAATATCATCTTCAGTAACTACCTGACCTACAGCAGAGAGTTGATCTCCAATCCCACGCATTTTCAGAAAATAATCTTCAACAGACATAGTACCTTTGCGAGTGGTTTGCAGTGCCATCCGCAGCTGCATCGTTCTGGCCTTCGATTGAGTGAGAAATAACCGCTCCAGGATCGCCCAGACCTCACGAGCAGAGCTGCACCGAACAACGTGACCGAGCATCGACTCTCCTATCGAAGCAAGTCCAGCTGAGCAGAAATTGATCGCGACGAATCCACACGGTGTAATCTGGATTTGGACGAGGCGGCGCACCAGAAGCAGACGGAAGCAGAGGAGACGGAGGCATCGCAGCAACCGAGATGAACTCATCCAATCCATGAGCACTCACAGTTGATAGACCTTGAGCACGCCAAAACGCGTAGTTCGTGCGATCCAGTTTGAGCACAATCGAGTGAAACTGCGGGAGAACAACACCATTGTTGGAACCTCCAGTGTTAGAACCACCATTCCCGCGAAGATCCATGAGAAAAACAGAGGAAAATCACAACCAAACAAATGAAAAATGAAGAGAAATCAGCGATAGAAACGCTGAAATTCAGAAATAAAATTCAGCGATAGAAACGCTTTGAATGAGATCTAGATCTAGATCTGGATCGAGAAGGCTCGTGATACCATGTTAACAGAAGAGAAAATATCTGATTTCATTTCACTGAAACTGAATTACAGAGGAGGATTACAGAATTCTATTTATATAAGTAGAGATAAGAGAGGGGAGAGAGAGAGAGAGAGATGTAACTAATCCTGTAACTAACTAACTAACTAATATGCTGAGTCAGCATTATTAATTATTTATTATTATTATTATTCTACTAACAGTTATTAGTTTTAACACTTGTCCTCGTCAGGATAGTGTATGATGTTAAGGTAATACGCATATAAGTGGAGTAATGCATAATGAACGCATAATAAAATAGAAACTAAGAACTTTCATTATTTTGAAATATTTTGGAAACAAGACCGAACTGAACAAAAAGACCGAACTGAACAAAAAGCTGACTGACAGATAAGACTCTACCCTACATGATACTCCACATCTATGCATAATACCTCTTCAGATGGATTGCATTCCATGGTCGCTGTATGGGCTCCCCGGAAAGAGTGGAAAGCCTGTAGGCACCTTTACCAAGGACCTCGTCTACTCGGTATGGGCCTTCCCATGTGGCTTCCAGCTTGCCGAGCTTGCAAGCCTTGCTGACCTCGTTGTTTCGTAGGACTAGATCTCCTACGCAATATTGCCGGTCTCGAACTCGCCGATTATAATATCGGGCTATGAGCTGTTTGTACCGAGCTTCCTTGATGTAAGTTGTATCCCGCTTTTCTTCTAATAGATCGAGATCCGCACGCCGGTTCTCGTCATTCACCTCGACGACGAAGTGAGTCGTGCGCGGACTGGGCAGCCCGATTTCGACTGGGATGACAGCTTCTGTTCCGTATGCTAGGTTGTACGGTGTCTAGTCATTCGCTGTTCGCGGAGTTGTTCTGTAGGACCATAGAACATTTGGAAGGTTCTCCACCCATAACCCTTTGGCTTTCTCCAACCGAGTCTTGATGCCTTTGACGAGCGTCCGATTCGTCACTTCGGCTTGACCATTCGCCTGGGGGTGGGCTACCGATGTGAAGTGCTGCTGAATTCGCAGCTCGTCACACCACTCTCTAAAAATTATGTCCGTGAACTGGGTCCCGTTATCAGATACTAGAACATGGGGTATGCCGAATCGGCACACTATGTTCTTCCACACAAAATTACGGGCATTCTTACTTGTGATCGCAGCTAGGGGCTCCGCTTCCACCCATTTCGTAAAGTAATCAATTGCAACTATGAGATGTCGCAACTGACCTGGTGCTTTATCGAATGGGCCTACAATGTCGATTCCCCATTGTGCGAACGGCCAGGGGCTTTGCATCGTCGCCAGTTCGGTCTGGGGTAGCCTTGGCACGTTGGCATGCAATTGGCACTTTTCACATCTTTGCACCAGCTCGGTGCAGTCTTTAAACATCGTGGGCCAGAAGTATCCCCACCTTATGATTTTCTTTGCGAGAGCCCGAGATCCGATGTGGCTTCCACAGGCCCCCTCATGCACTTCTCTCATGATATAATCTGCTGAGTTCGGTCCGACGCACTTGAGTAAGGGCTGGAGGTACAATTTCTTGTAAAGGATATTGTCTAGAACAGCATATCTCAAGGATTTCGACAATATCCTTCTGGCCTCCGTTTTGTCTTCGGGCAACTCTCCCCTAACTAAATAGGTTAGAATGGGCGTCATCCACGTCGGCTGTGGCTCATCGTCCAGATCATTGACCTCGGCCTCGTCTATACTCCTATGCCGGACATCCTCTACGGGCGAATTGCCAGGTGCTGCTGCCAATTTACTGAGCACGTCAGCTCGGGAATTCTGAGTCCGGGGTATGCGTTCGAGCTGGAAGTATGTGAAGGCTGCTTGCATGCCCCGTGCTTTAGCTAGATATTTCTTCATCCTCTCTCCCTTCGCTTCGTACTTTCCTTGCATGTGGTTCACAACCACCTGTGAGTCACTGTGTACTTTTAAGGCTGTGACCTTCAGATCTGTGGTTATTCGGAGTCCGGCCAGCAGCGCTTCGTACTCTACCTCATTGTTGGTAGTTGCGAACTGGAAGCGGAGTGAATAGGTGAATTCCTTCTTTTCTGGGCTGATAAGGAGGACTCCTGCTCCACTTCCCGTCTTTCCCGAGGCCCCGTCCACGTACATGTGCCAACAGTCTTGAGGTTCTGTCACACTCGTGCGAACTGGCTCTGGTGCCGAGGTCGGGACTTCGGCTATTGAGGTCTCAACCAAGAAGTCTGCTAAGGCTTGCCCTTTGATGGCCTGGCGAGGGACATAAGTAATATCATGCTCTCCCAATTCTATGGCCCACTTCGCTATTCGTCCTGATGCTTCAGGTTTCGTCAGTACCTGCCGAAGTGGTGAGTCTGTTCGGACCTGTATAGGATGTGCGTGAAAGTACGGACGTAAACGCCGAGCAGCGTTGACCAGCGCCAAAGCGAGCTTTTCTAATGGTTGTACCGCACCTCGGGTCCCTTGAGTGACCGACTTATAAAGTATACGGGCAACTGGCACCCCGCTTCTTCTCTTACGAGAACCGCGCTGATGGCCTCTTCCGCTTGATACAGGAACAGTACCTCTTCTTCTTTTGGGACTGACAGCGTTGGCAAGTTGCTTAGATAGTTTTTCAATTGGTTTAGTGCGAGGTGGTGTTCCGAGCTCCAATTAAACTCGGGTGCTTTCTTCAAGATTATGAAAAAGGGCAACTGCTTCTCTGCGGCTTTGGAAAGAAATCTGCTCAGTGCGGCGAGGCACCCAGTAAGCCTATGCACATCGTTGATCGATCTCAGATCCTTCATCTCTAGTACAGCCTTAACTTTTGATGGATTTGCCCTTAGTCCCTCTTGGGAGATCCAACAGCCTAAAAACTTCCCCGAGGTCACAGGGAAGGTGCATTTTTGGGGGTTGAGCTTTAGGTTGACCTCGCGAAGGAGGGAGAGCACAGTTCGGAGATCGGTGACACTGGTACTCTCCTCCTTACTTTTCACCACTATGTCATCGACATAGACTTCCACTTCTTTCCCAATGTGGTTCTTAAATATCTTATCTACCATCCTTTGGTAGGTAGCTCCTGCATTCGTCAGTCCGAATGGCATTTTGCGGTAAGCAAAGATGCCGAAGTCCGTAATGAATGCTGTCTTTTCTGCGTCCTCGGCATCCATTAGGACTTGGTGGTATCCCTTGTACAAATCAAGGAAGCTGAAAATCTTGTGACCGACCAGGGAATCCACCTTTTTATCGATGTCGGGAAGGGGGTAGCAATCCTTTGGGCAGTGCTTGTTGAGATCGGTGTAATCAATGCACATGCGCCATCCTCCCCCAGCTTTCTTGACCATCACCGGGTTTGCGATCCAAGTCTGGTTGGTGACTTCGAACAGGATTCCGGCATCAAGCAATTGAGTCACCTCTGTCTTTATGACTTGATTTCGCTCAGCGGCGAAAGAGCGTTGTTTCTGTTTTATCGGTCTGACCTCGGGATCGATCTTAAGCCGATGTGTGATTAGCTGTGGTGATACTCCTGTCATGTCCAATGGGGACCATGCGAAGACGTCTTTGTACTCCCTTAGAAGCCAAATAACCTGCTCGCGAAGATGTGGGTGTTCGGTGAGTCCCACTTTGACGACCTTTTCGGGGTCATCTTCGTATAATACCACTTCCCTTTCTTCGTCAGACGACGCCCTCTTCGGCTCCTGTGAGTTCGGTAATTGTTATGCTTGGGGCAATTGGGGTGGTGCCCCTTGCCCTTTGAGTGCTACATGCAGACACTCCCTTGCTATTTTCTGGTCGTCTCGAATTACTGCTACCCCCCCTTGGTCGGGATTTTGATGGCCAGGTGATAGGTAGAGCAAATCGCTCTCATCGCATTCATCCAAGTCCTCCCCAGAATAATGTTATAGGGGGACTTGGCCTCCACCACGATGAACGTCGGTGGAGCTCCGTGGCCCTTTCCCTATGGTGACCAGGAGTTCGATTGTTCCCAGTGGGTGAGTTTCTTCTTGGGCGAAGCTTCGCAAAGGCCGTGTGGTCGGCATGATCTTCGACTTATCCAACTCCATGTTGTCGAAGCAGTGTTTGAACATGATATTCACCGATGCCCCGGTGTCTATGTGTATCATCTTGATAAGTTTGTTAGCGACCACGGCCTCTACGACAATGGCATCGGAGTGCGGCACCATGGGAGGCACTGGGTCCTCGGCAGAGAAGGTTATGGCCTCTTCTTTCTTGAATCTTTTACTGGCTGGCTCTCTGTTCGGGAGATTCCGTGCTCCATTCTTGAGGGATGACTTCGTTTGCCCCTTGGCAAGTGCGGAGATCGTCGCAACGACCCCGTCGTATTGATAATCTCCGTCCTCATCGGCATCGTCTTCACTGTGCTTAGCCTTCTTCTCGGCTTCCGAACTGCAACTTCCTCCTTTATACTGCCTCTTCTTCTTTTGATTCCGGGGGGTGTCTACCTGGTTGACCCTCGCACTTCGGTCTTGATATTTTTTGAGTTGGCCATTGCGGACTAGGCTCTCGATGTCCTGAGCTAGATTCCTGCAGTTCTCCGTCTCGTGCCCGTAGTCTTCGTGGAATTGGCAATATTTGTTCTTTGACCTCGGCTTGCCATCTTCTCGCATCGGCCTAGGTTTCTCGAACAAATTAGCATGCAACTCGAGGATTTCAGTCCTCGGTTTGTTTAACGAAGTGAACTGCGGAGTGGACCTCTGTGCGGACTGAGACACGGGTGGACCTCGAGGCTGTGCTGGATTCTGCCTAGGTCCGAGACGAGACTCTATCGGACCTCGCTGAATTCGCTCCATCACCCCTTTCCTAGGTGCGTCTTCTTTCTTTTTTGAGGTTTCACCTCGGTCCACCTCCCTTCGACGCCTGGTCGCCTCATCTATCTTGGCGAACTTGTCCGCTATAGCCCATAGTTCGGTAGTAGTCTTTGGTTCCTTCGCCAGAATCTCCCTGTAGAGCTAGTCCGAACTGATGGCGTTTTGGAACGCCGAGATGATGAGGAGATCGTTGGTACAACGAGTCTGTAAACACTCCCTGTCGAACCGGGTCATGAAATCTTGTAGCGCTTCACCTCGGCTCTGCTTCACAGTTAGCAGATGCGCCGGGGTGTGTCTTACTTCGGCACGCTGGGAGAAGCTTCTAGCGAACACATTCATCAGATCGGCATACGACCTGATCGACCCGGGTGGCAGACTCTCGAACCACTCTCGCGCATTATCAATCAGCAGCTCGGGGAATAGTTTACACATGTGAACACTTCCTAGATTCTGGTTCAGCATGCTGTATTTGAATTGGCTAAGGAAATTGCTTGGATTTCCCACTCCATTGTATGGTTTGATCTTTGGCACCGTGTACCCAAAGGGCATGGGTGTGTTGAGAATTTCTTCAGACATAGGGCTGATGATCATGCCGAACGCGTCGAAGATTTGCACTCCCCCAGCTAGGTGTCCTTGTGGTGGCGCACCATGGGGCGGTGCAGTTGCGTAGTTCGGCTGGACTACGTGGGATTTCGGCTGGACCACGTGGGAGTTCGACTGGGGATATATCTGGGTCTGCCCGCGGACTTGCTGGAGATAATGGCGCAAGTCCTGTCCCCTGATAAACACGGATTTTCTACGTGTTTCGAGAGCTTATAATTGCGCTTTAGTGTCATTATCATGATCGAGTTCGATACTTTTAATCTATATTTCTTGTATTTTAGGATATTGCACTTGATCTTGGTGTCGTTGAGTTTTGTAGGCAAACACAGAGAGAAAAGGAATAAAATAATGGGAATGGGCCTTGGGTCCAAAACATGGGTCCAAAACGTGGCCCAAAGCATGGCCCAAAGTCAGCCCAACAACAAGATGAAGCCGGCAGCACTAGGGAATGAATGCATGAGTTGCATGCATGAGTTGCATGCAGCAGCCGCGCTGCCCTCCACCCAGCCGCGCCTCCACCTTACTCCTAGCTGACGCGGCAGCGCGTTCCTCGCCTCCTTGCCGCGTCCAGGAGCCGGATATCCGCCTCTTCCACGCGCCTCTGCACTCCGCCGCGCCTCCCCACACTTGCGGCCCCCGTATGGAAAGAGCGCGCAAAGCGCGACGGTTACGATCCGTTTTAAAAGAGCTTGTAACAGAAAGATTGGGGGAATAAGGATAAGTAGCGAGGAGGAGGAGAGGAGGCTTATCTTGGACGCTACGGAATACATCAGAAGCTACTTCGGATTCAACCTTGAGAGAAGAAGATCGAAGGAGTCGAGTCGGCGATATTCGGAGCCCTAGTCTTGCTCTACGGTTTTTCGTTTGTTTACGATTTTGTTTCCTTCGAATCTTGAGATGATTGTCTTCATTATGCTTGGCTAAGTTTCTCTATTATTCGATCTAGAGTTAGGGAGTACAGGAACACCTCAGATTCATTATAGTTTTTATCTATTGATCACGACCTTCTATTACTTCTTGTGTTCTTGTGTGAATTGTTTGCTTGTTTGATTTGCTACCAAGTGAGCATGATTTATTGTGTTGATTCAATATGCGAAAGATGAGAATTAACGCTCGAATAGGGAACATCGGACACACACTTCAATAAAGTCGAGAGATCTTGAGAATTGTGTGAGAGCTTATAACCTTTTGAACCTTTAGGAGTTTCATGTGTTAGTTATCAGTTGGACACAACGATTCTTGCATGAAATCTACGGTTTAGGCGCTACGAAAGTAGGTTTAAGCTTATTGTGTGGTTGTTCTAGTAATAGTCGAGTCCTCTATGTGATTGATTGATTTTGATTTAATTGAATTCGTTCGTTCATCGAAACCAAAGCTCTAGAATAATCCTTCTCACATTTGATTCTCTTGTACCTTGTCGTTTATGTTTATTATTTCGCTTTTAATTAGGTTAGAAACCAAAATCCAACGATTTATTCGTCTAAATAGAGGATAGGAAATTAGATTAGTACTCATTAGGTTAATCAGTCCTCGTGGACTACGACCTTGCTTCCCTATCTATAATTACACCCGTACACTTGCGGTAGTAAAAATATTAGTGAACAAGTCCCGGGTCTCAGATGGGAAGCCCCCTGTCCGAAGTGAGGGACTCCCTGTGTGCCGGAGTACTGGCTGAGGAACTCGCGTCCCGGCGCCGTGTTGAGATAATTTCTCAGCAGCTCCTCGATTCCTGGGGGTGGAGGAGGTGGCGGAGCTGCCGAGTTCGGCTGAATGACCGGAGAGAGGCGAGCAGCTAAGCTCGGTCGGAT
Source organism: Thymus mandschuricus (assembly GCA_029379335.1). NCBI lineage: Eukaryota > Viridiplantae > Streptophyta > Magnoliopsida > Lamiales > Lamiaceae > Thymus > Thymus mandschuricus. The sequence continues at coordinate 55,080 of CM057078.1, forward strand.
GGTCGGGGACAAACGCAGAACTGCTTCCGGACCGAACAGTTCGCGTTCCCTGTTTGCTGTGAGATCCTCCACATGGCCCTCTGGTGTCGAGTGAGCTTGTGGTCCTAGACGCGAGCTCACGGGAGCTCGGTGTGACTGGACCGGCTGGGCCTGTGAGGATGGTGGTACCACTGTGTTTCCCGCGGCGCTCTGTTCGCCAGGATTTGGGACCTCCGGGATCTCTCCAGTCTCGGTTCGATCGTTAACAGGAACGTCATTGGGTTGTTCCGCACCCACCGCCGAAGCTGGTTCCTCGGGCTGTCGTCGGCGGCTCCTTCGACGGCGGGGGGTTCCTAGCAGCAACTGGTTACCGTGTGGCATGGCTGGTGATTATGAGCAGCAAAAATCGAAAATTCAAACACAAAACAAGGTTCCCACAGACGGCGCCAGTGATGAACCTTCGATTTGCGACCCAAGTTCGTATGTGATTTGTGTGCGAAAGTAAAGGGGGACACAAGAGATTTACGTGGTTCGATCGGTGCGATCTACGTCCACGGGGAGGAAAAGAGTATGTTTTGTATTCAAAATAGCGTAAGTGTTTACAATATAAGTGATTCCTCTATTTATAATCGCCGTCGACGCCGGTTGTGGAGTGGAGGACGTGGAGTCATGGGTGGTTGTCATGTTCCGGTTTCTCCTCCATCAACCCACGTTCTAGGTCTTTAGGGCTCAACTCCCTGGGCTTGCATTTAGTGTGGACTGGGCCGATTGGGCTTGTGTCGATCTGGACCTGCTGGGTCTACGCCGATCTGAGCTTATTGGGCTTGTGCCGATCTGGGCCTGCTGGGCTTCTGAGCTTAGGGAGATGGGCCATTTCCTATCAATTAGTATCAACATCTAATTTATATAGAGTAATTGTAGTTCTCTAAATCGTAATGAATGGAATGAGCTGGACTGCTGGAGCATATTTATGTTAATGTTAGCTAGCTAGTTTTAAGAATTGTCTGGGCTGGGGATCAGAGTAATAGTACTTACTACTATAATTAAAGCCAAGGAACACACACATATATTAGTATTATTAATTACTTGAATCTTCTCATGGCTAATATAATTGATTTTTTTTTTCTTGAGATAATAAAATCGAATCTTTCTCATGTCATGGGCATGGCTAATAGTATAATTGATTTTATTAAAACCAAGTCAAACATAGTATAGATAAAATATATTCAAATCTTTGTTTATTTATTTAGACCACCAAAGCATCTTCACCTTCCCATTCATTCATTTTAACTCCAATAAATAAACATGAATATTTGAAATTGAATTATCAACACATATTAAATGAAGGGCCTGGTTACTGGTTACTGGAACTGGGCCAATAATATGTGCAAGCCCAAGCCCAAACCCAAACCCTGCAATAACCGTTTAATTCCCCACAGTATTGGATTTGGGCTCCAACAATATTTTGATACTAAAAACGTACTCTTATTTATACAGTAAGAAAAATGTTCCTATTACAATATGTGAATTAAGAAGGGGTTGGTAATTTGGTTTGGTTGGTATAACCAAAAAGGCTTTAGTTGTTGATGCCAACGTAACAGATGTGTAATATTTTTTACTCTAGAGTATTACTACTACTAAAACTTAGTAATATTTTGAGCTCTTGTTTTGAAATAAAATAATATGATCAAGTGTGTGTGTTGACTTAATATTGGAGTCTAGGTATGGGGCCAAAGGATAAAACTTTAGGGAAAGAAAAAAAAAAAAAAAAAAAAAAAAAAAAAAACCAAACTCTTTTGGGCTAAAGTGTTAGTTATAAGCCCAAAAATTGATAAAATTACGGAGCATTGTGCATGTGATTGACCTTGGATATATGCATACATATAGTATGTTTAAAATTCCATGATTATTATTATTATTATTATGAGGATCTGAAACACCCTCTCTACAGCTAAGCTACATGTGATGTGCTTAACCCGCTTTCTACAATAGCTTAAATGAGCCTAGCTGCACATGATGCCAAATTAAAACCCCTCTAATAACGACACAAGATTAGCTTTTTGTAGATCCCAATTTCCTAATAGCCTTTGCTTTAGATGATGGCTAGATTAATTAGGAGTATTATTATTAATTACTACTACTACTACTTTTCTTTTCTTTTTTTAAAATAGAAGGAAAAAAAAAAAAGGATGATTAGGAGTGACGCCATTGTTTGGAGCATTCATGAATGATTAAATATAGAATAATAATAGCATTCGAATGAATGACTAAATGTTACTCCTGATTTGATTTAAATTTCAAACTATAGTTCAACTTTAATCTGAAATTTGAAGGATGTTAGGATGCAAATGATTATCAAACTCGGGAATGCCTCATGCTTTATTAATCGCAATTATTACTAAATCATATATGTAGAACAAAAAATAAGTAATGTAACAATGGGATTGAAAAGGTACCATACAATGAAAAGTGGAAAACTCCGGGGGAAAGGGAAAAAGGAAAGGAAGGAAAAAAGAACGATTTGTTGTCTCCTGTCCTCTGCTAGTTAATGTTAATTAAGCAGTACTACAGTATTTAAAATAGTGAGTCCTGTCCTTCCGCTCCTCAAAACTCCTCCTCTTTCACAATTACTTACTAGCAAAATTGAATTGATGAATGAATCAGAATTTGGGTGGATTTGATTTGTGCTGCAAAAATGCCGATGAATCGCTACGAGATACGGGACGAGTACAGCTTGGCCGATCCGGAGCTGTATCGAGCCGCCGACAAGGATGACCCCGAGGCTTTACTTGAAGGCGTCGCCATGGCTGGTTTGGTTGGCGTTCTTCGCCAACTTGGCGACCTCGCCGAGTGAGCCTTCAATCTTCCATTCTCCTTCCCTTTTTTTTGCTGTTTTTTTAATTTCAGAATTGGGACTTGCTGCTTCATGTCCTCTTATTTTTGTTCTTCGCATTTTAGCTGCTTCTTTTGTTTCTTTGTTTGTTTATTAATTGCAGCTGCGACTGGTTTCTGTTTGTCTTGATTGATTATGTATACTGTTCATATTTTCCGTTCTTTCCGTTGGAGTTGATTGTCTATGCATTGATCAAACCTTCACTTGTAATTTAGGGGTTCTGTTTTTTTTTTTTTTTTTTTAATTGTTAACGGCTCTGTAGCTCGACTTCCTTGTAATTACATGCATATTAAACTTACAGTCTTGGGGTTCGATTTTAGTTTCTATTATGCATTTTTTGTTAGTATTTAGTACTCCTAAAAGAACCCAAACTGGACCTTTCTGTTATTATCTTCTCAAGTACAGAAATTTTTAGGCCTTTAGATGGTTACATTAGTATCATGCTTACAAGACTGCTTCAGATAACAATCCCAGAACTTAGGAGGTATGTAGATAGGAAATGATCTTTACGATTTTCGTAAAATTAGATGTTACTCTGACTTCTGAACAACAAAAGATGAAGTGGAAAATCTTCCTCTTCATGTGATCAAAGGCCTATGTGCCTACAGGTTTATTATACAAGTATGGAAAGTATTAGCCGCCCATTAAACATTCGAGTATTTCCTTTTCTGTTTTTTCAGCTAAAATGTTTGCATTCATCCATCAAAACAATTTATCTTCTGAATATTCTGCTCCTTTTCCCTTTTATTGCCTGAGTTGATGAGCACCAGGTTGGTAAGGGTGCAAGCCAACTACATAGTGCTGTAAATCATTTTCTACAAATACCTATAAGTTTGAAGGAAAAACCTCTCATAATCGTTTGTGATTATTGAAGGTTTGCTGCAGAAATTTTTCATGATCTTCATGAAGAAGTCACGGCTACTGCTGCAAGAGGGCACAATTTAAAGATTCGAGTCCAACAACTTGAGGCTGAAGTTCCGTCCGTTGAAAAGGCATTTCTCTCCCAGACTGACCTTTCCTCGTTCTATTATAATGCTGGTTAGCACCTACTCTTCTTTATACCTGTCACGGTCTCATCCTCAATTTTGCTGTTTATTTAAAGGACTACTTAAATGGATCCTTCATTTGTTATAAACCAGGTTGCTTATGCTTCTTAAGATATTCCCTAAAATTATTTCATAAAACAATATTTCATAGCGGTTAACACTATGGGGTTAAGCATCAAAGTTTGAGGGACTCCCTTTTCCATTGAAGCTGGAGCTCTCTCTTTCTCTAGCATCCTCTGTTCTTTTATGCCCAGACTTGCTAATTACATAATTGTTACTTGTCTGGCGCATTACATTCCAGGTGTTGATTGGCATGCTAATCTACGGTTGGATCAGAATCTTATCACACAGGGAGATTTGCCTCGCTTTGTGATGGACTCCTACGAAGAATGCAGGGGTCCTCCTCGACTATTTCTTTTAGACAAGTATGAACTCTTAATTTTAAGTCAACTGAATAACACCTCTTTCAAAATAATATAGTTGATGATATTATTGAATTAGGTTCGATGTCGCTGGTGCTGGATCTTGCCTAAAACGGTACACCGACCCTTCTTTCTTTAAAGTGGAAACCTCTGCATCAGCTATTTCTGCTGTTCAAAGAGAAAAGAAGATCAGGAAAGCAAAGGTGCTTCATTTTCACTATTAGTAGTGTCCCAACTAATTGACACAGCTGAATAACTTAGAATTTCTAATTTTCTCCTAAAGCGTTTCAATTTCATGTGACAATGTTTTTATATGTTTCATCTCAAATCCAAATTATGACCTTCAAAGTATTGAATAACAACATCAGTGTGATAATTTGGCTGGAATATATTAAGATTTTTTTTTTTAATTTTGACTAGAATGTGTATGGATGATATTGTTCTTTTTCATTCTTGAAACCTCATTCTGGTATTAATGAAATCATAGAGCCAATGTGTTCAGATGTTGCTCACAACTAATACAGTTAAATCTGAAATATCTCCTTGCTTTATTCTTTTTCATAGCTTGAATAAATAATGGCGCTTTATAGGAATGCCTCTACTGATTAATACATTTATCAATGATTGTCTGCATATTTAATAGAAGAAAGGACCACGTGGGAGATATGGAGAAACGCCTGAAACTTTGCAAGCATCATCACATGCAAAGTGAGATGATCTTTCTTCAACAGTATAGTAATTTTTTGTTTCCAACGATTCTGTATATGAGTGTTAAAGTGGGCTCATGTGCTTCCTTATTTTTAACAGACTCCATCGGCTTTTACTGGAGGACTCTGTTGAAAATGGTGTTACCAAACCTGCATATCGTGCCAGATTGAAAAGGAGGCCAAATAGATTTCCATTTGATTCAAAGTCTGGAAAGAGCTACATGGAAGATTTTTTGAAGACCCCAGAGCATAAAATGCTTCTCGAGATCACCATGAGTTCGCCGTTGCAGGTGTCTATAGATGATGAAAATGAATCTCCGCTTGAACACAGATCAGTTAGCCCTGCTAGGGAAAGTGAAGGGATAACAAGTAATCCTCCATATGTAGATATAGAGGAAATCACCCCGAATCCATCCATGAATCAGAGAGATGATGCTTCGGTGGATATCAAAACCTCTGGGGTATCATCACATTTTAATCTAGCGACAGATGGCATCCCTCCCACTTTTGATGAGGAGACAGGTGGAAAGGGTATAGATATAGATGGAGAAAACAAAATGGAGGGTAGCTTAATTGATTACCAATCTGACGAGATTGCCAGTGAGATAGACAACTATGTGGATGCACCTTCAACCATGGAATCAGAAATGGATACAGATTCCGAGTTCAGGGGGAAAAATGACTTGACCTCACGTTTTAAAAGTCAACCATTGATTTCTGTTACAACTCAAGAACATTGTCACTCCCTGTCATTAGATTCTCTTTCCACTGGTGACTTTTCAATATCTGATGAGGGTAACAACTCATACAAAAAGGAAATGTCTAGCCTTTTATCTTCAGACTCTCCGAGAACCTCAGCTGAAAACCCACAATCCGAAAAAATACACGCTGATGGATTTCCATCTGCTTATATCCCTGAATTTGCCATATTTAATGCACCATCTTTTGATAGAACTCCTGAGCAATTTCCTGCAGATGATGTTCCTAAACATATGGTTTCCAATAAGGCATTCCCTGACAATGACTCTGGCCCTGAGGAAAGGCCCGACGTTGAGCTGCCCACTTCTAGTTTATGCACTGCTAATTCCGTTCCAGGAGAAGGAAGTGTGCGAGGAACTAAGTCAAATGGGAAAATCTCTGATGACGATGAAAAGAAGAGAGACTCAAGTTTTGATTCACCATGTTCTCCGAGTGCATCTCATTCCAAGTCAGCGGAAAATGATTCTCAAAGATCCTCTTCTGGAGAACATCAAGTGGATGGTGAGGTACTGCGTGTGTCTGCCTCTGCTGATATTATTCATCATGACTCGGGTAGTTTAGATGGTATATCTGCTTATTTGGTAAATGAAGATGACTATGATCAGAATACATTTGATGAGTTCAAGAACATGGCTTCCACCATGAACATGGATAATATTGCTTTTCATAACAGAATCAATACTGAAGAGGTTGCATTGGAGGAAAATGCTACTCCAGTTAAAATGGACAACAAGGTCGCCCTGTTAACTGATAACTTTGCAAATGATTATACTGATATATCCCATAATGAAGATAATGTCACGCCAGAAGTTTCTGAAGGAGATCAAAACAACTTGTACAACAAAGACCCAAATGTTGTTTCTGAAAGTGTCTCTGAAGACCATTCTCCTGTTTTGCTGGACTCAGGTCTTGTTTCGTTTGACAAAGAGTTTACTCCTGTCGAACCGACAACAATAAATGGAACTTCTGAACTTGGGATCCCCAAAACCTCTGAAGTTATGGGATTGCAGTCAGGAGTAACAGATGTTGACCTGAATCATGATATAGCTCCAGAAAGTTCATTTGGGATGCCTGAGAATCTTGAAGTATCTTCCGGGATCTCATACACTGCAGAAAAGGATGGAGTCAACCCTGACAGTGGCATTACTGGACAGCAACTATCCGACGTTCCTACCTCTGTAAGTTTGAAATTACCGAGTCAGGTGCCTGAGCCATTAGACGAGTTAGACCCAAGTATGGATCAATCAGAGATTGCTGGGATGGATTACCCTGTACCTTGCTTTGAGGATCTCAGTCCAGGTGTACTAGAAAATGATGTGACCTGTCTCTCTGGACTTAATAGGGAATCAGAGGCGGAGGGGAAAGAGAAGAGTGATCTTTCAAAAAGTCATACAGAATCAGGTCTGTTGAAAGAAGTCGATGAAAGGGAAACTGCTGCACTAGATTTTGCTGCACTGTGCAGAAAGAAGCATGATGATCTTCCCAAACCAGAAGTATTGCAATCCAATCTTAGTACATATCTTGATTCTGAAGTCAAACACATGGTGGATACCGTAAATGCTTCACAAGTTTTGACTCCTATGGAGCAAAGTGGTATGGAGAATCAAGTCTCTGATATTGGCTCATTACACACCAGTTCAGCTGTTGAAGAATCAACGTTACCAGAAAAGATTGAATTACCTTCTGTCCCTAGTGATGATAAGTTGCCCGATCACAGTGAAATAATAAGTTCACAGTCGTCATCTGTGATTCTGACAAGTCAACTGCAGATGTTGGATCATGATTATGATAAAGGATCTGACAATCTCGCCTCATCATCTCCACTTCCTAACTATCCAACTTCGTTCCCAGTGCTTCCAGGTCTCGGAGACTATGGCAGTGTTGCCTCTGTGTATCCCAAGGATCCATCAGGTTTCATATTCCCCCCTGGTAATCTTTTCCCTGAAACTAATGAGATGAACATGCACCAGTTACCTTCTTTGCCACCTCTTCCTCCACTTCAGTGGAGGATAGGCAAGCTTCAGCATGCCTCTTCTACCACAGAGATAGACAAAATGGAAATCAATGAAGTATTTCCACAACCGACTTTTCCTTCTGAGATTTCAACTGGACATGTTAATTCCATTTCTGAACAGACAAAACAATCTTCATCTCAAAGTCCCCATATCACAGTTCATGAAGAAAATCTTGAGCAAGGCCTTCCTAGCTTGGAGGCTATTGCTATGAACGAGACAGTTAGCCTCCCACAAAAAGCAGAAAACGAGCAGGGGCAGCTTTTGGATCCTACAGAGAAGAGTGAGGCCCCATCACCAGCTGAAGAAGTAGGTGGAGTTGCTGAAGGGAGTCAGATGGCCAAATTACCTGTTGGTCCCGTTCAAATAGTCTCACAATCTGGATTGAAAGAAGTGAATGCAGAGCAGTATTCTACTTTGGAGGCTGGCTCCATGAATCAGTCAGTTGATCCAAAGGTAGAAAAGGAGCAGCAGCAGCAGCAGCATCTTCGTCTTGTCTTGCCCATTGAGAGTGAAGTTCCATCACAAGCTATGGAAGATGAGGTTGATAATGGGGCCCGATCAATGAAACTTCCACGCTCGTGCAACCCTGTTATTGGCTCTGTTGCTGCTCTTGATAAGAGTAGAGTACGTATCTTATGATTACTTAAATGGTAATTACAATTATTTTTCTCCCGTCTATATAATTCCTAATGAAACTTATTTGCAGCTGCGGAAAGTTACTGAACAAGTTAGACCGCAAATACAAAATCAAGATGAAAGAGATGCTCTCCTGGATCAAATAAGGGCCAAGGTACGTTTGAACAGATTTACTTGTGGCACACAATATCTATTCTCTGCTGAACACTCACCTCCAAGTTTGTTTTGCCAGTCATTCAATTTGAAACCTACAGCAACATCAAGACCTAGTATTCAGGGCCCGAACACCAATCTTAAAGTGGCTGCAATTCTTGAGAAAGCAAATGCAATTCGCCAGGTTTGGCTCTTTCCTTGCGAACACCTTAGTTCCCTAGTTTTATGATGTTCATATTGGTTGATAGAAGTGATATATCCAATGTTACAGGCCTTGGCTGGTAGTGATGAAGATGATGAAGAAAATTGGAGCGATTCGTGAATATCCAAAGTAGGTTTGAAAAATGTTGATGTTGCAGTGATGGGTATATATGTTTGAATCTAGATTGGTGTGATATATATGTTCCTTCCTCAACCCTCTGGGAATATCTCTTATCTGAGTTGATGGTGCCACTCCCACTAGCGAATGGAAGTATTGGTGTAAATACACATTAATTATTCTACACACAGAAGAGAAGAAAACAAAGGGTGTGCAAGTGCAAGCATTATCTGCAGATTCAGCTGCTGTTTATATGTTGTTGGATGAATTCATTCTGTAGCAAAATTTGTTCAACTGTAAATACGTTGTTGAGTTGTATTCTTGTTCTTGAATAATACTAGATCGCTATAAAGAAAGAGCAGGGTTTGTTGAAATTAGCTTCATCTGCTCTTGTCTTGTAGTAGTAATATGAGTAGTTTGTAACCGAAACTACTTTTGGTTTTGCTCTGTTATCTTAAAATTATTCATATTGATTGATGGAATGTGTTATATGTTTGGGCCTAAATATCAACGGCCCAATCCCAAATTATCCAGCCTGGACCTGGACTATTTTTGCGTTATCAGGAGTATTAATAATTAAATACGAGTCGGAACTAAATCCCCAGCGCAGCTCCGCCTCGCCGGCAATAGCTGAAATAGATGGAGGCGGCGGAACAGCAGGGTAGGGTGCCGCTGTCGGAGGTAGTTTCCGACTGCAAACGCCGGTGGTTCCAAGACACTCTGAAGGAGGCCAGAAGTGGCGATACCAACATGCAGGTGCTGGTCGCCCAGATGTATTATGCTGGCTATGGTGTCTCCAGAGACCCTAACAAGGTAGGGTAGGTCCTTTATTTTTAGGGATTTCTCTTTCTCTAATTGTGATTGTGAGCCTCCCATGTTTATTATGTTTAGGGAGGTAGTTGGCTTACTAGGGCTTTTAGAGTTAGGCGTTCGCATTCGTTGTGGAAAGTTTGCAACAAGCGACCTGGTTAGCTCTCCATCATCCTCTTCTTTCTTTTCCATTCCTTTCCTTTTTCCATTCTGTGTTAGACATTGATGTTGTCATTCCCTTCCAGGTTACACTGCGAGTGAGTCGGATTCAGATCATTCTTCATCCACCTGATTTGGATTTGGAGGTTACCTTACCTGCCTCTTTTAAACTCTCTCTCTCTCTATCTCTTTCTTTATTTATGCCTGTTCTGTTGATTTTGAATGAGAGTGTCTGTTATTGTAACTATTGATTGCTTTTGAACAAATTCTCGCATGATTCCAATTCCGAATGAGTTGTAGTTTCTATTCTGAGATATATATATATATGTAGTAATTGAAATAACAATTTTGTGGAACAAGTCAATATCTTGTAATCAGTGGAATTGCTAGGCCCGGGGATGGCTTTGTTATTGTTTCTTTTCCTTGCTGTTATCTTCTTCCTCATAATTAAACCAATCATCTAGTGCTATATGATTTGCATAGTTGTCTTGTACATCCATGACTGAGCATTGCCCAACTTCCTTGATTTGAATTGAGTTGAGTTTTCAATGCTGTTGCACTTGCAGGTAGTGATGAGGTGTGCAGAATATATTTGTGTGAGACTTGAGTTCTTGTTAAAGTTGCTGCTTGTGACGACCATATTAGATGCTAGTAGGCTGTAGCATGTTTGTTGTTTACGAACTGAAACTTAGTTATCACTTAATGATTTCTCTCTAATCTAATCTTTTGTTGTTAGATAAACAGCAGGATGAGAATTTGTTTGCCCTGTATGTATATGTTTTAGTTTGTGGGGATGCTTGATTTCATGATTTGGACCTCTATTTAACCCTTGTATATTATTATATGTAGGCCAAACAAAATCAAAGGATAACGCCGTGTGTAAATTGAACTTGGAAGATTCTTGAAAACTCTAGTCTAATCGTTGAATTGGTCCGACGAGACGATGCCGTACAACCACAATGAATTGGTCCCTGCTAGTTGAACCATTTTCCTTTTTGGGACGTCCCATACTTGTTGACTCGTTTCCTTTTTTGAAAAGAATTAGAGTATAATTAGTACAATTAGTAAGCCCCTTATTACACTTAACATTCCATACTTAAATCTCATCCACTCATTTTTCTGCACGTAGTTCAATATAATTTAAATTTCGAAAGTTTAAATTATTATAACTTGCTCGTTTGTTATCGAATTTTTATGATTTTTATATCAAATTAAAGGTCTTTATACGATCTTTCATTTAAGATCAGACAAGAACATATTTTTATGCATATATGATGCTCTGTTTCTAAAATATGTTTAAATACATAAATTACATTACATTCCTACAAAATACACTTTATACACTAAACATTTTCGTCTTAATTCCCGTGTAAAAAGCAAATGGTTCAACTAGCAGGGACCAGAGTGGTATGTAGTACGTACAGTACGGCGTTGAAACTTAAAATAAATCATCATCTTCTCCACTTCTTCCCTCCCATTATTAAATTAAAATAACCTCCTATTGACATTTTAGTAGGAGTATTTGGTTTCTGATCACGGCTGGGTTGTTAAGAAAGAGAAAAGGCAAAAGGGGATATTAAAGTAGGGAAATGTTTTGAATGTATAGTATAGGTGGAGGTAGAGGTGTTCAAAAGAACCGGAACCGGCAGTTAAAATCGTAACCGTAACCGAAACCGGCGATTTTTTAACCGGAACCAGAACCGGCGGTTCGGAACCGGAAAAGGAACCGGTGGAATCGGCGGTTCAGTTAAGGTTCCTAAGGCTTGGAACCGTAACCGGCGGTTCGGTTCCGGTTCCGGTTCCAAACCGGCGGTTCCAAATTTTAAAACCGTCCAATTTATATAAATTCTACTCCCTCCGTCCCACTTCAGTAGTCTTCTTTCTTTTCGGTACGAGATTTTATGCGTAGTGTTAAATTTGAAAAAGTATGGGGTCCACATCAAAAGTAAGGGTTAATTTTTGCCTTTTAAGGAAAGAGGACAAGTGAAGTGGGACAGACGAAAATAGTATTGAGGACTACTGAAGTGGGACGGAGGGAGTATTATTTTTATTTTTTTTCTTAAATATAATTTATAAACAAATATAACATTATTTGTTAAACTTCATAAATAATAACTAAATATATATATATAATTTGGACTTTTTTCAATTATATAAGTGTTACTCTCAAACACTCATTTGTTATTTCTTCATTGTGAGATATGTTTATTGTTTTTATAAGAATATTACACTTTTCAAGCTTCTTATTTATTTGATATGTGATATCTAACACATCCCAAACTATGAGAAGAGTTGCATGAGGAACACCTATAAAATTGAAAGAATGTTCAAAGCCTTATGAAATAAAAAAGTTTTAAATTAAATAATAATAATAATAATAATTGTCCGATTTTTTCCGGTTAGAACTGGAACCGGCGGATCCGGAACCGTGTGTTTGCGGTTCGGTTTCGGTTCCTCCCTCGACGGAACCGGCGGTTCAGTTCCGATTAGAACCGGAACCGAAACCGTGGGCACCTCTAGGTGGACGGAGGAGTTTGACATTAAATTAAGGGCCCGTTTGGCTAAGCTTATTTCAAAATGCTTATAAGCTCTAAGTGCTTATAAGATGTTTAAGAGTTTATAAGATGTATGAGGGTAAGAGCTTATAAGTTGTTGAAGTGTTTGGATAAAAGAGCTTATAAACTTGAAGAGATAATAAAAAAAAAAAAATCTAAAAATTAAAAAAATAATTGAAAAATATTTTTTTTGAAATCATAATGTTGTAACATCAAATGGAAGTGTATATAATATAAATATAAAAATAAAATAGAATTATAGTGGTAGATAAGCAAAATTTTATAAAAAATAAGTTGGGGTGGAGGGGCTTATTTTTTGGAATGCTTATAAGCACTTTTTGCTTATTTTTGCATCTTATAAGCTCTTAAGGAGCTTATTTTGCCAAACACATTTAAAGTGCTTATAAGCAGTCAAACAACTTATAAGCAGTCAAACATCTTATAAGTTAGCTTATAAGCTTAGCCAAACACCCTCAAAATTGGTGGTTGCTGTTACTAGTGTAGGGGATATCTGGTGTAAATTTATGCCATTCATTTGCTCTGCTCTAGATACACTCTTCCATTCCACCCCTCATATATTCTAATCTTTCTTTTCTTTTCTTTATAGATGTTTACCTTATTGAATCATCCCATACATTTGTGAATGCAATCTTGTATCTATAAACAACAAATCTCACCTATAAACTTCCATGTGATCCTATACATAAATGTTTTGTACTATTAAATTTATATTGTATACTTCCTCCGTCCCACTGATCGAATAAGCTATCTTTCTATTATTTTACGTATAAAGAAATCAAAGAATTAAATACTCTCTCTGTCCCTTTCAAGTTGAGTCATTTCTTTTTGCAGTTTTTCGGCACGCTTTTCCAAGCTCTTAGTTCACGAATTTTAAGATGTATTTTTTTAAAAATAATTCTTTTACGGATACTTGTAGTATCCCGTAAAAGAAAATTTTCTTCAAAATCTATTTTAAAATTCATCATCTAGAAGTGTGGAAAAGCGTGCTGAAAAACTGTAAAAAGAAATGACTCAACTTGAAAGGGACATAGGGAGTATTATTTAGTGAGATGGAGGGAGTAGTAGCCGAAAATGTTTTCTTATAATTTTTTTTTAACTTATTTGACATTAAATTAACATGAAGAATATTAAAAACTACTAATAGTAGTATTTAGAATAATTAATTCCAATATTTTGAACATCGAATAGAAGAAAACATGTGCGGGTGACCGTGTTAGTGTGAGTCTATGAAAAGGACGAAAAATAAGGAGGCTGTTGAGCCGTTACTTAACGGCCGTTACTGCTGCTGCCCTATCTATCGTGAATGGGAATGCATAAGTACGGCCGTCCCACCCACCTATAATATATTCCATTCTGCGTCTATTTCCATTTCCGAATATATTTATTTTATTTTTATTCACAAGGATAAATTCTTGAGGAATCATGGTTTTTTTGTTTTACCTAAAACTGTAATAATAACACTAGCAAATAATATGCAAACGCATGTAACAATCACAAATGCAAGCGATAGTATTATGTTATGTACAGTATAATACCCTTAAGTTATTTGTTCAAATCAGATACACTAAAAACAATTTTATTACTAATACTATCTCTTTATCCAAAGTGAGTGAATATGGTACTATCTCATTATCCAAAAAGAAAGAAAAAAGGAAAGAAGAAAAAAAAAAAAAAAAGGAAAAAAAAAAGGAAAAAAAAGAAAGAAAGAAAAAGAAAGAAGAAGAAGAAAGAAAAGGAAAAAAGGGGTTGGTTTCGTACAAAAGGAAAAGAGAGTATGTCCTTCCTCACATATAGTCTCCACCGGATAACCCCGAGTCTGCTTATCAACCCCCCAAGCCCAATAGTAGATGACAGCGACTTCCTTTTTTTTTTTTATTTCCTAAATTGCCCCTTTCCCTTTCCTATGTCCTTTCCCGTACGCCACTCTCTACCTCCTTGTCCTTCCAAAAGACTCATGTACCCCTCCTCATTCTCTCCTTTTTCATTATACCAAAAGGGACAGCATAGTCATTCCCTCATCCATCTTCCTCATTCATTCAGTCCACACCCTCAGGCCTCAACTGATCAAACTCCATCTACTGTCTTTCCGTTAACGGTTACCTCTAAATCTTGCAATACATACATACAATACACCTCACCCCTTTCCTTTCCTTTCCTCAACGCCCTCTCTCTCCTTATTTTGCACATTAACCTTCAAAGATCCCCTCTTTTTGCAGCGATGAAGAAGCAAAAATCAACCCCCGATCACAGCTTCGACCTTCTGTCCGAAGAGATAGTTTTCCTACTCCTTGATTTCCTCGACAACCCGGTTGATAAGAAGTCGTTTTCTCTTGTTTCTCGCTCCTTCTACGACATTGAGTCCCGCCATAGGAAGCTCTTGAAACCCCTTCGTTCGGAGCTGTTAGCCAAAGTTCTGCTGAGATACCCTCATGTTTCAAATCTTGATCTTTCGCTATGTCCCAGAGTCACCGATGCCTCGCTTAATGTTGTATCCACCTCTTGTAAGGAAATGCTGCGCTCGATTAATCTGTCCAGGTCCAGGTTGTTTGGGCATGTGGGGTTGTCGAATTTGGTGCTGAATTGTCCGAATTTGGTTGAGATTGATCTTTCGAATGCCACAGAGCTTAAGGACTTGGCCGTGGCCACCATAGCCGAGGCCAAAAACTTGGAGAGGCTGTGGCTAGTTAGGTGTAAATCTATTACTGATATTGGGGTTGGTTGTATTGCTGTGGGGTGTAGGAAGCTGAAGTTGCTTAGCTTGAAATGGTGTTTGGGTGTTGGTGATTTGGGGGTGGGATTGATTGCTGTTAAGTGCCAAGACATTCGCAGTTTGGATCTCTCTTTCCTGCCGGTATTTCAGCTGCTCTTCTCGATTTTAAGAATGTTTCTTTTTCGACAGTAATCGATTCTTCTTTTTGATGTTCTATTATATGCTGATTGCCTTGTGATTGAGTTCAGATGCTAAACTCCATGTTTTGTTGTAACTAGCTGTCTTCTTCATACTATTGCGCATTGAACATTTCATGCAAATTATTGCTGTCTTCTTCAGATACTGTAGGTTATAGTGCCATTTATTTTGTTTACTAAATGATGAATGGATGGAATTCATTATGTCTACGAAGTAATTGAAGTTGACCGTATCCGTTAAACGGGCTGAGGTTTTTACCGTTGAGTGGTTCTTGTTCCTATATGAAGAACCTAAACAGCTTTACTTGCTTTTGAATTGATGTGCTTCCACATAATACTAGTAGTAAGCGATCCTTTAGTGTGACAATTGAATGTTGTTGCTGCCTTTCTCCCCTTAAGTTGTTTAGCTGTTGGTTGGGACTCTAACTGAGAGCTTTTCTGTTAAAGCTTGATAGAAACATATAGTTGCAACAAGCAATATTATGGACTGCAATGTTTATGATGCCTCATCTCTTATATTGTCTGATGTAGATCACAAATAAATGCTTGTCGCAAATTTTAGAGTTGAAACGCCTGGAAGATTTGGCTCTAGAAGGGTGTTTTGGAATTGATGACGACAGCCTCGCAGCTCTAAAGCAAGGATGCAAATCACTGGAGGTATTAATTTTGGGATTTGCTTTAAATGTATTTGGATTAAGCACGGTTAGTTTCGGGGACTTCCAGTTTTAATGATATAAAAAACATGCATATCACTTTCTCTCCCTTCTAGCACTATGCTCACGAGACATTGTAAAATCTGAACGTACAGAGTTCAGTTACTGTTTCGGTTATTCTTGATAGATCCTGAAGTTTCAATAATTTCTTGGAAATAGTTCTATGTCTCATTTTTTATTTGTTTGAAATAGTATTTACTTACAGGATACAAGATTATACATTGCGAACTGCTTTATAAACTAACAATATATAATTTCAACAGACACTTGATATGTCGAGCTGTCAGAAAGTCAGTCACGTGGGCTTGTCTTCTCTCACCTCTGCTACTGCAAGCTTGAGGCAACTCATCTTGTCATATGGCTCTCGGGTGAGTCTCCAACTTTGTCCCCTCTTGCCGATAAATAAAGATTGTCGAATTTGCAACTCATTTAGTACTGATATCTCAGGTGGATCTTGCTCTTGCTGATAGTTTGCAAAAGCTTTCAATGTTGCAATCTATAAAACTCGATGGTTGCAAGGTCACAAGTTCTGGACTCAAAGCCATTGGAAACTGGTGTGTGTCGCTAAGTGAACTAAGCTTAAGTAAGTGTTTAGGAGTGACAGATGAAGGGCTTTTTTCCCTCGTTACGAAACATAAAGACTTGAAGAAACTAGACATCACGTGCTGCCGGAAAATAACTCAGGCATCAGTGGCCCATATAACAAATTCATGTACCTCCCTCGTTTCCCTCAAGATGGAGTCGTGCTCTTTGATTCTTGCTGAAGCTTTTATTTTGATTGGGCAGCGATGCCATTTTCTTGAGGAGCTTGATGTTACAGATAATGAGATTGATGATGAAGGTAACTTTTCACCTGGCTTAGTTTTATAAGGATTCTGAAGTAGCTTAGAATATCTTCACTAATGCTGATACAATTGACACGCATCTAGGCCTAAAATCCATCTCTAGATGCTCTCTACTCAGAAGCTTAAAGTTGGGAATCTGCCTCAACATAACTGATGAGGGGCTCGTCGATATAGGCATGTGTTGTTCAAAACTCAAAGAGCTAGACTTATACAGGTGAGCATTCATCTTTTTCCAATTCAACTTTGAAGGTTTTCCTTTCTCCCTCCCATCCATATTTCTCATCTACGGTATATTTTCTTTGCCAGATCGGATGGGATTGGTGATTCTAGTATTGCAGCCATTACCAGGGGTTGTCCTCACCTAGAAATAATCAATATTGCTTATTGTAGATCGATCACAGATCATTCGTTGATCTCGTTATCAAAATGCTCTAAGCTGAACACATTAGAGAGTCGAGGATGCCCTCTTGTCACTCCTGTCGGTCTTGGAGCCGTTTCTAAGGGATGCAAGCAACTGTCCAAGTTAGACATAAAGAAGTGTCACAACATTAACGATGCTGGAATGATTTCTCTTGCTGGCTTCTCTCAAAACCTCAAACAGGTGAGCTCGACCTTTTCCTTTAGAAAAACTTTACTTTGGTCGATTATATTTTAAAAGGCTAACTGACCACAAAATGTGATAGAATGTACAATTTTGAGCTTGTCTGATAATGAAATCCTTCAAATACTTAATATATATACCATCAACCTGATCTTTGTACTATGAATCTGATGGATTTCATTGCTCGACAAAATCCACAGATTAATTTGTCGTACACGTCGGTGAGTGATGTGGGGATCTTGTCCCTAGCTAGTATAAGCTGTCTACAGAGCATGACAGTCCTCCATGTGAGAGGCTTGACTCCAAGAGGACTCGCGGCTGCACTCTTAGCATGCGGAGGACTAACTAAAGTGAAGCTTCATGCTTCGTTCAAATCATCATTGCCAAAGCTTCTTGTGAAACATCTTGAAGCCCGTGGGTGTACTTTCCAATGGAGAGATAAACTATATCAGGTAACCATGGTTTGCACTTATGTCATGTAGAGGTCTGTGGACAACGTTAGTTCTTTGTCTGAAATAAAGGGAGTGTTTTTGTTTATCTGCAGGCGGAGTTAGATCCCAAGTGTTGGAAATTTCATTCGAACGAGGTAGAAGAATGAAGGACAGGGCACACCCTTGAACATCTCAACTCTCAAGTGCCAAGGTTGGTAAATATTTGTAAGGTTATGAATGAATGGAGTGAGAGAGGAATGCAATGAAATGCTGTTTCCTGGGGATTTTGATGTAATCTTGAAAATTTGTTTGAGGATTCAGTTGTGTTTGGAGAAACTGATAAAACCAACCAAGTGCAAACATTTCTCATGTGCTATATACACCTCTGTAAGCTCATACTTGAAAGATAAACTTGTCGCCAAAATACTCTCTCATTTTACTTACATCTCTATATTTTATATCTAATGTACATTCAAAAAACGCGAACGAGATAGTAGTATTTAACTGTTTAAATGTCAACACTCAAAACACGTATGCAAATATGTTAAATTTTCATGAAAAGTAGCAGCAATAGTAGTAAATGAGAATAATTATTCCTATTTTTGTTGTAAAAAAAAAAAAAAGAAAGAAAGAATGGATGGGTGAGTAAAAGAGTTGAGCAGCCGGAGAAGCAGTCAAAGGCAAAGGTTTGGACCAAAATAGTGAAATATTCCACGGTCAAACTTCTAGCTACCTTCTCAGAAACAAGCTCCTTCACTTCTCCCATACATACATACTACAGTATTTGTTTTATGAGTATTTATATATAGATTCCCCCTCCAAAACTTTCTTACCTCCTTTCTTTCTCCATTTTTCCAGATTTCTAAATAAATACGTACTACTACTGTAGTTGTAGTTGTAGTGTAGTGGTAACAAAAGAATACATACATACATACATACATGATGGCGTCCTCGAGCGGAAGTTTTGCTAATGGATTCTCATCATCACAATTCATGTCTACCTCTTTCGCTGATCTTCTCTCTCCTCCTCCCAACAAACAAGATGATCAAGATGAAGAAGAAGCCATGAACCAACCAAAATCTGGTAGTTTCAGTTGGGGAATGAAGAAGAATACTGAAATCCCAAGATACAAATCTTTCCCACCTTCTTCTCTGCCTCTCTCTCCTCCACCTCCCTCCCCTTCCTCATATCTCTCCATACCTCCCACCTTAAGCCCCTCCCTTCTCCTTGATTCCCCTGTTCTTTTCTCCACCTCTAACGTAAGTCCCCTCCCCCGTGCTTTCTTTATGGAATAATTTTCTGTACGTATAGTATATAATAGATAGTAAAATACAAATATATGTGTGTGTGTGTTGATGCAGGTTCTTCCATCTCCGACAACGGGGAGTTTTGCTGGCAAGGTGGTGGAGGAGGAGACAAAGTTTTCCGACTTCTCTTTCCAATCCCAAACACGGCCTGTGGTAAGAGTTGTTGACTTAATACAATACAAGGAGGATGTTTACTTGTCCAAATTATTAGTATCATTTTAATTATGTTAAAATGATGGAGTAGTATAAAGTATAGATGAATCTGAATAATTTGACATGCAGATGCAGGAGGAGGACTCCTACGCAAGGAAGCAAGATAATGGAAACTTCAACTCATTCCTAAACAATCACACATCTCAACTGGATTCACACCAAATCTCATATCCTGTTGTCACCAAAAAATCCGACGACGGCTACAACTGGAGGAAATACGGACAGAAACAAGTCAAGGGAAGTGAGAATCCTCGTAGTTACTACAAATGCACCTTCCCCAACTGTCCTACTAAGAAGAAGGTCGAATGTAATCTCCTCGGCCATATCACTGAGATTGTCTACAAAGGCAGCCATAACCATCCCAAGCCCCACTCTACTCGCAGATCTTCCACTTCCATGCTCGAAATCGATTCCGTTGCTACTCCTGAGAATTCCTCCACTTCTTTCGGTGAGGAGGACTTCGAGCAGGGCTCTTCTATGAGTAATTCGAGGCTCGATGATGACAACGAGCCAGAGGCCAAGAGATGGTAAGTAGAAATTGATGATCAATAAAAAAGGACTGAGTTTAACCACCACGGTATATGTATCTGAAGTTCTAATATTCTGGGGCTGTGTTTCCAGGAAAGGAGAGAGCGATAGTGAAGGTGTATCAGCTTCCGGAAGTCGAACTGTTCGTGAACCTAGGATCGTTGTTCAGACAACCAGTGACATAGATATTCTCGACGATGGCTATAGGTGGAGGAAGTACGGACAGAAAGTGGTGAAGGGCAACCCGAATCCTAGGTAATTTACGTACACCTTTACCACTCAACTTGCTGTAACATATAAGTTCAATTCCAATATATATACACAACAGAAAGTTCACATAAAGCAGTAAGGCTAAAACCATATCTAATCTTATTGTTGCAGGAGCTACTACAAATGCACGTTCAATGGGTGTCCAGTCCGTAAACACGTGGAAAGAGCTTCCCACGATCTGAGGGCAGTGATCACCACTTACGAGGGAAAACACAACCACGATGTTCCAGCAGCAAGAGGAAGTGGCTGCTACGCCACCACCAGACCTCCGATAATGACAACTAGCAATGGTGGCCCGACAGCTATAAGGCCGGCCGCCATTGCCAGTCATCAATATCCCAACCCTGCCAGGATTCAAACAGCACAAAACCAAACACCTTACACACTGCAGATGTTGCAGGACAATGATAGTTATGCCTTCTCGAGTTTTGGGAACTACTCTAATCAGATGCAGCAGCAGCAGCAACATATGGATAATTCCATGTCCGCAGCCAAGCAAGAACCTAAAGATGACCACTTTTTTGACTCTTTCCTCGGCTGAATGGATATTCTTCGGGGCAAAGCAGTCCGTAGAAGTGTTGTTTGTGACAGTAATTTACAACAACATTATTCACATTTTGTATCGTGTCTGTAATCTTGTGATAGGTTGTCAAAGATATTCTTTTTATTTTTTTAAACCATTGAAACTTAGAACAGTGGCCTCTCATGTATAAGGTTTAGGGCAAGAAAAGAAAAACTAGAATAAGGAAACATAACAGTGATCAAGTTTCTTCTTTTGTTCTTCCAATTCATGTCAAATTCTAAATGAAGTACGTAACATTTTCCAGCAAAGTTTGTCCCTTTCTACACAGTCTATTTGGTTGCAAAGAGAAAGAGACAGAAGGTATAATGCGTTTCATTTCATTCAATAACTTTCACATACATGATGAGTTTACACGCAAACTGTATACAAAATGATGGACAAACCAATTGAATAACAGAAGCAATACAAAGAAATGGGATGAGGGTGATCAGATGTATGTTTGAGTGGAGAGTTTGTATCCAGAGATGAGAGCCGACAAAGCAAGCGAAAAGAATGCAAAGAATTCCATACTGATTGCAGATGCAGATGAATCGGTGAATATGTTATCTGCTCCTCGACGCATGTTGTTTGTCAAAGGTACTGCTGCTGAAGCTGCAGATAGCAACAAGTATGCTACAATCTGCAAATGAATCAACTATTACTACTCCATAATGCATTAGTCAAATTTATCCATGGTTCTGTAAGTCAAAGGTGAGAGAGCCTTGCAAAATACTACTATGCTAGGAACAACCTTTGAATCTCGCATTTGACTGGAGTTAATCTTAAAGGCACCAACAAGAATCATATTCGAATATTTATGATACACAAACTAAAACTAAGCATATCATCAAAAACATTTCGAGAAGATTTTGATCATCACCAACTAAACAAGTCAAAAAAAAAAACAAACCTGATCACCAATAAAATCGAGTAGAGCTGCGGTCTGTTTAGAAATGATCTCTCTGCTGGTGTAAATTTCATGAATCTGTCTCCAAATCTGCAATCCAGTGTATAAAGAAGATAGAATCGCGATCGCCAACACATACCTACGGATCAACAAACATAATCAAATCCTCTAATTCCTCATCCCCAAAAAAGTTAAAAGACAATATGTAGAGCAGATAAAAACGGGTTTGTTGATGTTGACCTGTACTCTTCATATCTATCGAATTCTCTCCAGTCGCCGTGTTTGTTGGTAACCATAATTAAGAAAGCCAACAAAGAGAAGAGCAAGGCAAAGGCGCGAAAAGCCAAACAGCCCCTCTTCACAAGGTCTTCGCGCCTCCACCGCTGCAGGATATTGGACACTCCACCCGCCCCCCTCTGGTTCTCCACATCTGCGACGGGTGGCGGCGGCGACTTTGAATCATCGGGCCTAGTCATTTCTCGGGAAATCTAGAACAAGAATTGAATTGGAGTGCAAGAAAAGCAGGCTACAGAAACAAGAAAAAATGACAACCCTGTGTTAGTTAGCTTGACAACTCAGCTTTGCTTCTTTATTCTTCGTTACGGCATGTCTCATGTTAATTTTCATTACAATACGCAATTTGTCTTATTTCTCAATATTCCAAATTCTAAGGTTGTTTTTGTTTTTGTTTTTGTTTTTGTTTTTGTTTTTTTTTTTTTTTTTTTATCTCAACATAAAAAATAAATATTATCTTCCTATTCCTTCACTTGATGATTTAGCTATAATTTAAATATGGCTCAAAAAAAGAATTTCCCCTCTAAATTCGTGTAGGGTGGAGTGGATTTATTTGTAGAAAGAAAGTGCACTACAAGAAAATGCGGCTCCAGCGACTGAAAATGGCGACGAAAAATTGAAAAATTCCGTAGTAGAATGTAGCATGTTGGACTTAAATAATTCACAGTTGAGTTGATTTCTTGAGCTATTGGAATATTTTAGAATTATAAATTTATTTTAATTAAGTATTGGTAGAGTTTAATTTTGTTTAATGCGAGCTGAGCTGGGGTTGGGGATTAAGACAATCCAAAATTAACGGGTAACGGCCACGACGCTTCGAGTGAAGAGGAACACTCCAAAACTGTCGCCAAGTACAACCTGTCATACCTCACAATAAGTGGGCCCCCTCTCCTCTCCTCTCCCCCACTTGGATTTCGATTTTATTTTATTAATTGTTGAAAATTACTTGCAATTCCACATAATAAAACTATACGAATAAGTAAATATGAATCCGAAAATAGTCATTTTGACTTTGCCTTTTTTATTTGAAGGAAAAGAAAAAGAAAAAGAAAAAGAAAAAGTAATCAAGGGATGAAACGAAGGGATTAGAAGATATGGTTGAATTGATTAACAGCAGCATGCATCTAAAAATAGGTATGCGATTACAGCCTCTTGAATTCCTAGTAAATCTGAGTGATTGTTATCCTTTGAAGCAATGATGCATGTATCAATTTAAAACAATAGATGATGATTTAGTTTTTGACATTAAGAGTTTTGAGCTCAATTAATCAAGAGAAGTGCCTGAATTTGGATAGCATCCATCTTTTGTCCCTCGGCCCTCCTCACACGAGAACCCAAGGGACCAAAGATGGGTGCCTGCTGCTCGTGTCACCGAGTTAGCAGAACCGAGGGGGGCTCCTCCTACTATGTCGAGGAAGAAGCCAAGCCCCGAGAAATCGATGAGGATAATATCGTGTTGAAGGGCGAGGGGGGTGCTCGTGTCCGCCTCCAGGGCTCCTCTAAATATGTCGCAATGCACACACAACAAGGCAAGAAGGGCTTCAATCAAGATGCAATGACAGTTTGGGAGGTAATCCTTCATTCAACAATTCATTTTCATTTAACTTATACATGCATGCATCATATGTATGCATATAATTAAGGATGATCGATTGAATTAATTGATGAATGAATATGTACACACAATTTGCAGAACTTTTCTGGTGAAAAGGACGCGGTGTTATGCTCCATATTCGATGGACACGGCCCCAACGGCCACATGGTCTCGCGCTACGTCCGTGATTATTTGCCGGCTAAAATTACAAAGTATTACGAAGAGCTGATCAGATCTCACAAGGGCGGATATGGCAGCGACGATCTCGATTGCGGCGTTGATGTCAATCCCTATTTCTTGTTTTGGAAGGACAGATTGGTGAGGTGCTTCCATGAAATGGACGATGAGCTGGAGTCGGATGCCCCGGTCGACAGCTATTCCAGCGGAACCACATCAGTATCTGTTCTTAAAAAGGTACATATATATATACATTAATTCAATACAAGCCGATTAATGGATTAATATAAGTGCATGCGTGCAGGGTAAGAACTTGGTGATTGCCAACTTGGGAGACTCCCGTGCCGTCCTTTGCACAAGGGATTCCAACAACGAGCTTGTCGCTCAACAGCTCACCGTTGATCTGAAACCGAATCTCCCCAAAGAAAAGGAGAGAATAACAAGCAAGAGAGGCAGAGTCCTCCCAATGAAGGAAGAGCCTAACGTCCACAGAATATGGATGCCCGATCAAGACTGCCCTGGGTTGGCCATGGCCAGAGCCTTTGGTGACTTTTGTCTCAAGGACTACGGACTAATCTCCACCCCGGAAGTCACCTACCGAAGGCTGAGCGAGCAGGACGAGTTTGTGGTCCTGGCAACCGACGGGGTGTGGGACGTCCTGTCCAACACCGACGTCATAAGGATCGTGGCATCAGCGAGAAAGAGATCAATGGCGGCCAAGCTGCTGATCGACGAAGCACACAAGGCGTGGAGGTACAAGTTCCCCAGCGCCAAGACGGACGACTGCGCGGTCATCTGCTTGTTCTTCAAGAGGCCAAGGCCCAACCTCACCAAGTCCATATCGGAAGTGACTCACCTGAGCTTCAACTATAAAGAGCCGGCGGTGGACAATCATGACCATGAGCTGGAGACGGTGTTGAACTGCGACATGAACGAAAGCCCCCCGCCCCAAAACGATCAGAAGAGAGGCACGAATCGACACAGGAGGAGAAGGACAACCAGGAAAATTGAGTTTGCTCATCAAGACTCGTAATTAATTAAGGATCATCCATCCATCCCCTTCTTAATTTTTTGTTTTTGGTACGTATTTGTTTGAGTTTGAGAGAGTTTAATTGTTGTATATTGTTTGTTTTGAGTGGTCTCAGCTTGTGAGGGAAGTGGAAGTACGTACGTAGTTGGAAAATTAAAGGCACGAGAGAGAGGTAGCATTTTGAATTAGTCAAATTCAATAAGCGAGAGTTGTTTTTGATTTGGTGAAACCATCAATAATTCAATATATATACTACCATTTTGTAATGTTTTTGGCTAAATATAAGAATTTTTGAATTGCATTATGTTCATTATATGCAAGCGGATGAGATAAGATGATGTGAATTTTTGGACCGCTCAAATCAGTCCATATATATGAGTTTGAGGCCATGGACCAAAACAAAGAAAAAGAGCCTCTTCTTTGTTGGGCTCTTAATTATAACAAAATGGGCCGTCATTATTTTTTATGGCCCACCAACCTAGGTTGAGCAAAATAGGAAAGAGTAGAGAAATAGCGATTTCACCATATATGCCCCATTTTTGTGAAATGTCAGCATTGCAGTAGTAAACAGTAAGACAAGGAAAAAGGAATAGAAATTCTGATAAAATATCAGAACTGAGCCTCCCTCTGCTGCTACTTGCTTGCTGCTGTGCTGACAAATGACATTTGAGAGAGAGAGAGAGAGAGAGAGAGAGAGAGAGAGAGAGAGATTACCGAAAGAAGGCAAGGCTATCGAATTCAATTTTAATTTTATTTGTATTTCATACCTTCTCTTCTCACCCTATGTTTATGTTTGACCATTCTACTATTTCTTTAGATGACAAATTAATACTCTACTTAAATTAGGGTTTCACTTTGATATCCTAATTTCCCAATCTACAAACAAATACAAGCATATGAGTATTGATTAATGATGTAAGAAAGGTCAAAGATAGGTGTGAAGTGAAATGTAAATAGATAAACATCTTACACCAAAATCTGATGAAATGAAATGAAATATGGTGACAAGACCAAGAGTCTCAACACCACTACACTACTACTACAACACAACCATACAAAAACACACTATTGCTATTGCATGCCCTTTGTCAGAAAGAAAAGTTATTGCTACTAAGTAGGAGAATTTCTTCAAATAAATATTGGAAAAAAACAAAAAACAACAGTATTACAAGTAGTAAGTTGGATTGGATTGGAGTATGAATTAAAAATGGATATAGTATAGTATAGAAAGAAAAAAGAAAAGAAAATCCAAACCAAATGATCTTCCCTTCCCTTTAACCACAAGCAGAGACAAGGCTCAGAGTGCAGTCAATATCCTCTTGCTTTGGCCCTTACCCACTTCTTTCACTTTTTCTTCTTTCCGGCCCATTTCTCTAGATCACATTATACAATTACAAACATGCGCCCACTTTATTTCTTTCTTTCCTTCAAATACTCCTCCAATTAATCATCTACTTTAATATAAAAAACATAAAACTCTAATTAATCAACTACAAACATGTCGTATAATATAGCCCTCTTAATTTCTCATCTATATATATATTTATTATTTTAATATTAGTTTATATAATAAATATACTATATAAAAAGTAGTAGTAATAAATTTTTGTAGAAAATATAATTTAAGGTCCCTTTATCAGCCACACCAGACATGATGCTTCCAAAAGTCTTCCTCCAGTAGAGCAAAACCTGCCCCAGCTTCTTCCTTAATTATTCATTTTTCCCCCACGCTTAATTATTGCTTTCACGTTTTTACTACAACTATTTATCAGCTATTTTTATTACACAACTATCTACACAACTTCCATATTTTAATTAATAAGATAATTCTTAAGTTACTCTGATTATGAGTTTTCACTCGTAAGTTCAAGTAAGTAATTACCAGCTAGCATCAGTATTTCAACATCCCTAAACTAAAACGTGACTAGTGTACTAATTTACATACAAAATACGATCACGATCACATACCCAAACTCATACTACTTTAATTCAAGGGGCTGAAAATATTAATTAAAACAAACATAAAACCAAACAAACACAGCTGCAGCAAACAACACTAATTTTTTATGCAGATTTCCGAACTAAATATCGGTACGCAGCAACTTTCCGGCAACGGGATGCCGTGTTATCAACCGAAAGCACCATTTTTCCGGCTTCTTTTGCCGGGAATGAGTTGTGGACAGCAGCGTCACCTGCCGCCATCCGCCTTGGCTTCTCGACGGCGATGGTGTAGCTTCCTTCAGCATTTGGTACGAACTCTGCGCTGTATTCGAGCTCCCATCCTCCCACAACTATGTCCCATGTTATCGTCGCACCAGCCTTAATTAATTGTAACAATTTAATCAGTTATAAAGGTGGAGGCGCTCTGAATTTTGAAAATGCATTACTAGTACTACCTCAATGCCTTCGATTTGGATGTTCACTTTCTCGCCACCTTTGACGGTGAACTCGGAAGCGGGTTTAGGCGGGCCGGCGAGTGAATCAGTGGGTCGACTCAGCCCACCGTACTGAACAGGGACGTACTCTGGCCGAATAAATCTATACACAGATACTCAACCAGCATTCATTAATTCAGAATTCAGAATTTAAGACGGAAAGTGATCGACGAAATGCCTGAAAGAGAGTTCAATAACTCATACCTGTAAAGCGTCTCAGCGGTATTAGTATTTCCTTCCTTGGAAATCACGAACTTGCTCTTGGTTCGTTGAGTCAGAAACGGACTAAACATTGAATACAGCAAACTGAAGTACCACGGCACGTTTATGAAGATCTGCACCCACCCACCCACATTTCCATATATAATTCATCATTCATCATATTAAAATTAAAAGGAAGAGGATGTTGAAAATCGATCTCACCTTTCTGGCAACCATTTCTGGGTAGTTATCTTGAAAGAGAGAGAGAATGTGATTAGAAGCAGCTCTGAGCTCTCTCTTGGGCATATCCTTCAAATCAGTAACCTGAATAATGGAGTTAACACCACCGGGCTTGAAATGCAACAGCTTAATCCCACGCTCCAGAATCTGAACCCTCCACCTCAGAAACTTCTTCAACTTCTCCTCGTCGCCGAACACCTTGTCGTACATTTCTCTATCCTTGAAGACGCCGTAGGCATTGTAACAGACGGGGTGGCCGCAGCGGTCGAATCCGTGCATATAGGCGACGGCGCCCTCCAGCTCCTTGAGCCCCAAATCCTCCTCCAGGACGGCGTCGGCGGCGAACTCCTTCCGCCAACTCAGGCACTTGAGGAGCATGTTGAGGGCGTCCTGGACCTTGAAATCCCTAGCGCGGAGGAATTTGAGGAGAACGACGTCGGCCCTCTCGTCGGTGTTGCCCAGGAGAGGGATGCCCCACATGGAGTCCGGGCCGTGGGAGGACATGAGCTTGTCCTTGAGGTCCTTGAGGGCCTTGCGCTCGGAGTTTTTGAGGTAGGAGATGAAGTAGGTGTCTTCTTTGAAGGACGGGGAACGGAGTTTCTTCAATGGCTGTGAAGGGGAAGAGTCAGGTGCCAGCTGCTGGCTATCTTTCACGCAAGGCGGAGATGCAGCTGCTTCCATTTCACTGGAATAGAGGAATGTAGAGGAGTTTGTTTTGTGCTTGGGAGAGGGAGAGGAAGAGTGAGAGTAAGAGAGAGAGAGGGGATAAATGGAGGTTTTGAATTGAATGAAGAAGGTGGAGTGTGAAAAAGCGGCTTTAGCTGAGCAGAAGCAACAGAGCTGGGCCCATTCCACTCTCTCTCTCTCTCTCTCTCCCACTTTTGAATTTTTATTCGAAAATGTTAGCACTATAGTAGTAATTTGTGAACAACTTGAATATTGTATTGGGCCGAAGCACTTATTTAAGTATAGTAACCAATTTAGAATGTAGCATGTCTTAATTATTTCTTGGATCGCTACGCTATTAATTCTAAACACTTTTTTTTTTTTAAATAAAAAATATGCTTTACTTGATTGTCAAGAACATGCTTTGGTATTATTATTAATGTTATTTGTGATTGCAAGTACTGATTTCTTCTTCTTTTCTTGCTTCATTGTCCTAATTTTCGGTAGCATGGTGGCCCCCAGCCCCCCCTTCAAGCTAATTACCAATTATCATTCCTAATGTCCTAAAGCAAAACCAAGCGCTTAAGTTCTTCTCAAAAAAAAAAAAAAAAAAACAACAAAAACCAAGCGCTTAAGTGACTTTCACATCTCCATAATAAACGAGTTTGAATCGTTTTATTATTTTACATCACATGTACTTTTGATTTATTAGAATTAGAACTAGCAATTGCATGGCTAATGGAGTAGACAATATATAGATTACTGCTCGTGTGGTTCTAACTTCTAACTAGCACCCTTTATTGAAATAGGTAGGTATTATTAGTACAAAGTAATCTCGTTTCCAGATGCACACTGGTTTTTTAAAAGTAAAAAAAAAACACTTGTTCTGATCGAAACAAGTGATTATTAGTATAAAATTGCATGCTTAAACAATAGCAATGATATTAATAGAAAAGGTAATTATTAAAGGGAGTGATTTTCGAGTTCAAAAGCAGGGAAATTATTGCCACTTTTTGACTTACTGCATTTGTTTTTGACTAATCTCTTATAACAAAAGTTAGGAAACTCATGTAGTCATGATCTTTTGTTTTTTTTTTGAATTCATAAGTTTTTAGGGAAATTCTTGGGTACAAACGTTTGCATGTGCAAACGTTGCATCAACGGCTTATATGAAAAGTTCTGAAAAGTTGTATTTTCAGAGCTCCGCATACACACTTTTACCAAACTACCACCCCACCCACCCACCCACCCCGTGTGTATGAGCATTTACTTTGCTCTAATTGAGTTATAGTAATATGTCAATTTTTAAAATATTTATAATTATCGAATATATTTTAATATATTTTTTATATTTTACTTTAAAACAGAATATATAAAATTTAACATACGGGATAAAACGTATTATAACTTTTTGAGACACTTGATTTTTTTTTTTTTTAATTACTTCCATTGTCCTTCGTAAAAGAAGATATTTTTTTTTAATATGAGATTTAAGAAAGAATGAGTTTGTGTGTTAAAGTAAATGTGTAAAAAATAGTTTTCCTTTAGTAATTTGCTACCCAAAAAGAAAACGTATCATCTTGTTACGGATGTATCAAAAATAAAAACGTATCATATTGAGAGGGACTGGAAGAGTATTAAAATAAACAACGGGAGATTGACTTATTTTAATATAAGACGTGACAATATAAAATCGATTATAACTTTTTAAAACCCTCTTCAACCTTTTTTATTTATTAGAATGAACAGCGAGCGGCTAGAATTATCTTAATTATTTTTCTTTTAAATTTGCTTTAACACAACTCTAAAGAATTATCTATTTCAAATTTTAATGGAATAAAAATTAATACAAATAATCAGTTGAATATTAAAATATTTGCTATAGTTACTCACTCATATTCTACTAATTGGAAATTTTTATATGGGTGTAAGTGTACTACACTCACCTCTCACAATATTAATATATTACCTTTCATATTATATTAATATAATAATCACGTGTTAGGGATGAATGTAATACACCCTCATTAACATGAGACACTTTTCAATATAAGTATACATACTAGACACATATGGATAAGAGATTACAATAATATTGTATTAATGTAAATCGCCCCCTTTTAATTAGGGCTGTCTAAGTGGTACCGGGAAATCGGGAATACCGGTACCGTACCGAGTACCGTTTTTTCGGTACCCGGTCCGGTACCCGATACCATTATTTTCAATATTTCCGGTACCCGGCATTCCCGTACCGTACCGGGTACCGGTTTAAGTTTTATAATTAATTAATCATATATTTTATATTATTAAATAGATAATTATAATCGATAATTAATTAATTAAATAGTGCGTGTCGAAAAATTGTAAAAAGAAATGACTCAACTTGAAATGGACGGAGGGAAAAAAGTGTCCTGTTGCATGGGAAGAAATATATGACACGTGGAGGGCTATAAAAAGGAGTTTGTATACAAACTCATTGCTAGAGTTTGTACTTAAGCCTCTCCCAAGTTTTTAACCTTTTTCAACTACTGTTATAGCTATTCCCACTATCCACCTGGAAATCTCAGTTGCTGAAATAACAATCATAGATAGA
This sequence comes from Thymus mandschuricus, assembly GCA_029379335.1. NCBI lineage: Eukaryota > Viridiplantae > Streptophyta > Magnoliopsida > Lamiales > Lamiaceae > Thymus > Thymus mandschuricus. The sequence goes on from CM057078.1 coordinate 86,069, forward strand.
GGGCCGAATGACAATTTGGGTCGGGTCAGGCTTAATTTACCATCTTCTAGAAAAGCCTTTAATGGTTGGTTAATTACTTAGCTAGCCCATTCATGTATTACTATAATAGTTAAGCCCGTTATCGCCCGAAGCCCATTTTAGCATAATTATCTCAATGATAATTATCAGCCCAAATAAATAACTATTGTACTACATTACATAATAGAGATAGCTGTACAGAATGTAGTTTAATTTCCCCAAATAATTGAAATCTTCTTTTTAATTAGGAGAAATCTTCGATTCAACAAAAAAAAAAAGAAAAAACTCCCTTCATTCCACTCCATTAGTGTTGTTGGATAGTGATAGAAAATGACCCATCTTCCTAGGCCCAAGGCTCAATAAGCCCAATTCGGCACAAGCCCAGTAGGCCCAGTTCGGTACAAGCCCAGCAGGCCAAGGGAGTTGAGCCCTAAGAGTCAAGAACATGGGTTGATGGAGAAGAAACCGGAGCCAGGAAACTGTCCACACCTCCACGTTCCCACCTTTCACAACCGTCATTCATCCCATCTATAAATAGGAGAATCGATTGTATTGTAAACACGGACGCTATTTTGAATACAAGGCACTCTCATTTCCTCCCCGTGGACGTAGATCACACTGATCGAACCACGTAAATCCTCTGTGCCTATTTATTCCATCATACAAACTACTCACAAACTTTTACTTTTATTGGGCCGCGAATCGAAGGTTCATCAGATATTTATATGTAAGTTACATAATATTCGAATATGCATGGATACAGTATTAGTATGTTGTTTGTTGAAGATTTTTATTTTACGAAGAATGTTAGTATGCGACACAGTTGGTATCGGTCTATTCGAGTTACCAGATTTAATCATCAACCCATATCTCTTCCTAGCTATTTGTTGTCCATTAATTTTACTAACCAACTACTAGTATAGTAGTATATTATAACCACTGCTAAACCAAGTTATTGCTTCTCGAATCTTCCTCCCAATTCGTCTCCTTCGATATTATTTAAACCAAAATGCAATCTTCATTTTGTTTTATTTTTCTCTATTTAATTAAAGGACTAGAATTTTGTATCTACAACATTTCAAAGATTATGCCCCCCTCTGCCTAAAATAAGTTGTAGTACATTCAAAATATGAATCGCCACCTTGAGAAAATTATTTGAGTTGAATAAACACCAACCGTAGATTTCTCTCCACGCCCAAAGCCCATACCAACTTTGTTAGTAGTACTTCAACATTAAACAAACGCACACTCCGTTCCATTTCGCGCTATTCTCTCTCTCCCCCTCCCCCTCCCCCTCCCCCTCTCTCTCTCTCAACACGCCCAACACTAGCGTTATTTATAGTCTTCACTCACAGATTTCAAGGTATAATCCGTTCTGCACTTTTTGCCATTTTTGCATGCCATACCATACCATACCATACCATACCATACCATACCATACCATACATACTCTCTCTCTCTCGGTCGCCCAGATTGTAGTTTCAAGCAATGTATGTTTCGTTTCGTTTCGGTATATTGTCGATTGTTGATTGTTTACTTCTTCTTTCCCCTTCTTGTTTGGATTTTTTGGATTTCAATTCCGATTCTTTTGTTTCGTATCATTATTTCTGTTCTGAAGTAGGGTTGTCTCTGATTGATTATTGCTTTGAGTAGGTTCCTCTCCCTTTACAATAAAACTGGAAGGTAAATTTCTATTGCCCCAAAATGGCATTGCCAATTAGGGCCAACCGGCGGACCAGGGCTTCTTAAGTATGGACATTGCTGTTTTTCTTAGGATTCTTACGTTTCCATTTACTAAATTCTCAATTTTTTAAATGGTTCATATCTCTGTCGCTTGGTGATGTTGAATTTCTTGTTGATCACTGAGTGTAACGATAGTAGAGGCTGAAGTTTTTGATAATGCTGGTGAAGCTACTTTCTTTTTTAGCATATTCAATGGTATTCTGACATCTTAACTGTTATTTGGAGTCTGATTCTCCAATGGTTTCTTGCTGTGTTAATTTATGTCTGTTGCTCAGCTTTAGTTTTATAGCTTTAGCAACTCCCAGTTTCAACTGGAATTTGATCTTTGTCACTTTTGCTTGCATCAGATTGCCTTAGCAATGGGAACTGGGAAGAACAGACAGGCCTTTTTTCATAAAAAAAATTTTCCATTGAAATCTACCGAAAAATATGCACGTAACTTGAGCAAGAACCAGCTTGGAGGTGTCATATTCGGTTGCACAAATAGCACGAAAGAAGAATGCCAGGCCAAGCAACTATTTGGTCAGTCATTTCTGAAGTGCTCTCTTTTTATCAGAAATCATCTTATGTGTGCATTGATAGTCTATCCCTTGACACTTCTCTGTTTCCATGGTGTGTAGGCCTGCCAGCTCCGCACTTCTCATATGTAAAGAACATTGAGCCAGGTTTACCCCTGTTTCTATTCAACTACAGTGACAAAAAACTTTACGGTATCTATGAAGCTGCTAGCTCAGGGAAAATGAATATCAATCCATATGGTTGGACAGTAGATGGCGCAGAGAAAACCAAGTATCCAGCTCAGGTAAGATGGGAATCTGGTTAGGATTCATTTCTCTACCATGAACATTTTTTTTATATGCAGTATGATTTCATCTGCTGAAGTGAGGTAAAGCACATAGTAATCTTTGTTTTTGCATTAAGGTTCAAGTACGCCTTCGCTTGCAGTGCCAAGCCCTTCCAGAAAAAGATTTCAAGCTAACCATCATTGACAACTACTATGGACAAAGTCATTTCCGGTTTGAGTTGGATCATGCTCAAGCAAGCAGGCTGATGTCTCAATTCTCCTCTTTAGCAGTTGCTCCTGGAATCCCTCTACAAAGAAATCCCCCAATTTGGCCTACTAAGCAAAGGTTTCCCCCAACCAATAAGATAAACCAAAGTGGAGTTTCTGAGTCACCTGCCCTGACCGATAACTTCTCCAACTATGATGATTCTGTTTCTACGTCGACTGCTTCAGACAATTCCTTCTGTATCAATGGCAACCAACCTGAACAATTTGATGAGAAGGATCTTATCTACATGAAGTTGAAGGAGCTTTCCCTGAGTAGTAAACTGGCTAATGCTGATCCAACGGCCGGTGTGGTAGGTAAGTCATCCATAAGTGATGATGGCTTGAAGCATGAAACTTGCGACGACGACCACATGACATTGGGAAAGAGGAGCAGTGGAAGTTCTTCCTATCTATCTGATTATCCTGCTTTTGTTGAGCAGGTATTTAGTAGCTTTTCATTGCACAAACATAGAAAGTTTTTTCAGTTAATTAGTTACTTATTTTTAGAGTGCTTGCTGACTCCACTAATGATAGACTTGAACTACCTTCTGTTTTGATGTACTGAGCTACATTTAATATGCTGCTGCTCTCTTTTGTTTGTTATTATTCCAATTTTATACATGATATCTGCACTATAAACTTGCTCTCGTAGCCCAGTCTTCTGGCCAAAAATGCATACTTGATTTAGGAAAGAAAGTATTTATACTTATTCTGTGTTCCTGAACTTTATTAGGTATTTCCTTAATATCCTATACCAGCTGCTTCCTGTAACCCAGCTATTAACTAGTAAAAAATTGCTTTTCTTTGTAAATTCCTTCTAGCTCCCTAGATCCAACTATAGGCAAATATATATGATGTCAATTGCTTCAATATTGGTACAAAAGTAAAGTTACCATTAGATTTTCGGGAGAACATTGGCAGCTGGTCTATTTACTGTGCCACTGGGAGCATTAGTGAATGAATCAAAGCTGTTTGAGAAATTTCCACATACAAAAGCATGCGCTCAAGTTGATATGATAGCTTTTTTTTTTGGTGTTAATAGATTTGCTTCATGATTTTAGGTCCTTTGAAACGGATATGCATCCCTCGTACAATGCAAGTTAGGCTTTAACCAAGCCATTCTATTCATATTTTATAGTATTTTGTAAAAGTTCTTATGTCTAATTTCATTTCTGACTTATCTAATCATACTTTAATAATGATGCATATACATGGCTCATGCCCATATCAATGCCAATGCAGTTGCTCATGGAAATAGAAGACCTGAAGGCCTTTAAGCAAGAACAAATTCTAAAGACAGAGAAATTGGAAAAGAAGTTGGTAATGTTTTTCCTTCCTGTATCATTTTATCTTCAAATAACTACCCTATTATTTAAGTGTGAGCCTTTCATATTTGACTATGTTGGAGTACAAGTAAACATTTTTTCACATTCTAGTATGACTATACCCTTGTATACTTCGTTTTTTGGAAGAGCCGAGCCATTGCATAAATATTCCATTTATTTACGGTGGACCGAATGATCCTGATAAGTGAGTGGTAAACCATTTAATATACTGTGCTGAGTTTGTATATGAATTGTTAAAATAAAAAGGTCAGTGCTTTTAAATGGAAGGCCTCTAGACACAACCCTTTGACTTGTGGTCAAGATTGGATTTGATTGATGAAATGAGTTGGAGCAATGTTTAGTCAGTGCACTTTCGGTGAAACTGGTTGATATACTAGTCAAGTATAGCAAATGTTTACTTGGTATGTAAAAACATTTATGTTACTGAACTTGGAACATAACAATGTAGCATTGCAAACTCTTCCATCTCAAATATGTATGTAATAGAGCTGGCAAAGATGATAAGAGCTTGACTTTTTTAGAAGTAAAATGACTGGAAAAGGAGTAATTATGTTTTTTTAAATAAAGTGAGTATCCTTGTATGACTGCAAAAAGGACGTACTTTGTCTAAGATTAAGGACTTAAGGTTCAAGCTTCTGTTAGATGAATAATTTTGTTTTGTCTTTATTGGTCGTATACTATTTTCCAAATAATTGATCTTTCATCACTTTCAGGTTGAGGCAGAGCAAGAAATTATTCAATTGGAAAATCGATGCATGGCACTGGAGTATGTTGCTAATATGTCCGAGCAATCTGTGGCTGCCCAAACGCCGATTGAGTCAGCTGATGAATCTCATTCGAATATTAAGGAGTCAATATTGATAGTGGGTGGACATGATGGTGTGTCTTGGTCATCAGCGTTGCATTCCTTCTTACCTTCAAAAGATATCTTGCGATCTCTTAAGCCTATGTCTGCTGCTCGATGGAATGCCCCAATCGTAAAATTCAATGAAGAGCTTTATGTATTTGGTGGTGGAAGTGGTTCCAAGTGGTGTGATACAGGTAATGTTAATGCCTCTCTCTCTCTCTCTCTCTCCTCTCTCTCTCTCTCTCTCTCTCCTCTCTCTCTCTCTCTCTCTCTCTCTCCCTGCATTAACACGTGCTCTCTCTCTATCTGCAGTTGAGTCCTACAACATTGAGAACAATGAGTGGAGTCTGCGTCCTTCCCTAATCAAAGAAAAAGGTAGCTTAGCCGGTGCTGCCTTAATTGATAAAATATATGCAATAGGTGGAGGAAATGGGGTTGAATTCTTCTCAGATGTAGAAATGTTTGATCCATATTGCGGAAGGTGGATTCCTTCACGATCAATGCTTCAAAAGGTTCTATTCTATTCTGTTGTGTTTTATTTGGTATTTAATTAATAAAAAAGATGCTGTATGACAAAGCTCCTACAAATGATAAAAGTATATATGGGGTGGAGCAGATATGTCTTATGAATTCGATATTCTGTAGTTTGTTATTTCTTGTGACATCCAGTAAAGAAAAATAATTCATATTTGCTTAAAGAGACATATCTAAACATGCTGTGTTCACAATATTTCCAATGGGGTTCCTTAATGGAGTTTGATGATCTTTCTTTGCATTGCTCAATTTCATCAGACTCCTAGTCAATGTAGTGAATCATATGATGTTAATTTTGGTTACGGCTGATAAAAATGTGCATAGAGAGGTACCATTTACTCAAGTTTCTGCCTCTTATGATTTTTACAGAGGCATGGTCTTGCTGCTGTGGAGCTGAACGGTGCACTCTATGCTACTGGGGGATATGACGGATTTGAATATTTGAAGTAAGCTTAAAACTTCTTCATTACCGATCTTTCTTCCAATATATATTTGGCACTTGATCTTCTTAAGCAACTTTGATTGGATATATGTTGTGTAGATCTGCTGAAAGGTTCGACCCTAGAGAAAATTCGTGGACCAGAATTGCGAGTATGGGAACAGCAAGAGGCATCCACTCTCTTGTGACGATGAATGAAAAGATGTATGTTCTCTCCATGACCCATTCTCGTTTGGTTTGGAATTCAGTGGGGAAAATAATCTTGAGCTGAGATGGTATATGGTTTTGCAGATATGCAATTGGTGGTTATGATGGATCAGCTATGGTGCCTAGTGTTGAGATATATGATCCTCGTCGTGGATCATGGGTGATGGTGGAACCCATGAATCAAAGCAGAGGGCACTTTGCTGCTGGTGTTCTTAACGAATCTATCTACGTTATGGGAGGGGTTCAAACTAATGACGAAATTGTTGGAATGGTATGCTTATTCTCTCAGCTCTCTCTTTTTGATGCAACAAGGCCCTACATTGAGTCTGTTTGTTTAACAGGTTGTCTCTCTCTCTCTCTAAACATTGTTTTTATGTGATGCAATTGGCAGGTTGAGTGTTACAAGGAAGGTGAAGGTTGGGAGGCAACAAATTTGAGGGCTGTAGGGAAGAGATGCTTTGCTTCAGCAATTGTTTTGGGAGGGAACTGAACTGAACCAATTATTTCTTTTTTTTGGTGGAAGAAATGTAATACGTACTGATAATGCTCCAATTAGACACTCTTACATATCAAATCTACGCATGATTTTTGGTTGCAGGAATATTTTAGTATGTTTTTTTCAAAGTAAACAAGAACCTTAATTTTCTTATACTTGAATAATGGATAGATACATAAGTAATGATGGTATTTAAAATAGAGAAAAGAGATGAACAATTAATAATTTATTTTTAATGCTGCAATATATATATATATTGCTTGTTTAAAAAAGCAAAGGAGATACATATTGCTTCAGGAAAAAAAAAAAACAAAAAAACAAAAAAAAATATATATATATATTTGTACTATAATGAATACAGTTACTTTGGACTGCTGTTTGCCTAAATAGTTAAATACAGCAAACGTGGGTTTCAGTAGAATAGAGAGAAAGAGGGGGGTTACCAAATTAGAGTGTTGGAGAAGAAGAGTGAGAAGGGAGAAGGGTTAGTTAGTGCAGCAACCATGCCGTGTTTGAACATTTCAACTAACGTGAGCCTTGAGGCCACCGACACCTCCGCCATACTCTCCGAGATCTCCTCCACCGTCGCCAAGCTTATCGGCAAGCCCGAGGCTGTCTGTGTTTCTCTCTCCTTCTCCTTTTTCCTTTTCTAGTTATTACATTATGTTGACGCTGCGCTGCCCCTATATCTGATAGAAATTCATTTACCTAATTTTGATGTGTTTTTCTGGAAAACTGGAATGATTTGAGGCTTTTCTCATGTTTTCTGTTATTTATGCATATTTACTGCCTAATTCATGGTTACAGTGGCGTTTATCTGAAATTGTTGTTTGATTCTCTTGTGAAATGTTCACTTTCTTGTTAAGATGATAGCTTTTATCTGTGTGAAGTGATTTTTCACTGTAAGGATTATATAAGATCATGTTCATTACTCGATAGAATCCACCAAAACATACATGGACTTTCTGGAGAGCTCACTAAGAATTGATCAAAGAGGATATGTAGGGTAAAGTCTGATCTATCTTCGTTTCTAGCCCTACTTTGCTCTTGGAAGAATCCTCCTAGCTAAGGTAATAACGAAAACAAGCTTAATAGTCAATACAAGCAATATCCAAGTCTTTACACCTCCATAGCCTCGTAAAAGTCTTATTCTGATATACTCATTGGTCGTAATCTAGTTACATAATAAGTTTTCAGGTTGAACCAAGCCATGGGCTGGTTAAAACATGTTTGTTTCACCATAATGAACTATTTGGCAATTGATCCAACATGAGCATGTCTTTTAACTTGACCTTAGTCAATTAGCTCGAGTTGGACTTAGCTGACCTTGATTCTGTACAAAGTGAGATTTTCCCATGTTGGACTTAGCTGCTACTTGGCACTCAGCTTGAAAGGACTTAATAACAAAGTGCAATTTGCTAAAATTTGGAAGTCTGGTGCATAATGTTATGTGCTCCCTTTTGGTGCCACGGGCTCTTTGCAATGCTATAATCAGGTGCAGATCAGATTTGTTTACCAAATTTTGTAAGTTTATGTGCTTTACATTTGATAATGGTTTTTGTCTTTAGTTCTTGAAATATGATGCTAACTAGTAACTGCATAGACTTCAAAGAATATGAGCTGTTGCTCACGTAACCTATGATTAGAAATAACCCTATACGTTTATGCTTGAAAAAACCTTGCCTTCCTTAAACTAATTATCATTTGCATTCCTGTGTAATTGCAGTATGTGATGGTTGTGTTGAAGGGATCTGTGCCCATTTCCTTTGGAGGGACAGAGCAACCTGCTGCTTATGGAGAGCTTGTCTCAATTGGAGGCCTCACTCCTGATGTCAACAAAAAGATCAGTGGTGCTATTGCCAACATACTCGAGACTAAGCTCTCTGTGCCAAAAGGACGATACTTCCTCAAATTCTACGACACAAAGGCAAGTAACCTCAACTTTGAATCCTTGTTAAAGATGGTGATAGAGTGGTCTAGTCTCATTCTCATTCCAATCCTCCTGTGCGTTTAGGCCAATCAGAGCCAAGAATATGCACAATGTCTGCATGCTTTACACCAGCACTAGATCATGTAAATGCACTTGCAATAATTAGAGCTGTAGATTGGAGCCTAACGACTGCTGTTTTGCACGTACCTTTTTAACTACATAATACAGTTTGATCTTCATTTTAAACTTTTCTTCTCTGCTGTGATGTCTTTGATACCAACTTTTACATTGCAGGGTTCCAACTTTGGGTGGAATGGATCAACTTTCTAGGTTATCACCTTTGATTTTTGCTCCACTCCCAAAATGTACCTCGTGGAAGCAGCTACATTGATGTCCTTATGTATTTGTGTTCTGATTGACTCAGTGGAGCATCGAATATATTGCTAATGCTCGTATTTTGGCAAATCATGCTGAATGTGGTGGTTTGACTTTGATAGACTGTATGGTTCAAAGGCTTTTCCATAATATATGGGATCATTAAATATCTATGGCAGCTAAAATTTTCATTTTAGGTTTCTGATCTCCCTCGTGATTCATCTATTAAGTTTGTTGATCAAAATTTTGACTTTTAAATTTTGATATTATCAAGGTTATTATCATTTATACTACCTCCATCTCACTAAATTAGCTTCATTTGCTTTATTGACTTTTTCGGCACGCGTTTCCACCGAAACCTAGTACGAGTTTAAAAATATAATTTTGATGTATTTTTTTGTCGATGTATCCCGTAAACGAAAAAATACTTCGAAATTATATTTTAAAACTCGAGATTTCGGTGGAAACGCGTGCTGAAAAAGTCAATAAAACAAATGGGGCTAATTTAGTGAGATGGAGGTAGTACAAAAGATACATAACATCCTAAGCGACCTCCTATAACGATTTGACTTTCAAATTCAATAAAGCTATTTGGTCATAATGTGGCCGGCCACACAATGACATTTTTTATAATATACGTAATTTTAAAAATGGTAAATGATATTTATAGTTTATTACTTTTATATTTTAATTTAAAATATTTTTTCCACAAAAATTACATATTTTTCTCTTTTTTTCTAGATAAAAAGGTAACAAATGATTTAAAATAGTAAAAATTATCAAATAATTAAAGGATTAATTTTAAAAAATATGTAAAAATTACGGAGTATCGCTTTTTGAGTTTTTTATACTATAAAAAAGTTTGGTAAAAAATATAAATTATTTGATATTAAAAAAATTAAAAAAAAAATAAATTATGGCCGAATAGCATCACCCTTTCAAATTAATCAACTTATAAACATTAAAGTATAGAATACAGATACTCTAGGGTTTTTTTACCGTATTATTATACTCTTATTGAGGTAAATAACGCGTTTGGCCACGCTATAGCAAAAATAAAAAAGTAGGGAAAAATCGCATCGCATCTAGAGGTGTTCAAAAGAACCGGAACCGGCAGTTAAAACCGTAACCGGAACCGGAACCGGCGGTTTTTTAACCGGAACCGGAACCGGCGGTTCGGAACCGGAAAAGGAACCGGTGGAACCGGCGGTTCGGTTAAGGTTCCTAAGGCTTGGAACCGTAACCGGCGGTTCGGTTCCGGTTCCGGTTCCAAACCGGCGGTTCCAAATTTTGGAACCGTCCAATTTATATAATAACTATTATTTTTATTTTTTTCTTAAATATAATTTATAAACAAATATAACATTATTTGTTAAACTAAATAAATAATAACTAAATATATATATAATTTGGACTTTTTTCAATTATATAAGTGTTACTCTCAAACACTCATTTATTATTTCTTCATTGTGAGATATGTTTATTATTTTTATAAGAGTATTACACTTTTCAAGCTTTATTTGATATGTGATATCTAACACATCCCAAAATATGAGAAGAGTTGCATGAGGAACACCTATAAAATTGAAAGAATGTTCAAAGCCTTATGAAATAAAAAAGTTTAAAATTAAAAAAATAATAATAATAATTGTCCGGTTTTTTCCGGTTAGAACCGGAACCGTAACCGGAACCGGCGGTTCCGGAACCGGAACCGGAACCGTGTGTTTGCGGTTCGGTTTCGGTTCCTCTCTCGACGGAACCGGAACCGGCGGTTCGGTTACGGTTAGAACCGGAACCGGAACCGTGGGCACCTCTAATCGCATCGCATGTACTCCACCGACGCAATTTCCTTCAATTTCTCCCCCAAACCGTACTCGCTAAGCTAAACAAAAGGAAAATAAAAAATAAAAAATTCAAACCCCGTTTCGATATAAATAGTCCTTCCTTCCTTCCTTCCTCTTCGCTCCTTCAAATTAGCCGTAAATCTTTTCCCCTAATTTCCTCTAACAATAACAACAATCATGGCTGCAGGCGCCAATTCCTCCCCCGCCATCCTCCCCATCTCTAACGCCGCCGCGCAGCCCCCCACCAATCACCAATTGTCCACCAATTCCCCCGTCCGCGCCTTCATCACCACCATCTCCGACAACATCCGCTTCGGCCTCGCCAATCGCCGCCCCTGGTCCGAGGTCGCCGATCGCTCCGCCTTCTCCAAGCCTGAGTCCCTCTCGGAGGCCACGCTCCGATTGAGGAAGAATTACAACTATTTCCGCACCAATTACCTCACCATCATCACTGCCGTCCTCGCCATTTCGCTCCTCACCAATCCCTTCTCCCTCTTCCTCCTCTCCGCCCTCCTCGCCGGCTGGCTATTCCTCTACGTCTTCCGCCAGTCGTCCGATCCGCCGATCGTCTTCTTCGGCCGCCAGTTCTCCGATCGGGAGACGCTCCTCTTCCTTCTCGTCTCCACCATCGGCGTCATCTTCCTCACCAGTGTCGGATCTGTACTCGTGTCGGCGCTCATGATCGGCGTCGCCATTGTGAGTATGCACGGTGCTTTTAGGGCGCCCGAAGATCTGTTCCTCAACGAGCAGGAGCCGCAAGGCGGCGTTCCGGGATTCCTGACATTATTGAGCGGTGGCGCCGTCGCTACGGCTCAAGCGCCTATGCAGCCTAGGGCTTGATGATTTCTTGTTCGTGGACGGTAGTGGCGAATAAATTGTTATGGTTTTGTTTATTATTTCTTCATTTTCTTGCAATAATTTATGGTGGCTGATACATTAATATAGCTAGATCAATATGCATATATACAAACATGATTTTATCCAGGAGATTTATCCACATCTGCGGTTTTGGTTTTGGTGTTGGATCCATATATGAGATCCCCAATTTTCTTTGTCTTGGACGTTTATGTGAATATTACTCCTCCTATTTTGTGAATGGTAGTTTTCCTTTTACATTAGTGTTTGGGTTTATTTGATGATGATAAGGTATGCATAGTTAGATGAAATTAGTGTTGAATTTGTAATGTTGTTGATGGATGCCCTGCAACTGCAACTGCAACTATAAAATGTAAGTTGGGTGGTCATCATTGAAGAAAGTAGAAAGTGCTTTATAGTGTAAAAGAAATGAGAGTATGCTTTATAATGATGGGCTTTAATGATGGGCTTGTGGGCCGAGAGGAGGGCCTACTCAGCTGTAAATTTTTTTAAATTATAAAGAAATATCGTCTACGCCCGTCAAGAAAATGGGCCTAAAATTGCTTCTTAAGTTCAGGTGAGCCTATTTAAAGTGTAGCATCCAAATTAACGATCAAAACATGTGTAATTAGTATATTATTGTGATGAACAGAATAAATAACATCGCACTAACCGAGTTGGAGTTATACTTTACAATAACACATTTAAAAGTCACAAGTTTTTCTTGGGACTCTCTAAGTCTAAGCATACAAAATAGAATCTTGATATATATGATATCAATCGGATGATTAAATGATAATTACAGAAACAAAATATATACTGTACGTATGTGAGAACATCATACTATTAACTTGACAAAATATGCTAAATCTAATTATATCATGCGAAAAGGGAGAAAAGAAAAGCTTAATTAGGAAAAAGGAGAAAATAAAAGGTAAACATGGGGGGTAGGGTAATTAGGATGGATTAGGATTGCTCTCCGACTCCGACCAAATTCTGCAAATAAAATGTGAGTAACATTATTATAAAGAAAGAGTAAGGGAGGTCGAATAAGTCAAGGGTTTTATAACGGTCGTGCGGTCAGTCCTCCAATTATAGCCGTTAAAGGAGTGGGCCGCGCCAAACACGGGCAGGTTTTTTCCACCCTCCCCTCCCTAAAATATTTTTTCTCTCCACCCCAAAACCTAACCTACTAGCCGTTGTGATCAAAGCTCGAGCTTCTTTTCCCTGACCTGACCCGACCCGACCCGACCCGACCCGCTCTAATTATTCTTTGCTTCGCTACTGCTGTATCACAGTCACAGATTCTTCTCTCTCATCTCTCTCCCTCCCCAATAAATCATCTCTACTCAGCTTTCAGTCAAACCACAAAAAGCTGAGCCCCAGTGGCTTCAAACATTTCTCTCTCCTCCCTCCCTCTTCTGCTCTCAACTTCTCTCTCTCTCTTTCTCCCCCATTCATCTTCATCTTCATCTTCATCTTCATCTTCATCATCAACCATTCATTCATTGCTTCCCTCTCACACATACACTTAGTTAGTTCATGGCCGATTCAGTTCAGCTTCAGCTCCATTATTTCAAAAAGAATTTGGAGGGAAAAGCACAATGGAGCTTGGCTTCTGACAACAAGAGAGAGAAATGGAAGCTGAACTATATCTTCTTCATCAGCTTCCTCCTCCTTCTCTTGTCCTCCGTCGTCTCCGGCGAGAAATGGGACGGCGTCATGGTCTCACGAGCTGATTTCCAAGCTCTGCAAGCTATAAAAAACGACTTGATCGATTTCAAAGGGGTGTTGCGGAGCTGGAACGGTAGCGGCGCCGCCGCCGCCTGCTCCGGCTGGGCCGGAATCAAATGCGCAGACGGCGAAGTCATCGCTATCCAGCTGCCGTTCAAGGGATTGGGTGGCCGAATCTCCGACAGAATTGGCCAGCTTCAGTCTCTCCGGCGGCTGAGCCTCCACGACAATGTCCTCGTCGGCCCGATCCCGGCGAGTCTCGGATCGCTCCCCAATCTCAGAGGCATCTACCTCTTCAACAACCGCCTCTCCGGCTCCGTGCCTCAGTCCATTTCAAACTGCCCCATGCTTCAAACGCTTGATCTCAGCAACAATCAGCTCAGTGGAGTTATCCCTCCCAATCTTGCTAACTCCACCAGGTTATATAGATTGAATTTGAGCTTCAATGGCGTTTTTGGGTCCATCCCAGTAGGCCTTTCTCGCTCTTCTTCCCTCACCTTTCTCGCTCTTCAGCACAACAATCTTTCTGGCTCTGTTTCTGATTCTTGGGGCAGTAGCTCTCTTAACTCTTCTTATCAGCTTAAGTCTTTAACTCTGGATCACAACTCTCTTTCTGGAAAAATCCCCACTTCTTTGAGCAGACTGCTTCTTCTTGAGGAATTGGATTTGAGTCATAACAAATTTGATGGGATTATCCCTGTTGAGTTAGGCAGTTTGTCTTCTTTAGTGAGGATGAATCTTGAAAACAACAATCTTGATGGCCCAATCCCAGTATCCATTGAAAAAATGCAGAATCTCTCAGTTGTAAACTTGAGTAAGAACAGATTCAATGGCGGAATCCCAGACGTCATCGGCAACATCACCTCCATCACCTTTCTTGACCTTTCCGAAAATAATCTCACCGGAGAAATCCCATCTTCTCTCTCTAACCTCTCACACCTCACTTCATTTGATGTCTCCTACAACAATCTCTCCGGTGCCGTCCCATCTCTTCTGTCCAAGAGATTCAACTCCTCCTCCTTCGCCGGAAACATCCAGCTCTGCGGCTACAGCACCTCCACTCCCTGCGCATCGCCGGAGCCCGCAAGCAGCCCGGCATCGCCGGCGCAAGCGCAGCCGAAGCGCCACCGCCGGAAACTAAGCACAAAGGATATAATCCTGATCGCAGCCGGAGCCCTGCTCCTAGTTCTACTAATCCTCTGCTGCGTGTTGCTCTGCTGCTTGATCGGAAAAAGATCATCCAGGAAGGGCAGCAAAAGCGGAGCTCCGGTTTCAACCAGCAGGGCCGCCGATAAGGCCGTTCCGGCCGGGGCAGCCGAAGTGGAGAGCGGCGGCGACGCCGGGGGGAAATTAGTCCATTTTGATGGGCCATTTGTGTTCACAGCTGACGATTTGTTGTGTGCTACTGCAGAGATAATGGGGAAGAGCTCGTACGGCACGGCCTACAAAGCTACGCTGGAAGACAACAATCAGGTGGCGGTGAAGAGGTTGAGAGAGAAAATCACCAAACCTCAGAAGGAGTTCGAATTAGAAGTTTCTAATCTGGGAAAGATCCGACATCCCAACATTCTTGCATTGAGGGCTTACTACCTCGGACCTAAAGGAGAGAAGCTTCTTGTCTATGATTACATGCCTAATGGAAGTCTAGCTTCATACTTGC
This sequence comes from Thymus mandschuricus, assembly GCA_029379335.1. Classification (NCBI taxonomy): domain Eukaryota; kingdom Viridiplantae; phylum Streptophyta; class Magnoliopsida; order Lamiales; family Lamiaceae; genus Thymus; species Thymus mandschuricus. The sequence goes on from CM057078.1 coordinate 101,148, forward strand.
ACGGTATTCATCTTTCATTAATAATCATTACATTTCCTTTTTTGTATGCTAACTAATACAGTACTTGTGATTGCAGCTAGAGGGCCGGAGACGACGATCACATGGCCCGTACGAATGAACGTGGCTATCGGAATAACGAGGGGGCTATGCTACCTTCACACTGAGGTGACTCATGTCCATGGAAATCTAACGGCAACCAACGTTTTGCTCGACGAAAACAAGGATCCAAAGATCGCAGACGTAGGCCTATCGCGGCTGATGACGAGCGCTGCCACTACCAATGTGGTGGCGACGGCTGGATCCATGGGGTACCGGGCGCCGGAGCTGGCTAAACAGAAGAATGCGAGCACGAAAACAGATGTCTTCAGCCTTGGAGTAATCATACTTGAGCTCCTCACCGGGAAATCTCCGAGCGAGGCCAAGGACGGGCTCGATCTGCCGCAGTGGGTGGCGTCGATTGTTAAGGAGGAGTGGACTAATGAAGTGTTCGATGTGGAGCTGATGAAGGATTCTTCCAATGTCGGCGACGAGTTGCTCAACACCTTGAAGTTAGCCCTTCACTGCGTGGATCCTTCGCCGGCGGCGAGGCCAGAGGCAGAGCAGGTGCTGCAGAAGCTTGAGGAGATTAAGGCAGAGAGCTCCGACGTTGCTCCGGTTGTGGAGAAGAGCGAGTGAAAGCAGCTTCAAATTAGGCTTATGCAGAATACTAAATATACTTACTAATAGTTGTTTTAAGTATTTCATTTATTCATTTATTCGTTTGAAATCCGGGTTATGTTGTGTATATACTCCACCATATCATATCATTCGTTGAATTTTTGGGCATTCAATTATATTTTTTGGTTCTATCGTCTTCATGTAATAAGAACAGAACTACTGGGCATTGAAGTAGTCTTTTTGTTTGTAATTATCACTTCTATATATATTGATGGATTGGTTTATTAATTGATATACTAGAAGACTAGTAGTACTACTTTAAAAGTCCAATATTTTAAATTAAGAATCATACAACCATGCACTTATTATTGCTGCAAACTAATACATGGAAGGCCTTAGCTTATTCAAAAGCAGAAACCAGGACAAAATGCAGCATGTTGGCTTTCTGAACAATAATGCATCTCAATCCCTTTCTTAGTGTGGCCACAACTCAACAACGGCGGAATGCTCTGTTCATTCTTGAAGAAATTCAGTGGATCAACTACGCTCTTCACACGAACAAGACGATCGAAATTATCCTTGAAATATTTCTTACCCCAAACGCTTGCTTCTTCATAGCTCGTCTCTCCATAGGCATTATTGACTCCAATATCAAGATCTCTGAAGTTGAGATACGCTTCTCTCGGAGATTTCGAAACGTAAGGAGTCAAATAACTGTAGTACCTCCTGCTCCAACTCATGTACCTTTCTGTATCTCGATCCTCCTCCCAACCCACTATGCTAGCAAGTTTGTACAAGTTAGCAGCCCTGTGAGGAAACGGAGTGTCGGATTCCGAAATCTCAGCCATTCTTCCGCCGTATGGGATCATGTACACACTAGCCCCACCGCCTTCGTCTTCGTCCAACATTTCCACCAAGCCTTCAAGTCCGCTCTCAGAAATGGGCTTCTGCACATAGTCCGATTTATATTTGAACCTTCCCACATTAGACATGCTTCTGTTGAGCAAAACCTGTACCAATGGCTGTTGATCTAATGGAGGCACAAATATAGGGGCTTGAGAAAAATACACAACTGATTCGATCCAACTCTTCTCGGAGCAGTCTTCTCTCACCAAACCCAACTCGGGGAAACTCTCCTGCACCAACGGAAGTAACCCGTCGGCGCCGCCGAGGAAGAGTGAGAAGAAGTTGGCCGTTACTTGTTGAACAAATCATGGTCGAGCTTCGGAGCCACGAGTTGCCACTTGTGAACGAGCTGAGTCGCGTTCTGCTTCAAACTTCTCGCCATGAGAAAACAGTGACTCGTTGAGGCACATCGACTAGCCTCTCCTTCCAAGACACGATGATGCCGAAGCTGCTGCCTCCGCCGCCTCTAATGGCCCAGAACAGATCTTCGCCCATCGATTTCCTGTCGAGGATTCTGCCATCAACGTCGATTATCCTTGCATCAACGACGTTATCTGCACTTAAGCCGTACTTTCTGAGCAATGCGCCGTAGCCTCCGCCGCTGAAGTGGCCACCCACACCAACAGTAGGGCAGAAACCGGCCGGAAATCCTAAAACCGGACTCTTTTCAGCAATTCTGTAGTAGAGAGAACCGATCGTAGCTCCGGCTTCGACCCAGGTGGTTTTCTCCGAGTTCTGATCTCGAGGCCGGTTTTTGTGGCACAGAGTATGAGGGGCGGAATCTGGGAATGGTGGTGTGGGGTTATGATGGCGTGGGGTTTAGGAGTTGATTCCGACGAGAATCTGAGGTTCCGGATGGAGAATTGAAGAATGGTAGTGAAAGATGAGTTTGCAGGAGTGTAGACATCATCCAACTCTTGCTGGGAGAGGCATTGAAGGAAATCATCTTCAGCTACAGCTACAGCTGAAAGAATAAGAAGAAGAATGAGGGAGAGGGAGAGAGTAGAGAAGGAAGGAGAAGTTTTCATGCTTTAAGATTATGAGTATTATGGTTATGGAGGGGAGAGGCTCTGAAGCTCTTTAATCTATCCAAACCAACTACAGAGTACAGTACATTCATGAGTCTTGGCTAATTAAAAAGAAAATCGAAATTAGTGGGAAGCTTAATTAAGGAAGGGATAATCCGATTTGTAACCAAAACATGATTTGTATTTGTGAGGTCAATATTTTTCCATAAAGCTGCTGCTGCTGCTGCTGCTGCTGCTGCTGCTGCTGACATTATTATCAAATGCCTGTCACACTTTAATTTTATGCTGAATATTTACTGTACTTTCTTTTTTGAGTACTCCTATATAGTAGTAGTATCAAGTTCTTGTTGTACATAAATTAAAAAAATTAATTAATTAAAGTTTGATTATGCTGGGTTGCAACGTGGGGAATAATGTACGAGAGAGGAGAGGAGCCCCCATTCTGCCCTTTTACTAAAATACATAAGCCCAACTATTTATATCTCCTCTACAATTGGGCCAAGTTTTTAGTACTAGTCACTTTGGGCCTCAATACCCAATTTTATCTCATACAATTGGGCCAAGCCTAACACAAAGGAAAATTCCAATTCCCAATTCGTTTGATTTGATTCTTAATAAGTAGTAATAATAGTTTGTTCGTTAAATGCACCTATTTCATCAACTCATATATCCGGCCCAACTTATGTAGTAGCCTCAACATAGATTACATATGATATACTCCATATATAACACAAAGTTTTTAGTACTAGTCACTTTGGGCCTCATTACCCATTTTTTTTTATTTTTTTTTTTGAAACACTCATTACCCAATTTTGTGTTAATTAATAACACAAAATTATTAAGAAAAGGCGAGGCGGGTAGACTATACAACATCCTTTTATTATTATTATAAGTATATAATAGCAAAGCGGATTCGGAGGCTCACGTTAATTCACGTGCCTACGTGGTGCTTTCTATGCTCTTCGTTCCTATTTATCTAAAAATTCTATTTATTTATAATAAAAATATAATTCACAACGTCAATTCACAAAAATTATATTAAACTAATAATTATTATTTAACTCACATGTTATTATCTTATATTTTATTTATTGCATACATATTTGAACTCTACAATGATATGACTTATCAACTCACCTGTCCACGTCCAATTTTTATTGTATCAATTTCGAATCCAATTTTTTTTTTCTCCCTATGAAATTTATAAGCATAATTAACATTAACCACATCTAAATAATAAGAATAATTAGCACTCGTTCGATGGAGTCCAAGCATAAAAATGAACATAGGTCATCGAACATTAAGGGGGAACGAATAACATAAAGATTGAGCAATATGCATGTTTTGTAGTTTATTCCTTAGTGCACTTGAGTTTATTCCTTAGGGTTTGTTTGACATCCCTAACAATATAAAGTGATTTATATCTAATATTGACGTTAAAATTGATTATAACTATGTGAGATTCCCCTTGACATATTTGATTTATTGACGGGCGGTTCGACTTATTTTGATGTATCGACATTTTGTTTTTATTAAAATAAATATCGGGCTATGTGAGACTCTCTTTGACATTTTCTTTTTATTAAAATAAACAACGGGCTACGTGATTCATATTTATTATTCTTAAATTCTTTTTTATTATTTGCAAGTATATAAACATCGAGGATTATAGTAAAAAATATTTTAAAATATTTCTATGTACTTACAAACAATAAGAGGGAGTTGAGAATAATAAATGTGAAGACCCAATCCAATAATGCCGATTCATTTTACCTTTAAATCTTCGACGTTTAAAGATATATAAATCAAATTAGTGCCGAAATCGACAAAGCCAAGTTCATCGTGAAATATTCTTATCTTCCTCTTATTGTTTGTAAGTACATAGAATAACAGGCGGTTTGAAATCACAAAGTTGCTTTAATACTTTAAACGTCGAAGATTTAACTATAATGTGAATCTTCATTGAATTGGTAAGACCCTTCACCTCCAAACCAGATGGTCAGCTTGCCTAAACAACATATGCATATTTCAAATAAACAACGGACAACTTGACTTATTTTAAGGGTTCCAAAATTATTAATATTGTGAATAGATAGATATTAACATATATTTTTTAGATAAATAGGAATGAAAAGCATTGGTGATGCCACGTAGGCATGTGAATCAACGTGGTGGCTCGACTCTCTTCGACATTTTTTTTTTAATAAAATTAACAACGGGCTACGTGATTCATATTTATTATTCTTAAATTCTTTCATATTGTTTGCAAGTATATAAACATCGAGGATTATAGTAAAAAATATTTTAAAATAAAATTTTCTGATAAAATATCTAAATGTTAAAAATAATTAGCACCGTCGATTTTCGACGGGCAGTAAACTAGATCATTTAATTCCTTTATTTCATCAATGAAATTTATTTTAAAATAATTCATACTATGATCCTCGATTTCTATATACTTACAAATAATAAGAGGAAGTTGAGAATAATAAATGTGAAGACCCAATCCAATAATGCCGATTCATTTTACATTTAAATCTTCGACGTTTAAAGACATATAAATCAAATTAGTGCCGAAATCGACAAAGCCAAGTTCATCGTGAAATATTCTCATCTTCTTCTTATTGTTTGTAAGTAGTACATAGAATAACAGACGGTTTGAAATCACAAAGTTGTTTTATAATAATACTTTAAACGTCTGAAAATTTAAATATAATATGAACCTGCATTGAATTGGTTCTTCACATTTATTATTCTTAAATTCCTCTTATTGTTTGTAATTACATAGAAATGGATGATCATAGTACCAACTATTTTTTAATAAATTTCACTGATAAAATATCTAAATGTGGTAAAAATAATTGACACCCGTCGATTTTCAACGGGTGGCTTGACAGAATGGGAGCAAGAATAACGGAAAAATATAATGACGAAATACGCGAGTATGTTGATTGTAGATACATTTATGTATGTGAGGCTATGTGGAGGATATTTATTTCCAATTCATTAAAGAAATCTTCAAGTGGAACGCTTATCATATTGCATTTAGAAGGAGAGCACACGTCTGTGTTTAAAGAAGGCAATTCGTATACTATATAATCGAATCCTACATGAATTACTGAGTATTCTATTAGTTATCTTTAATGATATTCTATTCATACATGAATAGATCTACTATCTTATATATACTCTCTTTAACATTCTTAAACACAACAACACACATAAACCTTCATCAACTCACACAATGCGGATTAGGAGCTCCACATTCATTCACATGCCTACGTGTCACTTCATATGCTCCCCGTTGTGAGACTCCCTTCGACATATTTTATTTATTAAAATAAACAATAGACGGCTTGATTTATTTTGATGTAACGACATTTTGTTTTTATCGGGCTACGTGAGACTCTCTTTGACATTTTTTTTTTATTAAAATAAACAATGGACGGATTGACATATTTTGATATAACTGACATTTCCTTTCTATTACAATAAACAATATTTTATTTTAAATATCACTCTTATAAACCTACTTTTTATTATCACAATTAACAGACGGCTTGAAATGATGACATGACGAGATAAGATCAATATAATTATTTGAGACCCTCTTTGACATTTTTATTTTATTAAAATATACAACGGGCGACTTGACTTATTTTAATATTCTTCTTTTATATTTGATTATAATAAACAACGGGCGGCTTGACATATTTTAATAATTTCATTTATATTTTTTCTTAAAAATAACTTTATAAAGTGATTTGTATCGAATTTCGACGGGAGACAAATGCATCTATCATCAAAATATTCTCTTTTAAACTATTTTCTTACAAACATGAGTAACAGACAACTTTATATAATTATGTATTCTTCTACTAATTTAATTTAAAAAATATAACTAAGCTATACTTATATAATAAGCATATATAGTAGTATATAATATAAAACTAAATATAAGATAGATATTGTGTGAGATTGAAATTTATGATAGTATTTTTATATAATTAATACTTTAAGTATTTTTTTATTATATATATATATGGGTGAGATCCTGTACAAAATAGGTTTATCGTAAAAAATAAAAAATGATGCATTTTATGCATAATTTATAATGCATGATATACATAACTATAATGCACAATGCATTATATGCATTATCTATACAATCATAATGCATTTTCAAATCATAATGCACCAGTTAATCTACACCGTAGATCACACAAATCAATGGTCCAGATCACTTCTCATTTCTTACGGAACCTGTCTTTTGTATGTGATCTCTCCGCTATATATATATATATAGGAAATATATCAGGTGAAAACTCTAAATCCAGTGAAATCTAAAAACCGCTAATATCCGTTGATTTCGTAGATCTAACGGTTGGAAGATTTTCTGATTTACTATTTTTAAATTCCAATTAATGAATTTTTAAAATTATTTTCGATAATTAATAAGGATATTTTAGACTTTTCCATATTATGGTAACTGATTTTCCTTAATAATTGGATCTAATTTCAATTTTTTCCATAAATATTGGGATCTTAAATTAATACAAATTTATTCTTCTGCGTCTTCTTCTTCTCCTTCTTCTCTGCGTCTTCTTCATCTCCTTATTCTGCTTTTTCTTTTTTTTCTTCTTCATCTTCTTCAAACACCGTCTTTCCTCTGCCGGATACTGACGCCACGATGGCCCCTTTGCCGGATATTGACGCCGCCGATGGGCCATCATCCCTGCTACGCGTTGCGGTGTTCTTCTCGTTTCCCAATCTCCCTTCAATTTATGAGGTAAATATAAGATTTCAAAATACACAAAATCAATGTTTTTTTGTTGTCTCTCCTCTTCTCTTCTTGTTCTTCTCATGTAATTAAGGGATTGTGCACTGTTGTACGTTGTCACTCATCTCATTCTCTAATCTGAATCTGACTTCCATCTACAGGCATTATTGACGCTGCAACTTTATCAACGGAGTGGATGTTTATTGTTTATTGTGTAATAGTATAATTTTGTGTACACGTTTAGATATTCGTTTTGTAATTTTTAGTTGTAATTTGGAATAATTTCGAATCATTGTTTTGAACATGTTGTAAAGTTTATAAGTTAATTGTTTATAAGAATTATAATGCATATTATATCGATTTTGTTGCATTTTTTATTCATTCTGATGCATTTTAGTTTCCCTATGGGTTAGGGTTTAGTTTCCCTAATAAGTTAGGGTATTTTGTTGCATTTTGGATTCATTCTAATGCATTTTCGTTTCCCTATGGGTTAGGGTTTAGTTTCCCCTATAAGTTAGGGTATAGTTTTTCGTTCAATTTTGAGTTTGGGTTACCATACAAGTTAGGGTTTATATTTTTCTAATGCGTTAGGGTTTTAGTTTCGATTGTCCATATTAAACATATTTTATGTATTATGTATTTTTTTATTTTTATTTTTTGTTTATATGTTTTTCAATGCATAATAAACACATATTATTGCATTTATATTAGATTTTGATGCATTTTTTTTACGTGGTGCATTTATATCTCCTACCAGGTATAGTTTAAAGAATATGCAACAACATTATATATTTTCTGCACCAAAATTACGTATGCAGACCCATAAAATTAAATTATTTTAATGAAAACAAGATCTATTATATTAATATGAAACAGCTTCAAGCCTAAATATATGCACCAAAACCATTTTAAATGAGCAATGATTGATGCGAGAAAACTAAAAAAAATCATCGTAATTCAATTTGAGAATCAATGCATATTCTATTCATTTTGATGCATTTTCAATTGATGTTATGCATTTTCGCCAGTTTTGAACTCAATTGTTGCATATTTTAGTCATTTTGATGCATTTTCAAGTACTATTATGCATTTTCGCCAGTTTTGAACTCAAATCGCAACCAAATCGGATGAAACCACCCATAAACATGTTCGATCCTTCAAGACGTTTCCAACGGTAGGTCGCACATTTAAATCCGATCGCCGATGAGGCCGGAATCGCGTCTGGAAATTTACGCCGACGCGAAGTCGCGATTTTGCTACTTGTTCGACTTCTTCAGCGAATATCTCCTTCGTTTCTCCACCAAAATGAGCGATCCACCCATGAATCTCTTTGTCTCTTCGAGTAGAATAAAACCCGGTTGTCCGTTTTACGATTGTCATTAGAATCTGGCCGGAAATCGCGAATTAATGCATGAGTATATTTCAGTTTTGGAAAATCCCTATTTTTATGGTAAGTATATGTAGTGGATATATTTAGATTTTTCATTTTACTAATATGCCCTTATATGGACGAATTTTAACTATTTTTTTCATATTTTTTATTTTTTTCCATTTAATCTCAGCCATTGATTTATACAAAATCAATGGCATCTATTGGTTTCTAGATTTCACTCAAATGTGAGTTTTCACCATAGTGTATCCCTATATATATATATATATATATATATATATATATATATATATATATATATATATATATATTTTATATTTCACTATGAACTTGGCTTTGTCGATTTCGGCACTAATTTGATTTATATGTCTTTAAACGTTGGAGATTTAAATGTAAAATGAATCGGCATTGGATTGAGTCTTCACATTTATTATTCTCAACTCCCTCTTATTGTTTGTAAGTACATAGAAATCGAGGATCATAGTATGAATTATTTTAAAATAAATTTCACTGATGAAATATCTAAATGTTAAAAATAATTAGCATCCGTCGATTTTCGACGGGTTGTAAACTAGTATAAGTATATATATAAGCCACGAGGTATAATTAATTTAAGGCCGGTTGCTCCCTCCTGTCCACTTGAACCCCAACTTGCACCCTAAACCGTCCTATTCTATTCAATAATACCACCATAGTGTATTACTACCTCCGGAAGTAGTATCATTTGCATAGTAACTTTTTCAGCACGCATTTCCACCGAAACCTAATACGGGTTTAACGATATAATATTAAAATATTATTTCTTTTACGGGATACTACGAGTGTCGGACTATCCCGTAAAAGAAATAATATTTCAAAATTATATTGTAAAACTCATACTAGATTTCGGTGGAGATGCGTGCATGTCATGTAAATAAAGAAATTGGACTACTTTTGTGAGATGGGGGTAGTACTATTTTACTGTACTTCCCATGCCACCACTTTTATTTATTATATTATATTATTCACTCTCTCTCTCTCTCCAAGGAATCCATACGTTGCACATATGAGAAAACAAATCAAGGACCCAAAAAACGAAAGAAAGGTCAAGTTGCAATTGCATGCATAAAGTACTATGCAAGTTGGTGGATAGGAGGACGTACGCAGACGCCGTGGCGGAATTTCTTTTATTTTAAGTTTAACAGCTCACCCCCACCAAATTGAATTGCCCAACTTGCTTTGCTAACATATGAATATGATATATACATATATAGCTGTTTGATTCCATCATCACTCACCGTTATTCATACTATATATTGTATTTTGTAACCAAGCTAAGGCAATTAAAATAGATACATCCCCCCAAGACACACTTTCAATTTTCCAAATTCATTTCTGTATCATGAGTTGATGAATACTACTACTACTACTGTATTCATTAATTATTATTAAAATGCAACATGTGCATATACAATGCGCTTTCATTTATATATATCCAAACCCAAACATACATGGTGAATTTGAATTTGAATTTGAATTTGAATTTGATATTGAACATCGTATCAAATATTTCAAGATAGCGCTTCCTCTATTACTATTATGCAAGCAAATATTGCCAATAATCAATACACTTGACTTGATGAAATGTTATTTTGCATCACCGTATGTATATAGTACCATATGCCTTGAAATGAAATGAGTAGCTAGTTAATCACACAAACAAACATCCCACCTAGCTAGCTAGCTACCCAACCCATGCAAATTAAACAAGAGACATTAAGATTTGCCGTTGAACATGAAGAATTAATACCCATACAAATTGCCAGCCCCAGTTGCTAGCTTAGCGCACACGACACAACAAATAATTAATCCTCTTCATACTGTAATTTACATGAGTAATCAAGATCGATCCATTTCCATTCCTTTTTTTCTCCAAAAAATTAATACAACTAGTAAGTAGTAATTAGCAGTAATTACGAAGAGGCTAGGGAGTTCGTCTCGACAAATTCTCAGCGATGTGAGCTAAAGATTGAAGGTTGCACCTAACAATGGTGTCCACGAAAACGCAGGTTTCTTCCTGAGTGTTACCTGGGGGCACGTCCACCACGTACGACTCCACCACCACCGTCCCTCCGCCGTTGGGGGCCGCGTGGAGGGTGGTCACGGACCGGTAGTTGGCCAGGCGGTGGTCCCCGCCCACGATCCTGAAGCTGATGACGTGGCGCTCGTCGTCAAGTATCTCCAGGCGCTCTGTGCTGCTGACGGCGGGCATGCCGGAGATGACGCGGACCTCCCGCAGCGTGCCGACGTCGCCGTCCCCCAGGATGACGTGGCAGCTCTTGACGAAGTGCTTGTAGGCCTGCGGGTTGTCGAAGCGGCGGACGACTGACCAGACGGTGGCGACGGGGGCGGAGATGAGCTGCGTGGTGGCGGAGCAGGTCTGGTTGGGCCCCACGGCGTGGGTGTGGTAGCGGGCCACGTGGTCGGGGACCTGAGCCGCCGTGGCTTGGCGGTAAGCCTGTTTGTAGTTGTAGGAGGCGGCGGGTGTTTCGGTGATTCTTTGAAGCATGAGGGATGATTTTTGTAGATCGGAAGGCATAATAGCTCAGCTCTAGCTCTAGAGAGAGAGAGGGAGAAGATGAATGAATGAATGAATGAAAGGAGCTAGCTAGGTAGAAGTAATGGTGTGTTGTGGAGTTCCACTTATATTAAGTTTGGAGATAAGAAGGGATTGGGTATTGTTTAATAATAAGCAGTTTGTTTGTTGAGGGAGAGAGAAGAAGAAGAAGAAGGTAGTCCAGTTGGATTATTAATTATGTAAAGAATGAATGGATATATATGAATGAAGATTCATGTGAAGTGAGGGAAATGTAATATAATAGGGATCCAGTTGCTCCAACATCCCAATTCGATTACCAATTCAACCTTCAATATCTCACTCTTATTATACATACTTTTTTATATACTAGCTGAGATCACGTGCGTTGCACGTGGATCCGAATTTTCTTTTATTAATTTCTTACTTTATATGTATCGATGGGAAAAGAGTAATTAATAATTTGGAAACTTCAAACATGATCAATAAAATTAAAATTAAGAAAAATAAAACTATATTTATTTTTATAAAAAATAAAAGATTAAGAAACACAATATTAATTTCATCGTCTAAAACATTTATTCACATTTATTCTTTTGTTGTTTGATTTTGAAGGGAGGAGAAAACCTTTGTTCCTTTTGATTTTACACACAACCTTGTCCAACGTGATATCATCGTCGCTAGTAATATGAATGTTGTCTTCAATTTTTTTTATTTATTTTTTTTATTACGATCTTTCATTTTCCCACTTGAATTGCACCTCCGCCTTTAATTTTGTATTTTCTTCCACTTGAGTTGGCTTGATATTTTTCTTTGCCCTTTTCTTTTCTTTATCTTCTGTTGACATTATCCTCTTCTTTAACTTGATTTGTTTCTCTCTTGAATGATTTTATCTCTTCTTTAACTTGATTTGTTTCTCTCTTGAATGATTTTTTCTCTTCTTTAACTTGATTTGTTTCTCTCTTGAATGATTTTATCTCTTCTTTAACTTGATTTGTTTCCACTTCATTTTGTTTTCTCTCTCTTGGATAGTTTCTTTTCTTCTACTTGATCTATTTTAGGTTCTTGAATTGGTAATTCTCCATCGGTGCTGATGTAGTTAACCTCTAAGCTCTATTTCAATAGGACATGGGAATACATAATTACTAAATTTACCACTCATGTTAAATCAACTTTGCCATTAAATAATGCAACACTACACTAAATGTTGAACCCGATCTTCGCTCACGATAAATAGAAAAGTAGTATACTACTATCTCTATCCAAAAATTTTGTGGTCTATTTCCTTTTTCATTCATCCATAATGTGTAGGGTCTTTCTAGCTATTTTCAGCTATGGACCCTAAATAAAAATTTCAATTATATCGTTTAAATATCACTTTAACACCTCACCACCAAACATCACCACACACTTTAACATGCATCATTACAATACATTAAACTTCACGCCGACCTCTCGGACGCTAATGATCATGAATAGAGGGAGTATAATTCTTTCTTCAAACACGTTTCACTCAAAATTACATGTGTATTGTCCTCTATATAAAGTAATAATCTTTATATATAATATGAATATCATCTTAATCTTACATGACATTATGTAGAATATTTGTGATTGTTTCCCTAGATTCTCATGACCTCAACTTAATAATTCATAATTAAGTCTAATTATATCACAATAGTGAATTCAATCTCACATCAACTTTTTACAAGAATTTCATTGACAAAGTAGTTATATGAATATATCTATATCTTCCCAACAAAACTCATATTTGATTTTGAGGAACTACATTTTAATGTAAAATTTTCAAAAATGAAAATCAATCGATTTTATGTTAGTTATACTTTTGTCGAATTCTTTTTAATAATACATCACAAAAGAAATTGTTCTTAATAATCTTGAACTTATGAAATATTTAATGGAAGTATAAGATAACGATTCTTTTCATGACATCTCTCGTCAAAATAGTAGAATCAATTCATGTTATTCCTCGTCAAAATAATATAACAATTCTTCATGATATCTCACGTAAAAATAATTTTGATTCCTTGATGCACATTGGTATTTAGGTCTGCTGATTCAATATAATTAGGAATCTTCAAGAATATCTTGATATCAAGAAAATATACTCCTAATAATCACATCCACGTTTCCTCCTCAAAGATACATACCAAATAAGGTAACTTGTCTTAAAATTATACCAAATTTAGAATAATCGGTGAGAGTTTACTTCGGGGATAATGCTCGATTGATTGATTTTATCCAAATTAATTCATGTTTACTCTATAACATTGAAAAATTAACATTATCTCAAAACTCGTGATAAATATAGACCTGCACTTTATCCATTTATTTGGTATTACATGGTATACATGTGAATCTTGTCCAAATACATGAGTTACTCTATAATCTTATTTCTTCTCATTTCTTATCCCATATTTTGTCACTCAAAGCAAACACTTTTATATGAAATCCTAATATCTTTAGCAATGACAATTATCCTTGATTTTCTCAGACGCGTTTACTTTGAGGGATGTGACTAATTTAATGATATACCAGTTTTGAGATAAAGTATATGAACGATGTGATTAGAATAATCTCATGTGTTTGAATATGATAAATATTTCTTGATTACCAAATCAAGGGATATAATACAATGTAAATGGTATTGCGTTGGACTAAAATCAGTTGGTCTACTTTTATCATTCAAAATAAACAATTCAAAGTAACCGCCCGTAAGGGAACATTTTTTATAGTGAGATATATAGGTCAATATACTAATTTTATCCAATCTAATAAACCCAATGTCCATTAACCTCACACTTATCTTTAGAATTGAGAATAATCACGCATCTAAAAACTTATCTATAAAGCTCCTAAATGATTTATTCTTTCACGTACGGAGAAAGTTCAGTTGTTGAGCCTTCGTATTAACGAATTGATCAAACTAATGTTTCCGTAAAAGTACTGTGGAAATCATAACCTGCTTACATTTATCATTACGGTATTTGACTGCATATATGACTTGTTAAAAGATTCTTTTTGTGGTTATCATACTTATTGTCATGTTGTTTTAACTTTTTTTGTAATAATATACCGACGTTTTAAAATATAGTACAATAATCTTAATATATACAATATTTTCTACCACAATGTTTGACCGCCAATATCAATAACTTTTTGTAGATGAGATTCTCCGAAATGCCACGTCAAATGCATAGTGAATTTAGAATATCAAAAAATCAAAATTAAATTATATTTAACCTGCACTTATTTATCATATGTGTGTGTGTCATTTATTTTCACATCTTTAACTTTTGTATAATTTTTTTTATTTTAAAATTCATTTTTATCTATTTTTTAAATATTACAACTTTATGTGTATTTGACATGACATTTCGGTGTGCCAAGTAGGTAAAATGTAATCGTAATTGTTGATAAGATACTATCCTAAACATAATGAATGTTGGGACATATTATAATTTTTGAAACGTGAAGACAATATATTGTAAAAGGTTAAAATGTTGAGACGAAAAGTGATAACAATTATACATATTTTAAACTCCATCAAATTTTATATGTCAAATTATAGCTTTCCATCATGTAAAAAATTAGAACCCTAATAAATTTCGAAATCAAATTGCAAAAACTCAAAATAATTATGATATAATCATGGATCGGATGATTGCATATGAATTCCTAACAAATTTTAAAATTAGACTATGCAAAATAATACTTCTTTGATTTCAACTATTTTGTTCTTTTTCATTATAATCTACCGAAAAACAAAATGTATTAATTACATGGAAGTATTCATCACAGACGAATAAGAACTCGTTAAGCACTAAATTTGAATGGAAATAATCATAACACAAATTGAATATTAGAATCCGTATTTTAAAAGTAAAGCATAGTTATTTATTAGAATTATAAGTAATTCTTTTTCCAATAGAATTTTGGAATCTTTTATATTTTACATATTATAAATTAATATACTAAGGGTAATGTTAATATTCTAATGATTTATTCTAATATTAAGGGTAAAATAGGCAAAACAAATTTTGTAAACAAGACACTTTTTATAATAGTATAGATTTGGAATTTTATAAAATTAAAAAAAAAAATGTGAAAAATTGAAACTAATACATAAAAGGGGAAATGACATGGTTGCCCTAAAATTCAAGTTGACCATGCATCACAACTTGCCCGAGAAAACGGGCAAAGACTATTGGAAGTAAAGAAGGGACAAATTCGATGCACCAAATGAGAAATATAAAATTCAAACCACATACAACTTGCAAATCTTGTCCTATTTCAGTCATTTCACGTATTTCTAGATAATTTTCATACTACTGTACTTCCAATTGGCCTTAATAATACTAGTACTTGAATGACCCAAATTAAACTAAACCACACTTTGGTATTAGTATAATATTTGAGTTAGGTGAGGTGAGGGTGTTTTGCAAGTTGCATAATGAATGTCTAAGGAGAGGATTTAAAAATATAGAAACTTAATTACTTTAGGCTTAATAAATGGTTTTACATTTGTTGCAACTTGGGTGACATCCTTAATTAGTCAATTACCAAATTCATCCCCCCTTTTCCTCTCTTTTTTTTGACATTTCAAACCTATTTAAGGGTATGATTAATTGCATAACATATTTGCAATTTGCAAATAGTAATTTTGAACAGTTCAATGGTTTGAAATTCTTAATATTATAATATTGTGAATGTGTATTTAACTAATTAAATCAATTAATTAATAATATAAAAGAGGTATATGCATGAGTTATTTTGTGTTACTTTCTCAAAGATAATTAAATTTTATTTGTAGCTATGGGTACATGAATTAGTGTATTAATTAATCTACATAGGTATGAAATGTAAATAGAAGTTGAAGCAAGAAATGCAATATTATAAGAAGAGTAGAAGAAGATTTATTGTGGGCAAATAGGGAAAAGAACGATGATGGTGAGGAGTGGGCTAAATATAGGCAATGTTCTAATAAGCGCTAGGCGCTAGTCGGGCGGCAGAGGGGTGACTAGCGCCTAGGCGCTAGGCGGGGTTAGGCGGATTCGAAATATAATGCTTATTTTTACTATTCTTACAATATTATTGCCAAATTTATAATAAATACACATACTATGACAATTGATATGTTAGTTTCATAATTATAAATCCAAAATCATACATAGAGTAGCATAGTTTTCCGAAACATAGATCAACTAACACATATAGACTATTGATTAAGCTACAAAAGCGGCTCGTTGGGTATCGCATAGAGTCTAGGTGGATTAATTGTTAGTCGGGCGGCGAGGTATTGACTAGCGCCTAGGCGCCGCTTAAGCGGACCTAGGCAGCGTCTTTTAGAACACTGAATATAGGAGTAATGAGAATTAATTAAGAACGTGTGCAAGTGAGAAAGATAGTCAAAGTCAAAGACTCCCACCAGGCCTAGGGTGGAAATCTAATTTGTTTGGGCTGGGCCTAGGCCCAGGCCCAGGCCCCAGGCCCACTAGGTGTAATTTTAGCCTCTAAGGTTATGTTCTATTTGATGCGAAAGAAAATGAGAGAAAAGAGAAAATCACCCTATAAACTCCACCCCTTTTCTCACATTTCCTATTTTTTTCTCCTTCATTTGCACTAAAATGGAGAGAAAATATTATCTCTCCAATTTGGTGTTGTAAATATTATCTCCAATTTAAGGAGTAAAATCCTCACTCATTGATAAAAGGTGAGAAAAGGGGAGAAAAAGGCTAGAATTTATAGTGTAATTTTCTCTTCTCTCTCCTTTTCTTTCGCATCAAAGAGAATGCAACCTAAATTTAAAAATCTTGTATCACCGCGAATTAAGGAAACTATAGTTTCAATCTAAAAAAAAACAAAGAATTGAATGATTTGATCAACATTAATTAGTATTTCTTCAAATGCTAACTACCATCTAATTTTCAAACTTATAGTCAATACTAAAGTCTTCATTAATAAACATTAGTGTATTTCTTCAAATGCTAATTACCATCTAATTTTCAAACTTAAAGTCTTCATTAATTCTCCTATACTGTAGTTAGAGACATGTAAAGTCTTAATTTGTATAAAGTTGGAAAATATATAGTGGGGAGGGGATTGATTGAAGAGAAAAGGAGCGGCTGAGATTGTCGTCAAAGTCTTAGCAGAACCTCCGGATAAGGATCATCCCTTTTTCCTTTGATTCATACTCTACTACTATTAATATCATCATCGATCGATCCAGATATATATATATTAATAGTAGTAGTAGGATTTTCTAGTACGTATATATATCATGCAATTTTAGCCGCAACAATTATTGGGATGTTTTGTGTTTGTAAGGTCAAGAAGCAATGGACTGTATTAATCTTGATGAGTAAAAAAAACTGAGAGCGGTGGGAGGTAGAGAAGAGAGAGAGATGGTTAAGTATCATGCATGTTGGACGATCAGAAATTAAGATATTAATTTATATCAAAACAAAAAGATAAGAAGAGTTAAGAAGAAAAATTAAGGGTAGTAACTAGTAAGTAATGAATGAATAATGGATCAAGTATTTGGAAAGGTGGGATCGTATTGGTTGAGTCAAAAGGCCAACAACGACTTGAGTAATGATGTCAATGTATGTAACGTAACTCCCATTCCCATCCCATCCCTTTTTCTTCTTTTCTACATCCGAGCGATCCCATGCATATATATAGTTCCAGCTTTAATTTTATTTATGTAGTAACAAATTAACCATGCATGCATTTTGAGGGTTTATTTAATGATCCAGTGCTGAAATCATGGATTTTGACGTGAAGAACAACAAAATAGATTACATTAATTAATTGGAACATTTCTTGAGTTGCTGCATAATTTCAGGAAATTCGTTAATATAATTAACCTGCATGCATCATGCATCTCGCTCTGTATATAATTAATCTGTTTTGTTTTGTTTTGTTATGGATATATAGTCATTGTCAACGAGCATCGAGGGAGGAACAAAATGGTTGGTTAACAAGATCAAAGGTACCTACTCCCTCTCCTCAACCCTATTCTATTCTATTGAAAAAGGACGGATCCGGATAATCAAATACATGAATGATTCATATATACGTACAGGAAAGATACAAAAACCGCTACCCGAATTCCTCAAGGAGTACGATCTGGCAATCGGGATATTCCCCGGGGATGCAACGAGCTACGACTTCAATGAGGAGACGAAGAAGCTGACAGTAAACATCCCATCAGTGTGCGAAATTTTGTACAAGGACCAATCTGTGCTGCGGTTTGCAACGACGGTGAGTGGGTTTTTGGAGAAGGGGAAGTTGAGTGAGATAGTAGGGATGAAGACAAAGGTGATAGTATGGGTGAAGGTGAGTTGCATTACCTCGGAGGAATCGAAGCTCCACTTCCAAGCTGGCGTGAGGAGAAGCAGAAGTAGAGATGCTTACGAAGTTGTAAGAAATGGATTAGTTGTAGGAAAGTTTTAGATCTGTACTGTGCTGTTTCATGAATCAATGCACCACCCTTTTCAAATTATAGATAAGGGTTTGAAATGAACAGAAGTAAAAAATAAAATCTAAAAAGAAAAAAGAGGTGCACCAGCCGGGAATCGAACCCGGGTCTGTACCGTGGCAGGGTACTATTCTACCACTAGACCACTGGTGCAATTTATTTACACTAACAAAATGAAATTATATGTAAAAATAATCTCTTCCAGAAACGTTGAACCATACTTTTCCAGGTGAATAATATATTTACATCAAAGTAGATAGCTCTAAACTTTGCACCATTATTCATTCTAAACTTAACATATTCAAATCAAGAGAATGAAATCGATGATGATTCACATTAATTACTAATTAATGGAAAAAAGTTTTGAGAGATTCATAAGTAGACCAGCAGATAGCAGCAGCAGGTGCATGAAACAACATTCTGGGAACCCAACCTCTCATCAGCCCTCCATATCCATCCTTCTTCCTTATCATCCCCACCACGTCCAATATCGAGCTACTCGAAAGCCGATCGCACCCGCACACGCCCTGGCACTGCAGCTGCGTCTTCACCACATCCAGCGGTGTAGTCACAGCCGCCGCCAGCGCCCCTGCTGCCGCACCCGCACTCGCATGCACCGCCAGATTCTCCTCTCCGTCGCCGCTCTCCGGCATCAAGCCTCTCTTGGCCGCCTCGTAGGTAGCGAAGTGCACGGCGGTGAAGGGCGCATTCATCACCACCGTCGTCCAGTAACTGGCGTAGAACGCCCCGAACCCTTCCTCCGCCGCCACCCTCTTCACGCAGTCGCACACCCCCTTGTAAGGGCTGCCCTTGAGCTGCAGCCTCTGCTTCACCACGTCCATGGGCGTCAGCACCGCGTCACTCGCCACGGTGGCGCACACCCCGGAAGCGGCGTGAGCGACGGAGCTGTTGGGGTTCCCTTCCGACAAGACTTTCTTGCAGGACTCGTAGACGGAGAAGTAGACGGCGTGAGCAGGGCCGGCGCCAAGTCCCATCGCTGCGATTCCACGGTACAGACCCCCCACTCCTTCGAGCTTCATTATAGAACCGAGGGATTGTCGGAGAGTTATGGCGGAGGCTTTGGTCGGAGAAGTAATCGCCTGCATCCTTGTTTTGAGGGTGTCGACCGGGAACATGGCCATGTGCTCGACGGAGCCGGCTATGGATCCGGCGATCATGAACTGCCAGAATTCGAGGCCGTCATGGACGGGCGGCGCCGCCGAGACCTCATCAAGACTCTGAGTGGCTGCCATGGCGGTGGAGAATGGAGTGTGTTGATGAGGGTATTTAAAAGGACGAGGCAATTATTAGTTACACAAATCCAGTACTGTTAATGTAGTTATATTGATGAATTAGGAATTTTGAATGTGATTGAAGCAGAATCCATTGATGTGGACAAGGAAAAAGCTCGATCCAATACAGACAAATAGAGCATGCGTTCTATCCACACGCCTTTTCATTAGTGGTAATTTCAGTATCAAACAACTCTACTTCAACATCGCCACTTTCATATTCCATTCCATTCACCTCAAAAGAAAGAATATATATGTCAACATCGACGTGTGGCGTCCTCGCGAATAGCTCCACTCGTTTACGTTTTCTCTAAAGCAGTAGTAGCAAATAGCCATGCAGAGAGCAAAGGCAGGGAATTTTATGTCCTCATTTTCTGAAGATCAGATCCTCTTCTCTCTATTTTCGCAAGCACGACAAAAATCGAGTCGAATTCATATCATGATTCCTTACGTGATTCCTGGATATACTGCACCATTTTGCAGATTAATATGCTTATTTATACATGAGTTGATTAATAAGTGAAACAGAGAAGAAGATGAGTAGTAGAAGAAGATTTAAAACAGAGAAAGACTGATAAATATGAAAGTATTAAAGAGGTAGGATTTCACTGTTCTCTGTTCTCTGTTCTAATTTTCTTCAAATCTGCAGTAATTAAATTCAACTAGTAGTAATATATAGTGTGAAATGAAAAATGAATAAAGTTGTAATAGTGAAATTGTTGAGAGGATAATGAAAAGAATGTCAAAAAACAGATAAAGAGAGAGCATCAAGAAAAGTTTCACAATAATAGAATTTTATATGTTCTTGAGACAGAGTTGCAACTTATATAAATATCATCACTGCTTGATAATGGACATAATTCAATCAAAATCAATAAAATACTTATTTTTAACACGAAATGAAACAATACAAACTTCCACTTGGAATTCTTACACTCAAAGCATGATACTGAAACATATTTCTCATACTTTATGGAAACAGAATTTCCAGCACTTGAACCTTCTGCTGCTTCTCTCCCTCTGCATATTATGAGGAGACGAAGAGGACTGAATAATCTCCCACATCACTTGTATATCTGTATATCCTGCACATGCCTCCATATCCTTGTACAAATTCACAAAGCCATCACTTCTTTCTGCAACACAAAACACAATCTTAATCGGTTAAGACTGCCTCTGAAGCAAGAAATCGAAAAAAGATCGACACCCGCATGCTAAAGATTTCACCTTTAGCCTTGTGTCTGAGATTTGAAGCAGCATTTGCAAGAATGTCCTTTGTCCGAAGCAAAAATGAGTTCTTGATTACTGAACTCAACCATGATTTCTTCCTCTCCATTTCCTTGGATGCTGAGTTTGATTTCGTTGTGTGATTTATACTCACTCTCACTTATGCTCCGACTGTCACGTGTATTAAGTGAGCTTTTTAAATTTTATTTCAAATGAAAAGAGATGAGAGACTTCCAACAAGAAGGCAACAACAATCAACAAGACAAAAACTTTTTCATATAATCATGCTCTAATTTTGGTTTTAAGAAATTATTATGTGGAAAAATGTTAATAAAGTTTAATAATCAAGATTTTGTGATGATTTAGGTAATAATAAAATGAGAAATATCCATCCAGAATTATAATCTAGTTTTGTATAAGTAATATGGGGTGTGAATTGATGGGGAAATAAGAGAAAGGTGAGGAGAAACAGACAGTTTGAGCAGGAGAGATTGGATTTGGATTTTGGTAATCAAGATTGGATTTGGATTTTGGTAATCAAGATTGGATTTGGATTTTGGTAATCAAGTTTATCCAACATACCAAAAGATTCTTGTTTATAATGTTATCAGAGGAGAGAGGGGCCCTGGTCAAACGGTTGCTTTGGATTTTCTATCACTGCCTTTCTGCTTGTGTTGTGTTGTGTTGTGCTGTGACTCTCTCTCTCTCCTCTCTCTCTCTTGATGAAAGAAGAGAGGCAGAGAGGAGTGTATGAAGTTAGTGTGGAACTAATCTTCACCTGTGTTACCAACTTACCACCAACTCATCACCCTATCACATTAAATTGTCTGCCCTTTCCCTTAATTCTTCACAAAATATCTCATTTCCACGACCATGCCTTAATTCACTCACAA
This sequence comes from Thymus mandschuricus, assembly GCA_029379335.1. Taxonomy (NCBI): domain Eukaryota; kingdom Viridiplantae; phylum Streptophyta; class Magnoliopsida; order Lamiales; family Lamiaceae; genus Thymus; species Thymus mandschuricus. The sequence continues at coordinate 123,400 of CM057078.1, forward strand.
ACCAAAGATTTTAAACAATTTAAGGATATAAACTGGAGAAAATTGTAAGGGGAAGATTGATATATACACTATTACACAAACTTCCCCTGTCATGATGCTCCGAAGTAGGAGATCTATCTGTCTGGCCTCAGCGACTTTCTTTTCCGGCCATCCTTCATCGGAGGTTGCTAGGCCGTGTTCCCGAATCTGTGGATGGAGGAACAATTGGATGTGTGTAAATCGTGACATTTATATTATAACTCTTCAGTCGACCATATGTGTTTTTCGATTGAGTTGTCCTATAAATAATATCTTATCAATGTATGTAAAAAAAAAAGTGATTTTTTCAAAGTGTGAACTTTCCTTAATGATACTAGAATATTAGTACAAAATTCACATTGTGAAATACTAGCATAAAATTTTCCAATTTAGGCAAAACAAAGGAGGAAAAAAAATAAAAAAAAATAGGCAAAACAATTTCTCTCGCCGACCCCTTCCCCCTTAACCTATTCTTCTTCACAGTTGCCTTTCTTCTCCATCGATAGCAAATTACAGAGCGGCGGCGTCACTCCAAACTCCAGCAGCGGCGGCGACGGAGGGTGAGCTAACACTATCAAATCCAGGTAAACGACAAATTCGATCGATAGATTTTTATTTTTTTACAGTAAATATAGTTTGGGGTGGGCTTGAGCCAACCCCACTCGAAGCGTGCCTCCTGTTTCATAATTATAGTTTTTGCACCATTAAAATGCAGGAAGGCTTACATTTCTTGATGCCCTAAGTTGCAAGATTGGCGTTTTCTCTTTAGATTTGAATTTTGAGGTGTTTCTTTCGAAGAACCATGTTTAGGAATATTCTGAAACTCAATAGGAGAGCACTCTACCAGCATTCATCTGGTTACAGGAGTGTTTCAGTTCTTAGCACCTCCAAACCCCCTACTTTTCACCCATCAGGAGCTTACCGTTGCTCGTCTTTTGTGAAGTCCCCTAAGCAAAACCAAATTGATAATCAGCATTTCAGTAGATGGATTCAGACTTCAGCACAAGATAACTTAGATGACTCGTCGAGTAATTTGGAATCCAACCCCAAATCCGATGCTTCAATGAACGAGTTCTTGTCTAGATTTGTTTGGCGAATGCGGAAAAGGCTTACTACAGCTTATCCTGACTGTGACAAGGATATGATTAATGGTATGCTGGTGATCATAGTTGAAAACGTTGTATCTGAGATGGAAAAGAGTGGTCTTCAGCAAATGACTAGGACTGGTGCTATTATCCCATCCGAAGATTTTAGTGAGGATTTGTGGAGAACTGTGTGGGAAGTTAGCAATCTAGTTCTGCATGATATGGAGAAAGAAAAGAGGAAGGAGAGAATGAAGACATTTCTTCAGTCTGAGGAAGTCAAGGAAATGTACAGATTTGCTGCTGAAGTGGGCGTTCGGGGGGATATGCTGAGAGAGCTTAGGTTCAAGTGGGCTCGACAAAAATTGGAGAAGAGTGAATTTTACGAGAGCTTGGAACGTATGCGCCAAGAGAATGCTCAAAAGGGTTCCCAAGAAAAAGATCAATGGGGAAATGAAATTGTTGCTGGGAAACCGATGGCGGGGGATGAGAGTGTGGTTGAAGGTAAACAGCAGAGCACCTCGCTCCCTAAAAGACATGGCAAGATCAAGTATGAAATTTATGGGCTTGATTTATCCAATCCTAAGTGGGCTAGGGTGGCGGATAAAATTCACGAGAGTAGCCAAGGTATGTGGCCAGAGGAGCCAAAGCCAATATCATCCAAGTGCAAACATGTTACTGAAAAGATCCTCTCTCTGAAAGATGGGGATGATCCTGTTCCACTTTTAAGCAAATGGAAAGATCTTCAACAACCTAGCAGGGTCGATTGGGTTGCTCTTCTTGGTAAATTGGAAGGACAGAACTCTCAGCTGCATCTTAAGGTATGCTTTTGCATGTTACTTTGCTGTTTCATGGAAAATTTTATCTGGAAACATGTCTTAGAAGATTGATAGTATATTAGTATGTGTTGGAAATGGTAAATTTGATGACTAGTTGTTTGGTATAACCAAATGATCTCCTTGATATTATATTTCTTCAGGAAACCTGCCTATTCCTGATAAACTTTGGCAGCACCGAATGTCGTTGATTTGTATATTAGATGAGCTAAAAGACATGAATCAGATTTGATTTGTATATAAGATGAGCTAAAAGACATGAATCAGATTTGAAACTGTCGAGCATATAATATTATCCATCCAATGTTAGAAGGGTGTAGGAGGTGCATGTTTGCTAATATATGTTGTTAGTTTATGCTTTGATAATTTATTCTCAAGTTCTTTCATAACTACTCATGCAAATAGTGATTACCAATAGAGTTTTCTTAAAAGGTTGTTATGCTGTCATATTGAAAATTTCAATGCGTGTGCTGCAGGTTGCAGAATTTCTTCTTTCTGAAGATTCCTTCCAGGCAAATGAACGGGACTATTCAAAGCTGATCGATGCACATGGTAAGGAAAATCGTATTGAAGATGCTGAGAGAATTCTAATGAAGATGGTTGATAAGGGCATTCGTCCAGATCTGATCACATCAACGATATTGGTCAAGATGTACTGTAAAGTTGGAGATCTAAATAAAGCAAAAGAAGCATTTGACAGCTGCAAGGCCAGTGGACTCCAACCAGATGTGAAGGTGTACAATTCTATGATCGTGGCTTACATGAATGCTAAACGACCACAAGATTGTGAGGCAATGTTGGCAGAAATGGAAGTAAGATCTTTGCAGCCTTCTAAAGAGATATACTTAGCCTTACTCCAGTTATTTGCCGAAGCTGGCCTTGCCAACAAGGCTGATCGGCTTTTCAATACCATGCGATTTACTTCAGGTTTCAGTGAGGATCTTGAAACTTTGGCACTGATGGTCAAGGCATATGCACGAGTTGGTGAACCTTATAGTGCCTCGTATTATTTTAATAAGATTATAAACCTTGGGCTTAAGCCGGATGATAAATGCACTGCTAGTATGATTTCTGCTTATGAAAAGAAAGATATGTTGGATGTAGCCTTAGAGGTGTTACTGAAAGTGGAGAAGAATGGTTTCGAGCCTGGGGTGGCTACTAATACAGTTCTTGTTGACTGGTTCACCAAATTAGATCTTGTTGAAGAAGCGCAACAAATATTGGATAAGATTTCTGAACAAGGCGAGGCTCCTCCGTTTAAGCTCCATGTAAGCCTGTGTGACATGTATATCAAGTCTGGGGCAGAGAAGAAGGCGTTGCAAGCTTTAGGAGTTGTGGAGTCGAGGATTGATGAGTTGGAGGCGGAGGATTTTGAGAGGATAATAGGTTCGCTTATCAATGGGGGATTTGTGCAAGATGCTCGAAGGATAAAGGGGTTAATGGAGAGTCGCGGATTTGAGTTGAGCCTTGCAATGAAGAAGAAACTGTTAGTCATCGGAATCAGTGGGTAAGAGTAAGAAAACGCTATGGAGATAATAAGTTTCGATAGAGAATCGAATCTAGTTAGGCATGTCGTTGTTTTCGGGTTTCCTTTGTTTGTTGGGATAATAAGCATCTTGCCTTGCCAGAGTATGATCTTTGATTCTATAATCAAGTGGTTTTTTGTTGGACAAAACAAGTGTTAAAGAAGCCTTCTTTATTTCAATTCTACTTTTTCTTCTAGTTTTTGTTTACATTGCATAGTTAATAGATGTGAAGATATACTGCTAATAAGCGAAGAAGAACGTTCAAATAGAATTCCATTGCCAACAAGTTACTCTCTCTCTCTCTCTCTCTAAAATCTAATCGTGTACAATGGAATGAATCAAGATAGAAGCCTCCTCCGTAGCAGGTGCTGCATCATCTGTAATGTTAAAATGGCGTTAGTATGTGACAAAATTCACTTATTAAATCAAAAGGAGAAAATCAGAAAAAATTACCAGGAAGAGGCGAAGAAGGCAAGTGAGAAACGAGATTATCTATCAATCCAATTCCGCCATTTTCTCTCTCATCCTCATCATCTCCTCCATTTCTGGCTTCTGGGAAAGTAGAATCTTGTTCTACTTTGGGGCTAACCAGATTTGAAATAAAATTGTTGATAATCCCAACTGAATTCTTCTTCTTCTCCTCTTCTTCTTCTCCACTACCAATTTCTTTAGTTTCAATGCTCTCTCCTTCTTCCTTTTCAATTCTCTCCTCATTCTCACTGGAGAAAACCATGTCTGTGATTTCTGTCACGCCTTTCTCCATCTTGTGTTGTATTGTACTGAATCGTGTTAATATCTTCGTATATATAGTTGGAGAAAGAGAGAGAGAAAGAGTGTGTGTTCCAAGTTCCACGTGTAATTTGATTAGTCCTACTTTTATTACATTCTGCAAATCACAATCCACTGTGGTCTGTGCACGTGACAATCTCTTGTTATTGATGATATGTCGGTCACTCCATTTCCCAAATTTTACTCCCTATCCCTTTCAAGTTGAGTCATTTCTTTTTGCGGTTTTTCGACACGCTTTTCCACGCTTCTAGATGATGAATTTTAAAATGGATTTTTGAAGAAAATTTTCTTTTACGGGGTAGTATCCCGTAAAAGAATTATTTTTAAAAAAATACATCTTAAAATTCGTGAACTAAGAGCGTGGAAAAGCGTGCCGAAAAACTGCAAAAAGAAATGACTCAACTTAAAAGGGACGGAGGGAGTAATATTTTATGATATCACCCTCACTAATCATTTCTTTTCTCTCATTACTAAACTTTTCTTACTTTACTTTTATTTCAGCCGGCAAACACTCCCCCTACGATTAAGAGATCGAGGTTCAAAACACTTTGAATGCATGAATGAGTTATATTTGTTTGATAAAAAAAAAAAATACAGATACAGGAAGGTGAAATAAAATACTACCAGTGGGCTGTAACCAAATGAAAATGCCCAGTTCAAGAAATGTAAAACATTCTATTACCCACCAATTTGGAGTATATATCAACTCAAAAACTCTCCTCCTCCATCATCTCCTAGTATATTCTAACAGAAGAAAACAAGCATCACAGAGGGGGAGGGAGAGGGAGAAGGCTAAGCACATACAATAAAAAATGAGAGCAATTCATATCAATGGCAGTGTATGTATGTATAGCTCCCAAATCACCCGAGCCTTCTCCCCTCCTCCTTTGCTTTCAATTGTGCAGCCCTTTTTGCTTTTAGTCTTTCAGCCTTCACAGCAGCATCGGCTTGGACTTTTTCCATGATCTTGTCGAAACCTGGGATTGTCTTCTCTAGTTTGTTGTACGTTTGAACACTCAGATTGTGGAAAATTTCAAAAAGCCTCTGCATGGGTTTAAGGTTTAGGTGAAGATGGCCTTGGACAACAGTAAACCAGATTTCAAGATTGACGAGGGTAAAAACTTACCAAAACGTCTTTGTTCCATTCAGCAATATATGGAGGGCCAGTGGTGCACGACCCAAGAGGCTCACGGTACCACTTACCACCAAACGTTAGGTGATCCATGGCTTGTTCAATGCTGAGAACTTCCCATGGCCTCAACCCGGGAATAATTTTAGCCAATTGTTGTCTGCCCAAGAAACAAAATATCAGTGAAGTAATGTTTTGTGGAATTCAAAGAACTGCTGCTTCACGAACTAGAGAATTATATAGTACAAGAAGAAATCAGATTAAAGGCACTGAAGAAGGTGAGAGAGTACCTCAGATCTTTTGGAATGAATTTATTGGGCATGTGGTCTTCTTCAAGAAGAGTTGTCATCTCAGAGCCACTTGCCCAAAGAAACAGAGCATGACTCGGGATTCTAACTCCGGGCCAAACACCATTGTTAGCCTCCAGAACAGCCAAATCACGTCTTTTGCTCTCATATGCTTCTTCTTGAAGCTGCTTATAAGTTTTATCTTCATGGCCTTTGAGAGGAACCCAAGGCGGAATCCCTTTCTGTAGCTTATGAATAGCAGCTGTTGCAGCAGCACCTAATCTAACTGAATTTAAGCCACAATAGCCAATTAGCTCCATCAAGCTTATTACATATCATTTACTCATGCATATCATTTCCACATGTCATTAGCTCCATCAAGCTTATTACACCTAAAGATTAAATGGCTTTTATCTTCAATGAATTGCTGGGAGAAATATAGTTATGGCAATAATACAACACAAATATTCTCACTGCATACCCTACACCATGCAAATTTAGAATGATTTTTATCAGTGGTTAACTATATCCTACATATGAACAATAAGATGGTAAAAATGGAAAACCTTGTTGCACTAGGGAAATAAGAAGGTTTAAATTGGTAATAATAAGCATCACTATTGGTTATAATGACGTTCAAAGATTGAATAGCTGATTTCATTCTTTCGGTTTTGAATTGAGTTCACACATTGAAGAACCTTATGTCACATGATGAAACCTGATTTCCTCATAAGCATACTGTGACTATTATTATCATTGCATCCTTCTGACAGTAATCTATAAATAATATTCTTTTCTTACTTAGTCACAGCATCTCGCCATTTCTCTTTACTGTCACCTTTTTGGATCAAATCTAGTGAAAAGAAACAAGCATCATAGAGTTTGACAAGCATCTAGGTGAGTTTGAAAAGCATCTAGTTTGAAAAGAAACAAGCATCATAGAGTTTGACAAGCATCTAGGTGAGAGCTCACATTTTGTTTCATCTATTTATCTACACAAATGAGGATCCATCATAGTACAAATACGTAATCTTCACAATACAACAAACACATAATTAAAAGCTAGATGATATTTGCAAAGTAGAAATGACAAACCTTCCCAAGTAGCAATTGCACGCTCCATACCATAGACCATGCTAATAGGGGCCCATTCATCCATATCATCACTCCATATAAATGTATGCTTGTCAATTATACCAGCGCCCCAAGCAGTTTTCAACTGTATAAGTTGCATTGGTCCTCTTGATCGACCCAATCGATCCTTGTAGTAGAACCCATAAGTTTTCATGATAACTAAGAGAACAACAGTATATAAACCCATCAACTCAATACACGTAGAGATATGGCATTTAATAGTAAAAATAGAACTTTATTAAACAACCCTCTTAGATTAAGAAAAGAACCAAAGGAACTGGGAGCATGGACCGTACAATGACAAAACAGAAGTCCTAAAGAAACAAAACAAAATAAGAAAGAAAGAAAAGAGAACCCACAAGTTCAAGCATTCAACTCTTAACGGAAAATATGCGCATGATAAAATCATGACCAACCAAAAGAATAAAAACAAATCATGCTCATTTCGAATTGCCATCCTATTTTGTAAATTCAGTTTCAGTGACTCAGATGGTACACCAACAAGCTAAAAGCATTATAATCATAGAGCAGCTAACCACTTTCAAAAGATCAGATAAATATGGATACAATCTTTTCTTAGAAAGAGATACTAGAAATCCAGAATTTCTCACAAAAGAAAAGAGCATGTGCAATTTTAAATGAAAAAAGCTAAAAACTGAGTGAGACGGATAGTTCTCTACTTACAGTCATGATAACGTCTCTCCAGTGCCTTGTAGCCAATAGCCTGAGCAACATCAATGGGCCTACCCGAAGGGTAAGGACGTTGCCTGAACCCCCATAGCCCAAAGAAGAACTGCCTTGCGAAATCCCAAAACTTGTCATCTGACTCCCTTCTTGTTTTTATAGCTTTCCTTGGCATTGGCCTCCCATCCAACCCAATCACATTGGGGACTGCCTTTACAATCACAATGAATTAAACATTACCACACATACACAACGTAAAACTTGACGAAGAAACACTGTTTTTTAGCTTAATACTTTAGAATCAAAAGCCCGGAGCAACTGCATGAAAATCCATAACTTTAACAAATAACACACTAAGACAAATACATAACCAAATTATTTAAGCAAAAAACAAAACATATAGAACTAATAACTTATTACATATCACAAAAAAAAATAAAAAATTGAGTAATCGATGTTGCACTTTCTATCATCCATTTGTACATGCCCAGATATTACACCAATTATTGCAACTAAACACTAGTAGAGCTAGAACCAATCCCAATTCCAAAAGCACCATGTCTCAGCTGAAAACATAATGAATAAAATCCTACACCAGCACATATATAACATATATTCGAACAATCAATCAATGCAAGAACCCGCGGTCTACGGCTACACACTCCATACTCAAATTCTATCTTCCACACACACACACCTAGTGTATATGAGCAAAATAAGCTACACCAAGGACAGAAGGCATGAGCCCACAACATCAACTAAAACCAATCAGTTAACAAGAAATTACCTGCCAATATTTCTTATCCTCCTTCCTGTAGGGAACGGAATTCTCCTGCAGCTCCATCTCGTTAAGTTTATCGGCGATCTCCTCAGCCTGTGTCAAGAACTGCACAACCGGGCTGCTCCGGAACTCAGCCCACCACCTCTCATTCTCCTCAATCTCTTCCTGGGTGGGGTTTTCCTTCTTCTCAGCAATGGGGTCTTCCTGCAGAATCTTCTCCACCTGAGGGCTATGTCGATAATCCGGCAGATTTTCGCACTCCCAATAGAACTGCTCAAGCATTTGCGTGTACTTCCCGGGCTTCTCGTCGGGCTCGGGCTTGGGTTTCTTGGCGAAGGGGTTAGAAATGGCGGCGAAGTTGGGCGTCTTCCCCTGGGGTTTAAAGAGCGAGGATACGAGGTTGATTGGTGGGATTGGTAGCTTCGGCGGGAATTTGAACCAGTTGTCGCCAAAGGGATTGAAATTAATCGACGCCATTAAGGCAGTATAGCTAAGATGCGAGGTGTTGCTTCTACGGAAGGAAAGAGAGAGAGAAATGGCGCAGAGGGAGGGTGACGGTGGACGGAGGGTGGACTGACTACTGAGAGTGCTGCGAAATTGGATGAGGAGAGGGAGAGAGGAGAGTCTTTGTTCTGTTAGTTTCCTACGGTAATTTACAGTGCTAACTAAACTAAAACCCTTTGAAAAAGGGTTTTGTAATCATACATGAACATGATACGAGAGAAGATGGGCGGCATTTCCAAAGCTTATTGAACTTGGGCTATTATTATTATTATTATCCAAAGCCCAAAGTATAGCCCAATAGACTGAACAATTATGGGCTTGAATTTGGGCCAATGCCAATGGTCACTTTGAGTCAGCTTCACATATTTATTGTACATAATGGTCTCTCACCTACTCACCACGAGAGAGAGAGAGAGAGGGGGGGTATCTGGAAAAGAAAAAGTGTAGAGAGTTAATACTAAGAAGCTACGGATAAAGAGAAGCAATAAAGATGCAATTCTTGGTTGATGCCAATGACACGCAAAACATTAAATGTGTATTTATACTTATATATAATGTGAAATGAAGTGAAGTGAAGTGAAGGAAAGGAAGCATATCATAGCATAGCATAGCATCATTTGATAGATAGAAAAGAGTTGGAAGAAGAAGAAGAAGAAGAGGAGAGAAATGGGTTCTTCTGGAAAAGTAGTAGTAGTTATGATTAGTACATTGATTATTGTTTGGTTAGCAGCAGCTAATGATACCATGCAGTCTGCTGCTGGAGCTTCATCGTCATCAGACAAGGTGAATTTGGCAGTCTATTACGAATCCCTCTGCCCCTACTGTGCCAATTTCATGGTCAATCATCTCCTCAAGATTTTTCAGACAGATCTCATCCACATCATTAATCTCAGGCTTGTCCCTTGGGGCAACACTCAGATTCAACCCAATGATACTTGGATTTGCCAGGTCCATCTCTCTCTCTCTCTCTCTCTCTCTCTCTCTCTCTCTGGTGTTGGACTTACATGGGTTGTGCGTTGTTGCAGCATGGTGTGGATGAATGTCGGCTGGATGTTATAGAAGCTTGCGCCATTAATGCCTGGCCTAGAGTGGTACAATCCATGCCCATTCCTTCACACTGTTCTTTTCTACTCTATCATTGATTTTCATTATAAATTGCTAGGAGACGCATTTCAAGTTTATATACTGCATCGAGCGCTTGCATTTGATGGATAGGCACTCTGAATGGCGCTCTTGTTTTGGTGCTAACAACTTTGATCCTACGCCCCTCAACAAATGCTATAATAACGGTATCGGTTTTCAGGTACCTTACTTCACTACTACTTTACAATTCAATACTACAAACATGCTTTATGTTTTCTACTCCTTTCTATGCCTTGCAGCTTGAGCAAGCATATGCTGATGAGACGGCTCAGCTCAATCCTCGACACAGGTTTGTGCCATGGGTACTTGTCAACAATATTCCTCTCCAAGAAGTCAGTCTCCCTCTCTCTCTCCCTCTCTAGACGTACAAGATATATATACACATAAACATGAGCCCCTATCTTCAATTTCATGGATGCAGGATTTCCAGAACTTCATAGGATATATTTGCAGAGCTTACAAAGGAAACAAGGTGCCCAAAGCTTGCGCTAGTTAAAAGGTCGAAACTCGACACCATTGACAGAAGCAGAAGACAAGCATGAGACATTTTCAAATAGCATTCAGTTTTCATCAAGCAATACTTCCTGTACCATGATCGCTTTCGATATACAAACATGTTATGATAGGTACCACTATTGAACCAAAATGTATAAGAAAAAGTTTTGCTTCTTCCTTTTCAAATAAGCAAATCATACTCTCCAAATCATTATCAGCTTAGTACATATATATAGAGGGGTTTAACCCAAAATGGCTGTAGTGCATATTTGCGCTTGAGTTACAAGAATCAGTTACAAGCATATTCGGCATCATGACAAGTTTACCATCTTCCATATGCTATTGCAAGTATCGAAGGTTGTGGTCTTTGATGGATCAAACTTGAACTTCTCGACCACTTTTTTCTCTCTGTCCACGATATCTAGGATATTGGAGTTAAAGGTAAAATCCGTGGAATAGAGCAAGTCTAGCAGGCAAGATATATTCAAATTGAACTAATAAAAAGTAATATGATAAACTTAGCTACACAAGTAAAGTAGGATACGGCCCGAGATGACGGATGGATTATCCAGGTATGGTATCGTATTTGTAACAGAAGCATACATTGAGAGCTTCATCCTACATGATCAAAGAAAAAGGTATAATCTGCTGTCCTTCAGAAGGCATTTATAATATACAACCACACATCCAAGGGTACAAAGAAAAACACAGGAAAAAACTAGAATCAAAATGCAGAATGTGTCAAATAATATTGATTCTTGAAAATTTTATGACTATAATTATTTTAATGGGGTAACATCCAGAAACAATATATCTTTCATTTCAGAAATTCGGACATGAACAAGCAAGATTCTGTCGTTATTAGAGAGATGGTGCATAAAATCAGAATGACCAAAGTAAATATTGGGTGAAAGTTCACAAGGCATGGCATTATGACGCATTAAGGTTAAATATATGTGATTTCAGAAACCATAATAGCATGAGATAGACATCATAGTATCACATGTAATGCAAATTCACCAGGCAAGTTTGACTTACTGAGATCTTGCTTCATCTTGCTCAAATTTCTTGATGGCTTGCCTTTGTTCTTCCACATTCTCTCTATTACGCTCTAAATCATCAAGTTCATTAACAATTACTGTGTTTATCAAATAGAAATTGTTAGCCAATGCTACAGGAGACAAATCAAGAAAATGTATGATAAATAAAAATACATATCTAAGTTCCTCTCTGAGCTGGCGTTCTAGATTTTGTTTCTCTTCCAACTCTGTCTGCAGTGAGTCAAGTTCTGCATCAGCAGCGCTCTCAGATTCTGCAGCTGCTGCTTTCTGCTTGCATGACTGTATCTTCTTTTCATAATCTGTACAACGAAGTATCAAATATCAAGAGAGCGGAAAAGAACATGGATGCAAAGCATTTGAAGCAGGATCGCACTGCATTATAGGATCACATGATGCACACAAGAGTTACAAAGCCAAAGGCCTAAAGTGAAACTTACTAGAAGTTAGTCCAAACTAATAGAGACATTTGCTCACACCCAATCACAGTGGAACAAGTAGAACTTCTCGACCACTAATCTTTAATATTTCTTTGTCAATCACACTATATCTCCAAAGACACTAGCTTAAAAGTCATTAATTAATTGGCGAGAAAAACAAATCAACTTCAAAAGGGATAATATTATCACTACATCTCCGAGCAGATTGTTCAAAATTCAAAACTTGAAACTTTAGTGGCTTCATTTCAGTTATGTGGAGCTTACACTACTAATCGCCCAACATTTATCTATAACAGACCAAAATAAACTTGAAGAGCACAGACTGAAAAAACTTCACAGTGATTAAACGAGAACTATGGAGAGGCCGAAGGATTAAACTCATATCTACCAAGAAAGACAAAACATATGATGAAATTCAGAACCTTCAATGAATTTCTGGACTTCATTGAAGTCTCTGTCGCACTGGGATTGGAGGGCACTGGCTTGGCGTAGAAAATGCCTGAGATTGGCAATATCCTTCCCTTCTTTCAACACTTGTATTAAATTGTTGCTGTAATTCATCAACTCTTCCATTTTCATTGCCATTTCTGCGAGCTGGTCGGAAAACTAGGGTTCTAGACTCTCAGTGGTTAGCGATTCTTGTCGAACCGGTTAACGATAACAGAATTGACCAAGATCTGGGGAAGTTATCAAGGGCATTGCTTGAATTCTGAAGTGCAATGGACTTTTTTGAGGGAATTGAAGAAGTATGCAAGCGGAGAAGAGAGAGTCCGGAGTTTGAGAATTCGACGTTGGGGGGGAAATTTTGCAGAAATTTAGAGGGGAGAGTGATTTGAATGGCGATTGGCACAGTGACTCAATGTCAATTGATTGCACTTTAGCCCTTACACTCCTTATTATTTACAAATTACTCCTAATTTTTTTATTAAAAAAAAAATTCAGAACGAAAAAAATAATATAATCGTCAACAGCAGGATTCGAACCTGCGCAGGCAAAGCCCAACAGATTTCGAGTCTGTCTCCTTAACCACTCGGACATATTGACTGAGTGCTTCTTCATTCAAATCCATAATTTTTATACTTTATCACATTTTCCCTTAAAGAAAATATACAGTACATATATACGAAAATACAGTGATGTATATACCTTTCTTGTTTCAAATCTATGATCTATACAGTTTAAAAATATGTCCTCATCATGTATATGTGTATATGTATGTGCATGTATATGCTACCTCCTACCACAGAACGTGGATACTCTCACAAGTACAGTCTCCTTCCACCTCAGCACCATCTCATTCTCTCTCATCCTCACACTGTACCCATTCTCTCTCTCCCCCACCATCACCTTTGCTTCACCCAAGCTCTCAAAGCTCACCTTCCTCCCTTCCAAAACCCTCTCAATATCACCACCTCCTTCCTTCCACTCTTCCAACCATGCACTAGGGTTCATCAATGGTGCTAGAAACAGACACTCCACAACCATTCTCCCTTCCTCCAGATTCGGTAAGTTGCTCTCCAGTGCTTCGGAAAGAGCTTCGTAGTGCTTAAGTAGTCTCTCGTAATGAGATTCAAAACTACTGCAGCTCCTTGTTTCTTCCCTTGCTTCTCCATCGCCATAAGTTAGGATCCCATCGTGATCGGCCAATATCTCCTCCGCCGCCTTCAGGAACTCCACCGTCCTCCTCCTCCGCCCCATGTGCGGCAGCGCCGCCATGCAGTTGAACACTAGCCAATCACGGCTGTTCTTCTTCCTCTTCCTCTTCATCTCCTCCGCTAAGTCTTCAATGCGTTTCTCCTCCATGTACAGCTTTAGCCCACATGCCTTGGCGTGATCAAGCAGTCTCTTCTTCGTCTCCTCAAACTCCCAACAAGAAGGGGAAGATCCAACAATGGCGGTGAGCCTCACCGTCTTCTTCCGCTCTCGGCTCAAGGCCTCGATCAATGCAGGCCATTGGATTCCTTCTCCGATGTCAAAATCGACTATATGCAGCACTGCCACGTCATCGGGAATGGATTCGAGAATGGCCGTGTTAGCAGCATTATGAGCAAACCTCCCACATATTAGGGTTTGGTATATCAAACAGAGTGCTGGTACCAAGTTCTTGATCGATTCTTGTCTCAAATATTCGCCATGATTGTCGTCTTCGGACTTGAACATGTGGTATGCAACTCGTTCGATTGAACTCCCCCGAGGATCGCTCTTCTCGTTTATGGAATGGACTATCATTTTAGCTAGTGCTCCCTTGTCTCCATCTCCCATGGCTTCTCCATAAGCTCTTAGGAGATGAACTAGGCTTAACTCATTATCTAGCCTTGTACCCTTCCTTGGAATATCTATAGCCATTTCTGTTGTAAGCAGTTGTCTGCTCTGGCTTGATTCCAAAGAAGGGGATGGACTCCATTCGTCTGCAGAAACTTTTTCAGTTTCTGCAGACGAAAAAGTTTCTTGATCGTGATTGGAGTAAATCCAATCACAGATCTCATCAATATCGGTTCTCGTGATCTTCTCCAAACCATCATGGTCCGGAGTGATCATTAAGGTGTCATGATGACCAAAGAGGTCAGTAGGAAACGCATCCTGGAAATACGACTCTGAAGAAACCATGGAGGAATCTTCAGGCGAGGGGAGCGAAGAGAAAATCACTCCATTAACGATCTCCGAAAGATCGGCATACTCGTCAATATTGGATGTGTTAGAAGTGGAGAAAGGGAAGTTGGAGGAAGGAAGAAAGAGTTGTGATTGCATCATATTCATTGTAGGAAATGAGTTTAGAGGGAGGAGGGGGAGTTTTTGAAGTGGGAGATGGTGTGCAATTTATACATGAAGAAAATGAATTAAAAAATGGTAGAGAAAGACTACACCATTGTCCATATATTGCTAATAATTTAGTTATGTTGCATGTTTCCCCAGAATTCTTCCTTCCTTCCTTCACAAAATGTGATTTCTTTCTTGTATTTTATGAATAAACTTTATCAAATTATGATTAATAAATAATATGTAGGTTTTGTCTCTTTTTTGCAAATTAATAAGTTAAAAAAGTCTTCATCGTGTTGAAATTAAATAAGGAGCGAGAGCCAAAAAAATTATTGGGTTCATTTCTTTCCTGTAGTATAGGTAGTTATTTAAAGATGCGACAACAAATAAACCAAATTCAAATTTAATTAATTAATTTTGTTTCTTCTCCATATGTGATGGTGACCATTAATTCTTTTAAATTTGAAAGCAAGTATTTTTATTTTTATTTTTATTTTTATTTTTATTTTTCTAATCAAGCACCTTAATTTCCAATGATTTTGTAGGAAAGAATATAATTATGGCTAAGAAATTAAATAAATATTATTAGAATTTTTTAATAGGAAAAAAAAAATATTTTGAGATGTTTGAGTGTTAATTAGAATTGAAATGGTGATGAAAAGAATGAAGCAAGTGATCATCATTTTATTCCATCTTATCCTCAGCTAGAATATGTCGAATATTAATTTAATCAAAAAATAAGAAGGGACAGCTAGCTTATAGTATATGCTTAATTATTTCTTTTGTTAATTAATGGTAAATATTGTCTTTTCTTCAGTGATTCTTTTCTTCGACGCCACTACTCAGCATCTCCAGCATTTACGTGCAATCTATTTATATTCAGGAATCTATAATTACATTAATGTTTCGGCCGTTACATATAAAAACTAATTGGTTATTCATGGAATATGCTAAATTAATTAATAGCCAGTTTAATTAAGTACCATATAGTGTATATGTGGGTGACATTCATAGTAGTTTTTAACCTAGACTCATTGTCTTGATTGAATCACCAATCAAGTATTAATGTATGTGTTCCAATTAACATCTAAGTCAAGTAAAAATCTTGTTGTAGTGCAATTCACTCGGTCTTGTGTTATTTGTGGACTTTTGTAACAATACTCATTCAATATATACTATTATTCGTCAAATTTAGTATCATTCGATATGTTAATTGCATTTGGGCTACATTCCCAAAACATCGAATGGTTTTGAGTCGGAATGGCCAGAACAACAATAACAATAATAATACCGTAGGTATGTACATTATTAGAAATGAATTAAATTGTCTCCAATTAATCTCACATCTATGGAACAAATAAATCTCTTTATTAATGTGATAATTTGTTGATCAAGTTTATATATGTGAGTCAACTATATTATGGAAGAACACTTTAATTATGTTGACTATTATTTATTCAGATACAAGTCTCAGTTCACACGCTACTACTATAAATCTACTAAAATAGTGAATGGTTTGAGGCGTTGAAAGACTTTATTTGTAGAAATGAAGTCAATGCTTAATTTTTAGCACTATTTAATTATTTGATTTATTTCTTAAATTAAGACAAAGCACTAAATAAAGTTGTGGTTGTAATTGAGCAGGTCAGGGTCAATCAAGTGTTGCATATATAAGAAATTAAACTATACTACTTCTTCAATTTGAATTCTTCCACGCGCATCATATCTTAATTTTTCAACATTAATTTTGTAATAAATTAAATCTTGCACGGATTAAATTATTACCGATCGATGACAATATGAAAACTTGATCCACGTCGATTAGCTAAGCCATTAATTAATTATTACTCTACAATAAGCTAATCATTAATTAATCACTCCCACACACTTCATAAACATTACCTACCTACCTTCTATTAGTATTATACTCCGTCTTATTTTTAATAAGTGTCATTTTAGACATTTTCACACATATTAAGGAATAATTTTTTTTGCCTAAATTAACCTTAATAAATGTTTATTAACTCTTTATTTTCTTGATTAAGTTGTGGACTACTTCTATCTCACTCTTCATAAATGCTTGGAAGATTAAATGAAGACAAAGGGCAATATTGAAAAAAAATTAATAGAACGACATATATTAAACAAATAATGAAAAATCTAAAATGACACTTATTATAAATAAATAGGAGGGAGTATAAAATTACTAGTATTATTTCCTTAGTAAAGTCGATTCATAATTTAAAAAGTAAAAAAATATCGCATTTAATGATTTTTTTTTTAAATTCTAGAATATCCCTAATTAACCGCATTCAAACTTCATCCGTTTTTTTTTTTTTTTTAAGGAATGTATTCAAACTTGATTAGATTTGAAAATTGAATAGCACCTCACTAGTAGTTTCTCCTTAGAAATTGGGGTACAAATTAAAAAATTCAACCCTATTTATCATATCACCACACCCTCACATTTCATACACCTTATCTTTCATCTCAATTCTCTACAACTATTTCTTTTTTCTTTTCTTTTTTTGAGAAATTAATTCACATTAATTTTCTCCATTAATTTTCCTCCAAAATGGTTTCAAGAATTTTGTTCATCCAAACCCTACTTCATGTCTTCTTCTTCTCCACATCTCAATCCACTACTTCTTTCACCTTCCATGGATTCAACAACAAAGATCTCAAACTCGACGAAGCAACCCTAATCAAACCCCCAAAAGGCGCCGTTCGCCTCACCGACAATTCGCGGAACGTAAAAGGCCATGCATTCTACCCATCTCCGATCACCATGTTCAACTCCACCTTCAACCGCTCCAACTCCTTCAGTACCCACTTCGTGTTCCAGATCAATCCCTCCACCTCCGACTACGGCGGCTACGGCATCGCCTTCACCCTATCCCCCTTGCCGGAGTTCCCCGGCGCCGCCGCCGGCCACTACATGGGGGTCTTCAGCGAGTCCAGCAACGGCAGCTCCTCCAACCACATCTTCATGGTGGAGTTCGACACCGTCAACGGCTACGACGAGGGCGTAGATTCCGACGGCAATCACGTCGGGATCAACATCAACGGGATGAGCTCCACCGCCACGGAGAAAACCGAGATCTTCTTGCAGAAGGCTAGGCCGATCAAGGTGTGGATCGAGTACGATGGGATCAAGAAACAAGTCAACGTCACGATCGCCCGCGTCAACCAGTCGAAGCCGATCACGCCATTGATGTCTGAAGATCTTGACCTTTCTTCCGTGTTAATGGAGAATATGTACGCTGGATTCTCCGCTGCAACTGGGCTTGACAAGTGGAGCTCTCATTACATCCTCGGATGGAGCTTCCGCCTCAACGGCGTGGCCGATCAGCTCGATCCGTCCCTCCTTCCTGTTATAACTCCGCCGTCTTCTTCCAATATTAAGGCAAAAGTGAAAATAGCCCTCATTTCTGCACTTTCTGCAGTTCTCTTTGTCTGTTTAGTTTCATTAATGGCGATACTCATTCGTAGAAGATTAAGCATGCATGAAGTTCTTGAAGATTGGGAGCTCGACTGCCCCCACAGATTCCGGTACAAGGATCTCTACACGGCAACCAAAGGGTTCAAAGAGAGCGAAAGGATCGGAAAGGGAGGATTCGGAGACGTTTACAAAGGCGTACTTCCGTCAACCGGAGGTGAGATCGCAGTGAAGAAGATCACCTCCAACAATCCATTACAAGGCATGAGGGAGTTCGCGGCGGAAATCGAGAGCTTGGGAAGATTAAGGCACAAGAACCTAGTCCATCTTCTAGGGTGGTGCAAGCACAAAAAGGACCTCGTCCTAGTCTACGACTACGTCCCGAGAGGAAGCCTCGACTCCCTCCTTTACAAATCCAACTCCCCATTAACATGGGAGGAGAGGTTCAACATAATCAAGGGCGTCGCTTCCGGCCTTCTCTACCTCCACGAAGATTGGGAGCAAGTCGTGATCCATCGAGACGTGAAGTCGAGCAACGTCTTGATAGACCGAGACATGAACCCTAAGTTAGGCGATTTCGGTCTTGCAAGGCTGTACGATCACGGCAAGAACTCACACACGACGCACGTGGTGGGGACGATAGGCTACATTGCTCCGGAGCTCTCAAGAATGGGGAAAGCCTCGACGAGCACAGACGTCTTCGCATACGGGATCCTCCTCCTCGAGATCGCGTGCGGGAGAGGAGCGGTGATCTATGCATCGGACGAGAACGTGATACTGGTGGACTGGGTGGTGGAGTGCATGCAGAAGGGGAGTATATTCGATGCAGTGGATAAGAAGCTGGGTGCAAAGTATGCGGTGGAGGAGATGGAGGTGGTGCTGGGATTAGGGCTTCTTTGCTCCCACCCGAAGAAGGAGGTGAGGCCCAGCATGAGAGAGGTGGTGAAGTACTTGAATGGAGATGAGGTTCTGCCATTGTTGGAGAGGTTGAGCTCGGAAGGTTCGAGAAGAAGGGATGAATTTAGTTCAAGATTGTTGGAGTTGGGATTGGTTGATAATAGTAATACTAGTACAACTACAGATTCATATAATGTGGAGGTTTCTTTTGGGGCTGCTGTTTCTTCAGCAGCTTCTTTTGATGCTGGTAGATGATTAATTACTTCAAATCAAGAAAGTATAGGAATTGAATCAATCACTATTTTTTCCAAATTTAGTGTGTACATATATAATTAATAGAAGCAAGATAGTTTTATATATATATTATTGTTTCTTTCTCATACATATATACGATGTGATTATTTTGGTCGACATAAATAATATTGCAATGGCACTATTATATATTATGGCTCTTGTATATACATTGAATGTAAAGCTATCTATCTATGAATTATGATGGATAAGCTTTGTCTTGTTGTAGCTCTCTTATTGGTGGTGGGTCACATTTTAATTGGACTTGTAAACTTTGGAAACGCGTATTAACATGAAGAAGATTACTAGCCTAGCTTCGAACGGTTATGGTAGTTTGCGTATAGTAGTATTTACATGAACTTGCGCTCATACACGTATTGGTCATGTCGATCGGTCAAATTTAACATTTATCGGAAACCTATTATTTATACTTTTTTAATTTATTATTTGAACACAAAAGATATAAAATAATAAAAATGTGTCATCTTAATTAAGAGAACGAAAAGAGTATATAATAGTGCGGAGGAGAGGTTAGGTTGGGTTGGGCAAGAATGGAGAATTTTTTGGTTAGGCCGTCCTTCTCGACTTTCTACGCTTTCTAATTCAGAAACCAACCTTCAAATAAACATCCACATATATATGCATCACACAATACTAAAATTAAAATTAAAATTAAATTCCTTTCTATATATTGATTCAAATTCCATTGTTCTTATATATGCGCAAGTCAACATACATATTCATATAGTAGTATTTAATTTAACTTTGACAATAATTCATAATATTGATTGGTTCAATAAACTAATACTTACTTTCTTTACTTAATTGTTAGGGGTAGAGAAAAGTAGGGCATTATATTATATTGGTAAAATATTGAGTTAGTTAAATTAAGCTTGATATGGTATGAATGAAGGCAGAGATGTCAATATCTGATCGATGATTAAATAAACTCAAGTCAAGTAAAATATCTTATAATTAAAAGAAACTTCTCCAAAATGGGAACTCTTCCTCGATCGGGGTAGACTTGACCGGGCCCCCACTTAGCATATATTTCCCAAATTATAATCAATTAATTATATAAAGAAGAAGATTAATTGAAAATAAAGTTTGAAAACACAAGAAATTCAATTCTTGTGGTTTTCAATCAAAAGTGTATACATACAGGGTTTGACTCACTCAATCGAATAATTAGTCCTGGAAATGTATAATTAATAATGAGTGAGTAATAGTAAATAATTAGATTAATTATTTAGCAGAATAGAATGGTAATAGTCAACTTGGAGTGATTTTTACCCATGCATGCACTCACTCACTCACGTACATTTTGAAGATTAATTAGAGATAATTTGTGAATTGTTTCTATAACAGTTAATAGGAAATTACACAGGAGTGAGGATTATAACTCAAAATTTCTGGTCTCGATACTTAACCCTCTCCTATATATCACCAGCTAGGTCAACACGATAACGGTAGTTTAATAAATCGGAAAATGGAGTCCAACATTGGCACATTCTAATCATCGATCGAAGACTACCACCAAATTTTCGACGCCCTGCTAACGATGCCACTGTTGACCTTCTTCAACTTTGACTTTTTCTACATTCATTTTTCCACCACTCGATCATCACTTATATATCTAACTCCACACCTTCGTCTTAATTTTCCAAAAAAATAAAAACATTTTAATTATATATATTCACTACTCTCAATTATCGCAGCTTCTTGCATGTATGTATGTAGATATTCTTATCTCCTGCAAAATCAAAATGTGGAACCCCACTTCTTCATTACTCCTCATTCTCTGCAACTTTCTCTTGTTATCTCAATCCTCAGCCACAAACTTCACCTTCCATGGCTTCAACTCCACAAATCTCGACCTCGACGGAGCTACCGTAGTCGCACCGACCGGCGCTCTACAGCTCACCAACACTTCCAACTTCGTAACAGGCCATGCATTCTACCCAACTCCCATTCCCATCTCCAACTCCTCCTTCACCACACACTTCGTCTTCCGAATCGACCCTCCCTCCGCCTTCGACCGCGGCGGCTACGGCCTCGCCTTCACCCTCTCCCCGTCCCCCCGCTTCCCCGGGGCGGCGGCCGAGCACTACATGGGAGTCTTCAACGTCTCCAACGACGGCAACTCCTCCAACCACGTCTTCATGGTGGAGTTCGACACGGTCAACGGCTACAACGAGAAGCTGGATTCCGATGGGAACCACGTCGGCATCAACCTCAACGGGATGGACTCCTTCGCCTCGAAGCCGGCCGCGTACCTTCCAGAAGGCTCCGAAGGAGATCATAAGGAGGAGGAAGTTTACTTGGAGAGAAACGGTCCGGTTCAGGCGTGGGTTGACTATGACGGAATCAAGAAACAAGTCAACGTTACGGTTGCGCCGTTGAAAGTAGTTGATAAGCCAAGTAAGCCATTGTTGTCTATTGTTCATGAAGAAATATCAGATGTTCTGTTGCAGAACATGTATGTCGGATTCTCTGCTGCAACTGGCGACAAATCGAGCTTTCATTACATCCTAGGATGGAGCTTTTGCCTTAATGGGGAAGCTAATCCCCTCAATTCATCACTTCTTCCCATTGTTCCACCTACAAATACATCACCTTCGTCCAAGACCAAGACTAGTAATGTGACAAGAACTGCGCTCATTGCTACTTTCTCTATACTGCTCTTCCTCTTGGTTGCGTCGTTGATCGGGATGTTGCTTTTTCGAAGAGCGATGAGATTCGAAGTTCTTGAGGATTGGGAGGTGGACGCGCCTCATAGATTCCGGTACAATGATCTTTACGCTGCAACTAAAGGCTTTAAAGAGAGTGAGAAAATCGGAAAGGGAGGGTTCGGAACTGTTTATAGAGGTGTTTTGCCATCTACAGGTGGTGAGGTTGCAGTGAAGAAGATCATGTCTAATAATCCATTACAAGGGATGAGGGAATTCGCAGCCGAAATCGAGAGTTTGGGGAAGTTAAGGCAGAAGAACTTGGTCAATCTTCAAGGATGGTGCAAGCACAAAAATGAGCTTCTCCTAGTCTATGATCATGTCCCAAATGGAAGCCTTGACTCTCTGCTTTATAACTCCACCTCTGTTTTGAATTGGGAGCAGAGGTTCAATATAATCAAAGGCGTCGCATCCGGCCTGCTCTACCTTCATGAGGAGTGGGAGCAAGTAGTGATCCATCGCGATGTGAAGTCGAGCAACGTGTTGATAGACCGCGATATGAATCCAAGATTAGGCGATTTCGGGCTTGCAAGGCTGTACGATCACGGCATAAACTCCCACACGACGAACGTTGTGGGGACGATAGGCTACATTGCTCCGGAACTTTCAAGAACGGGGCAGGCTTCGACTAGCACGGATGTGTTCGCCTACGGGATTCTGCTTCTGGAGATCGCGTGTGGGCGGCCCGCAGTGGTGTACGAACCTCATCAGAACGTGATACTGGTGGATTGGGTGGTAGAGTGCATGCAGAAGGGGAGGATTTTTTATGCAGTTGATCCTAAGCTGGATTCGAAGTATGCCGTTGAAGAGATGGAGCTGGTGTTGGGATTAGGCCTTCTTTGCTCGCATCCGAAGGCGGAGTCGAGGCCAACGATGAGACGGGTGATGAAGTATTTGGATGGAGATGAGATTCTGCCATTGTTTGAGAGATTGAAGAGCTTAGGCGGTTCGAGAAGAGTTGATGAAGTTACTGCAAAATTGTTGGAGTTGGGATTGAGTGAGAGAATTAGTTACACTTCTTCTTCAGCAGCAACTTCTTATTATCAGTCAAGTTCCATAGGGGCAGTGTCTAGTAATTCTTTTGCTTCTGGTAGATGATTATTTTTAGCTATAACGATTTATACTCTATACTTTTAGGCCTCGTTTGGTAGCTGTGTTATCATGTGATTATAACTCTTATCACAGCTTACTAGTATAATATTTTTGCAAATTGTAACTGATCAAAATTGTATATTTAATCTAGATTTTATACCATTTTTTCAGTATACCCCAAAAAAATACATTAGCCATAAGCTACCCTAAAAAGAAATCATATCAAATATCGAAAATTGGAAATACTTTCTAGAGAGAGAGAGAGAGGTCACTGCAACACGGTGTACAAACAAAGTGCATATAAGACTCAAAATTTTGTCATAAGTTGATATAATTTTCATCATTTTCAGTTCTTTAATCCGCCTTAAGACAAGACTCAAGCAAACATGACCTCATTCTTATGAGGGCCATACCAAAATCAAAATAAGAAAGAAAGGGAGCAGAGTTGCATCAGAAGGAGTAGCACTGGAGGAAAATGCTTGCTACAATCAAGAAAATGCTCGCCTTATCATCTCTTGGGTCCATACTGCTGTTGATTTCAGTTGTTCGTCATCTGTCTGGAGACACTCAGTCAACATCTTCGAGCAGAACTTTGTATTATGGAACAACATCTTTACATTCGAACCAAGCGCATCTGCTAAGTCGCCCTGAACTGCCACTGCCGCCTTAGTCACACTCACATCCCTGAAAGCATAGGTATAGATTTACTCATTTACACGATAAGAATATAGAGGATGGGTCAGTAAGCAGGTGAATATAAAAGAAAATGTATCTAGATCGATGAAAATACCTCTGTTCGTCTTTCGCAACCAATTCAATGAACTGCAGGAGATGAGGGGCATGAGGTAACATGAGTTCGGCTTTGGAATTTTTGAATCCTTGAAGAATTCCAGAATAAGCCTCGAAAATACTGCGCCTAAGCTGGTTGCCATAGTCTATCACCTCCTCATCATTATAGTCCATCTGAGCACAAACTTCCGATGCACTTTGCATCATTGGCAAAGCATAACCAACATACTTCTCAAAGTGTTCACCAATAGCAAGTGCAATATCACCAAAGCAAGAGAATATAGGAGGTTTGACTGAACGATGGAGTTCACCACTCGACAAGTCCTTGAGGAGATGTGTCATTATCCCATCACAAAATGGTAAGATCTTGTCATCCAAAGCACGACAAATGTCCCCAACCACACCAACCGAAATGGCACAAACCTGGTATTCCTCAAAATTCTGCAAACCCATTTCGAGGTACTTGTAAAACTCTTGCATATACTTTTCAAAACCTGGTCCAGTGGCATAGGCAAGAGCACCAATAGCCAACATAGCTTCTTCATGAACAGTGGTACTACGACAAGCAAAAACACTCAGGAAAAGCATCATGATCTGATCAGCCACCTGCAAAATTATATGCTTGGTCTCCTCAGCACTGCTTAGTTTTTGGATAATAACCTGAAGCACACCACAGAGTGAGGCCTGTAGATCTCCTTGCTTTTCCCTGTCATCAGATGATACGATTTGAAGAGTTAAAGTTTGTTCCAACTTCGACATGATAGCGGGGAGGAGTTTGACTATTATCTCAGATGTCTCTGAAAGGTTCGAACACCTAACAACTTCATTCAAGGTTTCATAGGCAGAAGATCTGAGCTTAGAGTCACTGCTATCAGTTCGCTCGGCTGTGTCAATTAAATTGCTCAAGATCTCCTGAAGGTAAGGTGAGAGAACAGACGAGCTTGGCCCAGCATCCTCGTATCCCTGAGCAAGGAAATAGATTGCCCCACAGACCTTTTCTGAGACGTGTGGAGCGTGTTTCAGACTAGCCAATAAGACCCCCAAGATCCTTGGGAGGTTAGCTGGGATAATCACGGAAAACCCAGTAGCTGGTGAGTGCAGCAATTCAAAGATGCGACTGAGGGTCCATGCAGTGGTATCTTTCACATGGCTGTTGTCATCATTCATTGCATTGAGCAGAAATTCTAAACCAGCATTCACCATTGGGGATAGTTTCTCAATGGTTGGCCCTTCAAGGATCGAACCGAACGCATATGTAGCAGCCTCACGTGACCTCCAGTCAGTCTTTGATATGTTTGCCTCTACAAAAGGCATCACCAGGGGCACAACAGCATCCCCTACGGTCTTGGCAACCAGGCCGAGACATGTACCACCAGCCATAGCCAGATTCCAAGTTCCATCTTCCTGATCTTGGTCCTCGTCCTGCTTAAGTAGAGTTTCAAGCAGCAGAGGCACTAAAGTGGGAAGAGCTTTTTCAATAAAGCGCGAGTGCTCCACGCTTGAATCCCCAACTTCAGGGACCTCATAGTCTTGAATCTCCAATTCTTCATCACAGATTGAGCTCCAAAACTCGACTGCTTGAAGGGCAATAGCCTCCTCGTCTCCTTTGACAGCATTGGATGTAAGCTCAAAGATCCTTTGCATGTAAGGTTCGAGCACCTCATAATACGTAGAGGCAATCGAAACAAGACACT
Organism: Thymus mandschuricus; assembly: GCA_029379335.1. NCBI lineage: Eukaryota > Viridiplantae > Streptophyta > Magnoliopsida > Lamiales > Lamiaceae > Thymus > Thymus mandschuricus. The sequence continues at coordinate 148,994 of CM057078.1, forward strand.
CAAATGCTGCCTGTCTGATCTCTGACTCCTTTGCCAACGCAGCATCACAGATGACCTTCATTATATAGTTCCTCTCCATTTCATTGTTGAAATTTGTCCGAGCAAATTCAAGGGCATTATACAAAGCTTTAGTGGCAGCCAGTCGAACTTCAGGGTTCAGCTCAGATATATTCATTCCTTGAACAACTGCTGTGAGAATAGAATTCACTTCATCTTGCACAAGATCTTCATCAGATATTACCTCGCACACATAACCAAGTGTTTCAAGGGTAGCTTGTCTCAAGGATGGGGATCCATCTGGTCGAGTCATGTTGGCAAGTAGTGAACCTACAAGTTCAGGCCACTCTTTCCGGGGGATTTCTATCGAAGCAATCTCAGCAATAACCTGTGCAGCAGTATGACTGGCCTCACGAAAAGTAGATCCAAGGGTGTTTAAGAGAGAGTTCTTTATTTGGGATTTAAAAGAGATGTCAATTTGAACCCATAATTTCACAGGTTGTTCCTTTGTTGCAGACTCTTTAGCACCCAAGTCGTTCTTAAGGACAATACCAGCAAGCCTACGAGACTCAATAGGCTTCACTTCATTAGATAGCTCAACCGACAATGACAATAGATACTGTGGCAAGTTTTCCTCCCGAAACTTGCAGAGTATAGCCTCTGCATCTGTTCGAACTTTTGCATCTGGTGACTGAGCAGCCAATAGATACTGGGTGATATCGAGTGACATTTTCCCTATCCAAGAAAAGATATATACAGGATGACCAATCAATTATCTTTATCAATACAAGCAGACAATCAGGATCTTATAATGCAGAACCAACAAAAGAAAAAAGTACGAAGATACTGAAATCAAAACGAAAATAGAAAAAACAAATAATGATTACTAAGATGATATAGTAAAAGGTCCATCACCACAACAATAAGCCGAATACGTTCAGACCCGACTGACCACCTCTGAAACTCTATCAATCATACATCAATTAAATCAACGATTTCTCGTCAAAACACCGTCATCACCAACCAACAATCACAAAATAACAAAGTCCGACATTCAACATAAATCGCAATATAGCTTCCTCAATTATCGCTAACAATTCATAAGCACAGCCGCAGCTCAAAGCTCTTCACCATAACTTCAAACACATCAATAAACACATCCTAAGAATAGATTCAACTAAACAGCCAAAAAGCATCAGCTCCAAATCTAAATCAGAACAGCAATTCAAAGGGGACAGAATAACCCAACTGCGAAAATTCATTCATCGGATCCTCTAAGCCATGGACAAAGCGATTGAAGCAAAAACAACTCAAACTCAATTGCTGAAACAGTAAATCTAAATCACAGGAAACAAAGGGGGGGAACAAAAACTTACCTTAATTACAACTAAGAATTGAAGATGCAGCAGCTAGGTTTTCCCCCTTCTAACTCCTCCTTTTAACCCTCTCGAAGTTTAACTCCACACTTCTTTCCTTATCCGCCCAGAATTCTACAGACACTCAGCTTACGCAAATTCTAGTGAGAGCGAAACACAGGCTACACAGCAATGCCGGTCGAGTATGAGAGAGAGAGAGGGAATGATTTCGAATGGAAGGAATAAGCGGGAGCAAGGGTTAGGAGGAGTTGCGTATAATAGTGACTGAGTTAAACGGGCAACAACTCGGAGCTGCCCGTGATGCCCGCCACGGCTGACCTCCAAAACCCTAAAAATTCTCATATTTTTCCACTTTTTATTATTATTATTTTTTTTTCAAACTCATATTTTTCCGCTTTTTCTTTTTCGTTTTGCGCTCGATTATTTTAAAATATCACAATCCAAAATTGAAATTTCATTATATATTATTTTCTTTTATAGGAAATAAAATAATGAGTGATGACGGTGGGGAAATTACGCATTTACAATTTTTCTATGTGAAAAAATAATTGAAGGTAACGTTTATATTTATGTTGTCTCTGATATTACCAACTAAAATTGTAATGTCGCGTGTGCAATGAGCGTGTGCTACGCCACCCTATCTGGTTGGGCTAGCCTTAAATTATAAGGTATTAATAAATTGGGCTTTTATTTATCACTTTTCTTGTGGGCCCAATTAGGTTCCAGATAATTTTATCACTCTTTCCGTCTCACTTTATTAGGCATGTTTCCTATTTTAGACCGTCCCACTTCACTTGCATATAAAATTTCGTGTCGAAAAAGAATAGAACCAGTGAATGGAACGGAGGTATGTGTCAACTGATTTGCTCTTATTCTTGACGTCATTCATCATTCGGTGGGACGAAGGGATTACGATGATTGTGATTTGTGAAGCAAATGATCTCATACATATGCTAATTTACAAACACCATATCAGTGTGCATACAAATTCATGTACATATTATTTGCAGTGATGAAAATCACCATTTCTGCTTAAGATTAGCACCAATTATAGTATCACAAACGGGGCTCTTAACGCTGCATGGTTTAGGCTTCATCTTCCACGGCAACAAACTACCTAACCCACACCCTTTCATCGACGGCTGCGATCTTCTTATACTAACTGCTCGAGAAAACGACGAATCCGAACCCGAATCCGAATCCGAAAACGGAAGCTTCCTGTTCATAACGGATTCCTCGGCTAACGCTTGAGCATCCGGCAAGAACCTCTCTATGATAAAATTCGACGAAACGTAGCCGCTATCCGCCCCCACCATCGCCGAGCTTCTATCCTTTGTCGCTTTGCAATACGACTCCACGTCGTCCACCGACTCGGCCAACGAGAATATGTCGATGGCGTCGGAGAAATGCTCGTTCCGGCTGTTGACCTCGTCGTCTCCACCACCGCTACGTGGCGGCAGCCGCCACCCGGGCGGCGGTTTCGGGGGTGGCGGACGGTCGACGCCACTCAGCTCGTTCTCGTTCGTTGGTATCCGGTTCTTAGGCTCGCCCGGGATCCGTTCCCACGAGAAGGGCACCATGTTAGCCGGCTCCGGCATTAGGCCGGAGCTAGCAGTGGGGCCGGAGACGCGCCTCGTAGAGAGAGGAGGCACGTTCAAGTTCAGCTTCCCATGCACGATCCGGTTCTTGTTCTCCTCCATGAATGCACCTGAAAAAATCTGTGAATAAATGATTTAAAGGGAGAGATGACGGTACAGAAGCCATAAATACTGGGGATAGTTGGGAGGGAGCGAGAGTCTCGTGTAAAAGTTTTCGCTTTTTGAAGGTTCAGAGATTTCGGACAGAAACAAGGGGAGAAATGACAGCCGTTGTACTAATCAGATTTGCTGTAAGAATCACACACACACACACACACATTAGTACTAATCAAAAGTAATCAACCTTTTTTCAATTCAATTCCATTCTCTTTTGTGTTTTCTCCCTTCCAATATACAATTTGCTCCTATCCTTGACAAATATTAGACTGATACAAGCATAATCATTCTACACAAAAAAGGCTCAAAACGAGTTCGTGATGTGAAAGTACACGAGTATTATAGGCACGGTACCATCTCGGTACACTTATTGTTCTTCGATCCGCTTTTGTGCTTTTCTGTAAAGTTCGAGTGTGTCTGAATGGTTGGGGTCGAGACAGAGGGCTGCCTCACAGTCCCGGATTGTGGAAGCGTAGTCTCCTATTGATTCGAGAAAAGCTGAACGAAGATGGAGCAACTGAAGGTCAGGCTTGAAAGCTATGGCTTTCGTGAGCTCGGCTATGGCTTCAGCTTCTTTATGGTCATCCATCAACACTGGAAGGCAAAATAGAAGGACGAGAATATAAGTCGTATGAGATATTTCTAGCATACAAATTCATGTAAATGATAAACAATCTCATCGTATAAAGCAGAACACAGAACCTATTCGATCTTCAATCTTTGCTTAACAAGATAAGGAATCTTGGATACGGATATCACATATGTTAGAATCAAAATAGGATTTGTACGATTATTCACCCAGAAAAGTGTTGCTTCAACATACGAGCCCTACAAATATAGCCCTGGGCACCAAGTAGCTGAAATTCTAAACTACGCAGCATTATTCAAGATTATCCATGACATGATTCGGGTGTGTTTTGAAACTTTGGATTCACTATTGATGACAAGGACTAGATACACCAGTACCGATTAGAAAACGTGCAATACAGGTGGTGGTAGTAAGAAGAATGAATGTATTGGTAAAATGATAAAATTGGTCTAGATTTGCGATATTGTCATTCAGAGCTTGATGATCAAGAAAAACGTAACATAATATAGACAGGGCGATGTATCCAAAGAATAGTGATTATTGCAGAATACTTACCAGCAGCCCTATATCGATATGGATATGTCCTCAGAGGGTCGAGTCGAGTGGCCATGCTCAGATCACTTTTAGCCATCTCACGATCACAGTACTCCGAGCGTTTCTCATAAGCTGACGCGTTATTTCTAGCCTTCTCAATCAATTTTGTCATCTCATCATAGGCAGTTTTCCTCAGATTTTTTAGATGATAAACACGAGCCAGACCTTGATGTGCTCTTGTATGCTTAATGTTCAAGGCATTCATGTAGCAGTCGACTGCATTGTCTAATTTTTCCACGTCTACATATATACTTGCTAGATTACTCAAGGCCTGCAGAAAAGGATATTAAAATCAGCTATATTTTAGAGAGAAAAATGACCAAAAAATTAATTCCATGTAGAAGAGCCGACTCACTTGTCCTTTCCTAAGGCCATCAGAAGGGCACCTGAGAGCTTCCTCAAGAAGCTGGATTACATAGGACGACGATTCATGATCTTTGGTTGTTTCAGAAAGAACGTATGCTTTCAAGAAAAAGGCTTCGAAAGATCTCTGAAGTGAAATGGATTCTTCTGCTTTTGCTATTGCTGCTTCACGATAACCAGTATCATATAAAATCCAGCCCTCGTAGATAAGCCTTTCGTGATCAGAAGCAGCATGGTTTCGAGCCATTCTAAGGCTTCTCATCGCAGCCTTGTGACAATTTAATCTGTAAAGATCATATTAAAGTAGATGAGACTTCTGGAGGAGAACATTATCAAGATAGTAAAAAGCAAATAGAAAGTTCCACTCTCCGGTAAAGGAAAAACTAAATCACATACTAGCATGATAACGTGCAGCAAATTTTCAGCAAAATACTTATCTATAGTTCGAGATATCGGTACACATGACAGTCAATTGCAGATAATTAAGGGAAAGTAACAATTAAATTAGGCACAATAATATTTGAACTTCCAAAATTTAGAAAGCCAAAACTTATACCTAAACTTGTCTATAGTCGAGACCACGTAGTACCATGAAGAGAAGTATACGGAAAAAGACTTATTAATATATTAGCATGACTACATAAACATCTGTCTATTGGAAACATAGGTACATAGTACATTACAGCAATGCAGAATCAGATGAAAGTACTAATTGATATAGCCATAAAACAAGTACACTTATTATAGTTGGAGAACTAAAAAACTTATACTAAACCTTTCTATAGCAAATTTTGCATATTACCATAAAGAAAACCATACAAAAAGCATCTTAGCATGTCACTTCCATATTCATGCAAAACACTATAGTCAAAGAAACGGATATTTGACTACTCACCTCAGTAGGAGGAGAGACTGCCTAAACCGCAAAAGGCTTTTACCGGGATCAATATCCAACATATGGTGCACGACAGCAAGAGAGCCAATATCATCTACTGAAGACCACCTATCATAAAGCTCCATCCAGCAATCAGCTTGGTCACGTTGTTCTACATGTGTACATAGAATCTCTACCAACTGATCGGCAGGTAGCCTTCCATGAAACATCATAAATCGAGGGTCCAAAGTTAGAATGGCACGGACATCCGTTAGAGCTCCTTCATAGTCCTTTAAAGAAATCAAGAACCATGCACGGAGCTCAAGGCAATCTGGGGAAACTTTGAAACCAATTATCCTGTCAACCTCAGATATGGCATCACCAATTTTATCCTCCTCCATTAAAGAAACAGCTCTATACTTGTATGGATAAGAAAGAGTTGGGTCCATTTCAGTAGCTGTATTCAAATCCATAGTTTTCTCTCTCCCAGTGCTATAGAGGGATCGTTCTTGATACATCCAGCCACAAGGATTATAGTCAGAAATGAGTGAGTTCATCAACTTGAATGCCTTATACTTGTGCCCACGCTTGTCTTTTCCTCTTGCTACACCAACTAAGGAATAAACATGACCAGCTTCAAAAGCTGCCTCGAACCATTTCTGAGCATCTTTATATTCCTTCCTTTTGAGCATCACACAACCTAACTGGTGGAATGCTAGCTGCTTCTGCCAATTCTTGGTAGCACAGTCTCCCATCCTTTCCAGTAGCATTACTGTTGCATTCGACTTCATGTTTTCTTCCATAGATATCAAGCTCAAAAGACTGTAAAGCAAAAAGGAAGCATGCCCAACAGATGCTAAGCGTTCCATAGCTTCTGAACTACTAAAGTGTTTCAATACATTTTGCTGCAATGAACTCGAAGGTTCCCTTAGAATTACTTGCAAGCAAGCCGCCACCAGTAGGTATGAAGTCTCCTCCAACCCATAATCAATGAGTTGAAGAGCAATTTCAAGATCATCAACCAGAGATGCAAGATACGTGTCACAAGCAGATTTCAGTTCATCACAGCAGAACCTATTAGCAAACGACAATAATTCAAGAACGATGTTTGGTTCAAAAGAATCCACACTCTTTATCCTACTGAAGACCTCAGCAGCTGCAATCGCCTTAGCAGAGATCCCATTGTTTGTGAAATGTATTCTCTCCTTCTTCGTTTCAACAAAGTTACCATACAACATTGATTTGAACGGTCTAGAGAGAGAAGCAATCTTAAACCTGTTGCATCTAACCTCATCCTCACCAATACAAAACCACATATCATAATCATCATCATCAACAACATCACCACCATAACTAAGCGAGGTGGAGCATTCTTCATCAGATCCTACACCCTCCTCCTCTTCTCTTCGACGAAAACACAAACAACTATCATTTGCAGACTCAGGGTTGTACCCTGATACCAAAGAATTCTTGGGGCACTCCAAACCCCATCCACTGCAATCCATAGCAGAAACCCCCAACAACTCATCCTCCCTTCTCTCGTACCTCAACCAAGCTGAAAGTACAACCTTCGAATGCACATCCACAGCGTGCTGCCTAGCAGAACGAAGAGACCTCCGAAACAATTTTGGATCAGGCAAACCCCTAAAGATCGCACATTGCTCCATATACATATCCGATCTCTCAGATTCAGGGCAATTCTCAAGCCTCCTATATACATCAGCTAAAACTCCCACAAAATCGACAAATTTAAGATATGGATCGATCTGAGGCTCGATCAGATCCATCTTAGGAAGCCCGTACCCAGCAAGAGCATCCGCTACAGTGGTAGGATTGGCATTATTAGTCTGAGAAAAACTCTGATGGCGAGCTCTCGACAGAACTGAATTCACCCTGAGATGTTCTTGCAACTGCTGCAGAAAACTCTCTTTTCCGCCGCCGCCGGCAGCTCCACCGCCGGCCATCGGGTTAACGGCGAAAACTTGGGCGCCTTTGCACCCATCAATCATGTTCAAACCGCGCATTGCGTTGAATATATGTTGCTGCATCTTCCCTCAATCAAAATGCCATCCTATAAGTTATTGAAAAATAAAAATGCAACGGAACTCCACCCGAATTAAGCGAAAAGGAAAAGGGAGATCAAATCATTACCTGCAAACACCACCGTTGACCAACCAAGAAAGCCGAAATCTTTCCGAATCAAACACGGAATTCCTCTATTTTCCGGCGAGATAATAAAAAATGAAAGCAAAAAACAAGCCTCCTACAATCTGGGCTTCGGAAAATCTAATAATTTGGGAGGTGCGAGGTGGTGGCCATTAATCCGCACGGCCACACTTTCTCTCTCTCCCCCCTCTCTCTCTCTAAAGATAGTATATATATCTTCCATACGCAGATCACCCGATTCGTTTCTGTAATTGCCTTTTTTTATTTCATTTTTTTTATTTGGTAGTATTTTCTTACATACAAAAATTCGCGCAATGTGTGCGTGTAAAAGGGTGCTCAGAGATTTTCTATGAATCAAAAAAGGAAAAACCCGTTAGAAATGGATAACCGCTGAAATGAAAACAAGAAAATTGAAGCTCTAGTTTTCTGCAAATCCCGGCCCGACTGTTTGGGCCGATCGCGGAAGAGGAGACTGAAGTCACACGCTGCAAATGGCGCGTGGCCTTATCCATCTAGGGAGACTCTGGATAAGGCTCAGCTGTGGCTGTGTGGGGTTTTTCTTTGACTAAAAAACCAGCTGCAAATCATTAAATCTCAACTGGGCTATTTCTTTGGGCTATCTGTAATCCATTTGACATTTAATGGGCCTTGGCCCGGCCCATTTTGGGAAATGGAAAAGTTTGAACATTTTAAAAATTAAAACAATCTTGTTTTCCTTGAAAACACGATAATAAGTGGATAAAGTCGATGCTACATCCGACTCTTCAAGAGTTCAAGCATAAACATATTAAACGTGAGATTTTAAACCAATTATATATGTCAAAACGGTTCTCTCATACGTGGATGTAAAAGATGAGTATTTTCACGCTCGATGTAGCATCGAAAAAACCATATTCACTTGGGGCATGACTGGTATGCAGGAATGGGTCAGGAATGGAATGACCATTCCTGTGTCCATTCCTTATCCCATGGTCGGTACATAACTATAATCAGGAATGATCATTCCTTCAGTAATCAGTAATCCCATGAGCATGAGATTAACCATTACTCTCATTTTCTTGGTAGTAGTTAATTCTTGTTATCTGGAATGAAATTTACTTCAATTGGTGAAGAAATTAACCTTACTTATGATTTACATTTGACTTATTAAACTTTGTCGGGAATTTCGTATGGGCTAAGTCGAGTTGGGTTGGGCTGATGGCTGTGGGCACATTGGGTCAAATGAAGAAACCTTCCTAAATAATTATTTAGTGATTTTTTTTTCCCTATATATACGTACATAATAATGTTGGTAAAATATTAGAAATAGTCGATATGTCCTGAGCTCGACCGGTGGGGTAGGGATAAACGATAGGTGGGTTAGACCGGCTCAACCGGCATGGGCCTGATACAGGCTTAGACATGCTCGACTCAATTATACAGGTGCATCGGGTTGGAAACATTCTGATGAAATTTTGTTATATTTGGATTTATTTTTAAGCTTTAACATAGACCCAATCCAAACTCAATTCAAAATCGGCCTACTCTATTAGTAAGCCTAGTTTGACCTAGGTCTATAAACTTAATGGGCTTGAACTGATCCGAATTTTTAGATTATTGTAATTTCGTTGGCTAGCTTGTAGATCCAACGTATATGCTATATAATATATTATTGTAAATTTTATTTTTTTCCTATTCTAGCTTTATAAGTATATATCTTCATTTTATTATATTAATTAATTTACAAAAATAATTCTCACGTTAGTACAAAAATGATTAAAATGACCACATACAGAGACAAACATGCACGTAGAGCGAGTGTGTTTGACAGAGATAGTTGATTTTTTAACTTCAATAAATTCAATATTTCATCAAAAAAAGTCATTAAATATTTATATAACATCCAAAAAAAATAAGCAGTGCTGTAAATATCTCCTCTTCTTTAACGTATCCAACACTAGATTAAATAAAAAACAAATAAATTCTGGTTAATTACTTGGTATTTTTCCAACCAGAGAAATACTACTACTCTATTCTGATCAAATATCCTTGGACAGTTGGAATAAACATATAATATACAGTCAAATTAAACTAAAGAACGACAGTTACTTCTCCGCCGCCGACGAACCGAGCTCCGGCACATCGTAGTTGGGGGAGGAGCAGAAACGACGGCGTATGCACTGAAAGAAGAGGGCGACGAAGAGAAAAGCAGCCAAAAGCGTGATGACTACAAACATGGTAATCTTTCCATTTGTAGCGAAGTCGCCGCTTTCCTTTCTTGACAGCAGCGGTATTTCCGGTGACGGCAATGGCGAAGACAAGCTCATGCTCTCTCTCTCTCTCTAGAACTCACTCGTTATGGGGCAACATACTAATTTGTTAAATTGCAATGATATAAAACAAGTTGCAGCGCATACGTACAAACATAATGTGTGTTGTCTATATGTAAAGACATTAATTATACGGTGCATGCGGAAGAATTATATTATAACGAGGGGCGAAAGCGAAGAATGTAACCAAATTCATACGGTATTTGGACAGACAGCTGAAATAGACCCATTACAAAAATAACAAAAAAGGCCCATTAATATGCGGTTTGTATATATTGCATGCACGTTTTTTTTTTCATGTCGAAAAAAGGTTATCTCTATGTCAACAAGTCATAGGGAGTAGTATTATCAGAGAGAGGCCAGTGTTAGGAAGTGAGATGAAAAGATGCATGTGGAATGGGCTCAAGAAACTTATTTTGAAAAAGAATAAAGTTGAACAACACCAAAAGGAGTGTGGCCCAACCCATTTCATGATTTTCATCCATCTAAACTAAATGGCCCATAGATTATGATGATAAAAGAAACTGATAATTTTGATTTAACTCATAGGAAAAGCACTATAAATAGATATATTTTCAAGGGTAAAGGGGGATTGTTTGACCAAAAATAGATGAATAAAGAAAGACTTTGTAACAGAAACCTTGTCCATTTCTTAACCTAAAGAAACACATTTTTTTAGTGCACTTAGTCGGGCCTTTTGTTATATGATGTAATGGTGTTTGATTGCAAAAATAACTTTATTATCTTATAAGTACATATTTTTAATAAATAGACCAATCAAAATGGAATGAAGTGTTTATATTATGTGCCTTCCTGGAACCTTCCATATACTTTCTTCGGACATTATTTTCCCTTTTTTCTATTTATATATATACAAATGAATCACATTCTAGTACGACAAGAATTCTAACTATAATTCCCAGTTGTTTTCACTTACGTACATACTCAATTATCCAATTATTTTCTTCATTTTCATTAGTATTAAGATTAATGATTCCAATGAAGAAGAAGATATATTGATAATTGAATCATAATATTCCATACCAACCAAAAACACTCGTTGAATTTTCTCATCTCCACACGAAGCTTCGCTCCAAAATCCAAATTCACAAAGACTTTGACTGCTGCTGCTTCCATCGCTACCAAACATTTTCCTAAGACTTGTCCAATTTTAATTAATCAATTAAGACATCATATCTATTATCACTAAACACACACAAAAAAAATAAAAATATATTAATCCATCAATTTTATAAGAATGTATTTATAGATAGCAATCTGGAACTCCTAAGTCCATATCATCTTTATTATTTTTCTAGTTTAGTCAAATTGCGACCTCCCTTTCTAGATTATCTAAGCCAAAAGAATTTATCTGAATTCATACTATACTATATAACTCATTCATTAAAGGCAGGGGAAACAAAACAATTCAATTATTGGGGAAGAAAGTGATTTATTCCCGCAGCCAAGAATTATGGCCGATGCCTACGCCTTCCGCAGCCCGGCGGTGCCGGAGTGGTTGAACAAAGGCGACAACGCATGGCAGCTGACGGCGGCGACGCTCGTCGGCCTCCAGTCGATGCCTGGCCTCGTCATCCTCTACGCCAGCATCGTCAAGAAGAAGTGGGCCGTCAACTCCGCCTTCATGGCCCTCTACGCCTTCGCCGCCGTCTTGATCTGCTGGGTCCTCGTCGCCTTCCGCCTCGCCTTCGGCAAGGAGCTCCTCCCCTTCTGGGGGAGAGGCGGCCCCGCCCTCGACCAACAGTACGTATACACTACACTATTTCATTTCTCAATTTCACTCGAATTTTCTCTCACTAGAATGTACGGCCAGGTACCTAACGGGACGCGCCGCCGTGCGCGAGAGCGAGCACCGCCGTTCGGACGGCAGCGTGGAGACGGCGATGAACCAGCCCTACTTCCCGATGGCGTCGCTGGTGTACTTCCAGTTCACATTCGCGGCGATCACGACGATCCTGCTGGCCGGATCGGTGCTGGGGAGGATGAACATCAAGGCGTGGATGGCGTTCGTCCCTCTCTGGCTCATCTTCTGCTACACCGTCGGCACCTTCAGCCTCTGGGGCGGTGGCTTCCTCTTCCACTGGGGCGTCATCGATTACTCCGGCGGCTACGTCATCCACCTCGCCTCCGGCATTTCCGGCTTCACCGCTGCTTATTGGGTAGACTACTTAATTATATTACTCTTTCTCTCTTCAATTAAATTCTCAATTACTAATTATTAACTTTATAGGTGGGGCCGAGGTTGAAGGCCGACCGGGAGAGATACGTGCCGAATAACATACTGCTGATGCTCGCCGGAGCCGGGCTGCTGTGGATGGGATGGTCAGGTTTCAACGGCGGCGCGCCGTACGCGGCCAACATAGTCTCGTCGATCGCCGTTCTGAACACGAACATATCGGCGGCGACGAGCCTACTCGTATGGACGTCGCTCGATGTTTTCTATTTCGGGAAACCCTCCGTCATCGGAGCAGTGCAGGGAATGATCACCGGCCTCGCCTGCATTACACCGGGTGCAGGTACACCTTTTACTAATAAATCAATGCACCATGAACATGAGGGTGTTGAAATTAGTGTGAAATTATTATTATTATTATGATGAAAAAGTAAGATAAGAATTGAATTGAATAATCTAAAACAGGAGTGGTGCAATCGTGGGCAGCTATTGTGTATGGAGTGCTCTCTGGCAGCGTTCCTTGGTACTCTATGATGATTCTTCACAAAAAGTCAACTTTGCTACAAAAGGTTCGATTTTTTTAGGTATTGTATATGCTACCTCCTGAGGCATTGCCTCCAACCGCCACATCAGCATCTTCTTTTCTATTTTAACACTTTTTTTTGCTATTTCCAGTTTTTTAAAATTTTCTTTTCATTTATTTTTCTGCTCCTTCATTTAAAATGTGAATTTATTTTTTATATTTATTTATAAGTGTTAAGTCTTAAATTTAACGTATATCAATGAGACGAAAGGAATATTCCATTTCATTTATTTTTGGAATTTTACCACTTGGTAATATTAAATTTTTCTAAAATTGAATTTCATATTTATAAAATTAAATGTAATAAAATATTAAAAAATAATTTTTTTTTAAATTGAATTTCATAAATTTCTACATTTATCTCCCTATCACAAAAATAAAATAAAATAAAATATAAGCTACCAATTTTCAGAAATTTAATTACATATTTTTGGAAATCTGAAAATAGTGTAAAGTAGTGTTAAAATAAAAGAGGTTGTGCCACGTGGCGTTATTTTAGTGGTGGGAGGTAATGCCTCAAGGGGCAGCATATACACTACCATTTTTTTAATATGACTTTTTCTTTTAATTAATTAATTTTGTTTGGTAAGTACTATGATAATTGCAACGGTGGCTGTAGTTGGTTACGCAATTTGCACCAATTACATAATTCCACGTATTAATATGTTTTAATTGCAATAAATTAGGTGGATGACACGCTCGCCGTGTTCTACACCCACGCGGTGGCCGGAATTCTGGGGGGTCTCCTCACCGGCATTTTCGCGCACCCCACTCTCTGCAACATGATCCTGCCGGTGAAGGGCACGAAGGGCGCCATATACGGCGGCGGAGCCTTGTTCGGCAAGCAACTGGTTGCGGCGCTCTTTGTGATCGGGTGGAACATCGTGGCCACGACCGTCATTCTTCTGCTGATCAGGCTGGTGATTCCGCTGCGGATGCCGGAGGAGCATCTCATGATCGGAGATGACGCTGTTCACGGAGAGGAGGCCTATGCCCTGTGGGGCGACGGTGAGAAATACGACTCGGCCAAACACGGGTGGCATCATGCGGAGGAGATGACGCAACCCGGTCATTTCGTCGGAGCTAGGGGAGTCACTATTGATTTATGAGTGATTTTCATTCTTTGTGTCAAGTATTTCTGTACTTTTCTTTTTCCCTGCTGAGTAGATATATGATTTGTTGTGTACACAGTAGAACGGTCTAAAGTATACTGAAATTTCATGAATTTTTGCTTTCTAATGTTGTTTGAACAAGGTGATTCTTTCTTGGTTTGAACCAAACACATAAATGGCATAACTGTAATAACACATAATCATGTCGGATTAATAGAAGAGTGTAGCTCAAACATCATTACACCAAAGTATTGCCAGAAATATTACCAGTAACCATAGCAAATGATGAATGGCGCATGATGTGATGGAAATCCTTGATCCGCAATCAAAAAATGGATTAGCCAAAGTGTTCCCAGTTCTCTGTTACCTTGGTCGAAGATGGCATGGAGAAAGGATTAGACGACGGCACATGATGTGGAGCAGGAGCAGGGGCCGGTGATGGAACACTTGGATATGCAGGATATGCCATTTGAGAAGGATTATAATACAGGGAAGGGTCGTAATATTGTGTAGGATCGTAATATTGGAAAGGCTGGGGGGTAGAAGGGGTGTAATATTGATATGGAGTATGGACAGGATAATGAGTAACTGGAAAGTTAGACGGAGGAGAAAAATTTGGAACAGAGGGATAGTTCGGAGGTGGAGTGTTGGAAGGCGTAGGATATGGCACAGTGTAAGTTGGGTGAGATAACATAGGAGAAGGGAAAGGTGACTGCACTACTGGTGGGGCCAGAGATGGCGAAGCAGTGGGAGCAGGGGGTGGTGGGGCCAGAGATGGCGGAGCGGTGGGAGCAGGTGGTGGAGCCGGAGATGCCGAAGAAGTGGGAGCAGGGGGCGGTGCCGAAGATGGTGAATCATCAAAGGCCCTCCACTCAGACGATGCAGACAAACTTCTTTGAGTATGGTTAGAGGAATTCGAGTTTCTTGACTTAAGAGCGTCCAGTGTCTCCACAATGTTCTGAACCCGACGTACCTGAAGATTACAATATTATAATCAGCAAAACAACAAAGCTTTATATCAATAGACAGATAGAGCAAGTTCTTGTAGGTAAATTTAGTGAAAGCTGCACTGTTTCCTTAGAACTGAACCAGATGCAAAGGCCAATGTTGCAGAGAGAGGAATGTAAAAAGTCAAATACAGGAAGGGTAAGGAAGAAGTAGGATAAGAGGCAATTGTTAAGATGATGATGCTCCCTCAGTTTCAACAAAAAGTGATACTGCTCGTAATTAAGTCGTTGAAAAAAGAGATACGCATGTCCAGCTAAACCAAATAAGAGGTGGTTTGTGCATTTTCATCATTAAAAATAGCTGTGAATTTAAAGGTCAGGAAGGATTATGTATATAGTTATATACTACCTCTCTTGTTCCTTAGAAGAAAAATCGAATAGAGAAAACTGACCTCAGTCTTCCTCTTAAGTCTCCCTTCTCCTTCAGCTTCGATGCCATCCAAATTAAGCAACTGCCTCATGAGCATCTCCGTCAAATACATAATCTCTTTTTCATCGACCTTCTTTCCACTGTCTATAACAGCTTGCAATGCAGAAACCTAGAATCAGACGTGACCAAAGACAGCCAAGGATGAATAGAAGCAACAGACGTGACCAAAGACAGCCAAGGATGAATAGAAGCAACAAAGAGGGAAAAGTGTACTAAAGGATATAGATAAAGTAAACCTGTTGTTCAAGCTTGTCGATATCTTTTCTTGCTTCAGCAACAGCTTCTTCTCCCTTTGAGGCGACAGGGGTTTCTTGAACTTCTTCAGGGACTTGCTCACATACCGATTCCACTAGTAACACCTCAGAGTTATCCTTCAAACCAGCTAGTTGAAGAGTTTCTTCATCTTGTTTCTCTATACCCCCGAAAAGGAGTTTGCATGTCTCGGGCTTCAAACCAAGGCTTTGAGAGATAACAGATTTGAGATAACCTGAATACCGCAAGCAAAAACACACATTCAACCTACAGAATGTACACCGAATTCTTGACGTAACAGAAACAATCATCTCCATAAAATCACATGATTCTAATCTACTCCCCACACAATTTCTATTTCATGACATGCAGATACTAGCATACATTGCATTATCTTTGCGTAATACGAAATATACAAGATCAAGGAAAGTTTCAACATGTTCAACCAACCGAACACACATAAACGAATGTAGAACTACTTAAGTAGTCTCACTCGATCATAGAGGCTCTTTACATTCAAAAGGCTGGAAACACTAAATTAATCCCACTTGATCAAACATATATTTGTAACACGATACTATCATGAAACTTGGTTCCCAACAATATCCCAATCCTATAAAACATGCTTCAAATAAAGGAAACACCCAACATACACGAGCGGAGTACATGATTCGACCAAACCTAAACATATAGCAAACCATACTCTGTTCCATCAAATAAAAGAATATCGCAATACTGCAGCTGAGAATCATCTCCTCCCTACAGGCATATACCCTAGAGCCCAGCTACATACTAAACTTAACATATTCAATAACTGAATCAAGTAAATTGAAAATTTCGAATGCCCTATATATCGAAATTCGATCTACGTAGCATTAGCGAACGATCAAAGCATCAATCAATTAGTCGAAACGATACACAAACAGATAACACACAATTTGAAACAAAAATAACACACAAAGACGAAGAAACAAATAAATAATTTCAAATCGATAGAACAATTGAAACTGAATTGCATTATACAGCGTGAGCGATTGAATCAGACCCATCGATCACAGAGCTCAGAATGCAAAAATTCAGTACCGAAATTGGAGTTAGACGGCACGGCAACTTCATAATGGTTATGGCCATGGGAGACCTTTAAGCTGATAACAGAGGGCCCGTGGCCCGGGATCAGGCCCAGCCCGATCACTCCACTCCTCCTGCTATTTTCCGGGCTCGGATTCAAACTCTTCATCGGCGGAGAATTTTCGCGACGGAATTCGGAGGGGACTTTGGTTTGGCTGACTTTCATAATCAGTTGGCAATTTTTAATTGAAGCTGACTTCGGGATCCCGACAAAGCCCTCTCCGGCTACAATCACGCAATTCCCTACGGTTCTTCACTGAAATCGTGATGGGCTACTTATCTTGAAATCGACATGCCTCCCACTTTTTACACCTCTAATTTTAAGTCTTGAGCCCAAATTCAAAAGTTTATTGGGCCCATATATGGGCTGAGGAGTAGACAAAGTTCTGAAGTTCACCCCATTAAGAAAAATAAACTAGTAATCGGTGATAACTCAAAATTCGATCTACGTAGCATTAGCGAACGAATCTATGTAGCATTGAAAGTCGATGATAGCTCAAAATTTTACGATTCAAATTATATTTGAGTATGTGCATAGGGCTATGATTAGGTGTAGATGGTGAGTGAATGGGATATTGTTGTTTAAGAAAATTATCAGAATACTATGGTGAGTAGATCTGAAGTGATAAAGGGTACTACTACATGTATATCGGAAACCAAGGGAGTATATCGGAAACCAAGGGAGTATTATATACTAGTATACATGTATGACTACTAGACTACAAGTTTGTTTTCCTGAGTTTGGTGTCGTTTGCTAATTGTTAGCTAAGAAAAATTGTCTGTTACTATTGATACATTTAAATCAATAGTAACATACTCCATCCGTCTCCTAATAAGTGTCTCGAGCCGTCAAAATGCAGTAACCAAGAAAGTGTGTAATTTTACCATATTAACCCCTAATCATTATATAGAAAATTGAAAAAATAAAAAAAATGTAATGATAACAGGGGTAAAATTGGTAGTTTAGCCAAAATTTTACATTGGAATATATGATAGGACACTTATTGAGTGACAAAAATTTTAATCCCTTGGAACACTTATGTATCAAAGTAGTGTTTGACCTTTATCAACAACTCTATCTGTGAAAGAACTGTTTGTTGCTCATCGTTTTATCTTCTTTTGATACAAGTTTAGTTAAACTGTCTAATCAATTATTACTAATTTTTTTATTTCGCTTTCACATATGTATGTCATGTTATGCACATGCATGCATGTCTTATGGCAGCATGTACCATTCATGCATGTTATTCATCATCACTCATCAAATGATGCAGTGAAAAAGAATGAAAGAGTGTGAGAATGAAATGATGGTAAATTTCTGAGTTGGGATTGGTGATTGAGGAGACAGTTAAAAGCAGGTAAACAAAATTGTAGTGAACAAGTTATAATAATTAGGGTTTCACCAACTTCTCTTCTGCGCGCGAGAAACCCGGCTACTCATCATTTCTCTTTTTCTTTCCCTACACTACACTTCACTTCACTCTGCATGTATTTTTTTCTCCCACATTTTGTTTTCTAAGTAGAAATTTAAAAATTGTACTATAGAGTGCCTGATGCGAAAGAAAAATGAGAAAAAATAGACGATTACCCTTTAAATTTCTCATTTTCGTCATCTTTTATCAATGAGTAAGAATTAAACTCCTTAAATTGAAGAAAATATTTACAACACCGTATTGGTGAGATAATATTTTCTCTTCATTGTAGTGCAAATGAGAGGGAAAAAGGACCAAATGTGGAAAATAAAAAAAATTTAAAGGGTGAATATCCATTTTCTTTCGCATCAAAGACCCCAAACTCGAAAATTAACCCGTATCGTTTTTCACTCGGATACACACCTAATAGTTTATTATTTCTGTATAATTTTGTTAATTGTAGTTAATCCTTGATTTCTAGTTATTCATTCATTTAATTGTTATTGAGGAATATATATGTGCATATTGAAACAAGTGTTAATTGTTAGAAATACCCAAAAATATAAGAAGTAGTAGTTTTATACCCACCTTTTAAGAAACATAGTTTAAATACTCATTTACCCATAATGCCCCTTATCTTGGTCTATTTGCAACCCCAAAATTGCTATAGACTAGAATTTCTTTGTTTGAAGTATTATTCCATCAAATAATTAGTAAAAATGAGATGAGAATTTCGTTTTCGCCAATTATGATCCTACGCTTCTAAAATGGTATCAGAGCCCTTGGTTTATTTGGGAATTATATTTATTTATTGCATAATTGATTATTTACTAACGGATGAGACACCAAGTTAAAATGGAACCGGATTATTGTCCGAGTTGCGAGTGTTACAGAGGATACCTCGAATTTTTGAGGGATCGAAAGAAATTCGAACTTTCTCAATTAAGAGAAAGCCAAAGAATTCTCCGAGACGTTCGGGAATATGCCACTCCCGACCAAATCCAGACCGGAGAAGAGGTCGTGACGAGTTACTTAGATCGCCTTTGGATAAATAATTATCTCGAGGGAGTTCTAAGACGAGCCATGAGTTTATTCCATCAAACTCATACCTGATGACGGACTCACCCAGAAGAGTTGGCCCTAATTTCCAAGAGATTGAACCAGATTCATCAAAAATCTCTAAGGATTTAAGGGAGATCCAGAAGACGGTGCAAAATTACGGCAACAGCCAGTATGGAGTACCTCAACAAGTTGAAAAGATATCTTCTCAACAAGATGAAATCCTTAACATCTTGAAAGATATCCAAGAACAAGTGGAGAAATTGGAACAACCTCGTTCCAGTCTCTTCAGAAGGAATTTCGTCTATAAAGGTGAGACAAGCAGTCCCCAGACGGTGCTGCCCATTAAAGAGCCCAACCGGAGAGATCAAGGGTGGGAACTCATAAACAAACTGATGCAAGATAAGCCAAATGGCAAATCTTGAAAGAATCGGTTTGGAAGATCTACAGGCGTTAGCAGAATCATTTGCTGATCTCAGAGTAGTGGATCTCAAGGTGAACGAAAGGGAACCGGAGCAAAAGCCTTTTGTCCAAGCCGGACCCTCGTTCCATGAGACGCACATTGAAGATATGAGTTACGAAGCTCACAAAATCAATATGCGGAACTCAAGGTGGAAGCCCTCCAAGATGCAGGACACACCTGTAGGGAAGGCAACAATGGAACCAATCCATCCATATGGAATTCATCTCAATCTCGACGATGTCAACTTCAACGAGAGAGAGGAGGCCATTGAAGAATGGAAGAGTTCCATGGTCATTGCAGCAGCCACTCTTGATATGAGTCAAGACAGCTTTGCAAAAACTCTCGAGCTAAGTCTCATGGGAGTTGCCAAGATAGCTTGGGAAGGAATGAGCCAAGAAACCAGAGATGGGTGCCTGAAAGGAGACTATCAAAACATGGCTCCTGCTATGGCAAACTGGCTAAAACTCCATTTTTTGGGAGAAGGCTATTTCAAGGGATACGATGAGGAGGAAAGAAAGAAATACTTGATGGCGTTTTATAATCTGAGACTTGTGGTCTTAGAGCAGCAGACGCTCAACAAGTTTTTAAAGCTCTTCACTTTATATCAACATCAATCTAGGATTGATGAAGAAAAGGCCAAGGAAATTTTCTTTCTAAAATTTCCAAACCCATGGAGAGAAATGCTCATTCGTGGATATACCCCAGGTATCCATGACAGTGTTTCCAAGAGGATGTCCTATGTGCATGCTAAGTTGATGGAATGGTGTCAACAAGCCACAGCACAGAAGAACGTGAAGAAGTTGAGGAGGATCAACAAAACAACCACTCTCAATTGCGAAGGCAATGATCTACCAACGGTCATTGGAGAAGAACCTTCAGTAAGGCGAAGGTACAAGAAGAATAGATTTCAGCCCTATTCAAAAGAAAGAAAATCTTGGAAGCAAAGAACTATGTGGTCCAGACAGAAAGCCGGATCATATAAATATGGACAAAGAAGCGGTCCATCCAGAAGCAGATTTCAACCCAGAGGAACCAACCAGCCTAAGAGAAATTTTGCAGCTAAGAAAACCTTCAGAAAAGCCCATACCAGGGCAAATGAAAGTTTTAAGGATTGCAACTGCTGGACGTGCGGTGCACTTGGGCATATTTCAACCAATTGCCCAGAAAATAGGAAGATGAATAGATTCGAGTCAACACCTGACATTGAAGACGCGATCTATTTCAAGGACCTGGTACAAGTTTACCAGTTCGAGGATATACCCTCTGATAAGAGTATATATGAAGCCGAAGAAGACTTCGACAGCGAAGATTCTGATGGATCCACCGATTCAGAATCCAGCTGAAGAAGAGATACATCATCAGGAATGTGAAGATAGAACCGGATATTCTAGCCGGATGATTGTCTCACAAAGCCAGATTGATAAAATCATGAAGAAAAACCTAAGTATACAAAGATATCAGGGTTTTTCAGCCGGAAACATAGACCAAGTTCTAAGGAACTTCAGTCTAAAGAGTCGGAAGCACCATATGTCTATGGAATCACAAGACGAGAAATGACGCTACCAATCGAGCTCACAGGGAATCAAGTGGAGATGCAATTGATTCCAGCAAGTGATATCCGGGAAGATCTATCAAAGATGAAACCGGAGGTTGCGGAGAAGATGAATTGGATCCACATCGGAGCAATTCAACTTGTGCTCAAATCAGCATTATTTGCAGGAGTCGATTCACCAATCGATATTGCATATGCGACAAGCGAGTACGAAACCTCCAAGATTCTGTGATGGGAACCATCGCAGGGAATCTATGTGCTGGACAAGTGGTGGGGATTATCTATCCAAAGATTGCCTACAATCTTAACGACACCAACTTCAGCAAGGCCCTGACGTTGTATCAGGACTTCAAGAGAAAAGATTTGTTGGAAGAAGGAAATAGACCTTACTCCATCACATATCAGGTATCATATGCGCTTTCTAACTCTCATCATACAGAGTTGTTCTTGGGAAAGCAATTCATTGAGATACCAGATATCTTCAAGAAGGTGACAACGGCAATTTGCCCCGATAGAGTTGAAATTCCACGATTAAGGGATGTGGATATTCAAATTCAAGACAGGGTAGTCATAAGACATGATCAAAGTCTTAGATTACATTCTGGAAGATTATCATTCCAGGGAGATAGGATTACTTCTCAACCTTTGGGAAGGAGCCTGAGTCTAAGACAACCTGCCCAACCAAAGTTGTAAGACTTCAACAAGACGGTTATCACCATTAAATGTCCGGAAGGATGGAGAGGAGTAACCACCAGATTTGATACTACAAGATGGGAAAATAATTTTCCTTGTAATATCTTGTATTATCTGGAACAACCAGAGATCCATCACTACAAGGCCATGATCGAAATGGGTGGATGGAAGCTTGAAGTCAAAGGCCGAGCAGGGAGAGAAGAAAATATCCTTATCCTCGGTCTAGATTTTCTCGAGAAATACAAGCCCTGGAGAAGCAGGGAAGGAGGAATGGAGATCACGATCAATGAGAGAAAACTATTGATCGAATGACAAGTCCATTCTCAATCTACATTCCTATTGGGGTGTTGTATGAGAAATATAAGGCAGAATATTTTGCTGCTTATATTGATTCAGGTGCAGGAATATGCACAGCAAGACGTGAAATCTTCCCAGCAGAAATAGAGGAAGAACTACCACGGGTTGCAGGACGAGATTTTTCCAAGAGGATCCTAATTCTATCAAAAGGAATCAAGGCCGTGGAAATCTTGATTGGAGGAGCAGGTCAGACGCCTTGGTATAAGGTTAAAACCCCTCCAATTTATTTTCATGATACCGGTGCAGATATCTTGCTCGGTAACAATTTCTTGCAGATGTTCAAAAGATATATGCAGGATAATGAGAAACAAAGATTAGTGTTCACAACGCAGTGTGATCACAAAATCATTGTTCAGAGATTAGGAGGGGCATTTAATCGACAAATGCCGATCAAATTTCGCAGCAAGCGTGGTGATGAAGGACTACTTCGACACCCAAAGATGCAAGACCAAAGAAGATTCAACGAAGCATTGTTGGATTTTAGGGTCAAAGGGGAACTCGAACTTAGCGAGAATGATGAGGAAAACGTTGCTAAGATCCAGATCCTAAAGGTATCTTTAATTTGTAAAGATATTGAAGTTGATACACATGTATCATTGGAAGATGTCAAAAGGAAAATTGTACGTTGTTACAATGAGAATCCTTTGGCATGGTGGGAGAAGAATCAACTCAGAGCGACTTTGACGGTCAAACCTAACAAGGTTCACGAGTTTGTTCGATACAGGCCGATCTTGATGAATATCAAAGATCAAGAGGATATGAAAGGCATCATCAAGGAACACCTTGACATGAAGCTGATCGAACCAGGAAACTCACCATACAGTAGCCCAGACTTCTTGGTAAGGAATCATGGTGAGATTAAAAGAAATAAACCTCGACTTGTTATTAATTACAAAGGTATTAATGACATTTTGGAATTCGATGGTTATTTCATACCTAGTAGAGAACACCTTATTAACTGCATAAGAAATGCAAAGGTTTTCTCAAAGTTTGATTGCAAGTCAGGTTTCTACCAGATTCGCATGGAAGAAGGGAGTAAGAAGTTCACAGCCTTTTCTACTCCACAAGGACATTACGTTTGGAACGTGATGCCAATGTGGCTAGCTAATGCACCCCATATATTTCAGAGGAAGATGGATAATTTATTTAAAGATTATTCATCATTTATGTTCGTTTATATTGATGACATTCTTATAACGTCAAAAGATATGAATGAGCACAATAAACATCTTGAGATCTTTGCAGATGTTTGTTACAGAGAAGGGTTAGTGCTGTCTGAGAAAAAGGCAGTTATAGCAACCCGGAAAATGGAATTTCTGGGAATCGAGATAGATGAGACGGGGATTATTTTGCAGGATCATATTGTGCAAAAGGTGAAAGATTTCCCGGAAGATCTCAAGGAAAAGAAGCAACTTCAAAGCTTCTTAGGAGTTGTTAATTTTGCAGGAGCATTTATTAAGAATCTTGCAAAATACAGGAAGGTCTTTAGTCCACTTCTAAAGAAAGATGTTCCATTCATCTGGACTGAAGAACACAAAGAAGGAATGAGAGTATTGAAAGGAGTATGTGGGAACCTCCCCAAACTTTCAATGCCACAGGACGAAGATGATTTAGTCCTGTATACCGACGCAAGTGATCATTGGTGGGCAGCAGTCCTTACAAAGATCACACCAAATGGAGAAAAACCATGCAGATACTGCAGCGGGTTGTTCGCAGCAAATGAGGCCATTAGATGGCACATTAACGAGAAAGAATTCTTTGCAGTCCGAAAGGCGTTTAAAAAATGGTCTTTATTTTTATTAGCAAAGAAATTTACTTTGAAAGTTAATAACACGGAGGTTAAAGCTTTCTTAAAAAACAAGATAGAATCTAGACCTGAAAAGGCTAGATTACTAAGATGGCAAGCGGAATGTCAGTATTTTGTTTTTGACATTGTTATTGTAAAATCTCATGAGAATGTTCTTGCAGATTTCTTGACGAGAGATGGAGCCAACTGAGGTTAACTCCATCATGATTTCCCAGAGGCATCTCCGAGAACACCTCGAGATGTTATCAAAGGAATGGGATGAGTGTGTCTTGAAGGCTGAACAAGCCGGAAAGATACAAGCTGTCGACAAGACGAAAGTCACCGACAGAATACAAGCTTGCAGGCTAGCACAAACCCAGTGCTGAAATGCAGTACAAGCGCCACTCCTTCGGGCGTCCTCTAAGGAAAAAGAAGTGATTCGGTTGCCGGCCCCTATAACGGCAGCAAAGGATTCAAATACCTCTAGCACGAGTCCTAAGTTGGTAGTATCAATAGATCTACCGGCCCAAGGAGAAGATGAGATTCAGGTGTCCAAAACTGAATCATCATGTCAACCCAGCACCTCTGGGGTTAAAGAGGGAGAAATCAATCTTAGGCCAATGACTGACAAATCTAAGGTTGATACTAACCAGGTTATTCAAGTTTTTTCTTTTTGGCAGGCATACCAAGCTAGCTGGGAGAAGCTTCTTACGAGAAGGGGAATTAATCCAAGTTATTGTATTATCGATGGCTCTGGAAAATATCCCAGGGTGTGGATGAAGCCCGGAGCAAATCCACATGAAGTCAAGCAATGGTATGACTTTGGAGCTCTTGCTTCAGTTATGACCATATCACCATCATTCACAGAAATCAAGAATCTACCCAAATGGATTCAAGAAGCTGTGTATGACTCATGGGCTAACAATGATCAACTTAGCCGTGGTGATGTTCTGGAGTTATACTTCATAAGTGCAGCTCTTGAACCAGCAGGAAAAGGGAATCATGAAGCCTTTCATTACATAAGGCTAAGGAGACCCGACGAAAGAGCCTTAAATGCAGTTAAGGCACTGGATGGAGATGTTCCACTTATCTCCACCATCTCAGAAGATGCAATCTCAACTCGACGAGCTTGGGGTTTATGGGTCTGTCTCACAGAGATGGACAAAGTCAAGTACCAGTTCAAATTTTTCCAGAACTCGGTAAACGGATCTTTCGTGTTAAATACCATGACGGGAAAAACAACAAGATTTGCAGAGGAATCTTTCGAGAGAAAGAGAACTTTGATTTGGGAGAACAAGCTGGTGGTGAGCAAGGAGACTCATCGCACATACTGCAACATGGCTCATTTCGGTCATTGGGATGAACGCATTTGTTCGTCGTGCCAAAACCAGAAGGAGCTTGAGTTCGGGAAAGGATTCATGCCAAGAGCAGGACGAGCCCGAGCCACCGACAAGAGGGAGTCACAGGCAGTTCCATCCAAGAGAATGCCAAGGGCCCCGGGGAAAGGTTTTCCCAACAAGAGATAATAGAGTCATGTGACTCTACTCAACAGGAGTCCCACTCAAAAAGAAGACGACAAGAGTGGGCTGCAGGAGAGTGACATTTCACCAAAAATTTCGGTGGAATTCAATAATGGAGGTCCCAGACTCCATCCATCAAGATGCATTATCCACACTCATGGTGGAGATAATGACAGGAGATGGCCGACACTCACCATTATCAACACTTTCGGTGGAGATAATGATGGGAAAGCGATAGCTGACCCTCACCACTACCGAAATTTTCGGTGGAAAGAGGAATATGCCAGCGAATATGGCATCCAAGGTAGGGGTGAAAACGGATCGGATACGGGCGGATAGTGCTATTCCCATATCCTATCCCATATTTTTTTCTCGGATTCGGAATCGGATACGGGAAAGCCGGATCCGAATACGAATTCGGAATATTCGGGATACGGACACGGGACGGATATAGGACGAATACGGACCGGATTCGAATAATATAATCGGATAATATGTTTCATACAAAAATTGTCTGATATGTGGACTTATTTATGTATTTAATAACTCGATATGTGTACTTATATATATTAAGTTTACTTATAAAAGTTGTGCCCAAAAAAAATTCAACACATGAGATAAAATTAGTGTAATAAGATTATTCTTAAATTTATTAAATAAAATTGCAGCTATTAAAAAGTATATGCTACATATTATATAGTATGATAGAAAAGAATCATAACTAGATGTGAATGCATGTTTTTATTGTGTTTTATGTAATATATATAAAACTAAGAAAAATTAATGCAATGTTTGTTGTAGACAAGTTGGTTATGTTTTTTGTCTTTCATCCGGGAGGTCAAGGGTTCAATCCCCCATCCATGCGAAATTAATGTTTTACTATATAAAATAATGTATATTAAAAAATAATGGAAAAATTCAAAATTAAAAAAAAAATAAAAAAATATATTTTTTGAAAAATCCGGATATCCGGATTTGTAATCCGGGTAGTATCCGAAAAAATACGGGAAAATTTCGGATACGGGCGGATATTAGCTAATCCGAATCCGAATCCGAATCCGAACTCAACTATCCGGATTCGAATCCGGATCCGATCGGATACTGATTTTTTTACCCGAATTAGAATCCGACCGGATTCGGCTCCGGATCGGGCGGGAAATATCCGACCCGTTTTCACCCCTAATCCAAGGCAATAATGCCAACAACTTTGGCATCCGAGGCAATAATGTAGGATTCAATTCTGCATCTATATAAAGAGAAGAACGAAGGAGGAGAGGATCATCGAACATTTTCTTCAGCTTCTTCAAAATAAACATTGTAATAATTTTCAGTTTTCTAGTGTATGAGTGTTTCTATTTCCGCTACCATAGGTAGCTAAGCAAGTTTGTCTCCTCCCAAAAGGAGATAATCTTATGTAATATCTATTTATAATTCCCTAAATAAAAATTTGGGCTTCTGCTCATCACCTGTCGCCAAATTTTAATTCTTGTATTTACCAACAAAATACTCTACGCCCCGGGTAGGAAACGAACGAGGGCTGTGCTGTTTGCTGTTGAAGGAATCCGTGGCTGGAACCATCCGGTGCTCCGCGTGGTTGGAATGCGTTTGCCGTAAAACCCAGACGGATAAGACCCGACAGCAACTCGGTCGAAAAGGTATGAAGTTGGTATTTACAAAAATTTTAATTTTACGGAAGAGTGATGGGCCTGATAATAGTTTGCATGGCTAGGAGTGGAAATATACAAAAACAAAGAGAAATTTATTGTATAAAGGGCATAAATGACTTTTCAATGCAAAATGGATATAGAAGTTATGGTTCTTATAATGTGGGTATAGAAGTACTAGTTTTTATAAAAGTGGGTATTTTTAAAATTGGCCTTGAAACAATCCAATTGTTGAATACTTTTTCTAGAAGTAGGTTATAATTCATGATCTAAGTTAATATGATTTGACAGTTTCAGACATCCAACTTTAAGAAAGGCGATCTATACACATTGACCAAATTATTATGAAGCAAAATAAAAAAAATACTACTATATGGTACGTACATTACATGACCGCCTCCCACTGTTTGTGATGTTGTATGATGTTGGAAATTTATAAATATTTCACTTGTGTACGTAAGTTGACAAACAATTTCTAACAACAAGCTTTTCCAGAACTCAAAACAGATGAAGATCATACACTTATACAAAGCTATTGCAATAGGCTTTAATTCAATTCATGTACATATTGCAAACAGGAGGCCGTCTGAAAAAAAAAAAATTTAATTAGTTAGTTAGAGGCGACAAGAAGGGATCCTAGAGTTATCAAAAGACAAAGAAGAAACAAATTAATTAGTCCTTGTTTGGATTAATCAGACGGGCCAATGCCCCCCTTCCTTTTCTCTTTTAGGATTCATTAAAAAATTTCATTGGGATTTGACACTCCTTTCTTTTCTAACTAATCCTTTTCATCTCTTCTATACCTTTTCCTATTTTCATGGTAAAGTTGATGCGATTTCTAGATTTATATTCACATGCATTTAAGTACCAACAATGGATGAGATCCTATGTCCCCAAATTGGAGTATAAATGGTGTACACGATATAAAATTAGTAAGTTATTTGACATACACTAATAACTTAATATAGATATTATTGATAATTTTTGGGATACAATATGAACCGTGATCGATATAAATTAAGCTAATCACATTTTTTGTTTCATCGAGACTCATATTGTATGACTAATACCAAATCAATTAAGGGCCTATATCATACGATCTTTGATCGATAACACTAATTTGCGATTCTACTAAGTAAGTAATCTTGAAATTCGGTTGCACTGAATTAATCAATCTATGATAAACACCCAAGTTAAAAGCCCTAAGTTCCTATATCCAAGCAATTTACTATTTTTTTGGAACACTTGGTATATACTCCCTCCGTTTCTTCTGAAACGGCCTGTTTCTTTTCGGCATGCATATTAATAAAATTGAGGTTTGTTGTATAATAGTGGTGATTCACATGCTTAAAATGAGAATTTAGGGTATAAATGTGATATATTAAGGGGTTAATGGGGGTGCACATGGGATTGTCGGGCTAAAATATGAAACAAGTCATTTCGCACGAAACGCCTCTATTAGAAAAACATGTCGTTTCAGAATAAACGGAGGGAGTATATACGATGATCATAGATTTGACAACTTTTACTGCCCTAGGCTCGTCTCGATCGATAGGTTTAAACACTCAAATCCGAGCCAAAGATTGGCCATCTCTTATTATAATGTTAACAAAATAATACAGTACTTATTTTTGAGGAAAATCTTAGTGCAGATATCATTTACATAAATTTCTACACGTAAACTTTGAATTTTTTATAAAGAAAGTAAACTTGGGGCAGCACGTGAGGGTCAATCAAAAGCTACCTCAAAACCTAATTATGCAGTATATATATTCGATCACAAATTCCCAGTATCTCATTACCATTTCCTCAACAAGTTTATACCTTTCAGTTATGGATTACTCCTCATTTTCAAACCCTAGTTCCTCCCACTCCACCTCCGCAGCCAAGAAGAAGAAGAAGGGCGTCGCTGCCGCCATGAAGCTGTCGACCGACCCTCAAAGCGTGGCGGCGAGGGAGCGGCGCCACCGCATCAGCGAGAGGTTCAAGATTCTGCAGAGCATGGTGCCGGGAGGTTCGAAGATGGATACAGTGTCGATGCTCGAGCAAGCCATACAGTACGTCAAGTTCCTCAAGGCTCAGGTTTGGCTGCACCAGGCCATGATCAACTTAGTTGATGATAACGACGCTGCTACTTTTCAAGTGCCGAATACTAATGCTGCAGCTCCTTCGTTGGACTTCTGCGATGATTGTTTGGTGGCGGAATGTGCGCAGCTTGGGTTGCCGGAATCTTGGCTTTCCGGCGAAGAAAATTGGGGTTTTGATGCGTCCATGCAGCAGAGGTGATTTTACCCTCTCTGATATGATTAGGGTGAAGTTGAGTAGCTAAAGTTTCTTCTTCTAGCTAGAAAGAGGATTAGCTATATATAATTTATATAGTATATATGTATGGATGAAGGATATATGCTTCTTATATTATGGCAGTACTTAATTTGGTTTTGGAGAATGTGTGCTGCATGTAATGAGAATTATCCTTCTAGCTAGATAGCTAGTAAGATGTTAGAGATGGATATGTTGGGTTAATTTGCAGTGGAATTAATGTGTGAAAATTGTTGTACTATCATGATGTAGCATCAAGGGTTTGACAAGAAAATGTTAATTCCTTCTCCCTCTCTCTCTCTCTCTCTCTCTCTCACCTTTTACTCAACTACTAATTCCATGTAAGGGTTTAGTTTAGTTTCATGTTAATTAATCTGTTAGCAATTCTATGTAGATGCAAACTCCAAGCACATCTAGAGAGAAGAATGATGCGCGTTATATAGTGTTGTTTTGAATGAAGAGAGAAATCCTGCCTCTGGTTTACCCTACTTATCTCAATTCATTAATCGTTCAACGCCGTTTTGAATGGCTTGTATTTTGTTAGAACGTTGTTCTTATATGCCAAAGGTTGCCGGTCTAGCCCGGCAAGGGCCGGCAAGGACCAATCTTCTTGTACTTAACATTAAGTACCTAACTGCCGGCGGGGTGGATAGGGGAGTGTTTCCCAGATTTTACAAATTAATGAAAGAAACGTTGGTAGCAAAGGAAAAGCAAAATTGTAGATTTTGTGCTATATATCTGTGTAAAAGGTGATCTACCTATATTATAAGATCCAACTAGTTTAGTAGTGGTTGAGTAAAATCTGTATTCAGATACAAAAGTGAGTATAACATGATATCTACAAAAGTGATCCAATGATCAAAAACAATTATTAATGGACAAATAAACAAGAAAATAACCTCTTAAAACTACTTTAAAAAACTGAACTTGTTACACTATCTTATGTTGTACGGAGTAGTAATTGTTTAATTTGTGATCATCTACTTGCAAAGCCAATATTCTTAATAAAGACAACACCCACTTGGGCCCTTTGGGAGTGTGTATATATAGTGTATATATTTTATTTTATTTGAAGGGGAAAAAAAAAAAGCTGAATGCTTGGATAAGTATTCCTAGATTACGATCGAACTCATCCACAATTTCCTTTACAGATAAACATACAAATTTCTTTACACAATTGTAAATTATCTTCATCTTTTCTTGTTACTTTTATCAAAAACTATGTGCTTTTAATCATATATATATCCTGGATGAGGTACGAGTGAATTAAATATACTTTAATTAATATATTCTCTCCTCATCTTCAATCAACAATATTTTCTATTTGTTGGTAGTAATTTATTTAATTGGCAACACAAAATATTTGATAATCATGCTACATGTTACGGTAACTATTTGTATATATAGGTGAAGGTGACCGACAATTAAATAAATCCAACAATAAATACAAAAATATACTATGCAACAAAATGCCAAAAAACATATTTCATCTTCATCACTCTCTCCACACACACTCTCTCTCTCTCTCTCTCTCTAACACACACACAATACTGCCCAAATAACACACCTTGAGGTTGATGCATGGCTTCCCAAAACTTCGAGACGATTCACTTCACCGACATCAACACCAAAAGCCCACTCCTCGGCTCCCTCTTCCTCTTCTTCGCCATCTCCATCACCTTCGTCTTCGTCTACTTCCTCTACATCTGCGCCCGCCGCCGCCAGACAGAACATCCCCACGCCGCGGCGGCGGGCCTCGACCCGGCCACCATCAGCTCCCTTCCCGTCTCCCTCTACGGCTCGCCCGGGAAGAAGCCGAGCCACGGCGGAGCCGAGTGCGCCATTTGCTTGAGCTTGTTCCAAGAGGGGGAGAAGGTGAAGCTCCTCCCCCTCTGCCGCCACGGCTTCCACTCGGACTGCGTCGACGAGTGGCTCAGGACTCGCTCGAGTTGCCCCCTCTGCAGAGGCCCCGTGCACCCGCGGGTCGACTCGCCGACTCGTCTCGACCCTTGATCGATATATGCCAGCGCGGAATTGCACTGTATTTTTCGCTAAAGATGATAGGTAGCAATCACTAGTGAATTTTTGTGCATTTAAATTATTTTTGGGTTTCTATTTGTTTAATCGAACGTAATTATCAATTATAGGAAATTATTTGTGCGTGTGTGAATAGGGATTGGCACACGTATACGTATGAATGTGCAACTTTTTCTAGAAATTAGTGGATGTTTATAAATAATACTAGATCGAATCCCTCAAACCTATAGTTTAATCCGGTTTAGGAAATTTATAATTCATCGAATAGAGGGTTATTATAATAATAAAACGTTACGTCACTTGAATATATATATGAGGTATACAATAATGGAATACGTTAACTCGGACGGGATGGAAAAAATATATACACCATATAACTAGTACTTACACAACATTTACAATGTATGGGCTGGGGAAAGTGAAGCCCAAAGCCCAAGTAATATTTATCCAATTTAATGGCCCAAATTATGGGCAAAATGGTTAAAGCCCATCATGCAGCGCTCTCTCTCTCTCTCTCATTCTCACGCACACACATCGAAATTTCCTGCATGTATCAAAGCGAGAACAAATTTCACCTCTAATCAGTTCTTATGAGGTACAGCATTTTACTTCGTTCGTCCAAAATTTATGTTGATGAAACATTATAAGTGGTTTTATTCTTGTATAATCTTGAACCTGAAGCTACATCAGTTTCTCTTGGTTTGCTGGAAGTTTGCATTTTTGGTATTGGGCACAATGTGTTCGATGAAATTATTCACTGACATGAGATATAAT
Organism: Thymus mandschuricus; assembly: GCA_029379335.1. Classification (NCBI taxonomy): domain Eukaryota; kingdom Viridiplantae; phylum Streptophyta; class Magnoliopsida; order Lamiales; family Lamiaceae; genus Thymus; species Thymus mandschuricus. The sequence goes on from CM057078.1 coordinate 181,358, forward strand.
ATGGGCAAAGAAAGTTTCTTACGTCTGTATGCAAATCAAGTAACCATTGCAGCTGAAACAAATTCACCAAAAAAATTTGTATCATGAATTCCTTTTTGGGCTAATGCATGTCCTATCTATGTATCTATACAAAAATGTGGAAACTAGTAAAAAATAAAAGTTTCAGCAATATATGACAAGTAAAGAAGAAGAAGATGATGATGATGTAGGCGTGGAAGAAACTTTGGGGGGTGAGAAATGGCATGTACATTTGGGATTATGCATCACTGTTTTTACTTGAGTGTCGAGTTTCGTGCAGAAAATGCAGTACCTCCGGCTTTGTGATATGCTTCCTGTGTCTTCATCATCGTCGTCATCATCATCATCTGTCATCTCATGGTCTTTTGCCGCCTCAACCTTGCCATCTTGCCTTACGTAACTGAATCCATATTTTGGATAGATCATCTTCAGAAATTGATCTGTTTGTTCATTGCACTTTTCCCTCCATTCCTTGCAGAATGCAAGTGGTGCAAGAATCAGTGATGCTCCAACTCCAAATCCCAGGCCAGTGAATACGAATTGCCAGTTGAAATCTATGTTATTCGATCTTCTTGTTGACTTTGCTGGTCCCTCAGGTGAACAGCTTGTGTTCAAAGGCAGTCCACATAGATCTGGATTTCCCAAATAGCTCGTTGCGGAGAATGTCTGAAGCTGGGTACCTACAGGGATCTTTCCAACTAGCATATTGTGCGATAAATTCAGAAACGCGAGGAAGTTCAGAGCTGCGAGCTCTTGTGGTATGCTCCCTCTCAGCTGGTTGACAGATAGGTCCAATGACCCAAGCTGTTTAAGGTTTCCAATGGAACGTGGAATTGCACCTGAGAAAGAATTGTGTGATAAGTTGAGAACATAGAGTGAGCTGAGATCCCCAATTGTCTGTGGTATTTCTCCACTGAAATTGTTGCCAGAGAAATCGATAGCAGTGAAGACTGTCAAGATCTTGACAAGTTCCAGCTCTAGGCCTTTGATAGTAACTGTCACTGCATCCTGGTAGTAGAACTGAGTCAGAAACTCATAGCGCAAGTGGTCTCCCCTCAACTGTGTGCCATTATTGCCTAGCATCATACCGTTCCAACTTGCAATGCATCGTGGATTTATCTTACCATTGAAGTTATTGAAAGCTATATCAATGATTTGAAGATTTGTCCAGCTCCCATTGATCTTAGAACAGCTAATATCTCCATAGAAAGTGTTGTTGCGAATAACAAGAACTCGCAAGCTGGAAGAACTTTTCAGCCTGCATGGGAACCCATCTTCAATCTTGTTGTTCCCAACGTTCAAGACTTCTAAAGACGTGCAGTTGGCCATGGTCAGCGGGATTTTTCCTCCTATGTTGTTTTCACTGAGGTCCAAAGTTTTTAAACCACAGGTGGAAGAAAACACATCTGGTATATAACCACTGATGTTATTTCTCCTCAAATTCAGCACTCCAAGAGTAAAACCACTTACTAGGCAATCTGGTATCGTACCACTCAAGTTATTGTCGGAGAGATCAAGAACTTGGAGGAAAGTTGCATTGCAAAGAGATTCAGGAATTGTTCCAGTAAGTCTGTTGTTTGCTAGAGAGAAGAACAGTGCAAAAGTAACAGAGACACCTATGTTAACTGGAATGGCCTGCTGAAACTTATTGGTCGAGTAATCTACATAAATAGCTGATGGTGGCGGAAGTGGGAACTGGCCTGTGAGGCTGTTTGAGTGCAAGTCGAGCACTCCTAGAAAAGGAGGGATAGTGAAAGGCTTTTGGAGATCTACCAGGTAATTTCGAGAAAGATTTAAATGGTTGAGCGATCCACTCCCAATATTCCAAATCCAACTAGGTACCTCACCCTTGATACTGTTATTTGAGAGGTCCAAAAATATGAGTCTAGACTGGTTTCTCAGATTGGGAAAGTCGCTCAAGTTGCAGGAAGCTAGATTTAACCGGCTTAGCTGGGGATACTGGACCGAACTCGTATTGCTTGTAACGACAGACAACTTGTTGTTTCCAAGCTCTAGTCTTGTGAGGTTGGGAAAACTATTAGCCCTTTCCATCTGTAAGGTGCCATTGAAGAGGTTTGAAGAAAGTGACAGAACACTTAACCCCTGAAGTTTGAAAAAAGACTCCGGAATAGACCCTTCAAGTCGGTTACTGCTTAAATCTAAAGTATCCAAGGTGGAGGGATTTGGAACGGGAAATTCATCAATCCGGCCACTGAATCTGTTGTTGGAAAGCTGAAGGCTTTGCAGTGAAGGGAGATGAAACGGGGAAGATGGAATGCTCCCGTTCAATGAATTGTACCCTAAATTTAGGTTTACAAGATTTGAGAGACCTTCAAAATGCTTGGAAGAAAGGGAACCTGTGAGAGAATTGCGGCTAAGGTCTAGATAGGCAAGTTTCGTTGACATGCTAAAAGGGGGTATTGAACCCATGAAAGAGTTCAATGAGAAATCCAGGTGGACTAGCTCTGTCAGACCAGAGATGGAGGTCGGAATTGGCCCGGAGAAGTTGCAATTGGAAAGGTCTATCCTCGACAACATTCTAAGATTGCCAATTGAATCAGGCAAAGGACCTGAGAAATTAGTGTAGCTAAGCACCAAAGTCCTCAAAGAACTGCTCACTGGCAACTCTGGTATGGTTCCATTGAGTTGCCTATTGGTGGACAAGTCCAGAATCCGTAGAGTTGTTACCTTAAAGATTTTATCGGGAAAGGTACCTTGCAGAAAGCAATTGGCCAAGGTCAAGGTCGTCAGATTTGAAAAAACTGCCATGAAATCTGGAACAGTTGTGGAAAGATTGTTCCCATCGAGACGGAGAATCGAGAGAGAGTGTAGCTGTGCGAGGGAAGAATCAAGAGGACCTGATAGACCACAGCTGCGCAAGCTCAAAGCGGTTAAGTTGCGTACAGAGGAAGACAATGCTTGGCCCCATTCGCTTCTTTGAGAAGAAATGTTGACATTATCAAGATAAAGTTCTCTAAGCCTTGGAAGGCTCTGAACAAGCCTCTGCAGATTTGGATTCTCAAGTTTCAGAGGCTCAGCTCCGGCAAACAAGGTAGACAGATCAAGAACGATCAAGCTACTCAACGACGAAACTTCGACCGGAACCTGTCCTCCAAAACCGGCATTTGACAGATTCAAGTTTGCCAAATTGGTCAAATTTTGAATCCCCTTCGGAATCTGGGCGCTGTTGAAGAAGTTGAAAGCCAAATTTAGCTTCTCAAGATACCGAAGTTGGAAAAGTGGAGACGAAGTCACGAGCCCTCCGCTAATCGTCTCGTTCTCAAGGTTCAATCCGATTACTCGTCCTTGGCGATCACACTCCACCCCTTCCCATCTGCAGCATTCATCAGCCTGGTTCCATCTCACCAGCTTCGAAGAAGAATTCGAATCAAACTGAAGGGCGTTCCTCAGCTGCAGCAATGAAGATCTTTGATCTTCGAGGCATTGGCCCGAAACAAGAATAGCAATCAAGATTTGGATCAAGGATATGAAAAGAAGCCTTGAAGATAGTTGAGTTCTCATTTGTTTGAGTTGCAAGAAACTCCCACAAACATATCTAGTAATGAAGTTGTACGGATGCAATCCATCAACCGAGTCTTTCGACCGATTCGGATTCAACGGGGGATCGAAGCAAAGCGCTTTCGGATAGGGAGAAAAGCAGAGAAAAAACGATGGCAGAAATGTTTGAAGATTGAATGGTCAGAGATGGAGGTTTGTTCGTTTGTTTTTTTTTTTTTTAATGGTAAAAACGGTAAAACTACGTGTTTTGTGTGTACTCCCTCCGTCCCATGGCAATTGTCCATGTTGCCTTATTGGTACGTCCCATTTAATTGTCCACTTACCAAAAGTGGAAACATCACACTCTCACAACCAATATAATATAAAATCCCCTATCTCTTATGGCATTGGTTATTGTGTTATTTTCATAGTGGACAATTGCCATGGGACAGAGGGAGTATTATATATATATGTGTGTGTGACCATGCAACTAGTATTCAACGCGTTTAAATGTCGGGCCCTCCATCAGTATATAAATTTGGTTTGACTTTGGAGCCTTCTTCTTATTTGATATTGTGATGTAATACCAAAACGAAGACTTCCCTTACATATATATTCTCTCTCTCTCTCTCCATCAAATGGAGATTAAAGAAAGACTGCAGTTGAACGTTCTTACCTGCATTATTTTTATCAGGCAAGATTGGACCCATTTAGGGGGTTTGAACCGTGACATATCGAATCACATGTTGAATCCGTGTCTTAACTGAACCCGTGTCTTAACTGACGGGGGCGTTAGGAGGTTTGAACTTGTGTCCTAGCTATTACTCTAACAGTGAAAGTCAAGACTGGGGTGTTAGGGGTTTGAACCCATGACCTATCGAATCACATACCGAAGCCGTGTCCTAACTGTTACTTAATAGTGAAAGTTAAGTTTTGTAGTTGTTGATGGAGGTAATAGTTAATTCAAGAAATGCACTCATTGTTGATAAAATATTGCTTGAACTTGGAAAAACTTGATAGTACAGCTACATTGTATTGGGTGCTCAGTTTCAAATTTGATAAATTACCTAACATGGAAGTTGACCTCATTATACTGTATAGTATAATCATTAGTTCAGAAAGCAATTACATGTTCAGTCTTCACATTTGGGAGCATAAGGAAGCTTCATCCACTTGTTATCAATACTCCCACCGTTCTATTTATTATATCATGATTCACGTGTATGATACGATTTTCTGCTTCGTATGATATTTAGCCTTGTCTTTCTGTTTTATTAGCTATAATTTTATCTCAATATGAAACAAGAAACATAGTGATAATTAGGCCAAAACAACTTTCGTACTGCCTCTATCCCACCGAATTTCTGTATTTTATACCTTACGTATATTTAAGAAACGCAAACGAGATGGAGGGAGCAATGTGTGGTAAATAAATCGACGGGTAAGAAGAAAATTATGAGTCAAAAAAACGTGTTTGTAGTTCAACACTTTGGACTTTGAAGACTCGGTCTTTTCTATTCAACCTTTGCATCTCCAAAAATCTTGCTCTCAAACCCAGTAATGCCTTCTATTCACATTGTAATGTAAATGAGCACTGAGCAACACTTTCTTAGAGAGACAGAGAGAGAGAGAGAGAGGATATGGAACCTTATTCAAAGTAAAAATGGCAGGAAGGATTACCTCTTTCTTGAAAACATCATTCACAAGCTAAATCTTCCTCTTCTTAGTAGGAGCAGTTTTGTATCCCGACTTGGTCGGCTTCCCCCACGGCGTCCTCGAGCAATGCCCGTGATTCCCACTACTCTTGCTCTTCCCTTCACCACCACCATGAGGATGGTCGACTGGATTCATTGCCACACCTCTCACTGTGGGCCTTATCCCTCGCCATCGAGATTGCCCAGCCTTTCTCAGCTTCTTTGATCCGTGCTCTGGGTTCGATACCATCCCTATTGTAGCCCTGCATCTCTTGTCTATCAGTTTCTTCTCTCCAGATGGCAGTTTTATCTCACAGTACCTGAAAATGAATCATAGAGTGAAGGAAGTCCTGAATCGAATGACATAGAGTAGAAATAGAGTGTGCTAAACTAAGCTCCAATTGAAAGAGCAATGCAAAGCAAAGAAGGTACGAAGTTGGATTCTCTGGGTAAACGACAATGGCCTTGGATGCAACAGTATAAACGACTTTCCAAGAAGTCGAATTGAGTGAAGAACCACAATACTAAGACCAGAGCTTTAATGGCTAAAACAGAAAGAAACTGTGGTTTTAGCTCCTTCAATTTCTAGGTTACGCTCAACCACACACAACTACTCACAACAAATGCAGCCAATTTCCAGCATGATTTTGGACGATGAGGAAATAGTGAAGGATAAATTAGAAGAGATGAACAGATAACAATCGGAATTTGACCATGCATACTGGAGCAATCTGTACAACATTTCTTGAGATTTTTCAAAACCATCAATATTTTTTGTAAATGCCTACCAGGAACACATACACAAGAAGCATTTGTTATCACACATACTAATCATTTCAATCCGTCATCTACACACCAATCTGAGGGAACACTGGACTGCTCGCTTCCATTTGATACATCGTCACATGCCAAACTTTTGAGAGACTCAAAGTCGGTAACACTTACTGGAATGAGGTAAATCTTACCTTTTTTTTTTGCAGTATTCAAACAATAATCCTTGCATACCAAGTTAATTCTTGAACCATAAATTACAGACAAACCATACTTCTCTTAACTCATCAGTTCCCTTCAAATATGCCCCCACATCAAGCACGTACCACAACTTCCAATCATTGTACAATGCAACTGATAGATTTAATATCCCATTACATTAAAAATCAGTTTCTTACCTGGCTGATCTATTCGGTTCGGTAAGTATCTTTGCAGATGTTCCGGCAGATCTCACTAGCTTCCCACCTTGCCCAGGACGGAGTTCAATGTTGTGAATCTGCATCCCGATTCGCATATTCGACAGAGGCATACAGCTCCCAATTTGAGAGCTAATGTCAAGAGTGAACATTTCATTCATCATGGACTTCAACGAGGGCACTTCTCTTGATTCCACTATCTCAGCACCTACAAATCAATAATTCACAATACCAATAAATCTATCAACCTAAACACGAACAATCATGTTTTCAAATAAACATAACAATTAATTTCCTAGGCTATAAAACCTTATGCAATTCGTTGGGAAAGGAAAATCACAAATCTTAGCTCCAGGATTCAACATTTTTCTACTATTTCCATCAATCAACTCTGCTTTCGATCAAAATTTAAGCCATCTTACGCTCAAATTCATAAGCTCATATCCAGAATTTAAGCCAAAAACCAGCCAGATTAAAGCAATGAAGATTGTTGATAAACGATTACCAGTTGAGAGTGAACGAGAAGGAGCGAGAAGTGAGCGAAAGAGAGAGGAGGTGACAACGCGAGCTCTAAAGAGCGCCATTTTTTCTGCTCTCGTCAACTCAACTCAGACGATCTGGGTTTATGCAATGTGAAGGTTTAAACAATCCATTAAAACGATGTCGTTTCGACTTCTTTCCCTATTATTTACTCTTGTTTGCCTGTGATTTTGGTCCAACATTTCGGGCGTTTTTGGCCCATTTTCGGATATTCAATATTCAATTTTGGTTTAATCCAACCCAGTTTTACATAAACTCAGTATGGTGATTCAGGTTTTGGTTTTAAATTTCCAGTGGAAGTAGTGTATTTTGCTTTGCCCAGTTTGGAGCGAGAAAATTAGCTGCTAAGCTCACGATCACATTTTATTCTGCATAAACACAACACCAAATCAAAAGAGAGAACGATGCGAAGGAGAGACTGGTTGGAATGTTGGATCTCCCTCCCTTAGCTTCAATCTATTATTCAACGTCCTCTTCTTCTTCTTCTTCCTCCTCCTCTTCTACCACTGTAACAAAAATTATATAGATTTAAGCAAGCTTTTGCTGCGGAATGAAATGGTTTTGACTGAATGAAAAAGCCGAGAAGTAAGGTAAAATCTATTCAGCTAAATTCGTTCTATTTCCTTAATGCTTTCGTGTTTTGCCGGAATAGATAGGAAAATGCTGGAATATTAGATTAAGAGAATTGTTAAAAACTTATAATGGTAGAATTGCATCATACCTTGAGTTATTGGATACGAATTTGGGGAAGAGGAGTGCTAGGAATTCATCTAGTTGCTTGCTGTAGTACTCCCTCCACTTCTTGCACAATGCAACTGGAACAAATACTAGTATTAGTCCAGTTCCGAATCCCAAAGCGGTGATTATCAATTGCCAATCGTATTCTCTCTTGTTCAAGCCTGCTGGTGAATTTTCCGCAGGTGGATTGGAGTGGCAGATTGTGTTTGAGGGAAATCCACACAGCTCTGGATTTCCTTCAAAGCTTGATGCCGAAAAGGTCTGAAACTGGGAACCAATTGGGATCATCCCGACTAGCTTATTGTAGGAGATATTCAAGAACGAAAGGAAATTTAGATATGTGAGCTCTTTCGGTATTCTCCCTTTCAGCTGGTTGACAGATAGGTCCAGTGATCCAAGCTGTTTCAGGTTTCCAATGGAGTTTGGAATTACACCTGAGAAAGAATTGTGTGATAGGTTGAGAATATAAAGTGAGCTGAGATCTCCAATTGTCTTTGGTATTTTCCCACTGAAATTATTTCTAGAGAAATCAATGGCTGTAAAGATTGTCAAGATTTTGACAAGCTCCAGCTCTAGGCCTTTGATAGTAACTGTCACTGCATCCTGGTAGTAGAACTGAGTCAGAAACTCATAGCGCAAGTGGTCTCCCCTCAACTGTGTGCCATTGCCTAGCATCATTCCTCTCCAACTAACTATGCTTCCTGGATTTATTTCACCTCTGAAGTTATTGAAAGCTATATCGATGATTTGAAGATTTGGCCAGCTCCCTTTGATCTCAAAACAGCTAATATCTCCATAGAACTTGTTATTGCGAAGGACAAGAACTCGCAAGCTGGAAGAACTTTTCAGCCTGCATGGGAATTCATCTTCAATCTTGTTGTTTCCAATGTTCAAGACTTCTAAAGATGCGCAGTCGGCCATGGACAGTGGGATTTTTCCTCCTAAGTTGTTTTCACTAAGGTCCAAGGTTTTTAAACCACAGGTGGAAGAAAACGCATCCGGTATATCACCACTGATGTTATTTCTCCTCAAATTCAGCACTCCAAGAGTAAAACCTCTTACTAGGCAATCAGGTATACTACCACTCAAGTTGTTGCCAGACAAATCAAGGACTTCTAGGTAAGTTGCATTGCAAAGAGATTGAGGTATTGTTCCAGTAAGGCTGTTGTTTGCTAGAGAGATGAACAGTGCTGAAGTAACAAAATCACCTACGTTAACTGGAATAGCCTGCTGAAACTTATTGGTCGAGTAATCTACATAAATAGCTGATGGTGGCGGAAGTGGGAACTGGCCTGTGAGGCTGTTTGAGTGCAAGTCGAGCACTATTAGAAAAGGAGGGATAGTGAAAGGCTTTTGGAGATCTACCAGGTAATTTCGAGAAAGATTTAAATGGGTGAGCGATCCACTCCCAATATTCCAAATCCAACTAGGTATTTCACCCTTGATACTGTTACTTGAGAGGTCCAAAAACATTAGTCCTGATTGGTTTCTCAGATTGGGAAAGTCGCTCAAGTTGCAGGAAGCTAGATTTAACCGGCTTAGCTGGGGATACTGGACCGAACTGGTATTGCTTGTAACGACAGACAACTTGTTGTTTCCAAGCTCTAGTCTTGTGAGGTTGGGAAAACTATTAGCCCTTTCCATCAGTAAGGTGCCATTGAAGAGGTTTGAAGAAAGTAACAGAACACTTAATCCCTGAAGTTTGAAAAAAGACTCTGGAATAGACCCTTCAAGTCGGTTACTGCTTAAATCTAAAGTATCCAAGGTGGAGGGATTTGGAATGGGAAATTCATCAATCCGGCCACTGAATCTGTTGTTGGAAAGCTGAAGGATTTGCAGTGAAGGGAGACGAAACGGGGAAGATGGAATGCTCCCGTTCAATGAATTGTACCCTAAATTTAGGTATACAAGATTGGAGAGACCTTCAAAATGCTTGGAAGAAAGGGAACCTGTGAGAGAATTGCGGCTAAGGTCTAGATAGGCAAGTTTCTTTGACATGCTAAAAGGGGGTATTGAACCCATGAAAGAGTTCAATGAGAAATCCAGGTGGACTAGCTCTGTCAGATTAGAGATGGAGGTTGGAATTGACCCGGAGAAGTTGCAATCGGAAAGGTCTATCCTCGACAACATTCTAAGATTGCCAATCGAATCAGGCAAAGGACCTGAGAAATTAGTGTAGCTAAGCACCAAAGACCTCAAAGAACTGCTCACTGGCAACTCTGGTATGGTGCCATTGAGTTGCATGTTGTAGGACAAGACCAGAATCTGCAGAGTAGGTAGCTGAAAGATGGTATCTGGAAAGGTACCTTGCAAAAAGCAATAGCCAAAAGTCAAGGTCGTCAGATTTGAAAAGCCTGCCATGAAATCTGGAACAGTTGTCGAAAGATTGTTCCCATCGAGACGGAGAATTGAGAGAGAGCGAAGCTGTGCAAGGGAAGAATCAAGAGGGCCTGATAAACCGCAGCTTTGCAGGCTCAAAGTTGTTATGTTAACGTTGTCAAGATAAAGTTCTCTGAGTATCGGAAGATTCCGAAGAAGCTGCTGCAAGTTTGGTTTCTCAAGTTTCAGAGGCTGAGCTCCCGCAAACAAGGTGGAGAGATCAAGAACTATCAGGCTACTCAACGTTGAAACTTCGGTCGGAACCTGTCCGCCAAAACCAGCATTTGACAAATTCAGGTATGATAAGTTGGTCAGATTCTGAAGCCCCTTTGGAATCCCAGCTCCGTCGAAGAAGTTGAAAGCCAAATTCAGTTTTTCAAGATATTGAAGTCTGAAAAGAGCAGAAGAGTGCTCGAGCCCTCCTGAAATCGTTTCGTTCTCGAGGTTCAAACTGATCACACGTCCTGCTCCATCACAGTCCACACCTTCCCATCTGCAGCATTCATCAGTATGGTTCCAATTCACCAGCTTAGTTGAAAAAGCCGAATCGAAAATAAGGCTACTCTTCAACTGCAGCAATGAAAACCTTTGGTGATCGAGGCATTGAGTGGAAATCCCAGCAACAAACAGAATTTGGATCAAGGATATGAAAAGAGGCAATGCTATTTGAGTTGAAAGGCTAACACGCAGCTTTGTCATGGTGAGGACTTGACAGTCAAGCTTGTGATAAGCAAAAAAAGGACGTAGTAAGTAAGTGCATGAAGGCGGAATAAGTTGGCTTCTCAATTTGCAGTTTAGGGCACCCTTTAAAATAAAATGAGAAAACCAAAATCAAGAAGAAGTAAACTGATTTTCTATATTTCTAGTTTTTCCACATTGTATTCTACATATGAAGACGTCCCTACATTTACACAAATAAATGCCTTATGTCCTAGTCCCACCGAGACTTGGACCATATGTATTGACTTGGAATACAATATTTGAATTTGTATCTCCATATTATGCATCGAATCATCATTTGATTTGTACTTCCTCGGTGCCTTTCAAATTGAGTCATATTTTTTACTATTCTGGACATGTTTTTCCACATTTTTTGATGATGATTTTTAAAATGAATTTTTGAAAGATTTTTTATTTTACGATATACTTTGACAGTCATAGTGTCCTGAGGGGGGGGGGGGGGGGGGGGAAATCAAAATTCCTTCTAATATTATGCAGTAGTCACCGGGTCTAGGGGTGAGCATTCGGGTTGTTCGGGTCTAACCTGAACCAAACCCGAAAAACCCGTAACCCGAATTTTATATTTTTTATAACCCGGACCAAACCAAACTAACATCGAAATTCCTTCTAATATTATGCAGTAGTGGGTGACTTGGGTCTAGGGGTGAGCATTCGGGTTGTTCGGGTCTAACCCGAACCAAACCCGAAAAACCCGTAACCCGAATTTTGTATTTTTTATAACCCGGACCAAACCAAACTAACATCGAACCCAAACCGTATTTTACGGTTCGGGTTCGGTTCGGTTCGGTTCGGTTCTGACCCGAATTTATATATGATTTTTTTATTTTTATTTTTTGAGCAAATAAATGAAATTTTCTACTTTGACACAAAACTTTTATCATGTTTATCTACATCTAAACAACATAATAACATCTAATCAACTCAAAATACATCCATAATAAATAAGGGCTTAAAAGAATGGGTTGGAATTAAGATATATAATTAATAAATAATTATATATATATATATATATATAAATTATATTATATTATTTTTATATAATATATAAATTCGAGTTTCGGGTTAGACCCGAATTATTTATGCAAACCCATACCCAAACCATAATATTTTCGGGTTCTAAATTTCAACTCAAACCAAACCAAAGGGATATAGAACCTGGACCAAACCACCTAATTCGGTTTGGTTCGATTCGAGTTTTCAGGTTGAACCATATTTTGCTCACCCCTACTTGGGTCTTCTCTTTGCTTTTGTATGTGACTTGGCCCACTTGGGTCTTCTCTTTGCTGCTCCACATAATAATTATTTAAAAAAAATAAAATTATTGCATTATCTTAGTCCAGTTAAAGGAGTTAAAGGACATTGTCTTGCACTAATTTTTTAAAGGCCAACAACTACTGCTACTTTAGAGTGTGTTTGTCTAAGTTTATTTTAGAGAATTTATAAAATGTAATGCGACAATTGCGTATAAGTTGTCAAAATATAAAAAATGAAAAATCAAATTGAAGTGTATATGCTTGAAATATGAAAATAACACATGGTTTTATGGTGAAATTAGGTATGCTTAGGTTTTTGGAGAGTATTGTATTGTATTTGTTTATGTTAGCAGCTCATTCAATTTCCTGGGCTTGTTCATTCACCAAAACTGCAGTTTCTTTATTTTAAAGAAACATACAAGTTGGTGTGGAATCAACTTCAACTGGTAGCAGTGGTGGGAGGGGGGATCCTAAAGACAAAAAGGATTGTCTTCCATGCCTAACCCCCTCCATCAATTGACATGTGGCATATTGTACATCTCAAAATTTTCCAAAACTCCTTCCACCCCAAAAGTGGTATATGAATAAAGTGGGGGCGGCTTGGTCCCATCCCCCCCCACCCCCGCAACCCCAATTCTCTCACCCACCCCACTACCACCTTATGGCCCACATTAAAAAAAAAAAAAAAAAAGAAAGAAAGAAAGAAAAAAAAAAGAAAAAGATAAAAAAAAATTTTAAAAATAAAGAAAGAAAGAAAGAAGGTTCTTTCTTATATAGCTAAACATAACATCATAAAATTGGTTTATGTCGAATTTTCACGCATGCCTAAACATAAAATTGTAAATCCAATTTAACGCATGAGCTTTCACAAACTTCGGACAGAAGTAACTTAAATAACATGCAATCATACATTTAAAATACGCCAACTACTTAAAAAAATATGACATAAAACATTTACATGTTTTTTTGTTACATCGAACCAACGGACCCTTTCATACTCAAACTGAAACGTATTACTCGAGAATTTATATCCATTTTGTAATTTTTTTTTCCATTACATGTATAACAAATATGTTGATATTTAAAATTTCAATGAAAACGACTGCTTTGCTTGAAAAATGCAACTCTTCTTTATCTACTTTTCTATTACTTACGAACAACATGCGACTTGACATTGAATGTGTGTAAATTTAAATTGTTGTCTCTCAATGTCTTATTCTTTACAATATAATTCAATATTTACATTTTAAAAAAATAAATTATCATACTACTTAATTTTTTTCCTGTCATTTTTCATATTCTACCTAGATGTTGCGATATAATTTAAGTTCTGTTGAATTTCGACGGGCACTGCACTAATTGTTGTTTAATTAATTTATTGGGTTGGGTTTGAAGAAAATTGTGCCGACTCTAAATTAAATCAACAATTTTAATTAATTGTAATTAAAGTTGTTATTAATTAATTCTATTAGTCTAAATGAAATTAACAATTTTAATTTAAAATCAATTAAAATAATATTATAGTCCACCTATTATGATGCACGTAGTAGTTTAATCAAATTTATTAAATCGAGTGAAAATATTATTAAATAATACAAACATGTTAAAATCAATTATGAATTGTCATTAAATTGAATTGTATAATTTGAAACTTCCACTGATACTTTTGGAGCTAGTGTACGATTAAGGAGATATGATCTCAAATTTGAGTTTCGTCGATTTATAGAGTTAAATTTTATATTCTTTTACTCCGTTTGTTCTGTAATGATATTCAGAGCTATTCTATTACATTCTTTTATTCTAATAACTTATGCATGGAATAAACATTCTACTCTAATGTATTTAACCAAGTTGTCTTAAATATCTATTAAAATTATATTCATTATTTTTTGGAGTTTGAGCTTTATCATAATAATATGATTTTATTTTTTTAATTTTTTTTGGTTATTGTATATTGTTCATACTCTCATATTTTTTTGTTTAGTACCAAACTTTCAATTATTTACATGACCAAAAAGAGATAAAATTATGCTTTCTGCAATTCTTTTACCTTCTTTTTTCCCCCTAACTTCTCATTAGATTCAAAATAAAGTATAAGATTATTTGAAAATTACTATTAATAAAGTTCATTATATCTTTAAATAAAAATGTATGTTCATTTAAGATTATATCATCTCGATGCAAGTATATATAAAAGAAGAATGCATGGTATGCGTCTGTTTGGCTAGTGATAAAGGGGTTAATATTTGGTACTAAATATCCCGGTTTCAAATCATTCATGAACTTTAAAATCCTATTAATAATTTAAAAAATTAAAAAATAAAATAAACATCATTATCTTAATCATATCCGAGTAAATAGATATATTATTTATACAACCAATAATGAAAGAAACATAAAGAAATTTATGATAAGGTTGCGTTCTCTTTGATGCGAAAGAAAATGAGAGAAAAGAGAAAAATACCCTATAAATTCCACCCCTTTTCTCACCTTTTATCAATAATGGGGGATTTTACTCCTTAAATTGGAGATAATATTTACAACACCAAAATGGAGAGATAATATTTTCTCTCCATTGTAGTGCAAATGAAGGGTAAAAAATAGGAAATGTGAGAAAAGGTGAGAAAATGGGTGAAATTTAAAGGGTGATTTTTTCTTTTCTCTCAATTTCTTTCGCATAAAAGAGAACGCAACCTAAAGGAAAAAATATAAAATGACCATTTATATACTCTTATAAAAAATATTCTTTTGAATAAGTATATGTAATTTACACCTATTGAGACTTTTATTTGATGGTTGGATAACTATATTTGATACATGAGACGAGATATGTTATATTTAATAGCTTTGATAATAATTTTAGAGATTGATAATTGAGTATTATACATATATTTAATTGTATATTTTATAGGTTTTTATTATGCTATCTATTTACTAGGGTATGATTATGATAATGATGTTTTTTTAAGTTTTTAATTTTTGAAAAACGAAAAATGTACCGCTAAATTGTTTAATCATATTTCGATCTAGTTGTCTAGGGCTGCAAACGAGCCGAGCTACTCGGGACTTATTCGGTGCTCGATTCGGTAAAAGCTCGTTCGAGCTCAAACTCGTTAACAAACGAGCCGAGCTTCGAGCCCGAATTCGAGCTCGGTTAACTTAACGAGCCGAACCCGAGCAGTAAGGTGTTCGGCTCGTTTTGCTCGCGAACGTGTTCGGCTCGTATGTTAATCGAACATGTTCGCGAGCCTGCTCGCGAACTCTTAATCGAACCTCTAATCGAGCCTGTAAACGAGCTTTAGCATTTATGTGTAAAAAATTGTAGGTAAGAGAATTTGAATTATTGTCAAATGTTAATGAGTTAAAATTAATTTCAAATTACAACCAAAACTAATTATGGACTATACCATAATTAAAATTAAAAAAATATGTATAGATGCTTTGTTCTTTTTGGATTATATTTTGTGTTTTGAATGAATTTCATTAGGTGGATTTTTATTTGATGAAATTCATTTTAATTTAAGTTCATTTGAAGTTTTAAAAGAAAAAATTAAATACGTTTATATCATGTTTTTTAAACGAGCTCGGACTCGAGCTTTTCATGAGCCAAATTCGAGCTCAAATCCGAACCGGGCACGAGCCGAACTCGAGCCGAATTCGAGCTCAAAAATTTTAACCCGAGCGGAGCTCGAGCCCGGATTTAAAGCTCGAATCGAACTCGAACCCGAGCCCGAGCCTGTCAAATACTAAACGAGCCGAACCCGAGCAGACCAATACTCGATCAGGTTCGGCTCGTTTGCAGCCCTATAGTTGTCAATTAAATTTTGTGAGTTGTTTTGTTTTTAAGTTTTCTACACTCACCATACTAATAAGCATATACTCTTATCATTCTTGACAGTCTTCCGATAAAAATTTTAATGAATAAAATATTTAAATATAATAACCTATCTAAAAAAATAAATCTTATAAATGTCAGTTGTCACAATAAGAGTGTCCACTGCAGACAGTTGAGGGTTTTTATAATTATATACGCTAAATAACGAAAGTCAAATAAAGTGGAACGAAATTATACATGATGTTAAATTAACAAAGAATTATCTTTACGTGGGCCATAGGAGTGGGAGGTGGTAGTGGTTGGGGGTGGGTGATTGGGGGGGGGGGGGGGGGAGGGGGGGTGGCGTAGGGAAGAAGGGGGCCTAACCATAATACCATTTACTGTACATTAGTGGCATTGAAGTGGTATTGAAATTGTCACTTGTCAATTGATAAAGTGGGGGAGGCATGGAACACAAAAATGATTGTCTTTAGGATCGCCTACGCCCTGGTAGCATGTAATGATCGCCTTCGCCGCCAATAGAATTGAGTCTTGTTTCATATTTCTACATATTGTATGAATAATGATGGCAGAATGCATGCCATATTAATAAACTAATGTAAATAATAAACTAAGAAAAGACTCAAAGTCTCCTTGCTTTGTTAGGATTGCAGCAGCAGTCTCTTGGATCTGTAACGAGGTGATGGATATGGAATCCGCGTCAGGATGGAACGAAGAGTATGCTTCAGTAACTGAATTCAAACACCGTTTAGACGAAGGAGCTACTTTGGCTCACAAAGATTTAGATTTGGGATGGGCTTTTTGGATGGAAAATGAGCAGCAGCAGCAGCAGCAGCAAATCCTAACTCTGCTCCAAACCCTTCGATTCGGAGATTTCTACAGAAACCATCACATGCTACAGATTTGGGCAGTGGCGAAGGTGGAGGAAGGGCGGCGCCATCACCTCTCCGCCTCACTCCGCCCTTTTCGCGTAGGCGAACTCAACAAGGGGATTTGCTGCTACAGGAAGCTATGTAAGGGTTATGAGTATGTTGTCGACGTGGAAGGAGATCAAGAGCAGCTGCAGCTGCATCTGATTGGAGGCGTAGGGAGGGCGTACCGGAATCAGCTACCGGAGTCCACACCTGATTTGAGGCTCTACTCCACCAGTGAATTTCCGATGAGGGATGAAGCTGCACGCTGCGGTTTCAGAGCTTACATGGCACTCCCTCTGTTTGATTCCTGCTCAAATCACTGCTTCGGTGTGTTGGAGATCTTGTCCCGCTATTCTACGATGAACACAAACCTCCTCCCTGCATTGGATCAAGCACTGCAGGTAGCTTCTTATCATGCTTATATCAAACCTCATAATGTAGTATGTAATTCTCCCTCCATCCCTTGTGTGAAATCTGTGAAAGCTTTTTCAAAAAAAAAATGGTGTGTTTCGTTTGTGACGGAGGGAGTACACAGTCGAAGGAACTAATTGATGCTAAACCGAACATATATTGCATTCAGGTTGCAGGGTTGAGATCAACTCACACTTCCACTTTCACAGCAAAACTGGTAATAAATCATACCGTATCATTCATAAAACCATGCTTTCTTGCTGCGATACTCGTGCCTCATTTTTTGATTTATGGCTTTTGTCCCCTCAGTATCAGTATCAGTATAAGCAGCACCCTGAGACTGAAATCTCAGGTATGCTTGAATTTGCTATGGCGGCAGTGCCACGCCTATATCTGGCATTAGTATGGGTCCCTTGCAAGCAGTGCGCCAGCACCAACTTACGCTGCATGGAGATCGCATCTTTCATAAGTTGCAAAAGTAGGAAATTCAATCAGTGGGAAGATATTGATGAAGATGTGCATGACTATCTCCAAGCTTGTAAGCTTCACAACCTACAGACGGACGCTGCCAGTTTCCATTCAAATTTGTGTGGCCTCAGTAGTATATCTGAGAATACGTTGGCGCACTACGCTCAAAAGTCTAGGATGTCCCGTTCTTTTACTGTTTCTCTTCAAAACAGCAACCACTTGTACGTCATCCAGTTTCATCTTCTTCAACCAATACTTAGAGAAGATGCATATGGTGCTGATGATTCTGTGGACTTGCTCTTGAGGATGATGGAGGTGAACCTCAGGAGCTTTAATTTAGTGCCGGGGAAACCAAGGCAGAGTAGTGCAATCGAATGCGGACTTATCGAAAGTTTACAAGTGATGAAGTCCTACAATGAACATTTTTGGGAGTGGAACTTCACAGCACTATTGGAAACATTCGACTTGTGTTGCCTACGGCCTTCCTCCGGATTTTATCGTATGCAAGGATGGGTTTTCCGCAGGCCAGGTGGAGAAAGATTGATAGGTGAAAATGGCACACCGTTCAAGCAGAGGATAGAAGATTTTATGAAGAGAATAGCAGTTATGCCTTGGAAACATTATAAATGGATAGTACAGTTTTGGGTGCCCAAAATGGGGATGGGAGGTAGGTGTTTTCTCGGAACATCTTATCAGCCTTATGCTCTTGGCCGTCTTACCAAAGGTTTGGCTTCTTTTAGGAAAAAATGTATGAAGCATTACTATTTCGTAAACGACGAAGTTGAAGAAGAGGATCTGGGACCCCCGGGACGTGTCTTCAAGAACAGGCACCCTGAATTCACCCCTGATCTCTTCTGCTATACTCAAAAGGAATTCCATCTCAGAAACTATGCATTGCGTTGTTTTGGTCAAGGATATTTTGCTTTGCCAATTTTCGACGATGAACACAACCACAAGTGTGTTGGTGTGCTAGAGTTCCTAGGATTTCAGTATTCTGACCTTGAAGACATTGGAAGAGCACTGCAGGTATGTTGTTCTTCTGAATTTTGACATCTGATAATATAAATTCTATGTAAAAACAATCTCCACTTTTATGCAGGCAGCAAAACTGTGTTCAACACACATTGACTTCCGCTCAAGATTCATTATAGATGAACAATTCTCAGCAAATGAACAAGCTGTGAATGTAAGCCTCTTCTTATGCTTTGAGTTAATTTTATTAAAAAATATTATAATCAAGCACGTACCAGATCACTTGTATGAGTATGCTTATGCTTCTAAAGTAATACGTTCAATTTGTACCAGAGTATCGACTACAGGAAAGAAGCACTAGGTGAACTCCGCAATGCCCTTCTACGAATGAGAATTGACATTCCCCAGTTTTACATGGCAAATGTCTGGGTCCTATCTGGGGAATGTGTTACTAGTACTACTAGTAATTCAAGTTGCATGGAACTTGCATTGTGTTCTAACCAATTAGAGAAATTCATGCCCACGGATCAAGTTCATTGGATTCACGTGCAGAAGAAAAAAGGGATGGTTGGGATGGTATTGGCATCCGAAGACAAATCATGCTTCTGTCGAAATTTATGTGAGTTTAGCATTGCTGATCATCCCTTATCACACTATGACAGGAATGATAGACGTGATGCTTGTTTTACGATTTGTTTGCAAAGTGTGCACGCCAATGAGCTTCTTTATCTTCTTGAATGCTATCTCTACCAAGGGCCTGCAACGTATGAATATGTTAGATCATTCTTGAACTCTCTGTTGCCACTGATGAAGCATGAACTCAAATCATTCAAGATGGCATCTGGGAATGAACTAGGGGAAGGATTGGTGGTTGAAGTTATCGAATTTTGTGATGCAAACAAACTTTACTCTTCTGAATCAGAGCAGGCCACTGAGAACCCGATCAAATTTAAAAGTGTGCAATACAGTCAGCAGGAGCATCAGCATGCTGGAGAACAGCTGACAGACGAAGCATGCAGTGATGCTGCTTCATGCTCCAACAGAAGAGAGAGAGGTAAAAGGAAAACGGATCTCAATCATAGCTTAGAGGTACTCGGGGCACATTTTGGAAAGAAGCTGACAGATGTTGAGGAAGAGCTTGGCAGTGAGTATAAACAACATTTGTAGCTTAAGTTTTCTTGTAAGTAAATATATCCAATACTAACATGTCTGGGATTCTTCTCCCCCTTCTTACAGTCGGAAAATCAACAATAAAGCGAGCATGCAGGGGTTATGGCATTGATAGGTGGCCAAGCAGCAAAAAGAGTCTTTCTGTCTTTGAAAAAGACTGTGCCATCGGCTTTCAACAAGATATGCTGCCATCGTCGGGCAGCTGTCAACCATTTGATGCATCTCTCCATCTGATTGTGAAACATACTAAAAAAGAAGAGAAGGTTATGATAAAGCTGAAATATGAAGAGGATATTATAAAATTTGAGTTATATCTCTCCTTGGGATTGGCAAACCTTATGGAAGCCGTGGCAAAAAGAATAAATCTGGAGATGGGTACTTTCAAGTTGAAATATTTGGATGAAGATGGTGATGATATCTTATTAGCCAATGATGATGACTTGCAGCTTTGTCGGAAAAGTCAGATAACAATGGGCAGGCCTTATATACGACTCCTCGTTTGCTGATAACTTCTCTATCAAGGCTTCATCCATCATTGCCTCGATTCCTGTTAGCGGAGGGGTGGGGAGTTGGAACGTCAGGATGCTGCTGATCCGGACCGTCTGTATTCAGATGTGAGTCAGTTCGGTATGCTGGTTCTGGATCACGTTCCTTGTATGATCAACGTATCAGATGTTTCTGTTGAGGCAACACATGGTCAAAGGAGAGCCGAATGTTTATGTTTGCAGAACTGATAGTCGAGGAGGAGCTATGTTCGTCATTGGATAATTTCATGATGTTTATTGGCATCGTCACTCGTTTGCAGCAATGGCATCCGAGTTTCCTGAGATGAACCCAGCACCATTTACTTAGGTGATGCCGAGGTACCGCTCCTTTGATAAGCAAGAAATTGATTTTTTTTCATTACTAGAATGTGTACCTCTGCCATGCTTTAAGCTTTTTCTGTTTATGATCATACTCTAGTCACTTGTTACATTTATACTTTCTGTGTTTGGCCTAAGTTTTACCATCTACAAGGCTATTTCGTTGGGACGGAGGGAGTGCCCGTGTATAATGGTTGATAGTATACAGAGAGAACCAATTGTCAACAAAAATAGAATGAGAAATCAACAATTAATTCAAATACCTAAATCCACAACAAAACAGATGAACTAAGTACACAGAATGAAACTTCAAAGTATGAATTAATATTTTGTTCAACCCAGTTACATAAACTCAATATTGTGTATTTTTTTCAATTTTGTTTCTACATTTCCATTTGTGGTGAACAAATTGCATACTAATGTTTGGCCAGAACTGAATTCACTGGAAGTACCTTGCCCAGTTTGGAGCTAGAACAGTAGCAGCTAAGCACACTGTCAAAAATGCTGTAAATGTATAGGAGAGGGTTGGAACTTGAATCGCCACGCGATGCTAGAGAGACTGGTTGGATCTCTCTGCCTAAGCCTCCTCCTACTTATTATTCAATTTCTTCTTCTTACTCTTCTTCTACTTCTACCACTGTAACAATATTCAAGCTTTTGTTGCGGAATGAAATGGTTTGAACTAAATTAAAGCCAAGCAGTCAAGGTAAATTCATTCTTTTTCCTTAATGCTTTCGTATTATGCCGTTCTATACTGATCTAGTTCGATTAAAGGAATAGATAGGAAAATGCTGGGATATTAGATTAAGAGGATTGTTGAAAAATTATCATGATAGAATTGGATCATACCGTGAGTTATTGAATCCGAATTTGGGGAAGAGTAGTGCTATGAATTCATCTAGTTGCTTGCTGTAGTACTTCCTCCACTGCTTGCACAATGCAACTGGAACAAACACTATTATTAGTCCAGTTCCGAATCCCAAAGCCGTAATTATCAATTGCCAATCGTATTCTCTCTTGTTCAAGCTTGCTGGTGAATTTTCCGCAGGTGGATTGGAGTCGCAGATTGTGTTCGAGGGAAATCCGCACAGCTCTGGATTTCCTTCGAAGCTTGATGCCGAAAAGGTTTGAAGCTGGGCACCTTCAGGGATCTTTCCAACTAGCATATTGTATGATAAATTCAAAAACGAGAGGAAGTTCAGAGTTGCGAGCTCTTGTGGTATTCTCCCTCTCAGCTGGTTGACAGAAAGGTCCAGTGATCCAAGCTGTTTCAGGTTTCCAATGGAGCTTGGAATCGCACCTGAGAAAGAGTTGTGTGATAAGTTGAGAACATAGAGTGAGCTGAGATCTTCAAGTGTTTGTGGTATTTCCCCACTGAAATTATTACAAGAGAAATCAATAGCGGTGAAGACTGTCAAAATCTTGACGAGCTCCCACGCTAGGCCTTTCATAGTAACTGTCACCGCATCCTGGTAGTAGAAGTTATTCAGGTCCAGAAACTCAAACCGTATGTGGTCTCCCCTCAACTGTGTGCCATTGTCTGTCATCATACCTCTCCAACTTCCGATGCTACGTGGACTTATCTCGCCATTGAAGTTATTCACAGCTAAATCAATGATTTGAAGAATTGGCCAGGTCCCGTTGACCTCAGAACAGCTGATATCCCCATAAAGTTTGTTGTTGCGAAGAACAAGAACACGCAAGCTGGAAGAACTCTTCAGCCAGCATGGAAATGTGCCTTCAATGTTGTTGTTTCCTATGTTGACAACTTCTAGAGATTTGCAGTTGGCCATGGATGCTGGAATTGTCCCTCCTAGATTGTTGCTGCTCAGGTCCAAAGTTTTTAAACTACAGTTTTCGTTGAATGTGTCTGGTATGGTGCCTCTAATATCATTCCTCCTCATATTTAACACTCCAAGACTATTGGTCACATTTCCTAGGAGGCAAGGTGGTATACTACCACTAAGAAAGTTGTCCGACAAGTCAAGAACTTTAAGGTAAACTGCATAGCAGAGAGATGCAGGTATTGTTCCAGAAAGGCTATTGTTTGCAAGAGAGAGAAACACAGTATAAGAAGTGGAGTTGAAGATGTTAACTGGAATGGGTTGTTGGAAGTTATTGCTGGAGTAATCTACATAGACAGCTGATTCTGAGGGCAATGGAAGCTCGCCTTGAAGTCTGTTTGAGTGCAAGTCCAGCACTCCAAGAAATGGAGGGATGGCAAAAGGCATTTGGATACCCACAAGGAGGTTAGAAGAAAGATTCAAATGGACAAGTGCTCCACCTCCAATACTCCAAATCCAGCTAGGTATATCTCCAGCAATTTGGTTTTTTGAGAGGTCCAAAAATATAAGTTTGGATTGGCTTCTCAGATCTGGAAAAGTGTACAATTTGCAAGAAGCTAGGTTTAACCTGCTCAACTGGGGCATCCGTAACAAACTTGAATTGCTCGTATCGACAGACAAGTTGTTGTATCCAAGATCAAATCTTGTGAGGTTGGGAAGGCTTTGAATCTTTTCCAGCTTTAAGGTTCCATTGAAGAGGTTTGAATATAGTGATAGAACACTCAACCCCTCAAGTTTGAAAAGAGACTCTGGAATGGACCCTTTAAGCCTGTTACTGCTCAAATCTACTGTATCCAGGGAAGAAGGATTTGGAATGGGAAATTCATCAATTTGGCCACTGAATTTGTTGCTGAATAGCTGAAGACTGTGCAGTGAAGGGAGGCCAAACAGGGAAGAAGGAATGCTCCCATTCAATGTATTGAAGCCTAAATTTATGTATGCAAGACTAGAGAGACCTTTAAATTGCTTGGAAGACAATGAACCCGTTAGCGAATTTCGACTGAGGTCTAGGTAGATAAGCTTCCTAGACATGCTAAAAGAGGGTACTGAACCCCCGAAATAGTTCCATGAGAAATCCATGTGGACTAGCTCTGTGAGATTAGAAAGGGTAGCCGGAATCGATCCGGTGAAGTTGCCATTGGAAAGGTCTATCTTTGAGAACATTTTAAGATTTCCTATTGAATCTGGCAACCAACCTGAGAAATTGGTGTAGCTAAGCACCAGAGTCCCTAAAGAACTGCTCAATGGCAACTCTGGTATGGCGCCATGCAGGTACTTATTGGTGGACAAGTCCAAAGTCTGTAGAGTTGTTAGCTGAAAGATTTTATCTGGAAAGGTACCTTGCAGAAAGCAATTTCCCATAGTCAAAGTGGTCAAATTTGAAAAGTCTGCGATGAATTCTGGCACTGATGTTGAAAGATTGTTCCCATCAAGACGGAGAACTGAGAGGGAACGAAGCTCTGCAAGAGAAGAGTCAAGAGGGCCTGATAAATCACAGCTCCGCAGGCTCAAAGTCGTGATGTTGGGCAAAGAAGAAGACAATGCTTGGCACCATTCACTTCTTTGAGAAGAAATGTTGACATTGTCAAGATAAAGTTGTCTGAGCCTCGGAAGATTCTGAAGAAGCTGCTGCAAAGTTTGGTTTCTCAAGTTTCAGAGGCTGAGCTCCTCTAAACAAGGTGGAGAGATCAAGAACTATCAGGCTACTCAACGTTGAAACTTCGGTCGGAACCTGTCCGCCAAAACCAGCATTTGACAAACTCAGGTATGACAAATTAGTCAGATTCTGAAGCCCCTTTGGAATCCCAGCTCCGTCGAAGAGGTTGAAAGCCAAATTCAGTTTTTTAAGATATTGAAGTCTGAAAAGAGCAGAAGAGTTCTCGATCCCTCCTGATATCGCCTCTAACTCGAGGTTCAAACTGATCACATGTCCCGCTCCATTGCAATCCACCCCATCCCACTTGCAGCAGTCATCACTCCGGTTCCAATTCACCAGCTTCGTCGAAGAAGCCGGATCGAAAACAAGTCTACTCCTCAAGTTCAGCAATAGGAACCTTTGATCATCAAGGCATTGAGTTGAAACCTCAGCAGAAAACAGAATTTGGATCAAGGATATCAAAAGTAACCATGAAAGGCACTGTATTCTCATTTGAGCTGAAAGGCGGAATCAAAGACTTCAGAGTTGAGGTTGTGAAAAGCAGACTAATGGGAAGGAGTGAGTACATTCCTTTGTCGGAAGGAAAAAAAATATCATTTCCTTTATTGACTTAGTCTTCTCATACTGTGCTGAAGGTTTCTTAGCTCTTTCCCTACTTTGAAGTCCCGTGGGAATTTGAGTGTTCACACCCAAATTCAAGACCTTGGAGCTTCTCTGTATTGATAAGCAGTAATTGCTTGGTTATTTCTCATGATAAATTAAGCCTCATTGCAAAATACTATACTATCACGTGCCGTTAATACGCATATAATATTGTTTGATGTGAAGTAATAGTGTTGAAATAGGAGTTGATTAAAATTGGCGTTAAACTTCCATCTCATTAAATTAGCAACATTTGTCATTTTGGTCTATCTCATTTGTTACACATTTCCTAAAATGGTAAAAAATACTTGGTTGTAATTAACTCTCTCTCATTATAGTTAATTATAGTCACACATTATTTCTTTATTGGTACTAGTGCCATTTTGAAATGTTGTTTATTTAGTGAGATAGATGTAGTACTGTATTGCATACATACATGAAGAGGAAAGTGCAGGTCAATCCCCTAAGTCAGTTTCTTCCTTTAGTAGGGAGCTGATGATAACATGCACTTCTTCATCTGAAATTTGGAGGCGCAGCGGCAGCATAGCTAACAAGCCGGTATGGATTGTGCATACGAGAAGCGCGTGCTATCAATCATAAGAGGAAGAGAGGGATGGGACGACAAGTATTCTTCGGTAGAGGAATTCAAACACCATTTAAATGAAGGCGTTCTGGCGCACGAGAAATCAGGAGGGGGATGGGTTTTCTGGAGGGAAAGTGAGAGACAGATGCAGCACCAAAACCAAATCAAAACTCTGCTTTGTCACTTTGAACCCAAGTATTGGATGGATTGTATAGTACAGTATTGGGGAGTAATGGAAGTGGAGGAGGGTGGGCAATGGCATCATTACCTCTCCACCTCACACCACCCTTTTCGTGCTGGCAAGCTCGGGAAGGGGATTTGTCGGTACAGAAAGCTCTGTACGGATCATGTCTATGTTGTTGACATGGAGGAACTAAGAGGAGATGATCAGGAGCAGCTGATTGGAGGTGTTGGGAGGGCGTACCGGAACAAACAGCCCGAGTCCACACCTGATCTCAGGCTCTACTCTGCCAATCAATATCCAATGAGGGATGAAGCCGCGCGCTGCGGCTTCAGGAATTACATGGCGCTGCCTCTGTTCGATTTCCATACAAATCAATGCTATGGTGTGTTGGAGCTCTTATTTCGTGGACTTGATTTGCAATCTATTCCAGCTTTCTTATTGGATGAAGCACTACAGGTTTGTTAGTAATTCTCAAAGGAATCTGACAATATCCTATTGTTTTACCATGTCCAAACATGTACCTCAATCTTAATTAGTACTCATCACATTCAGGTCACAGGATTGAGAACCACTCACTCCTTCGTTCCTCATATTGGTCCAAGGGTAAAGACATCGTAGCTGCATTGGCCTCCGATTATATCATTGGTAACTTTCATTCTCCCAACACGAAAAATCCTCAAATGTTTATCTTTGGCTGTTTTGCCGTTTCAGTATGTGCCGAGACCTAGGCGAGACATCACAGACATGCTTGAATTAGCTGTGAAGACAGTCCCACGACTATATTATGCACAAGTTTGGATCCCTTGCAAGCAATGTGTTAACATGACTACCAACTCGTGCTGCATGAAAAGAGCATCTTCCCATACTTCTCAACCATTATCCTCTTCGTGTGAACGTAATATATATGACTATGATAGGGCTTGTTATTTTCACAATAACTTATTAGATCTTCGAAGCTTCAGTTCAAGTCTATGTGATCTCAATATATCTAAGAATCCATTAGCACACTATGCACAAAGGTTTGGGATGTACCATCCCTTTGCAATTTCTCTACAAAGCCTCGACGACCCCAATCTCTTGTACCTACTTGTTTTCTTTTTCCAGTCAAAATTTAGAGAAGATGCTTATGTCGGTGATGATTCTCTACACTTGCTCTTGGGGATGATAGAGGTGAATCTCATGAAAAGCTTTAAGTTTGAGCCAGAGTTACTACTTTTAAAAGAAATCCTGGTTCAATCAAGGCAGCCTAATGCAGTCGAATGCGGATCCATTGATAGTTTAGATGTGATCTACTCCTACAAGCAATTTTTGTCAGAGTCAAACTTCATGGCATGCTTGGAGACAGTCGACTCTTGCTGCCTACGACCCTCCTTGGAGAATCATAGTGAAGGATGGGTTTTCTGCTGGTCAGGTGGAGAAACATTACCCGAGAATAATGTTCATAGAAACCCACTACTCGTTCCCGTGGTTATCAAGGAGAAGTTAAAAACTTTTATGAAGAATATAGCACTTAATGTGTGTACAGGCTATTGGATAATACAGTTTTGGGAGCCAACGATGGTGGGGGAAAGGCATTATTTACGTACCTGGAATCAGCCTTATGCTGTTGGTTGTCTTGCGAAAGGTATAGCTTCTTTTAGGAAGAAGTGTATGAGACATTCCTATTATGTGGACGACGAAGCAAAAGATGATGAATTAGGTCCCCCTGGGCGTGTCTTCAGAAATGGGCACATTGAAATCTCCCCTGACCTCTCGTGTTACACTAGAGATGAATTTCCAGTCAGAAATTACGCAATGCATTGTTGCAGTCGAGGAGGCTATTTTGCTCTACCCATATTGGACGATGAACACAATCACTTGACTGTTGGTGTGCTGGAGTTCATAGGATTTTCATATACTCACCTGGAAATGTTTGGAACAGAACTCAAGGTACGGTTTCTTCCAAATCCTGATACCTGATTATATAAATGTAATGTGAAAATAATGTCTTCCATCCCACGCAGGCAGCAAAGCTGTGCTCAACTCACGTTGGCATGCAACCGAGATTCTTAGAACAACCTGACAATGTAAATCTCTTGTTATGCTCTCATCAAAGCTTTAAAGTTGTGATTATATCACAACATGCCTATTATTATTATATATGTATATACCAGCTTACACACATCAATCTGTTTCCGACAGAGTATGTTCAGATTGGACCAGGCTCTCTCTTGCAAGAAAGCAGCACTGGCTGAACTATGCAACACCCTTCGACTGATTAACCGTCATAACATTCCCCAACTTCATGTGGCAAACGTTTGGGTCCCTAATGAAGAATGTGTTTAGTGCTACTACTGATATGTGTTGCTTGGAAGTGGTATTATCCACTACATGTTATCAGAACTTTAAACCTGCATATCAAGTTAATTGGATTCACATTCAAAACAGAAAAGGGATGGTTGGGATGGTATTGGCATCTGAAAATAAATCTTGTTTTTGTCGAAATTTAAGTGAATTTGGCATAGCTGATCAGCCCCTATCACACTATCAAATGAGCGATAGGTGTAATGTTTGCTTTGCTATCTGTTTGCTAAGTTCACACACCGGTGACCTTCTTTATGTTCTTGAATTTCTTCTCGATCAAGGTCCTCCAACATATGAATATCTACTGTCCTTCTTGAACTTTCTACTGCCAATAATGAAGCATGAACTGAAATCTTTTAAGATGGCATCTGGGAAACAGCTAGGAGAGGAATTGGTGGTCGAAATGATCACATTTTCTGATGCAAACGTACTTGATTTCTCCGGATCAGAGGAGGAAAATATGTTTCCTATACAATTCAAGAGTGTCAAATACATACAGAAGGAGCATCAACATACTCAAGAACAACATATAGAAGAATGCAGTGTTGTTGCTTCATGCTCCAAGGCAAGATCGAAAGGGAAAAGGAAAACCAGTCCCAATCTTAGCCTAGAGGTTCTTAAGTCACAGTTTGGGAAGAAGCTAAAAGATGTTGCAGAAGAGCTTGGAGGTGAGTATAAACAACAGTTATAGCTCAACTTTTCTTGAATCTAAATACATTGGAAACTTTGTTTGTTTTGTTTTTCTTACAGTTGGAAAATCAACAATAAAGCGTGCATGTAGAGGTTACGGCATTGATAGGTGGCCATGTAACAAAAAGGATGCATCTCGCCTTACAAAAGAATTTGCCGAAGCCTCTCAACAAGATATGCTGCCATCAACCAGCAACGTTCAACCACTGGATGCATCTCTCCATCTGAATGTGCCACATACTATCACAGAAGAGAAGGTGACGGTAAAGGTGAAATACGAGGAGGATATTATAAAATTTGAGATATACCTCTCCTTGGGATTGGGAAAGCTTAAGGAGGCAGTGGCAGAAAAAATAAATCTGGAGATGGGTACTTACAAGTTGAAATATAAGGATGAAGATGGTGATGAGATCTTATTGGCCAATGATGATGACTTGCAACTTTGTCGGAAGAGTCAGATAACGATCGGCGGCAGGTCTTATATCGAGCTCATCGTCCGCAACTAGCTTCTCTATCAGGACTTGGGAGTTGAAATTGGGATGTTGCTCCCCTGCCGTCTGCAGAATTGATGGCTGGCCGAGTACAACTGGAGCTGTGTTTGAGTATGTGTGTGTATGATTCTCTTTATATGGTTTGAGATGAATTTGTTTTGAGTTTGTGTTTGTATGATTCTCTTTTTATATGGTTTGAGATGAATTTGTTTCAGAATTAGTACATGCAAAGCTACCATATAAATTCTAAGCCTCTGAAAGATGATATAATTCTGCAAATCAAAATTCTAACAATTTCATTTCATTCTCACAAAAACAAAACAAATAAACTGGAAAATAAATTCTGCATGATGTTGATCCGTTCTAGATCATTCTCAGGCAAATCCAACAAACGAAACCAGGGATTTAAAGGGATTCATTAAAACAGATTACTATCGATTCGATTTTCTAAAACGTAAATAGGGATTCAGAAAATGAGTTTGCAATCGTAAGTGCATTCATAGACAGCAGCTAAGGCCTTACTCATATTACAGTTCATTCCGTTGTTAAGCACTATTTCTGCACACTAAATTAGTTGCTTCCAATCGAAGAAAAGAAGAATTTCTAACGAATCCAAACGCAACAATCATCACAAACACATCACATCAAACAAAAATCTGGGAAACATTAAGCGAAAAAAACAACAAAAAATATTAAACAAAAATCTGAATTGATTAAATAGGAAATCCCAAAAGATGAGGTTCAGAAGAGTCATAACCCACTATTACAAAACAAAATTCGATAAAACTGGAAAAGCGTTGAACGAAACGAAACGAAACGAAACCCTAAAGAGTGAGACGCTGCGAATTGGGGGAGACAAAGACTACTTGGATCGCTGCCTCATCTTTCGGCGCTTCCTCTTCAATCTCCTCATGCGCTTCTTCTTCCACTGTTACACAACACCACCAATTCAATCATACAATCATTCTGGTATTACACACAAAGATTACAACAGCAGAGATTACAACAGACTAAGAATGAAGAGCTAATCAAGATATCTAACCTTAGCTCGCATGGTTGAAACCGAAGCTAATAATCGGAATTTGACCATGCATACTGCAATCTGTACAACATTTCTTGAGATTTTTAAAAACCAACAATGTTTTTTGTAAATGCCTACCAGGAACACATACACAAGAAGCATTTGTTATCACACATACTAATCATTTCAATCTGTCATCTACACATCAATCTGAGGGAACACTGGACTGCTCGCTTCCATTGATACATCGTCACATGCCAAACTTTTGAGAGGCTCAAAGTCGGTAACACTCTACTGGAATGAGGTAAATCTTACTTTTTTTTGCAGTATTAAAACAATAATCCTTGCATACCAAGTTAATTCTTGAACCATAAATTACAGACAAACCATACTTCTCTTAACTCACTTCAAATATGCCCCCCATCAAGCACGTACCACAACTTTCAATCATCGTACAATTTCTTTCTTTCGCATTTTCAAGAGTAGATTTATATCTGTTCGAGTTATGAAGAAAAGTAGGCAAATCCATAATCAATAATCTTGCATTACTGCTGTTCACTTTCCAGTACATATATATAGTAGGGAAGATAAAGGCAAAGTCGTGTTTGAGAAAACACGACTTGCTAACGGAAACAAACCCTAAAGGATCTAAGCCGAACACGTGGCTATAGATCTAACGGCTAGCATTTAAACTAAGCAAAAGGTAAGCAGTTCGATTCCTAACAGCAGCAAAATAAAATAAACACAATAAAACATCATCTTCTCCAACTTCAATCCATTCCACGCTCCACTTCATGCAAGCAAGCTTCAATATCTTCAACACCCCCCCTCAAGATGGAGCTGATGGAGATCCAACAGCCCCATCTTGGACAGAAGAGTATGAAAACGAGGTCCTGGTAACGCTTTTGTGAAAAAATCTGCAAGTTGAGCTGCAGAGGAAACTGCAGTAGGCAAAACAAAACCTGAAATGTACTTCTCTCCGGTAACATGACAATCTATGTCAACATGCTTCGTCCTCTCATGGAAGACATGATTTTGGGTAATTTGTATAGCAGCATGATTATCACAATGAAGTGATATAGGAAGAGGAGCAGAGATGTGAAACTCCTTGAGTAGATGATAGATCCAGACAAGCTCACGAGTTGTGGTTGCCAAAGCTCTATATTCTGCCTCTGTGGAAGAGGAAGAAACAGTGGACTGCTTCTTGCACTTCCAAGATATAAGACTTGAACCCAAGTTAGAGATTTCCTGGATTCTGTACAAGTTCCCCAATCAGCATCTGAGAATCCTTGCAATTCAAACTTAGCTGTGGATGAGTAAAAGACTCCTAGAGATGGTGATCCTTTCAGATACTTAAGGACATGCATAGCTGCATTCCAGTGTACACGAGTAGGGGAGGCCATGAATTGACTTAGCTGCTGTGTTGAATGGGAGATATCAGGCCTGGTGAGATTAAGGTATAGAAGTTGTCCTACCAGCTTCCTATATTCCTCAGGGTGATCTAGAAGTGGTTCATCACCCTGGCTTAAAGAAAGACCTCCAGGAAAAGGTGTAGCAGCAGGTTTGCAACACAGCATTCCATGGGAAGTGAGTATGTCTAACACATATTTCCTCTGACAAAGAGATGTACCAGCTTCACCTCTCACAATTTCCATTCCAAGAAAGTACTTAGCAGGTCCAAGATCCTTAATGGTGAAAGCATCATGGAGTGATGCTTTCAAAGATGTAATGAGTTCAAGTGTAGGACTGGACACTATCACATCATCCACATATACAAGAAGACAGACAAAAGTATTACCTGATCCTTTAGTAAAAAGACAGGGATCATGTTGTGAAGCACAGAATCCCAAAGAAGAAATAAATCTGGAAAATTCAGCATTCCATTCTCTTGAGGCCTGCTTAAGACCATAAAGGCTTTTCACCAACCTACAGACTTGGCCATTAGGAACCCCTTGCAAACCAGGTGGAGGGATCATGTATATCTCATCCCTAAGATAACCATGCAAAAATGCATTATTCACATCCAATTGATGTAATGGCCAACCCATAGCAGTAACAACAGCAATAAACATCTTGACTGTAACCAAGTTTGCAACAGGGGAGAAAACCTCATGATAGTCAATTCCTGATTCTTGAGTATATCCCTTAGCCACAAGCCGTGCCTTGTGTCTTTCAACACTTCCATCTGCTCTGAGTTTGGTTTTGAAGATCCACTTGCAACCAATAGGGCCTTTTATTAGGAGGAAGATCAGTGAGATACCAAGTCTGATTGTTCTGTAGAGCTCCTAATTCAACATTGATAGCATCAATCCAGTGTGAGTGTTGACATGCTTCCTTAAAGGTTTTGGGTTCTGTTATCATGGTAAGATTGAACAAATAAGAGATGTGTGGTTTTGCAAGGGAGGCATTGATAATGTATGGGAAGGTGGGTGGTGCAACCCCAGTACTCAAAGTAATGGGCAGGGTAGTAGAGACATTACCCACATAATCCTTCATCCACACTGGTGGATTTCTGTCTCTAGAGCTCCTTCTAAGTATCTGAATTTCATTATTTGTCTCTTCAGGAGTAGCACTACTGGTTTCAGCATGCATTTGTGACTCAGTTTGAGAGATGGGAGGTTCTGGGGTATCATCAGTAGGATTTTTGAATGGATATTTGTGAGGAACAAAATGAACATCTCTAGAGATGAAAGTTTTATGAGATTCCAGATCAAATAAAACATATCCTTTATGTCCTGAATCATATCCTATGAATACAGACTTTATGCTTCTAGAAGTGAATTTACCTGTGTATGGTGATAGATTTGCAGCATAAACAAGGCATCCAAAAGGCTTGGCCATCTCATAAGATGGTGGGTTACTAAACAAGACTTCATGAGGT
Organism: Thymus mandschuricus; assembly: GCA_029379335.1. Taxonomy (NCBI): domain Eukaryota; kingdom Viridiplantae; phylum Streptophyta; class Magnoliopsida; order Lamiales; family Lamiaceae; genus Thymus; species Thymus mandschuricus. Next base: position 214,375 of record CM057078.1, read on the forward strand.
GTTTTCCAGTTCAACACCTGTGAGGGAAGCCTGTTAATAACCCAAGTTGCAGTAAGAATTGAGAAAGGCCAGAACCTAATTGGAAGACCACTGTTAAAAATCATAGCCCTTGCTGAATTGAGCAACATTCTATGTCTTCGTTCTACAATTCCATTCTGCTGTGGAGTGTAGACACAAGACTTCTGATGTAGAATTCCAAGTGAAGAGAACAAATGCAGAACTCTTGAATTCACAAATTCGGTTCCATTATCTGATCTGAAATACTTCACTGTTCTATTGAAATGGTTTCTGACCATTGCTAGATAAGATTCCAATACAGAACACACTTGATCTTTTGATTGCATCACATAAGTCCATATATTCCTACTGTGATCTTCTACCAATGTGAGCACAAATTTAGCATTGCATAGATTTTCATCCCCATAAGGTCCCCACACATCACCATGCACGATTTCAAATGGTACTTCTAACCTTCTGTGAAGTGTAGGGAATGGATCTCTGGTTTGCTTTGCCTTATAGCAAACTTCACAATTCTCTAGTACCTGCAAAGCATCCCTATGGAATGGTGTTCCTGCAATTTTCATATGAGACATAGCAGTAATAGAAGGATGCCCCAGATACACATGCCAATCTTCCACAGTCATGTCATGAGGATTATAGAAGCTAAGATAATGCTTCTCTGAAGCACTATCCAACACATACAGGTTTCCAACCATCTTTCCAATTCCTATAACCTTCTCTGTGTTTCCCTTCTGAATCAAGCAATGTGTGGGGTGAAAGACACACCTCACATCCAAAGATTTTGCCAATTGAGGAACTGAAAGCAAGTTATGTGTGAACCCTGGCACATAGAGGACATGATCCAATATAATATCAGCATTCAATCTCACTTTCCCTGCCTGAGACACTGTCTTTGAAGTTCCATCAGGTAAATAGATAATGGTAGGTGCATCCATTTGATAAGTGGTATACATAAGCTCTGGATTAGCACAAATATGTGTGCAGGCACCAGAATCAATAACCCAATCTGACAATTCCATACTTGGAAGCACTGAAAAGGCATAATGTCCTTCAAAGGGATTAGGCTTACTTGTTGAATCATGCAACATATTAGCTTCTGCCTTTGAAGGTGCACTTACTCCAGTTTGTTGAGGTTGGAAGAATTGGCTCATGCATTTCCTTAGCTCATTTTGTATCAGTGTGCTCATGTCATTGCTGGTATCCTTTTGCACTCCATCTCTTCCAGCTCCATCATTTGGTGTAGTGGTTTCTGCAAAGTTCACTCTGTATTGACCTTGTCCCTTCTGTTCTTTCAATTTCTTGAACCAATCTGGTACTCCATGTAGTTTGAAGCACTCATCCCTTTCATGTCCCATTTCTTGGCAGTAACTGCACTTTTGTTTTCTTTTCTCCTCCTTGCTGATTCTTTTCTAAGGACCTTGAAACTGCTTCTGATAAGGTGGTTTTTGATCTGCATTAGGTGATGTTCCTCCATAGCTCTGTTTATTGACATTCATTGTCATGACTCCTTTGACTTCTTGAGACTGATCATTCAGTTGTTTATGGTCCTCAACTTGCACCACCATGGCATAAGCTTGATCAAGTGAAGGCCATGGTTGCTACAACAATATCTGAGTCTTGGTGTGTTCATAAACATCATTCAATCCAGCTAAAAAGGCCACCAATCTCAGCTGTTCTTGCCTCTGCACACTCTTCCCTTTGGCTTGACAGACACAATCAAGTGGAGGCAACAACATATCCATTTCATCCCAATAGGCATTAAGTTGATTAAAGTACATGAACACACTCTGATTTCCTTGCCTAAAAGAGTATACATCTCTATGCAGTTTCAAGATTTTAGAACCATTCTTAGTACCAAATCTATTCACCAAAGCTGACCAAAGCTTCTCACTATTATCAATATTAGAAAATGCATCAACAAACTCCTTTGAAATAGAGTTTGTTATCCAGGTAGACACCAGATAATCCACATTCAACCATCGTTTGTAATAAACAGATTCAGGGTTGGGTTCACGAAAAGTACCATCTATCAGTTCCATTTTGCTTCTTGCAGCTAGAGCCCTTTTGATGCCTTTGCTCCAGTTGAGGAAGTTCGAACCAGTAAGTGGAGCTGACACCAGTTGAATACCACTGTGATCGGTGACTGCAACGAGCAGGATTTCCTCTATCTGTCGTATTTTGAGGCCAGACTCTGGATCCACCTTGTTAGCTTGCTCTTCATCTTTAGATCTACGCTTGATTTCTTCATCATTTTCGTCGAAAGTTTCATCGTTGTTATCCTCTTTCGCCATAGAATATGATAGTAGGAAAAAGAAAGGAACTTGACGAGAAAAATATGATCAGAACCTGGCTCTGATTACCATGTTCGAGTTATGAAGAAAAGTAGGCAAATCCATAATCAATAATCTTGCATTACTGCTGTTCACTTTCCAGTACATATATATAGTAGGGAAGATAAAGGCAAAGTCGTGTTTGAGAAAACACGACTTGCTAACGGAAACAAACCCTAAAGGATCTAAGCCGAACATGTGGCTATAGATCTAACGGCTAGCATTTAAACTAAGCAAAAGGTAAGCAGTTCGATTCCTAACAGCAGCAAAATAAAATAAACACAATAAAACATCATCTTCTCCAACTTCAATCCATTCCACGCTCCACTCCATGCAAGCAAGCTTCAATATCTTCAACAATATCCCATACATTAAAAATCAGTTTCTTACCTGGCTGATCTATTCGGTTCGGTAAGTATCTTTGCAGATGTTCCAGCAGATCTCACTAGCTTCCCACCTTGCCCAGGACGGAGTTCAATGTTGTGAATCTGCATCCCGATTCGCATATTTGACAGAGGCATACAGCTCCCAATTTGAGAGCTAATGTCAAGAGTGAACATTTCATTCATCATGGACTTCAACGAGGGCACTTCTTTGGATTCCACTATCTCAGCACCTACAAATCAATAATTCACAATACCAATAAATCTATCAACCTAAATACGAACAATCTGTTTTCAAACCACATAACAATTAATTTTCTAGGCTATAAAACCTTATGCAATTCGTTGGGAAAGGAAAATCACAAATCTTAGCTCCAGGATTCAATATTTTTCTACTATTTCCATCAATCAACTCTGCTTTCGATCAAAATTTAAGCCATCTTACGCTCAAATTCATAAGCTCATATCCAGAATTTAAGCCAAAAAACAGCCGGATTAAAGCAATGAAGATTGTTGATAAAAGAGTAATGCAAGAATAGGGCATATAAGAAACGTTTACCAGTCGAAAGTGAACGAGAAGAGAGGGGAGGTGACAACGCGAGCTCTACAGAGAGCCATTTTTTCTGTTCTCGTCATCAAATCAACTCAGATGAACTGGGTTTATGCAATGTGAAGGTTTAAACAATCCATTAAAACGAGGTCGTTTCACGTTCTTTCCCTTTCATTTACTTTTTGTTTGCCAATGATTTTGGTCCAACATTCGGGCTTTTTTGGCCCATTTTCGGATATTCAATATTCAATTTTAGTTTAATCCAACCCAGTTTTACATAAACTCAGATAGTACAGTATTTGATTCAGTTTGGAGCAAGAAAATTAGCTGCTAAGCTCACTGAGATTGTGATCACATTTTATTCTGCATAAACACAACACCAAATCAAAAGAGAGAACGATGCGAAGGAGAGACTGGTTGGAATGTTGGATCTCCCTCCCTTAGCTTCATCCTACTATTCAACGTCCTCTTCTTCTTCTTCCTCCTCCTCTTCTACCACTGTTACAAAAATTATATAGATTTAAGCAAGCTTTTGCTGCGGAATGAAATGGTTTTGACTGAATGAAAAAGCCGAGGAGTAAGGTAAAATCTATTCACCTAAATTCGTTCTATTTCCTTAATGCTTTCGTGTTTTGCCGTTCAATACTGATCTACTAGTTCGATTAAAGGAATAGATAGGAAAATGCTGGAATATTAGATTAAGAGATTTGTTAAAAACTTATAATGGTAGAATTGCATCATACCATGAGTTATTGGATACGAATTTGGGGAAGAGGAGTGCTAGGAATTCATCGAGTTGCTTGCTGTAGTACTCCCTCCACTTCTTGCACAATGCAACTGGAACAAATACTAGTATTAGTCCAGTTCCGAATCCCAAAGCGGTGATTATCAATTGCCAATCGTATTCTCTCTTGTTCAAGCCTGTTGGTGAATTTTCCGCAGGTGGATTGGAGTGGCAGATTGTGTTTGAGGGAAATCCACACAGCTCTAGATTTCCTTCAAAGCTTGATGCCGAAAAGGTTTGGAACTGGGAACCAATTGGGATCATTCCCGCCAGCTTATTGTAGGAGATATTCAAGAATGATAGGAAATTTAGATATGTGAGCTCTTTTGGTATTCTCCCTCTCAACTGGTTGACAGAAAGGTCAAGTGATCCAAGCTGTTTCAGGTTTCCAATGGAGCTTGGAATTACACCTGAGAAAGAATTGTATGATAGGTTGAGAACATAGAGTGAGCTGAGATCTCCAATTGTTTGTGGTATTTCCCCACTGAAATTATTGCTAGAGAAATCAATAGCTGTAAAGATTGTCAAGATTTTGACAAGCTCCAGCTCCAGGCCTTTGATAGTTACTGTCACTGCATCCTGGTAGTAGAACTTAGTCAGAAACTCAAAGCGTAAGTGGTCTCCCCTCAACTGTGTGCCATTGCCTAGCATCATACCTCTCCATTTTGCAATGCTTTCTGGATTTATTTCACCTCTGAAATTATTGAAAGCTATATCAATGATTTGAAGATTCGGCCAGCTCCCTTGGACCTCGGAACAGCTGATGTCCCCATGAAATTTGTTTCTGCGCAGAACAAGAACGCGCAAAGTTGAACTTTTCAGCCTGCATGGGAACCCATCTTCAATCTCGTTGTTCCCAACATTCAAGACTTCTAAAGATGTGCAGTTGGCCATGGTCAGTGGGATTTTTCCTCCTATGTTGTTTTCACTGAGGTCCAAAGTTTTTAAACCACAGGTGGAAGAAAATACATCCGGTATATAACCACTGATGTTATTTCTCCTCAAATTCAGCACTCCAAGAGTAAAACCTCTTACTAGGCAATCTGGTATCGTACCACTCAAGTTATTGTCGGAGAGATCAAGAACTTGAAGGTAAGTTGCATTGCAAAGAGATTCAGGAATTGTTCCAGTAAGTCTGTTGTTTGCTAGAGAGAAGAACAGTGCAAAAGTAACAGACTCACCTATGTTAACTGGAATGGCCTGCTGAAACTTATTGGTTGAGTAATCTACATAAATAGCTAATGGTGGCGGAAGTGGGAACTGGCCTGTGAGGCTGTTTGAGTGCAAATCTAGTACTCCTAGAAAAGGAGGGATAGTGAAAGGCTTTTGGAGATCTACCAGGTAATTTCGAGAAAGATTTAAATGGGTGAGCGATCCACTCCCAATATTCCAAATCCAACTAGGTACCTCACCCTTGATATTGTTATTTGAGAGGTCCAAAAATATTAGTCTTGATTGGTTTCTCAGATTAGGAAAGTCGCTCAAGTTGCAGGAAGCTAGATTTAACCGGCTTAGCTGGGGATACTGGAATGCAATTGAATTGCTCGTTTCAACAGACAATTTGTTGAATCCAAGCTCCAGTCTTTTGAGGTTGGGAAAACTTTGAACCTTTTCCAGCTTAAAGGTTCCATTGAAGAGGTTTGAAGAAAGTGAGAGAACACTCAACCCTTCAAGCTTGAAGAAAGACTCTGGAATAGCATCATTAAGCATGTTACTGCTCAAATCTACAGTATCCAGAGAAGAAGGATTTGGAACGGGAAATTCATCAATCCGGCCACTGAATCTGTTGTTGGAAAGCTGAAGGCTTTGTAGTGAAGGGAGACGAAACAGGGAAGATGGAATGCTTCCATTCAATGAGTTGTTCCCTAAATTTAGGTATACTAGGTTGGAGAGACCTTCAAAATGCTTGGAAGAAATTGAACCTTTGAGAGAATTGTGACTGAGGTCTAGGTAGACTAGTTTCTTGGGCATGCTAAGGGGGGGTATTGAACCACTCAGAAAGTTATATGAGAAATCCATGTGGAGTAGCTCTGTAATTCTAGAGACGGTGGTAGGAATCAAACCAGTGAAGTTGCAATTAGAAAGGTCTATCCTGGACAACATTCTTAGATTGCCAATCGAATCGGGCAATGAACCTGAGAAATAAGTGTAGGCAAGCACCATGGTCCCTAAAGAACTGCTCACTTGAAACTCTGGTAAGGTGCCATTCAGTTGCATATTGTTGGACAAATCAAGAATCTGCAGAGTAGGTAGCTGAAAGATGGTATCTGGAAAGGTACCTTGTAGAAAGCAATTGGCCAAAGTCAAGGTCGTCAGATTTGAAAAAACTGCCATGAAATCTGGAACAGTTGTCGAAAGATTGTTCCCATCTAGACGGAGAATTGAGAGAGAGCGAAGCTGTGCAAGGGAAGAATCAAGAGGGCCTGATAAACCACAGCTTCGCAGGCTCAAAGTCGTTATGTTGGACAAAGAAGAAGACAATGCTTGGCACCAATCACTTCTTTGAGAAGAAATGTTGACGTTGTCAAGATAAAGTTGTCTGAGCCTCGGAAGATTCTGAAGAAGCTGCTGCAAGTTTGGTTTCTCAAGTTTCAGATATTGAGCTCCCCAAAACCAGGTGGAGAGATCAAGAACTATCAGGCTACTCAACATTGAAACTTCGGTGGGAACCTGTCCACCAAAACCAGCATTTGATAAATTCAGGTATGACAAATTAGTCAGATTCTGAATCCCCTTTGGAATCTCAGCTCCATCAAAGAAGTTATAAGCCAAATTCAGTTTTTCAAGATATTGAAGTCTGAAAAGAGCAGAAGAGTGCTCGAGCCCTCCTGAAATCGTTTCGTTCTCGAGGTTCAAACTGATCACACGTCCTGCTCCATCACAGTCCACTCCTTCCCATCTGCAGCATTCATCAGTCTGGTTCCAATTCACCAGCTTAGTTGAAAAAGCTGAATCGAAAATAAGGCTACTCTTCAACTGCAGCAATGAAAACCTTTGGTGATCAAGGCATTGAGTGGAAACCCCAGCAACAAACAGAATTTGGATCAAGGATATGAAAAGAGGCAATGCCATTTGAGTTGAAAGGCTAACACGCAGAAAGTAAGTGCATGAAGGCGGAATAAGTTGGCTTCGCAGTTTACTTCTAAAATAAAATGAGAAAACCAAAATCAAGAAGAAGTAAACTGATTTTCTATATTTCTAGTTTTCCCACATTGTATTCTAATTTCATATGAAGACGTCCCTACATTGACACAAATAAATGCCTTATGTCCCAGTCCCACCGAGACTTGGACCATATGTATTGACTTGGAATACAATATTTGATTTTGTATCTCCATATTATTGCATCGAATCATCATTTGATTTGTACTTCCTCACTTCCTCGGTGCCTTTCAAATTGAGTCATTTATTTTGTACTATTCTAGACATGTTTTTACACATTTCTTGATGATGATTTTTAAAATGAATTTTTGAAGATTTTTTTAATTTACGAGATACTATGACTGTCATAGTGTCCTGTAAAGGGGGAAAAAAAAATCAAAATTCCTTCTAATATTATGCAGTAGTGGGTGACTTGGGTCTTCTCTTTGCTTTTGTATGTGACTTGGCCCACTTGGGTCTTCTCTTTGCTGCTCCACATAATAATTATTTTTAAAAAATAAAATTATTGCATTATTTTAGTCCAGTTAAAGGAGTTAAAGGACATTGTCTTGCACTAATTTTTTAAAGGCCAACAACTACTGCTACTTTAGAGTGTGTTTGTCTAAGTTTATTTTAGAGAATTTATAAAATGTAATGCGACAATTGCGTATAAGTTGTCAAAATATAAAAAATGAAAAATCAAATTGAAGTGTATATGCTTGAAATATGAAAATAACACATGGTTTTATGGTGAAATTAGGTATGCTTAGGTTTTTGGAGAGTATTGTATTGTATTTGTTTATGTTAGCAGCTCATTTAATTTCCTGGGCTTGTTCATTCACCAAAACTGCAGTTCTTTATTTTAAAGAAACATACAAGTTGGTGTGGAATCAACTTCAACTGGTAGCATGTAATGATCGCCTTCGCCGCCAATAGAATTGAGTCTTGTTTCATATTTCTACATATTGTATGAATAATGATGGCAGAATGCATGCCATATTAATAAACTAATGTAAATAATAAACTAAGAAAAGACTCAAAGTCTCCTTGCTTTGCTAGGATTGCAGCAGCAGTCTCTTGGATCTGTAACGAGGTGATGGATATGGAATCCGTGTCGGGATGGAACGAAGAGTATGCTTCAGTAACTGAATTCAAACACCGTTTAGACGAAGGAGCTACTTTGGCTCACAAAGATTTAGATTTGGGATGGGCTTTTTGGATGGAAAATGAGCAGCAGCAGCAGCAGCAAATCCTAACTCTGCTCCAAACCCTTCGATTCGGAGATTTCTACAGAAACCATCACATGCTACAGATTTGGGCAGTGGCGAAGGTGGAGGAAGGGCAGCGCCATCACCTCTCCGCCTCACTCCGCCCTTTTCGCGTAGGCAAACTCAACAAGGGGATTTGCTGCTACAGGAAGCTATGTAAGGGTTATGAGTATGTTGTCGATGTGGAAGGAGATCAAGAGCAGCTGCAGCTGCATCTGATTGGAGGCGTAGGGAGGGCGTACCGGAATCAGCAACCCGAGTCCACACCTGATTTGAGGCTCTACTCCACCCGTGAATTTCCAATGAGGGATGAAGCTGTACGCTGCGGCTTCAGAGCTTACATGGCACTCCCTCTGTTTGATTCCTGCTCAAATCACTGCTTCGGTGTGTTGGAGATCTTGTCCCGCTATTCTACGATGAACACAAACCTCCTCCCTGCATTGGATCAAGCACTGCAGGTAGCTTCTTATCATGCTTATATCAAACCTCATAATGTATTATGTAATTCTCCCTCCATCCTTGTGTGAAATCTGTGAGACCTTTTTCAAAAAAAATTTGGTGTGTTTCGTTTGTGACGGAGGGAGTACACAGTCGTAGGAACTTGATGCTAAACCGAACATATATTGCATTCAGGTTGCAGGGTTGAGATCAACTCACACGTCCACTTTCACAGCAAAACTGGTAATAAAACATACCGTATCATTCATAAAACCATGCTTTCTTGCTGCGATACTCGTGCCTCATTTTTTGATTTATGGCTTTTGTCCCCTCAGTATCAGTATCAGTATACGCAGCACCCTGAGACTGAAATCTCAGGTATGCTTGAATTTGCTATGGCGGCAGTGCCACGCCTATATCTGGCATTAGTATGGGTCCCTTGCAAGCAGTGCGCCAGCACCAACTTACGCTGCATGGAGATCGCATCTTTCATTAGTTGCAAAAGTAGGAAATTCAATCAGTGGGAAGATATTGATGAAGATGTGCATGACTATCTTCAAGCTTGTAAGCTTCACAACCTACAGACAGACGCTGCCAGTTTCCATTCAAATTTGTGTGGCCTCAGTAGTATATCTGAGAATGCGTTGGCACACTACGCTCAAAAGTCTAGGATGTCCCGTTCTTTTACTGTTTCTCTTCAAAACAGCAACCACTTGTACGTCATCCAGTTTCATCTTCTTCAACCAAAACTTAGAGAAGATGCATATGGTGCTGATGATTCTGTGGACTTGCTCTTGAGGATGATGGAGGTGAACCTCAGGAGCTTTATTTTAGTGCCGGGGAAACCAAGGCAGAGTAGTGCAATCGAATGCGGACTTATCGAAAGTTTACAAGTGATGAAGTCCTACAATGAACATTTTTGGGAGTGGAACTTCACAGCACTATTGGAAACATTCGACTTGTGTTGCCTACGGCCTTCCTCCGGATTTTATCGTATGCAAGGATGGGTTTTCCGCAGGCCAGGTGGAGAAAGATTGATAGGTGAAAATGGCACACCGTTCAAGCAGAGGATAGAAGATTTTATGAAGAGAATAGCAGTTATGCCTTGGAAACATTATAAATGGATAGTACAGTTTTGGGTGCCCAAAATGGGGATGGGAGGTAGGTGTTTTCTCGGAACATCTTATCAGCCTTATGCTCTTGGCCGTCTTACCAAAGGTTTGGCTTCTTTTAGGAAAAAATGTATGAAGCATTACTATTTCCTAAACGACGAAGTTGAAGAAGAGGATCTGGGACCCCCGGGACGTGTCTTCAAGAACAGGCACCCTGAATTCACCCCTGATCTCTTCTGCTATACTCAAAAGGAATTCCATATCAGAAACTATGCATTGCGTTGTTTTGGTCAAGGATATTTTGCTTTGCCCATTTTCGACGATGAACACAACCACAAGTGTGTTGGTGTGCTAGAGTTCCTAGGATTTCAGTATTCTGACCTTGAAGACATTGGAAGAGCACTGCAGGTATGTTGTTCTTCTGAATTTTGACATCTGATAATATAAATTCTATGTAAAAACAATCTCCACTTTTATGCAGGCAGCAAAACTGTGTTCAACACACATTGACTTCCGCTCAAGATTCATTATAGATGAACAATTCTCAGCAAATGAACAAGCTGTGAATGTAAGCCTCTTCTTATGCTTTGAGTTAATTTTATTAAAAAATATTATAATCAAGCACGTACCAGATCACTTGTATGAGTATGCTTATGCTTCTAAAGTAATACGTTCAATTTGTACCAGAGTATCGACTACAGGAAAGAAGCACTAGGTGAACTCCGCAATGCCCTTCTACGGATGAGAATTGACATTCCCCAGTTTTACATGGCAAATGTCTGGGTCCTATCTGGGGAATGTGTTACTAGTACTACTAGTAATTCAAGTTGCATGGAACTTGCATTGTGTTCTAACCAATTAGAGAAATTCATGCCCACGGATCAAGTTCATTGGATTCACGTGCAGAAGAAAAAAGGGATGGTTGGGATGGTATTGGCATCCGAAGACAAATCATGCTTCTGTCGAAATTTATGTGAGTTTAGCATTGCTGATCATCCCTTATCACACTATGACAGGAATGATAGACGTGATGCTTGTTTTACGATTTGTTTGCAAAGTGTGCACACCAATGAGCTTCTTTATCTTCTTGAATGCTATCTCTACCAAGGGCCTGCAACGTATGAATATGTTAGATCATTCTTGAACTCTCTGTTGCCACTGATGAAGCATGAACTCAAATCATTCAAGATGGCATCTGGGAATGAACTAGGGGAAGGATTGGTGGTTGAAGTTATCGAATTTTTTGATGCAAACAAACTTTACTCTTCTGAATCAGAGCAGGCCACTGAGAACCCGATCAAATTTAAAAGTGTGCAATACAGTCAGCAGGAGCATCAGCATGCTGGAGAACAGCTGACAGACGAAGCATGCAGTGATGCTGCTTCATGCTCCAACAGAAGAGAGAGAGGTAAAAGGAAAACGGATCTCAATCATAGCTTAGAGGTACTCGGGGCACATTTTGGAAAGAAGCTGACAGATGTTGAGGAAGAGCTTGGCAGTGAGTATAAACAACATTTGTAGCTTAAGTTTTCTTGTAAGTAAATATATCCAATACTAACATGTCTGGGATTCTTCTCCCCCTTCTTACAGTCGGAAAATCAACAATAAAGCGAGCATGCAGGGGTTATGGCATTGATAGGTGGCCAAGCAGCAAAAAGAGTCTTTCTGTCTTTGAAAAAGACTGTGCCATCGGCTTTCAACAAGATATGCTGCCATCGTCGGGCAGCTGTCAACCATTTGATGCATCTCTCCATCTGATTGTGAAACATACTAAAAAAGAAGAGAAGGTTATGATAAAGCTGAAATATGAAGAGGATATTATAAAATTTGAGTTATATCTCTCCTTGGGATTGGCAAACCTTATGGAAGCCGTGGCAAAAAGAATAAATCTGGAGATGGGTACTTTCAAGTTGAAATATTTGGATGAAGATGGTGATGAGATCTTATTAGCCAATGATGATGACTTGCAGCTTTGTCGGAAAAGTCAGATAACAATGGGCAGGCCTTATATACGACTCCTCGTTTGCTGATAACTTCTCTATCAAGGCTTCATCCATCATTGCCTCGATTCCTGTTAGCGGAGGGGTGGGGAGTTGGAACGTCAGGATGCTGCTGATCCGGACCGTCTGTATTCAGATGTTGTGAGTCAGTTCGGTATGCTGGTTCTGGATCACGTTCCTTGTATGATCAACGTATCAGATGTTTCTGTTGAGGCAACACATGGTCAAAGGAGAGCCGAATGTTTATGTTTGCAGAACTGATAGTCGAGGAGGAGCTATGTTCGTCATTGGATAATTTCATGATGTTTATTGGCATCGTCACTCGTTTGCAGCAATGGCATCCGAGTTTCCTGAGATGAACCCCAGCACCATTTACTTAGGTGATGCCGAGGTACCGCTCCTTTGATAAGCAAGAAATTGATTTTTTTTCATTACTAGAATGTGTACCTCTGCCATGCTTTAAGCTTTTTCTGTTTATGATCATACACTAGTCACTTGTTACATTTATACTTTCTGTGTTTGGCCTAAGTTTTACCATCTACAAGGCTATTTCGTTGGGACGGAGGGAGTGCCCGTGTATAATGGTTGATAGTATACAGAGAGAACCAATTGTCAACAAAAATAGAATGAGAAATCAACAATTAATTCAAATACCTAAATCCACAACAAAACAGATGAACTAAGTACACAGAATGAAACTTCAAAGTATGAATTAATATTTTGTTCAACCCAGTTACATAAACTCAATATTGTGTATTTTTTTCAATTTTGTTTCTACATTTCCATTTGTGGTGAACAAATTGCATACTAATGTTTGGCCAGAACTGAATTCACTGGAAGTACCTTGCCCAGTTTGGAGCTAGAACATTAGCAGCTAAGCTCACTGTCAAAAATGCTGTAAATGTATAGGAGAGGGTTGGAACTTGAATCGCCACGCGATGCTAGAGAGACCGGTTGGATCTCTCTGCCTAAGCCTCCTCCTACTTATTATTCAATTTCTTCTTCTTACTCTTCTTCTACTTCTACCACTGTAACAAAACAAAAATTAGATTTATTCAAGCTTTTGTTGCGGAATGAAATGGTTTGAACTAAATTAAAGCCAAGCAGTCAAGGTAAATTCATTCTTTTTCCTTAATGCTTTCATATTATGCCGTTCTATACTGATCTAGTTCGATTAAAGGAATAGATAGGAAAATGTTGGGATATTAGATTAAGAGGATTGTTGAAAAATTATCATGATAGAATTGGATCATACCGTGAGTTATTGAATCCGAATTTGGGGAAGAGTAGTGCTATGAATTCATCTAGTTGCTTGCTGTAGTACTCCCTCCACTGCTTGCACAATGCAACTGGAACAAACACTATTATTAGTCCAGTTCCGAATCCCAAAGCCGTAATTATCAATTGCCAATCGTATTCTCTCTTGTTCAAGCTTGCTGGTGAATTTTCCGCAGGTGGATTGGAGTCGCAGATTGTGTTCGAGGGAAATCCGCACAGCTCTGGATTTCCTTCGAAGCTTGATGCCGAAAAGGTTTGAAGCTGGGCACCTTCAGGGATCTCTCCAACTAGCATATTGTATGATAAATTCAAAAACGAGAGGAAGTTCAGAGTTGCGAGCTCTTGTGGTATTCTCCCTCTCAGCTGGTTGACAGAAAGGTCCAGTGATCCAAGCTGTTTCGGGTTTCCAATGGAGCTTGGAATCGCACCTGAGAAAGAGTTGTGTGATAAGTTGAGAACATAAAGTGAGCTGAGATCTCCAAGTGTTTGTGGTATTTCCCCACTGAAATTATTACAAGAGAAATCAATAGCAGTGAAGACTGTCAAAATCTTGACGAGATCCCACGCTAGGCCTTTCATAGTAACGGTCACCGCATCCTGGTAGAGAAGTTATTCAGGTCCAGAAACTCAAACCGTATGTGGCCTCCCCTCAACTGTGTGCCATTGTCTGTCATCATACCTCTCCAACTTTCAATCAATGATTTGAAGAATTGGCCAGGTCCCGTTGAACTCAGAACAGCTGATATCCCCATAAACTTTGTTGTTGCGAAGAACAAGAACACCCAAGCTGGAAGAACTCTTAAGCCAGCATGGAAATGTGCCTTCAATGTTGTTGTTTCCTACGTTGACAACTTCTAAAGATTTGCAGTTGGCCATGGATGCTGGAATTGTCCCTCCTAGATTGTTGCTGCTCAGGTCCAAAGTTTTTAAACTACAGTTTTCGTTGAATGTATCTGGTATAGTGCCTCTAATATCATTCCTCCTCATATTTAACACTCCAAGACTATTGGTGACATTTCCTAGGAGGCAAGGTGGTATACTATGATACGATCAAGAAATAGTCGAGATAGTAGTCGAAAACGTATGTTTATTTGCTAGCATTTTATATTATGTTATTTAATTGTAGTATTGTAGTTGGGCCGAGGTTAGAAGCCCAATTAGAATATCTAGGTCCATTAGGTTTTAGGGTGTCCAACCTATTTAAGGTTCGTTGTATTGTGGCCGTCTATTATTGGTAGTTGTTATCGTCTTCCTCATTCCCCTGTTCTTCCTCTGTTCGTCTTCTCGATACGTCTCGATCTTGAGGCGTATCAATTGGTGCTTTCATTGTCTTCCTTCTTCCCATGTTCTTCTTCTGATCCTCTGATCTTTTTCTTTGGAGTTGGCACACTCGAAGTTGCCTCTGTTCCTCTTCCCAATTTTATTCAAAAAAAAAATAATAAATAAATAAAAAAAAAAATGAGTGGTTCTTCTGAGATCCTAGCAGCAATTCGTGATCTGCAAACCCATTTTGAAGGGAAATTCCACGCCACCAACAAAGCAATCCAAGAGCTCCACAAATCCACCGATTTGTGGTTTGATGCGTTGCAAGCCGGCCCTCTTCCGGCCAGATCTGGATCCCATGGGAGTTTTCAGCGGCCTCCATCTCCAGCTGAGGCTCCTTCCCCAGCATCCTCTCCGGCGTTCCACTCCGACGGAAGCTCCTCCGTTCCCCAGCGGCGCCGCGGCCTCCACCACCTCTCCGTCGAAGTCACCTCCGCCGCGGCCTCCACCTCCTTCTCCGCCGCTCCTCCGCCGTCCGCATCGCCCGCTCCTCCTCCCTGGGCCGTCGTCTCGCCTCCGTCTCCCCCGTCTTCAGCCGCTTCTCCCTCGCCCTCTGCCGTCGCATTTCCGCCATCCGCTGATTCTCCGTTGCCTTTGGGCAGCGGTGTCGTGCTCAATAGAGCGGGATTCGCCGTTCCTCTCCACCACCCTCTTCCAGACCACCGGCGATGCCGACGGCAAGGCCGCCCTCGGATCTGGCATCCCTGGCTCGCTGCTCGACTCCATCTTCTCCAAATCCGTCAAGCAGGCGCCGCCGGCTGCGTCCGGCGACAACTTGATGGCGCTGTCCGAGAAGGCAGGGTGCAAGACGTTCGCCTCTCTCCACCGCTTTCGGCCGCTGCCTCCACCCCCTCCACCGTTTTTTTCCCCAATCGAGGCTACGCCTATCTCAGCCACCCGCCCACCCTCGGCATCTCCATCCCCATCCCCAAACAAAGCAGCTCTTTCTTGCAACAAAATTGCTCTCTAAGATAATTCAACCGAAGGCCATGGAGGAATCTCTTTCTCCCAATTTCAAGTGCTAGCCTATAGCACCTGGCCCAGCCCAACAGACACAAAGGCCCAATCATTTTTGAATTTGGAGTCCAATCAAGAGGAGGCAACGGTAAATTCTGTCGGCAAAAGGGTTATATTTGGCCATTGGTGGAAAGATGTCTTATTTGGAATTTCCCAACAATGGGTCATTTTTAGCCTCTATGCACTCGAGGAAGTTTATAAGGATATTTCGGAATCTCCACCTTGAGGACAAGGTGGTTTTGAAGGGTGGAAGAGTTGATACGATCAAGAAATAGTCGAGATAGTAGTCGAAAACGTATGTTTATTTGCTAGCATTTTATATTATGTTATTTAATTGTAGTATTGTAGTTGGGCCGATGTTAGAAGCCCAATTAGAATGTCTAGGTCCATTAGGTTTTAGGGTGTCCAACCTATTTAAGGTTCGTTGTATTGTGGCCGTCTATTATCGGGAATGAAATAGTTGTTATCTATTATCGGGAATGAAATAGTTGTTATCGTCTTCCTCATTCCCCTGTTTTTCCTTTGTTCGTCTTCTTTGGAGTTTGGCCTCACTCGAAGAGTGCCGTTTATCGATACGTCTCGATCTTGAGGCGTATCATACTACCACTAAGAAAGTTGTCTGACAAGTCAAGAACTTGAAGGTAAACTGCATAGCAAAGAGATGCAGGTAATGTTCCAGAAAGGCTATTGTTTGCAAGAGAGAGAAACACAGTATAAGAAGTGGAGTTGAAGATGTTAATTGGAATGGGTTGTTGGAAGTTATTGCTGGAGTAATCTACATAGACAGCTGATTCTAGGGGCAATGGAAGCTCTCCTCGAAGTCTGTTTGAGTGCAAGTCCAGCACTCCAAGAAATGGAGGGATGGCAAAAGGCTTTTGGATACCCACAAGGAGGTTAGAAGAAAGATTCAAATGGACAAGTGCTCCACCTCCAATACTCTCCAAATCCAGCTAGGTATATCTCCAGCAATTTGGTTTTTTGAGAGGTCCAAATATATAAGTTTGGATTGGCTTCTCAGATCTGGAAAAGTGTACAAATTGCAAGAAGCTAGATTTAACCTGCTCAACTGGGGCATCCGTAACAAACTTGAATTGCTCGTATCGACAGACAAGTTGTATCCAAGATCAAATCTTGTGAGGTTGGGAAGGCTTTGAATCTTTCCAGCTTTAAGGTTCCATTGAAGAGGTTTGAATATAGTGATAGAACACTCAACCCTCAAGTTTGAAAAAAGACTCTGGAATGGACCCTTTAATCCTGTTACTGCTCAAATCTACTGTATCCAGAGAAGAAGGATTTGGAATGGGAAATTCATCAATTTGGCCACTGAATTTGTTGCTGAATAGCTGAAGACTGTGCAGCGAAGGGAGACCAAACAGGGAAGAAGGAATGCTCCCATTCAATGAATTGAAACCTAAATTTAGGTATGCAAGACTAGAGAGACCTTTAAATTGCTTGGAAGACAATGAACCCGTTAGCGAATTTCGACTGAGGTCTAGGTCGATAAGCTTCCTAGACATGCTAAAAGAGGGTACTGAACCCCCGAAATAGTTCCATGAGAAATCCATGCATGTGGACTAGCTCTGTCAGGTTAGAGAGGGTAGCCGGAATCGATCCGGTGAAGTTGCCATTGGAAAGGTCTATCTTTGACAACATTTTAAGATTTCCTATTGAATCTGGCAACCAACCTGAGAAATTGGTGTAGCTAAGCACCAGAGTCCCTAAAGAACTGCTCAATGGCAACTCTGGTATGGCGCCATGCAGGTACTTATTGGTGGACAAATCCAAAGTCTGTAGAGTTGTTACCTGAAAGATTTTATCTGGAAAGGTACCTTGCAGAAAGCAATTGCCCATAGTCAAAGTTGTCAAATTTGAAATATCTGCGAAGAATTCTGGCACTGATGTCGAAAGATTGTTCCCATCAAGACGGAGAACTGAGAGGGAACGAAGCTCTGCAAGAGAAGAGTCAAGAGGGCCTGATAAATCACAGCTCCGCAGGCTCAAAGTCGTGATGTTGGGCAAAGAAGAAGACAATGCTTGGCACCATTCACTTCTTTGAGAAGAAATGTTGACATTGTCAAGATAAAGTTGTCTGAGCCTCGGAAGATTCTGAAGAAGCTGCTGCAAGTTTGGTTTCTCAAGTTTCAGAGGCTGAGCTCCTCTAAACAAGGTGGAGAGATCAAGAACTATCAGGCTACTCAACGTTGAAACTTCGGTCGGAACCTGTCCGCCAAAACCAGCATTTGACAAATTCAGGTATGATAAGTTGGTCAGATTCTGAAGCCCCTTTGGAATCCCAGCTCCGTCGAAGAAGTTGAAAGCCAAATTCAGTTTTTCAAGATATTGTGATACGACATGGAATAATATAATAGTATTGTTTAGTTTAGTATTTAGTTTAGTTATTTAATTAAGTCTTGTTATTTATATTATTGGGTTGGACCACTTGTTAAGCCCGTAGATTAGGTCTATTATTCGTAGGAGTCTTATCTATACTATTATAAAAAGTGTCTTGTTTACAAAATTTGAATTGCCCGTTTTACCCTTATCATTAGATTATTTACCCTTATCATTAGAATAATTCTCTAGAATATTAAAATTATCAAAATTTGAATTATAAATCATTATATTAGAATATTAATTCTAATATATAAAGAAGCGATTATAATTAAATTACCTACGAATATATTAGAATAATCCTCTAGATTATTAAAATCATCACTATTTAAATTATCAAAATTTAAATTATAAATCATTATATTATTTCATATTATAAGAATATTAATTATAATCGATAAAGAAGTAGAAATATTAATTCTAATATATAAAAAAATGATTATAATTAAAACACCTAATATATTAGAATAATCCTCTAGAATATTAAAATTATCACTATTTTTTTAATGATAAAAATTTGAATTATAAATCATTATATTATTAAAATATTGATATTTAATAGGTTACTATTCGATTAAAATTCTATTCTACGGAATATAAATATTAATTTGGGATAAATTAATAATTTATTAGGATTAAATTTATTTTTGGAGGTGTGGCTTAAAACATATAATGCAATACTTTATAATAAATATTACATTAATTATTGAGGAATGATCTCCTATCCACCATTAGCATTCTTAAGTAATAAAGATTTAAATATATAACTTAACTTATGTATAAAAAAAATTAAATTCTATTATTGTCATAGCTTTAAGAGTGTGTACGGTGGGCAAAGGAAACGTTCATTTCAAGTTATTACTATGAGGGTAAATTTATATATATTGTCATTATATGTTATATTCATTATTATTTATTGTTATTATATTATGGGATCCACCCATTTTAACGTGAAAAGACATTTGATATGTACAAAATTAGGCTAGACTTTATGAAAGGTTGTCATGTTTCATTTCAACAAAGAATTTTAGGTGCACCATAAAAATAAAAAATAAGGAGTACTCAACATAAAATGTAAGAATTAATTCTTTTCATTTTAAAAAACATAGTCATTCATGTGGGACGACCCAATTAGGAGAATAATGAAACTCAATTGGGACGGAAGGAGTATAATATTTAATACCACCATTTGTACAAAGATTTCTCTTTCCTCATATACCATTTTCAATAAATAAATAAATAAATAAATAATGACAACTTTCATATTTTACATCTATGTTCTTACAAAGTTATGAGTTCAGTTGTATGTTATAAATTTATTTAACATTATATTATCGCAATTTATCTCTCTATTTATAAGTATAAAAAGTAAATGTACCATTATTGTAAAAAAATTTATTACTTTTATCTTTTCTTACCTCATATCATGTTTGTTAATGAAGAAGATTATTGCTTCCTATACAAATATTCATCTTCTTATATACACTATAGATATGAAATTGAACTATAGATATGAGAATAGAACTACCTATGGGGATATATACTTTGATGGAATGTTTAAGTTAGCAATTGAGAAATTTTGGGATAATGTATATGATATAATAGGATTAGGTAATCATATGGCTTGAATTAATATTAAAATACAATTAGTTACAAGTCTAAGCAAAAATCGTGGGTCATCCTAACATGTGCTTTGAGATTATAAAATTGATTTCAATAATACAAAGTAAATATGAAATTATGTATGTTGGATAAAATTAATCAATTTATTCTTATCTCTTAGATTAAACGCCCCCGAAGAGATATTTGATGCTTGGATACTATCTTCATGTAGAAATGTGTGTAATGTATTCATTTACAATAGAATTCTTAACATATGGTTTAGACACACACAATATGTTGATGTTTAGTTTCTTCAAATAGTACATTTCGAGGAGAAAATAGATAGAATCGCAACTCACATTTAACATCTTAAAAATATTTGAACACTTAATAATTACATTAAAATCATCATATTATTATTACTATTGGATTTAATTAAGTTTAGTAATGCTAACTAACTTTTAGAAGAATTTGTTTTGAACAATTTTACTACAACTAATAAAGTTTATGCTTATGACTAATGAGCACCTATGAAAACATTACATAAGCACTGGAGAATAACTTGAGTTAAGATGCGAGAAAATTTATAGTTTTTGATGGTTTCGTTGACAAAAATGTAGTCTATTGCGAGACCATATATATCCATTTCTCTCGAACTTGTAATTTACGTATAAGCAATCATACCTTTACCATTACAATTTAGAAGCTTCACTTTTATTCGTGGAGAAAATATATAATATTACTTTGAGAATGTCTTATTAGTAATTGATAAAAGGCAGACGCACTATCTATACAAGGAGAGGTAAAATCATTAATTTTGTTTATGCTTAAAAAAAATTGTATAGGCTATAAAATAACACATTAAGAGGTCCTGGGTTCGATTCCCACTACCGGCATGGTATGTGGAGTAGCCTTCCCACCTTGTGTGGTGTAGTTGTCCCACCTCTGTGTGGGTAGATATACATGAGTTGATATTGGACTATAAATTGTAATATAATCCCACATTCGTGTGTGGTGTCAAATATCTCATGTATATGAGTAGTTGTATATATAGTTGTAAACTTTGATATAATACTCAAAAAAAAAAAAAACACATTAAGTCTATCTTATGAGTTGTTTATTACAAACTAGAACGACGCCCCGTGCGTTGCACGGGAGTATCATTTTATTAAAATAATGATTGGTAGATTCATTCACTTTATGGCAAACATAGGATGAGATTCTATGTCCATATTTATGTGTTTTAAGCGTGTATTACATAATTATTTTTATTTTTACTAATTTTGTAATTTTTTTTTATAAAAATAAGAAGAGAAATATTATAGTAACAAAATAAAATAAATTTTTTTGACCAAAAAATAGAATTTTAAAAAATTATATACCCTATGTTTCAATTTATCAACTATATTTACCTAATAAAATTGAAATTGAAAATGTTAAAAATAATTATAAATCCTAAGATGGATGAACGGACCCTAAAAATTAATAAAAAAAATTATTAAAAATCATAATAAATAGAAATAGTTGAAAAATTGCATAAAATCAATAAAATCGATATTTGATATACAATTGGTGCATGATAATATGGATAAATGATCAAATTTGATGTGATAATTAAACTTTTATTCCGCATAATTGACATATTTATAGGAAAAGGGTCAAAATGATACTCTTAATATTTTTCAATCAAGATCAAATATACTTTGTAATAATGTATTAATATATGGTTCAAATTGCCCATAATATAGAAAATTGTTAAAATACTACATGTCACTAATTGTCAAAATGATACTATATGGTTCCAAAATTAATAATTAATATTTTTTAAAATTTCTTATGCTGTAAAATAAAATAATATTCATATTTATATAATTATCGTATAAAAAATATTGTATAAGTATCTCATTTAAATTAAGTTCTTACAGGAATTAATTTTTAACGGTAGACATAAATCACTAATCTAAATTAAACCTTGATTCAAATTAAATATTACAGTAGCATTCATAAATCATTCTCATCGAAGATTAAATTCTTTCTTAGGATATCCGGTAATTCCCTCATGACTCAACCAAAATTAATTATAGAGTCTTCCATTTATATGAATATATTGATGAATTGTGTATGGATTAATTACTTTAATATTTTGATGGTAGTCGTAAATTTTAATAATGACTATCAATAATAAATATAATAAATAGTTCGTTGATATTAATTAGCTGTATTAAATATGATGTTACATCCGTGTATGTTAATAATAGTATTGTGGATGAAACGGAACCGCAATATACTGACAACAAATAACTATTCTTATGGTAAATTTAAAACAATGATATGATCCATATATAAATGGCAAAGTTGTATCGAAATGCGAGGACAATATAATATTAATAAGCATTCAAGAAATATCAATCATGTATCCGATATAAGTCGAGCATTGCTTAATTTACGTGCACTGTACTGCTCCTAGTCAATTTTCAACTATGACTGAATGAAATCTTTTGGAAGTTTCAATTTACGAAATTTAAGAAAGAGAAAAGGTGAATGTCTAGAAGAAAGCCAAAAATTATTGCAGAGTAACAAACTTATATAGTTCTATACAGTACAAGTTTGATCTCTGTGCAAAAAAAAAAAATAATAAAAAAAATAAAAAAATAAAAAATAAAAAATAGAGAAGAAGAAGAAGAAGAAGAGTCACTTTATTTGCTATGCCAACGGGACAAATAAAAAAATATTGTGATTTAAGTGGTGATAAAACTGAAGCAAAAAATACCTAATATGATTTAGTTATTAATTGTATATTTCACCCGTTAAGTTAGAAAATATAATATAAATATTATATACATGAAATTGAAAGAATAGAAAGAAAAAATCAAAGAAGTCATATTATTACAAATATAAAGTAATGTATTTACATAACTAACAGATTAATAGTATTACAAATATGATTGTTAGTTTTATACAGCACAATTAAAGGTAATTTATTTGAAATGCAACAAATTTAGAAACTTAAAATTATGCTATTTGGTGGTAATTGATTCCTTAAAAAAAAGAGTGCTAAGTGGGATTAAAAATTATAGCGTGTAAATAAATTACATATTTATAATTTAAATGAGAATCGAGATACTTAAAAAATAAATAATTCAATTATTCAACAAAATTAACATATAGAAAGTAAAATAACGGAGTAAAGCAATTGAAATGAGCAATGGATGATTAGTACTCACAATTTGTTTTTCAGATTGAAGGGAATGGGAGAGGCCTTAGGTTGTAATGGCTGCAGAGGGGTGGGATGAGGTATATTTATAAGGAATGGACGAATCGTTTCAATGAATACGTGTCCATTGGATTGGAGGTGTGAATTGTGAAATAGTGGCTTCGGTTTGTGAAATTTTGTGAGAGGAGGAACCTTTTGGTGAAACTATGTATCTATTTAATTATTAACTATTAATATTAAAATTAAAATAATAATTTTAAAATATTTATATGGACAAAAATATCCTCCTTACATAGAAGTGAAATTACAAAAGTGCCCCTTGTTTTTTGTTTTTATATAGTATAGATTACAAGATAATTTTCTATATTCCTTAACTACTTTCATCTTGTTCATCAGTTTTCTTTCACATTTTCTCGTAAGCGTTGCTCAAAATTCATTTTATAAAATATATTATTAATAGCTCTCTTATGATGTTAATATAAGATCTAAAATAATATATACTCTCTCTACTAACTTAACACGACTTGTTTCTTTAGTTTTTGTGAGTGTAAAATAAATAGCTCTCCGAGGTAATTTTTATGTACTTTTTGTTTGTTAGAATCACCTTTAGCCATACAATTTTAGTGCAATTTGGTGTCTTAGAAAGAAATCATCTCATAGATAAAAATTTACATATCATACCATTCTTATAATACAATAAATCATATTTGTTGTAAAGTAAATTGTAAAACATAGAAACAGAGAACAAGAATACAATAGAGGAGAGGAGGCGGCGCAAGAAATAGTGTTTCTCATTAATCGCACATTTTGCCGTATCTTACTAGAGTATAACAAGATATATATACTAGATAGAAAATCCTAACTAATAAGTAATGTCCACAATATATAAATGTTTATAACAATATTGACTATAATCATGGGTCGGTGACTCGGTATTTGATATCTTTTATTATTTTTATGATCTAAAACGTTGTATGATGTGAGAGAACAAAATAAGACTTGAACAAGATTAAGGTATGAACATCATAAAATGGAATCTTTGATTCATATACAGAGGCGGATTCAAATAATTGTTCAGTGGAGGCTCAATATTTTAAAATTTAGGATTCAACGCAACATATATTCCCAAAATTCGATAGTGGGGATTTTTAGCATAAAAAATTATATAGAATGTCAATGAAATCGAAAATTTATAAGAAGAAACGGTGGGAGTGGTTAGGTGCTTTTACCCTCTATCCCATGTATATAGATCAGCCCAGGTTCGTACATTTGGTATGTATAAACAATATAATATGAATTGAATATTTATGAGTGATTCCATTATAGTTAGAAATGAATTATACATATTTAAATTAATTTATTTTGTAGGACGAAATTACCCTCTTATAATAAATAATTAATATAAATTGTATTTCTTCAATCACTTTCTTTTTTAATAAATAAAATTTATATTGTTCACCGTACTTTACTTTCACAAGGATAATAATGAACGTTTCACCAATAGCATAAACAACTTTGGTATTTACTAATGTTACTATGTACAATATTATTAATTGTTATATTTAAGTGATAAATATACTTGAAATTCTATACTTTTTACTTTAAAATTTAGGTTTACGTGCAACGCACGTAGTCTCGACTAGTTAGTATAAATAGTTGTACTCCCTCATTATTTCATGAATAAGAAGATTATTGATATTTCAGTTCTATAGCCTTAGGGTTTAGAATAGGCTTCGCGTGATCGTGGAGATTAGGGCTTTTCACGAGCTTATCGTGGATTATTGTTCTATTCCCACCTTGAGGACAAGGTGAATTTGAAGGAGTCGGGAATGAGTCGGGAATGATACGATCCTGCTGCAGAACCGTAACAATATCCCCTACACTCCTCAAGTTCAGCAATAGGAACCTTTGATCATCAAGGCATTGAGTTGAAACCTCAGCAGAAAACAGAATTTGGATTAAGGATATCAAAAGTAACCAGGAAGGCACTGTATTCTCATTTGAGCTGAAAGGCGGAATCGAAGACTTCGGAGTTGAGGTTGTAAAAAGCAGACTAATGGGAAGGAGTGAGTACATTCCTTTGTCGGAAGGGAAAAAAAATCGTTTCCTTTATTGACTTAGTCATCTCATACAGTGCTGAAGGTTTCTTAGCTCTTTCCCCACTTTGAAGTCCCGTGGGAATTTGAGTGTTCACACCCAAATTCAAGACCTTGGAGCTTCTCTGTATTGATAAGCAGTAATTGCTTGGTTATTTCTCATGATAAATTAAGCCTCATTGCAAAATACTATACTATCACGTGCCGTTAATACGCATATAATATGGTTGGATGTGAAGTAATAGTGTTGAAATAGGAGTTGATTAAAATAGGCGTTAAACCTTCGTCTCATTAAATTAGCAACATTTGTCATTTTGGTCTATCTCATTTATTAGACACATTTCCTAAAATGGTAAAAAATATTTGGTTGTAATTAACCCTCTCTCATTATAGTTAATTATAGCCACACATTATTTCTTTCTTGGTATTAGTGTCATTTTAAAATGTTGCTTATTTAGTGAGATAGAGTAGTATTGTATTGTATACATGATGAAGAGGAAAGTGCAGGTCAATCCCCTAAGTCAGTTTCTTCCTTTACAAGGGAGCTGATGATAACATGCACTTGTTCATCTGAAATTTGGAGGCGCAGCGGCAGCATAGCTAACAAGCCGGTATGGATTGTGCATACGAGAAGCGCGTGCTATCAATCATAAGAGGAAGAGAGGGATGTGACGACAAGTATTCTTCGGTAGAGGAATTCAAACACCATTTAAATGAAGGCGTTCCGGCGCACGAGAAATCAGGAGGGGGATGGGTTTTCTGGAGGGAAAGTGAGAGACAGATGCAGCACCAAAACCAAATCAAAACTCTGCTTTGTCACTTTGAACCCAAGTATTGGATGGATTGTATAGTACAGTATTGGGGAGTAATGGAAGTGGAGGAGGGTGGGCAATGGCATCATTACCTCTCCACCTCACACCACCCTTTTCGTGCTGGCAAGCTCGGGAAGGGGATTTGTCGGTACAGAAAGCTCTGTACGGATCATGTCTATGTTGTTGACATGGAGGAACTAAGAGGAGATGATCAGGAGCAGCTGATTGGAGGTGTTGGGAGGGCGTACCGGAACAAACAGCCCGAGTCCACACCTGATCTCAGGCTCTACTCTGCCAATCAATATCCAATGAGGGATGAAGCCGCGCGCTGCGGCTTCAGGAATTACCTGGCGCTGCCTCTGTTCGATGTCCATACAAATCAATGCTATGGTGTGTTGGAGCTCTTATTTCGTCGACTTGAATTGCAACCTATTCCACATTTTTTATGGGATGAAGCACTACAGGTTTGTTAGTAATTCTCAAAGGAATCTGACAATATACTACTATTGTTTTTCCATGTCCAAACATGTACCTCAATCTTAATTAGTACTCATCACGTTCAGGTCGCAGGATTGAGAACCATTCACTCCTTCGTTCCTCATATTGGTCCAAGGGTAAAGACATCGTAGCTGCATTGGCCTCCGATTATATCATTGGTAACTTTCATTCTCCCAACACGAAAAATTCTCAAATGTTTATCTTTGGCTGTTTTGCCGTTTCAGTATGTGCCGAGACCTAGGTGTGACATCACAGACATGCTTGAATTAGCTGTGAAGGCAGTCCCACGACTATATTATGCACAAGTTTGGATCCCTTGCAAGCAATGTGTTAACATGACTACCAACTCGTGCTGCATAAAAGAGCATCTTCCCATACTTCTCAACCATTATCCTCTTCGTGTAAAAGTACTACTCCCTCCGTCCTCCATTTAGTGACGTTAATACTATATTGGGACGTCCTCCATTTACTGACAATTTCCATTTTTGGACGTAGACCCCACAATCACTTTAACACTTTAACACTTTATACATCTACTTTTTATTATTTTAACATTTTAATACTATTAAACAATTCAAATGGACCCACAATTATTTCACTTTAACACTTTAGCACATTAATTTATTATTATACCATAAAATGCGAAAAAACGCGTGCCCAAACTCCCTCCGTCACTAAATGGAGGACGGAGGGAGTAATATATATGACTATGATAGGGCTTGTGATTTTCACAATAACTTATTAGATCTTCGAAGCTTCAGTTCAAGTCTATGTGATCTCAATATATCTAAGAATCCATTAGCACACTATGCACAAAGGTGTGGGATGTACCATCCCTTTGCAATTTCTCTACAAAGCCTCGACGACCCCAATCTCTTGTACCTACTTGTTTTCTTTTTCCAGTCAAAATTTAGAGAAGATGCTTATGTCGGTGATGATTCTCTACACTTGCTCTTGGGGATGATAGAGGTGAATCTCATGAAAAGCTTTAAGTTTGAGCCAGAGTTACTACTTTTAAAAGAAATCCTGGTTCAATCAAGGCAGCCTAATGCAGTCGAATGCGGATCCATTGATAGTTTAGATGTGATCTACTCCTACAAGCAATTTTTGTCAGAGTCAAACTTCATGGCATGCTTGGAGACAGTCGACTCTTGCTGCCTACGACCCTCCTTGGAGAATCATAGTGAAGGATGGGTTTTCTGCTGGTCAGGTGGAGAAACATTACCCGAGAATAATGTTCATAGAAACCCACTACTCGTTCCCGTGGTTATCAAGGAGAAGTTAAAAACTTTTATGAAGAATATAGCACTTAATGTGTGTACAGGCTATTGGATAATACAGTTTTGGGCGCCAACACTGGTGGGGGATAGGCGTTATTTATGTACCTGGAATCAGCCTTATGTTGTTGGTTGTCTTGCAAAAGGTATAGCTTCTTTTAGGAAGAAGTGTATGAGACATTCCTATTATGTGGACGACGAAGCAAAAGATGATGAATTAGGTCCCCCTGGGCGTGTCTTCAGAAATGGGCACATTGAAATCTCCCCTGACCTCTCGTGTTACACTAGAGATGAATTTCCAGTCAGAAATTACGCAATGCATTGTTGCAGTCGAGGAGGCTATTTTGCTCTACCCATATTGGACGATGAACACAATCACTTGACTGTTGGTGTGCTGGAGTTCATAGGATTTTCATATACTCACCTGGAAATGTTTGGAACAGAACTCAAGGTACGGTTTCTTCCAAATCCTGATACCTGATTATATAAATGTAATGTGAAAATAATGTCTTCCATCCCACGCAGGCAGCAAAGCTGTGCTCAACTCACGTTGGCATGCAACCGAGATTCTTAGAACAACCTGACAATGTAAATCTCTTGTTATGCTCTCATCAAAGCTTTAAAGTTGTGATTATATCAACAACATGCCTATTATTATTATATATGTATATACCAGCTTACACACATCAATCTGTTTCCGACAGAGTATGTTCAGATTGGACCAGGCTCTCTCTTGCAAGAAAGCAGCACTGGCTGAACTATGCAACACCCTTCGACTGATTAACCGTCATAACATTCCCCAACTTCATGTGGCAAACGTTTGGGTCCCTAATGAAGAATGTGTTTAGTGCTACTACTGATATGTGTTGCTTGGAAGTGGTATTATCCACTACATGTTATCAGAACTTTAAACCTGCATATCAAGTTAATTGGATTCACGTTCAAAACAGAAAAGGGATGGTTGGGATGGTATTGGCATCTGAAAATAAATCTTGTTTTTGTCGAAATTTAAGTGAATTCGGCATAGCTGATCAGCCCCTATCACACTATCAAATGAGCGATAGGTGTGATGTTTGCTTTGCTATCTGTTTGCTAAGTTCACACACCGGTGACCTTCTTTATGTTCTTGAATTTCTTCTCGATCAAGGTCCTCCAACATATGAATATCTACTGTCCTTCTTGAACTTTCTACTGCCAATAATGAAGCATGAACTGAAATCTTTTAAGATGGCATCTGGGAAACAGCTAGGAGAGGAATTGGTAGTCGAAATGATCACATTTTCTGATGCAAACGTACTTGATTTCTCTGGATCAGAGGAGGAAAATATGTTTCCTATACAATTCAAGAGTGTCAAATACATACAGAAGGAGCATCAACATACTCAAGAACAACATATAGAAGAATGCAGTGTTGTTGCTTCATGCTCCAAGGCAAGATCGAAAGGGAAAAGGAAAACCAGTCCCAATCTTAGCCTAGAGGTTCTTAAGTCACATTTTGGGAAGAAGCTAAAAGATGTTGCAGAAGAGCTTGGAGGTGAGTATAAACAACAGTTATAGCTCAACTTTTCTTGAATCTAAATACATTGGAAACTTTGTTTGTTTTGTTTTTCTTACAGTTGGAAAATCAACAATAAAGCGTGCATGTAGAGGTTACGGCATTGATAGGTGGCCATGTAACAAAAAGGATGCATCTCGCCTTACAAAAGAATGTGGTGAGGCCTCTCGACAAGATATGCTGCCATCAAGCAGTAACATTCAACCACTGGATGCATCTCTCCATCTGAATGCGCCACATACTACAACAGAAGAGAAGGTGACGGTAAAGGTGAAATACATGGGGGATATTATAAAATTTGAGTTATACCTCTCCTTGGGATTGGGAAAGCTTAAGGAAGCCGTGGCAGAAAGAATAAATCTGGAGATGGGTACTTACAAGTTGAAATATAAGGATGAAGATAGTGATGAGATCTTATTGGCCAATGATGATGACTTGCAACTTTGTCGGAAGAGTCAGATAACGATCGGCGGCAGGTCTTATATCGAGCTCATCGTCCGCAACTAGCTTCTCCAAAAGCCGAGCAGTCAAGGTAAAAGCTTCCCCTCTTTCTGTTCCATAAAATTCTGAGCTCAAGTATTCATTCTTTTTCGTTTATGCTTTCGTGTTTTGCCGTTCTATAATGATCTAGTTCGATTAAAGGAATGGATGGGAAAATGCTGGAATATTAGATTAAGAGAATTGTTAAAAACTTATAATGGTAGAATTGCATCATACCTTGAGTTATTGGATACGAATTTGGGGAAGAGGAGTGCTAGGAACTCATCTAGTTGCTTGCTGTAGTACTCCCTCCACTTCTTGCACAATGCAACTGGAACAAATACTAGTATTAGTCCAGTTCCAAATCCCAAAGCGGTGATTATCAATTGCCAATCGTATTCTCTCTTGTTCAAGCCTGCTGGTGAATTTTCCCCAGGTGGATTGGAGTGGCAGATTGTTGTTCGAGGGAAATCCGCACAGCTCTGGATTTCCTTCAAAGCTTGATGCCGAAAAGGTCTGAAACTGGGAACCAATTGGGATCATCCCGACTAGCTTATTGTAGGAGATATTCAAGAACGAAAGGAAATTTAGATATGTGAGCTCTTTAGGTATTCTCCCTTTCAGCTGGTTGACAGAAAGGTCCAGTGATCCAAGCTGTTTCAGGTTTCCAATGGAGTTTGGAATTACACCTGAGAAAGAATTGTGTGATAGGTTGAGAATATAAAGTGAGCTGAGATCTCCAATTGTTTGTGGTATTTCCCCACTGAAATTATTGCTAGAGAAATCAATAGCTGTAAAGATTGTCAAGATTTTGACAAGCTCCAGCTCCAGGCCTTTGATAGTTACTGTCACTGCATCCTGGTAGTAGAACTTAGTCAGAAACTCAAAGCGTAAGTGGTCTCCCCTCAACTGTGTGCCATTGCCTAGCATCATACCTCTCCATTTTGCAATGCTTTCTGGATTTATTTCACCTCTGAAATTATTGAAAGCTATATCAATGATTTGAAGATTCGGCCAGCTCCCTTGGACCTCGGAACAGCTGATGTCCCCATGAAATTTGTTTCTGCGCAGAACAAGAACACGCAACGTTGAAGAACTTTTCAGCCTGCATGGGAATGAATCATCAATCTCGTTGTTCCCAACATTCAAGACTTCTAAAGATGTGCAGTTGGCCATGGTCAGTGGGATTTTTCCTCCTATGTTGTTTTCACTGAGGTCCAAAGTTTTTAAACCACAGGTGGAAGAAAACACATCCGGTATATCACCCCTGATGTTATTTCTCCTCAAATTCAGTACTCCAAGAGTAAAACCTCTTACTAGGCAATCTGGTATCGTACCACTCAAGTTGTTGTCGGAGAGATCAAGAACTCGAAGGTAGGTTGCATTGCAAAGAGATTGAGGTATTGTTCCAGTAAGGCTGTTGTTTGCTAGAGAGAACAACATTGCAAAAGTAACTGAGTCACCTATTTTAAGTGGAATGGCCTGCTGAAACTTATTGGTCGAGTAATCTACATAGATAGCTGATGGCGACGGAAGTGGGAACTCGCCTTCAAGGCTGTTTGAGTGCAAATCTAGTATATATAGAAAGGGGGGGATGGTGAAAGGCTTTTGGAGATCTACAAAATAGTTATGAGAAAGATTTAGATTTGTGAGCGATCCACTTCCAATGTTCCGTATCCAACTAGGTATTTCAGCCTTGATACTGTTACTTGAGAGGTCCAAAAATATTAGTCTTGATTGGTTTCTCAGATTAGGAAAGTCGCTCAAGTTGCAGGAAGCTAGATTTAACCGGCTTATCTTGGGATACTGGAATGCGATTGAATTGCTCGTTTCAACAGACAATTTGTTGAATCCAAGCTCCAGTCTTGTGAGGTTGGGAAAACTTTGAACCTTTTCCATCTTAAAGGTTCCATTGAAGAGGTTTGAAGAAAGTGAGAGGACACTCAACCCTTCAAGCTTGAAGAAAGACTCTGGAATAGCACCATTAAGCATGTTACTGCTCAAATCTACTGTATTCAGAGAAGAAGGATTTGGAACGGGAAATTCATCAATCCGGCCACTGAATCTGTTGTTGGAAAGCTGAAGGCTTTGTAGTGAAGGGAGACGAAACAGGAAAGATGGAATGCTTCCATTCAATGAGTTGTTCCCTAAATTTAGATATACTATGTTGGAGAGACCTTCAAAATGGTTGGAAGAAATTGAACCACTCAGAAAGTTATATGAGAAATCCATGTGGAGTAGCTCTGTAAGTTTAGAGATGGTGGTAGGAATCAAATCAGTGAAGTTGCAAGTAGTAAGGTCTATCCTGGACAACGTTCTTAGATTGCCAATCGAATTGGGCAACGAACCTGAGAAATAAGTGTAGGCAAGCACCATAGTCCCTAAAGAACTGCTCACTTGAAACTCTGGTAAGGTGCCATTCAGTTGCATATTGTTGGACAAATCCAGAATATGTAGAGTAGTTACCTGAAAGATCTTATCTGGAAAGGTACCTTGCAGAAAGCAATTGCCCAGAGTCAAGGTCGTCAGATTTGAAAAATCTGCGATGAATTCTGGAACAGTTGTCGAAAGATTGTTCCCATCGAGATGGAGAATTGAGAGAGAGCGAAGCTGTGCAAGGGAAAAATCAAGAGGGCCTGATAAACCGCAGCTTCGCAGGCTCAAAGTGGTTATGTTGGGCAAAGAAGAAGACAATGCTTGGCACCATTCACTTCTTTGAGAAGAAATGTTGACGTTGTCAAGATAAAGTTGTCTGAGCCTCGGAAGATTCCGAAGAAGCTGCTGCAAGTTTGGTTTCTCAAGTTTCAGAGGCTGAGCTCCCCAAAACAAGGCGGAGAGATCAAGAACTATCAGGCTACTCAACGTTGAAACTTCGGTGGGAACCTGTCCACCAAAACCAGCATTTGACAAATTCAGGTATGACAAATTAGTCAGATTCTGAATCCCCTTTGGAATCTCAGCTCCATCAAAGAAGTTGAAAGCCAAATTCAGTTTTTCAAGATATTGAAGTCTGAAAAGAGCAGAAGAGTTCTCGAGCCCTCCTGAAATCGTTTCATTCTCGAGGTTCAAACTGATCACACGTCCTGCTCCATCCCAGTCCACTCCTTCCCATCTGCAGCATTCATCAGTATGGTTCCAGTTCACCAGCTTGGTTGAAGAAGTCGCATAAAAAATAAGGCTACTCTTCAACTGCAGCAATGAAAACCTTTGGTGATCAAGGCATTGAGTGGAAACCCCGGCAACAAACAGAATATGGATCAAGTACATGAAAAGAGGCAATGCCATTTGAGTTGAAAGGCTAACGCGCAGCTTTGTCATGGCGAGGACTTGAGAATCAAGACTGTGAAAAGCAAAAAAAGGGACGGAGCAAGTAAGTGCATTAGGGAGGAGTACGTTGGATTCTCAACTTGTCTATTTTCTGAACTTGCAGTTTACGGCACCCTTTAAAATACTGGCAAACGTAACGTGCGTTGCACGTTTGACCTCTATTTTAATTTGAGTAATATTTTATTTCTAACTAATTAGCACCGACGTTTGCACCCGCAAATATTATTTTGTAAATGTATCATTAATGCTTGTTATTACATTGATTCATGTCAATGTTACTTCTTCCATCCCTTAAAAAATTATTATAATATACTACAAAAAATAATATGAAGCACTATAGTCACAAAAAACATGCACAAAGTATTAGAAAAACAATTTATTCTTTCAACCTTTATATAATACATTAAAAAAAAAAATTATGTTTTAGCAACCACCTTTCTTTAATTTATATTATATCATTCAAATTACGTTAGAAAAATACACTATAATCTAATTCGAACAATTTCAACCGTCTGACCATTTTCTTGTAAGATACAATTACAATATATTGAAAAATTAATAATAATACCCCCTTTGTTACTTACTATTAGTCCAAGAGTAATATTTTATACCACACATATGTGTCATCAATGTGTGTGGGTATAAAAGTAAAGTAAATAATCAATTAAGCACATATTTTGTGGACGATCGTGAAATGCATTAAAATATCGTATGTTGCAGATGAAGAGAGTAATATTTTTTATAACGACACATACTGAATTAAAATGCGGATTTTAGTCAAAAAGTTTATCATACTTATAGTTGTTCGATACGAATGAATTTCTCACGAGTATTCTTTGTTTTCTACGTCCAAGGGAAGTGTCTTAGCTTCTCACAACCTGAGAGCTAAATTATAAGTTTTATGACGGACAACTTAGAGTCTAATATACAACCTTGACGCTTGAAAGATGCACAATTTTCCAATAATCAACTCAACACTAAACACAATCTTATCACTCACTCAAGCTTGGGTGTTAAATAGAACTTTAATTAGAGGCAAAAATTATGGTGTCTATCCAGCTTAGTAGAAACAAATAGTTGTTGGAAACTTAAGAAAACACAAAATGTATCCAATTTACATGTGAGTGGACTAATTTACCCCCAACACCACCCCCCACCCCACCCCACCCCACCCACCCACCCATGTGCACTTTTTTTTACTTTAATTTGAATTCAAATTTTACTTTAATTTGAATTCAAAATTTTACATTCAATTATTATTATTAAAAAAAAAAAAAAAAAAAAAAAAAAAAAAAAAAAAAGAGAGAGAGAACAGAAAAAACAAAACTGACAAAAAGTTTTTTTTTTAATTTTCCATTTTCATTTTTAATTCGAGCTTGAATTCAAAATTTTACCCGTTAGAATCCACCCGTTAGAAATACAAAATTTCTAACGTTATAATCGCATATCGCGAGTTAGAATGTAGTATATTCTAACCTGTGTCGTGGCATTCCCAACATGTTCAGTCCACCCGTTAGAAATACCAACTTTCCTACGTTATAATCGCATATCAATGGTTAGAATTTAGTATATTCTAACCTGTGTCGTGGCATTCCCAACAGGTTCAGTCCACCAGTTAGAAATATCAACTTTCCTAAGTTAGAAAATTGGTATTTCTAACAGGTGAAATGAACTTGTTGGAATAACATAGCAACGGTTAGAATGAAACAAAATCTAACATTTATTAGGATATTTTAACGTTGGAAAATTTGACTTTCTAACAGGTGGACTGAACCTGCTGGGTTTGCCACGCAGTGGGTTAGAATATAGTATATTCTAACCTACAATTGGTATTTGTAACGAGTTGACTGAACCTTCTTGGAAAGGCACGGAATAGGTTAGAAGAAACTAAATTCTAACCTTCGCTATGAGTTTAAAAAGTAATAAAAATTGTATTTCTAACAGGATAGACGTCTAACTGTTGGAATCGCATAACAAAGGTTAGAATTAAATCCATTCTAACCTTTAATATTCGTTTGTAAAAGTTAGAAAATAATTATTTCTAACAGGTGAGCTGAACTTGTTGGAATCGCATAGCAATGGTTAGAATAAAAAGATATTCTAACATATATTAGGTGTTTTTACCGTTAGAAAGTTGGTATTTCTAACAGTTTGAAGGATCCTGTTTTTAATTTATGTTAAAAGGTAAGAATAAAACAAATTCTAACCTTGAATATGGTCTTATAACGTTGGAAAGATTGACTTTCCAACAGGTGGACTGAACTTGTTGGGACCACATAGAAACAAACGTTAACTCATAAAGATATTCTAAACCCTAAACCCTAAACCCTGAACCCTAAACCCTAAACCCTGAACCCTAAACCCCTAATCCCTAAACCCTGAACCCTAAACCCTGAACCCTGAACCCTGAACCCTAAACCCTAAACCCTAAACCCTAAACCCTAAACCCTAAACCCTAAACCCTGAACCCTGAACCCTAAACCCTAAACCCTAAACCCTAAACCCTAAACCCTAAACCCTGAACCCTAAACCCCAAACCCTGAACCCTAAACCCCAAACCCTGAACCCTAAACCCCTAAACCCTGAACCACATAGAAACAAACGTTAACTCATAAAGATATTCTAAACCCTAAACCCTGAACCCTAAACCCTAAACCCTGAACCCTAAACCCCTAATCCCTAAACCCTGAACCCTAAACCCTAAACCCTGAACCCTAAACCCTAAACCCTAAACCACTACATGCGATTGTAACGTTAGAAAATTGGTATTTCTAACATGTGAAATGAACTTGTTGGGACCACATAGAAACGGTTAGAATTAAAGAAATTCTAACATTTATTAGGATATTGTAACGTTAGAAAATTGGACTTTCTAACAGGTGGGCTAAACCTGCTGGATTTGCCACTCAGTGTGTTAGAAAATTGGTATTTCTAACGAGTTGACTAAACCTTCTTGGAAAGGCACGGAATAGGTTAGAAGAAACTAAATTCTAACCTTTGATATGAGTTAAAAAGGTAATAAAAATTGTATTTCTAACAGATAGACGTCAAACTGTTGGAATCGCATAACCAATGTTAGAATTAAAGACATTCTAACCTTTATTGTACGTTTGTAAAGTTATATAATAATTATTTCTAACAGTTGAACTGACCTTGTTGGAATCGCATAACAAACGTTAACTCATAAAGATATTCTAACCTTTATTATGCGATTGTAACGTTAGAAAATTGGTATTTCTAACAGGTGAAATGAACTTGTTGGGACCACATAGAAACGGTTAGAATTAAAGAAATTCTAACATTTATTAGGATATTGTAACGTTAGAAAATAGGACTTTCTAACAGGTGAACTGACCTTGTTGGAATCGCATAGCAAACGTTAACTCATAAAGATATTCTAACCTTTATTATGCGATTGTAACGTTAGAAAATTTGTATTTCTAACAGGTGAAATGAACTTGTTGGGACCACATACAAACGGTTAGAATTAAAGAAATTCTAACATTTATTAGGATATTTTAACGTTAGAAATTTGGACTTTCTAACAGGTGGACTAAACCTGCTGGATTTGCCACTCAGTGGGTTAGAATATAGTATATTCTAACCTAAAATTGGTATTTCTAACGAGTTGACTAAACCTTCTTGGAAAGTCACGGAATAGGTTAGAAGAAACTGAATTCTAACCTTCGATATGACTTAAAAAAGTAATAAAAATTGTATTTCTAACAGATAGACGTCAAACTGTTGGAATCTTCATAACCTAGGTTAGAATTAAAGCCATTCTAACCTTTATTGTGCGTTTGTAAAGTTAGATAATAATTATTTCTAACAGGTGAACTGACCTTGTTGGAATCGCATAGCAAACGTTAACTCATAAAGATATTCTAACCTTTATTATGCAATTGTAACGTTAACCTGTGTCTTGGCATTCCCAACATGTTCAGTCCCCCCCCGTTAGAAATACCAAATTTCTAACTCCCCGTTCAAAATATTTACGAATATATGCACCCTTGAATTTTTTTACTTGGTCGGAGATTAGTTGTTAGCAAGTTAGATTGTCGTCGGTGGTCCATGCAAAAAAATGTGCCTATGTGATTGGAATGTGGTTTCAATTTCCTTATTTGTATTTCAAATCACTAGTATTCTTTGTAGATGATAGTAATTCAAACTAACATCAACACATCCAAAAAGCAGAAACTGAAGGAAAAAAATACTCCAAAAAATAACCATTACACAAAAATCCATACAAATTAATTCATATTAAAAAAAACAAAAACAAACAGTATTAATTCATAAAGGAAAAGAAATTTAAAAAAGGATAAAGGAAAAGAAAATGAAAAAAAAAAAGAAGGAAAAGAAAATGAACAATTCGGGAAAAAAAAAAAGAAAAGAAAAAACATGAACAGTGCTCGTCTTCTTCGCACGCAGGGGGGACGTGAATTGAATTAACAGCAGCAACCTCCGGCGAGCAGATTCCGGCTAGGGAGATGGCGATCAGCGGAGACGGCGAGCTGGAACGGCGAGCCGTGGGTCGCCGGGACGCATCTGCTCGAAACGGCGACCTGGGACGGCGAGCCGTGGGTCGCCGGGAAGCTTCTGCTCGAAACGGCGACCGGGGACGGCGAGCAGCTGGGTCGCCGGAAAGCTTCTTGAAGCTGGGTCGCCGGAAAGCTTCTCAATCACAGCCTTAAAAAGTGAGATGAAAAATTAATGCTAATTCTTGAAGCTGTAATGATCAAACAATCAGACTATGCAAAAGTGAATAGTCACACAAACACTTAAATTTTTCAATAAATATTTGAACGAAAACTGAAAAGAGCAAGGAAAATAAATTACCGCAGCTGCCCTGATCCTTGACCGGAGCGACCGCACCCTTGGTTCTCCAGTCAACGGAGTCCGGCAACGACTCGCCGTCCTTCACCGCGTAGCGATCGCTCCTCCTGGCGGTCAGCCGGCGCTCACCGCGCGGCCTGGTCCCCAGATGCATTCTCCGGTACTCTTCATTGGACAGATCGGCGAAGCGGTTGAGGCCGAGCTTGAACGTCCGTCCGGCTACGGCGTTCTGCTCCTCGATGTACCTGTAATTATCCTTGAAGATCTCGAACCTCTTCTCCTTCGCGACGCCGGCGACGAGATGTGCAGCAACTCCCTTCGCGATTCCGGCGACGCGTGGCCGGTGACCCCTATCCAAGCCGGCGACGCTCGGCAGCGCCTACCTCACCGGAGGAAACTCACCGCCGCCACCGCCTTCGTCTTCGCCGCCACCTTCGTCTTCTCGAACCCACCGCCGCCACCAACTTCGTCTTCTAGAAAGAGAGCAGAGAGAGGAGAGAAAAAGAGAGAGAGAGCGGAGAGAAGAGGGAGAGAAGAGAGAGAAAGAGGGATGCATATGTAAGAAATATGTAAGAAGAAAGGTGAATAGTAGTTAGGGGTAGTTTTGTCCACTCACATGAAAAATGGATAGATATTGTGTTTTTTTAAGTTTTGAACAACAATTAGTTTTTGTTAAGCTACATAGACACTTGACTATATTTTCTCCTTTAATTAACTATTACTATCTCTTTACAAGAATACGATCATAGTCGAATAGGCTTTTGATATGGATGCTTTGAGTCATACTTGGAATGATGGAGCTGTCTCTAAAATAAGAAAACTCGAAAAAAACATACAAAACTTTGTAAGAAAACATACAAAATTCATAAGAAAACAACATACAAATTAATTATTACAAACAGTCTCTGCAACTTTGTTTCCTTATTCTCTAATTAATTTCTAAGAAACATACATAGCTCGTATAAAATACTTTCTCAATAATTCTTACAAAACAGTCTCTGCAACTACCTATGTACGACTCATTCTATATTGCAACTACATATGTATGACTAATACAAAGTTCGTAAGAAATATACAAAATCTGTAAGAAAACATACAAAATTCGTAAGAAAACATCGATATACTAACTAATTCTTACAAACCGTCTTTGCAACTACATATGTACATTTCATTTCTCTATGTAACTTAGTTAATAAGAAATATACTTAGTTGTCATAAGAAATATAAAAAGCTAATAAGAAATGTACAAATTTTGTAAGAAAACATCATCTTATTAACTAATTCTTACAAACAATCTCTGCAACTAATTATATAAGACTTATTCTCTTTGCAACATGTGAATAAAAAAAAAAAAAAAAAAAAAAAAAAAAAAAAAAAAAAAAAAAAACCTGGATAATAAATGTAAATAATTTTAAAAGAAAATGAAAAAGAAAGTTGATGGAAGGAAATTTTGTAAAGAAATTTTGGTGAGAGTGAAGGAGAGTGAGGGAAAGTGTCACATCATGTATAAGAAAGTGGGGAGAGTGAGGGAGAGTGGGGGAAAGTGATTGGGTGAGTGTGAGGGCATTTTAGTCTCAAATTTGAAAATGTAGGTATAATTGTAGTTTTGTTATGTTTAGTATAGATGTGCTTTTATCTTAGAGGCAAAAATTATATTGACCTCTTAGAGATAAGAAAACCAATTGTAGGTATGGGAATAAGAAAAACCAAATTTTATCCTTATTTTCAAATGTGGTACTAAAATACCCCTCTCCCTTATTTTGAAATAAAGTGTCTATTCACTTCTCTCTCTCCATAGAAAACACGATTAGCCTTCTCCTCACCAAAACCTCTCCCCCCCATTTACAGTTTCTCTCTGAAAACCCTAACCCATTCCACCGTAGGATTCCAACTTTCCGCCGACGAAAAAGGGCGTCGATGAGCAGCAAGCAGAAGACCCAGAAATCTCTGAAAATCCCAGAGGAACTGGGTGAAGAAGACGAAGATGATGGCACGGAGGACGAAGCAACGGCCGATCAAGATCAAGAAATTTTGTCGACGACTCGACGAGCCTCGGGCTTGAAGTTCAAGATCCAGAAATTTCAGAAAAACCGGAGGAACTCGGTGAAGAAGACGATTACATGGAGGACGAAGCACCGTATACAGGTATTCTTGGTTGTTTTCTGGTACTAATATTTGAAAATACGAGCCCTAGTTTTGAAAACGATTTGTTTTCTTATGTTTATCGTTGATTGCATGTGAAAAAACAAAAAAGTGATTCGTTTTGTGGAAAAAGTGATTCGTTTTGTGGGTTGTTCTGGGTTTTTTTACTGGGTTCGAATGAGAAATTGAAAAATATGTACTATGTTCTCAGTGTGTTAGTATGATTTTTGAAAATATGTACTATGTTTACAGTGTGTTAGTACGGTTTGTGAAAATATGTACTATGTTCTCAACTTCATGATGTGTTTGGTAGGATTTATGTAGATCTTAACATTTCCTATTAGTAATATTTGTGTTAAATCATACTAATGAATGAATTAATATTTTGTGGAAATCTTACTAATGTTATGTATGTTATCAGTGTTTTAGTACGATTTGTGCAAACTTGTTAATATCTCCAGTGAGATTTGTGGTAATGTTATGTATATTATCAATGTGTTAGTACGATTTGTGAAAATATGTATTATGTTCTCAGTGTGTTAGTACGATTTGTGAAAATATGTACTATGTTCTCAGTGTGTTAATACGATTTTTGAAAATATGTACTATGTTCTCATGTGTTAGTACGATTTGTGAAAAATATGTATTATGTTCTCAACTTCATGATGTGTTTGGTAAGATTTGTGTAGATCTTAACAGTTCCTATTAGTAATATTTGTGTTAATTTATACTAATGAATGAGTTAATATTTTGTGGATTTTTTTCTGTGTTATTAATTGATGTTATCTCTAATTTTGTTTTTGATGTTATTCATGAATTGGAGAGATTTGTGGAATTTTTGCTTTGTTGTCATTGATTTCATTAAGATTTGTTGTGATCTTACCAATAAATGAGTTACATGTTACAAATAACTTGATCATACTACATTATCAGCGTATCTTGTTAGTATTTGTATAAATATTACTAATGTTATGTATATCAGTGTTTTAGTATGATTTGTGCAAACTTGTTAACATCTCCAGTAAGATTTGTGGTAATGTTATGTATGTTATCAATGTTTTAGTACGATTTGTGAAAATATGTACTACGTTCTCATTGTGTTAGTACGATTTGTTAAAATATGTACTATGTTCTTAGTGTGTTAGTACGATTTTTGAAAAATATGTACTATGTTCTCAGTGTGTTAGTACGATTTGTGAAAATATGTACTATGTTCTCAACTTCATGACGCGTTTGGTAGAATTTGTGTAGATCTTAACAGTTCCTATTAGTAATATTTGTGTTAAATCATACTAGTGAATGAGTTAATATTTTGTGGATTTTTTCCTATGTTATTAATTGATGTTATCTCTAATTTTGTTATCTCTGAAAAGGGCGGAGGCTATAACAACAAATGCACGTACCTACATCCATCGTCCTGTCGACAACAGTTGGAGCAACAGATGCGGTGGGGCCCAATACAACAACAACAACAACAAAAAAAAAAAAAATGTTTGGATACTATGATTTTTGCATTTTGAACGGAAATATATGAATTTCGTAGATTTCGATACGAGTTATTTTGCCGGTACGATTACTCAAAATTCGTACTTATATCATCCATTACGAAAGGATGTGTCTTTCTCATGATAAGATTCTTATTGTTCTTACCAATATATAAGTTACATGTTACGATTCTTGGTATTCTTACCAATACATGAGTTACATGGTAAATATTCTTATCTCGTGGTAACATATAAATTGTATCTCGTGCCTCAACATAACACAGCCACTTAATATTGGTACGCACTACTAAATTGTATTTTGTGCCTCAACATACCTTAATTTATCAGTACGAATTTAAGTCTATTCGTAACGCTTACTTATGATATTGATACGAATATGAATTCATATCGATTACCTATAGTATAATACTAATTATATAAGAAAGTATGAAGTTATCAGTACGAATACGAATTATTTGTATCAATTACCTATAAAATAAGTACAAATATTAGTCTATTCGTAGAGCTTACGTATGATATTGGTACGAATATGAATCAATTCATATAGATTATCTGTATTACTAATTACATAAGAAAGTATTAAGTTATCAGTACGAATACAAATAATTTGTATAAATTACCTATGAAATAAGTACGAAATGTGAAATTTATACAAAAAATCGAAGTAAGACAAAAAGCTAGTATTATTGAAACAATTTACAACTCTTTCACAAATTAACTATATGATGACATCCTCTTATGAGTCCTACAATCATTTGTGTGGGGAACTTCTTTTTCTTCACACTTAATCACCGTACTCAAAATTAAAAAAGTACGAAAATGTTAAAATTGTACCAAATAATCAAGTACGACATTCATTAATCCATTCCGAATTCAAATGCACAAGACAAAAATCAAATCTGGTACGAACTGTAAAATTCGTGCCGAAAATTCAATTACAATTTTAGAATTCCTTACAATCAAATGCACATAAAATAAAAAGTATACACAATTTCGCCGTCGATATTTATGTTAAATTCATACTAACAATTGTGGTACGAACAAATAATTTAAAGCTGCCCTTTTCCTTATTAGAAACACGCCTGCAAAGGTGAAACAATTAAATAAAAAAATAATGAAGAAAACATAGTCAAAAGGAAAGGAGAGCTAGAGAGAGAAAGTGAGAGTCGGTGGTGGTGCTATAGCTTTCTTGATGAATTTGGTACCAACAATTGTTATACGAGAGATTCTTATGTTAAATTCGCACCAGCAATTGTTATACGAACAAGGAATTCGAAGTTGTCATTTTCCATACTAGAAAGGCACCTGCGAAGGTAAAAAAAATAGCAAAACAAAGAAGTACGAAAGTGTTAAAATCGTACTGAAAATTCAAGTAAGATTTTCATAATGTGATCCGAATTTAAATTCATCAAACCCCTACAACAACAAAAATCAAATCTCACCCACCAAAAGTAGCATAGTAAAAAATCCAGAGAAAAAGAAGAAGAATCCATTTTTTTTTTTCCGAATATAATTGCATTGCCCACTCAAATCATTGGTGAAATTTTCTTCACTACACTGCTTCATCGGAGTTAGTAGTATATAAGAATGGATGAAAGCTCACATGTAATCCGAAAATCGACGACCGGCGTCGATACTACGTCGTACGGTGGGCCCAAGCTGGCATGAAATTAACTCCCACGCAGGAATAAAGTGGAGAAGGAAGTGGGTAGCCGTCGTCGTCGCCGTTGCCTTAGCCGTCGCCTGCGTGAGAGAGAGAGAGAGAGAGAGAGAGAGAGAGAGAGAGAAAGAAGTGAAGAAAATCAGTGTAGAAGAAAGTGGAGAAGAGAGAAGGAGAAGAGAGGACGCAGATGAGATGAGAAGAGAGAGAAAGAAGAGATAGTACACATAATGAGACAAAATCCCAAACCTAATAAAGCAAGGGCATTTTGGACCACCAACCCAAAATATGGGTAAAATTTGGTGTAAAACTATTCTCATACCTAATTTTAGTTTTACTATTTTGAAGTGGGTAAAATACCCTATTTCCTCTTCTTTTAGTGGGTTTATTCATTCTGTACAATACATCTTGTGTTGAGGAATTGGAAATTTACAATTTCGTGTATTTATAAGAACTACACGTCCCTCTATGAAAAGTCATGTCCATTCATAATTATTTTAAAAAAAAATTAAAAAAAAAAATTCAATTTTGTGAGTTGAACGAAGCAACCCTTCAATCATCATGACATTACATTAGTTTGCTAAGTAACCGTTGGAATCAAGAGTGAGGGCTTTTCGGTGCTTTAAATTTTACATGTATATTTTTTTAACATAATTGTAAAATTAAATAAATATTAGAAGTGAAATTACAAATATACCCTTTGTTTTTTGTTTTTATATAGTATATAGATTTATGTAAATACAATTATATTTTTTACCTTAATTAAGATTATACCTAATTACTTACTTATCCTTGATTTTAAATAAACTTGAAGGACATTATAGGCAATACATTATTTTGTAACATAAGGCTCTTTTTAGTATAGGTATAGATAGATAATGGAAAAAAAATAAAAATCAAGAAGGACGACGAAATTTCATTTTCATTTCATAGGAAGATGCCCGCAAATTGATGCACATGACTTGTATTTGTGAGATCAAAAGTCTTGTGTTCTGTATATTGATTTGGAGGTACTCTTTAACTCTATTTAAGTTTCTATGTCCCAGCAAGACTTGGACCATTTGCATTGACTTGGAATAGAATATTTGAATTTCCATATGCAGTGCTGAAGGCTTCATAGTTCTTTCCCTACTCCGAAGTCCCTTTGGAATTCGAGTTCTTGTCGAGGTATTCAGTTAAATTTTGCCTAGGAGCTAAGCTGTTATTAATCTTATGGCAGTGCCATTAGTACACGGATAATAAATTTTTGATTGCTAGTACTTTTTTTCCTTGCTAGTGTGAATAATTGGATATCATCTCGGCTAGGACTGAGTCTTGTTTCATATAATATATTAAAGTAATGAATGTGTGGAGACCAAGACAAATGCAAATGTAAGTATAATTTATAAATGAAGTGCATTGCTGAATTATAGTAGTATAAGTTTGTATGTTCGTTGATTTTGCCAAACCCAAAATGATGAGCTTCCTTTAGAGGGAATCCATTCCAGCAACACAACACATTCTCAGTAGTTGAATTGAACTGAGAGTGTGTAAAGCGGTGATGGCTTATAGTGGAGACGTGGCATGGGCTGTAGAGTATGCTTCAGTATCTGAATTCAAACACCATCTGGACGAAGAAGCCACTTTTGCACATAAGGAATTCAAATGGGAATGGGTTTTGCGGAGGGAAAATGGAAGACAGCAACAGCAACGATTCGTAACTCTGCTCGGAATCCCTCCAGTCAAAGATTGGTATCACTGCCCTCAACATCTGCTACTACAGTTTTGGGCAGTAGTGAAAGTGGAGGGGCGGCACCATCACCTCTCCACCTCGGACCAACCCTTTTCTGTTAGCAAACTGAACAGGGGGGCTTGTTGTTACAGGAGGCTATTCAGGGATCATGTGTATGTTGTTGACATGGAGTTAGGAGC
This sequence comes from Thymus mandschuricus, assembly GCA_029379335.1. Classification (NCBI taxonomy): domain Eukaryota; kingdom Viridiplantae; phylum Streptophyta; class Magnoliopsida; order Lamiales; family Lamiaceae; genus Thymus; species Thymus mandschuricus. The sequence goes on from CM057078.1 coordinate 259,323, forward strand.
ACACGATGAGCAGCAGCAGCAGATTGGAGGCGTAGGGAGGGTGTATCGTAACAAGTACCCAGAATCCTCACCTGATTTGAGGCTCTACTCCACTACTGAGTTCCCCACGCAGCGTGAAGCTTCACTCTGTGGCTTCAGATATTACATGGCGCTTCCTCTATTTGATGTCCATACAAGTCAATGCTATGGCGTGTTGGAGCTCTTGTGGCATGGTCGTGATTTCAGGACACATATACTTGACACCTTGGATCACCGACTACAGGTTAATTCTTAATTACTACCATTCGTATAGAACAAACATAATGTTAACTGGTGATACTAATCATGTATCATAACATTTAGATTGTAGGGTTGAGATCCACTCACAGTCCCCTTACTGTTGGCCATTTCAAAGGAGAAAACGTAAACGTGCATATACTATGTCATTGTTATTTTTCTAATTGTATCCTTAGTTATTTCTGTATGCAATTTTAATTTATGCTTTTTTGTGCCCTCAACGTAACCAGCACCGCATGAGTGAAATCACAGAGCTCCTTGAATTGGCTACAGCGATAGTGCCACGTCTGTTCCTAGTTCTAGTTTCGGTCCCTTGCAAGCAGTGTGCCAACACCAACACCAACATCAGCCCCGACTTCCGCTGCATGGAAGTCGCATCTGTCATAGATTTCGAGAATATTATGTTCAATTCGAGGACTATTGTTGATGAAGATTATCTCGAGGCCGCACTATTTCACTACCTGCAAGTAGATGATTGCAGCTTCCGTTCAAATTTATGTGATGACAGAATATCCAGAAATACTTTGGCGCACTATGTAAATCAGGCTAGAATGTCACATTCTTTTGCAATTCCTCTGCAAAGCGTTCACAGCAACGACTTGTACGTCGTTGAATTCTTTCTTCTTCAACCAAAATCTACACAAGATCCATACAGTATTGATGATTCTTTGCACCGGCTCTTAAGAATGATGGAGATGAACCTCAAAAGCTTTAAGCCGGGGTATTCAAGGCAGACTAGTGTAGTTGAATGCGAAATGATTGATAGCATAGAAGTGATGAAGTCCTGCATAGAAGATGTTTCAGAGTCGAACTTCACAGCATTCCAAGAGACGCTCGACTCATGTTGCCTACGACCTTGCTCTGAATACAATATTGGTAGCGAAGGATGGGTGTTTTGCAGGCAAGGTGGTGAAAGATTATGTGAAAATGGCAGTAACTCATTACGTGTTCCTACACCGATCGAGCATAAGGTAGAAGATTTTATGAAGAAAATAGCAGTCAAAGATATGGACCTGGATAGATGGATAGTGCAGTTTTGGGTGCCCAAAATGGTGGGTGGTAGGTGTTATCTTGAAACATCAAATCAGCCTTATGCTGTAGGTTGTCTTTCCAAAGGCGTAGCTTTTTTTAGGAGGATATGTTTGCAACATTACTATTTTGTGGACGACGAAACTAAAGAAGACGAGCTGGGACCACCCGGACGTGTCTTCAGAAATAGGCACCCTGAATTCACCCCGGACCTCTTGCTTTACACTGAAAAGGAATTTCAAATCAGAAATTATGCAGTGCATTGTTTTAGTGAAGAATATTTAGTTTTACCTATCTTTGATGACGAACACAATCACATGTGTGTTGGTGTGCTAGAGTTCCTAGGATTTCCATATTCTGACCTTGATGACATTGGAAGAGCACTGCAGGTAGTGTATCTTCTGAATTTTGACATGTGATTATATATATCGAATATGATTACAATGTCCACTTTTATGCAGGCAACGAAACTATGCTCAACTCACATTGACGTCCACCCAAGATTCTTAGCAGAGGGACAAGCTCTCTGGGTAAACCTCTTTTATGCTCTGAATTATTCCGGCAACAGAATATAACAAACAAGCCAAAGTAGTAGAATTGTAATTATATGAGAAACCTGGTTATATTTACATGTGCCTTGCTGATTCGTCTAAATCTCTTCTAACATAGTATATAATACAATTAGGACCAGACTATCAGTGGGAGGAAACCAGCACTGGATCAACTCCGTCATGCCCTTACAGAAATATATAAAAGCATTCCCCAAAATTATATGGCAAATGTTTGGGTTCCTTATGGAGAATGTGCTGCTAGTACCAATAGTAATTCAAGTTGCATGGAACTTGTATTGTCGAATGAAAATATACTGACGTTTCAGCCCATAGATCAGGTTCTCTGGATTCACGTACAGACCAAAAAAGGGATGGTCGGGATGGCATTGGCATCTGAAAACAAATCATGTTTTTGTCGAAATATATATGAATTTAGCATAGCTGATCAGCCTCTATCACACTATGAGATAAGAGGAAGGCGTGATGTTTGTTTTGCGATTTGTTTGCAAAGTACGTACACTGGTGAGCAACTCTATGTTGTTGAGTTGTTCCTCAAACAAGGTCCTGCAACATATGAATATTTTAGATCCTTGTTGAAATCTCTACTGTCAATCATGAAGCACAGACTCTACTCATTTAAGATGGCATGTGGGAAGGGACTAGGAGAGGAATTGGTGGTTGAAGTTATCGAATTCTCTGATGCAGACACACTATGTTCCTCTGGATCAGAGGCAGCTGATGTCTTCCCAATCAAATTTAAAAGTGTGAAATACAGCCAAAAGGAGCATCAACATAGTGAAGAACAACAGACGGAAGAATGCACTGTTGCTGCTTCATGCTCAAAGACAAGAGAGAGAGGGAAAAGGAAAACCGGCCTCAATCTTAGCCTAGAGGTTCTCAAGTCACATTTCGGGAAGAAACTAGATGATGTTGCAGAAGAGCTTGGCGGTGAGTATAAACAAAAATTATAGCTCAACTTTACTTGAAAATAAATATGCCTGCTACTAACTGGAGTGGTAACATTCTGTTGCAGTTGGAAAATCGACAATAAAGCGTGCATGCAGAGGTTATGGCATTGATAGGTGGCCAAGTAACAAAAAGGATACATCTCTCCTTACAAAAGAATGTGCGGAAGCCTCTCAACAAGATATGCTGCCATCAACCAGCAATATTCAACCACTGGATGCATCTCTCCATCTGAATGTGCCAGATACTATCACAGAAGAGAAGGTGACGGTAAAGGTGAAATACGAGGAGGATATTATAAAATTTGAGTTATACCTCTCCTTGGGATTGGGAAAGCTTAAGGAGGCAGTGGCAAAAAGAATAAATCTGGAGATGGGTACTTACAAGTTGAAATATAAGGATGAAGATGGTGATGAGATCTTATTAACCAATGATGATGACTTGCAACTTTGTCGGAAGAATCAGATAACGATGGGCAGGTCTCATATCGAGCCCATCGTTCGCAGATAACTTCTCTATCAGGACTTCGTCTACATACTTTTATTGATTTTTGGGGTTACTTTGTCTTACAATGCTTCTTTAGTTATGTGATATTCCGTTTGTGGACGGGCAGGGCTCCAGACTTTAATGTTTATAGAATTGATGGCCGAGGACGTCTGGAGCTGTGTTTGTCGGGATGAATTCTTGTGCACTGCATCTTAATAACACCATGTTTTTTTAAAAATGTGTTACGATTCTAGTAATATCATGGAAATAACTAATAAGGTAGACATGAAATGATAAGCTACCATATAAATTCTAGATTGCCCAGCCTTTCTCAGCTTCTTTGATCCGTGCTCTGGGTTCGATACCATCCCAATAGTAGCCCTGCATCTCTTGTCTATCAGTTTCTTCTCTCCAAATGGCAGTTTTATCTCACAGTACCTAAAAATGAATCATAGAGTGAAGGAAGTCCTGAGTAGAATGACATAGAGTACAAACAGAGTGTGCTAAACTAAGCTCCAATTGTAAGAGCAATGCACGTAAACGACAATGGCCTTGGATGCAACAGTATAAACGACTTTCCAAGAGTCAAATCGTGTAATTTTTTTTTTTAACATTGTGAGACAAGAAAGATCCACAATACTAAGACAAGAGCTTTAATGGCTAAAACAGAAAGGAGCTGCGATTTTAGCTCCTTCAATTTCTAGGTCACGCTCTCAACCACACACAACTACTCACAAGTCACAACAAATGCAGTCATTGTCCAGCATAATATTGGATGATGAGGAAATAGTGAAGGATAAATTAGAAGAGATGAACAGATAATAATCGGAATTTGACCATGCATATTGGAGCAATCTGTACAACATTTCTTGAGATTTTTAAAATACATTTTGTGAATGCCTACCAGGAACACACACACAAGAAGCATTTGTTATCACGCATACTAATCATTTCAAACCGTCATCTACACATCAATCTGAGGGAACACTGGACTGCTCGCTTCCATTGATGCATCGTCACATGCCAAACTTTTGAGAGACTCAAAGTCGGTGACACTCTACTGGAATGAGGTAAATCTTTACTTTTTTGCAGTATTCAAACAATAATCCTTGCATACCAAGTTAATTCTTGAACCATAAATTACAGACAAACCATACTTCTCCCTACTCATCAGCTCCCTTCAAATATGCCCCTCATCAAGCACGTACCACAACTTTCAATCATTGTACAGTTTCTTTCTTTCGCATTTTCAAGTGTAGACATTAAAAATCAGTTTCTTACCTGGCTGATCTGTTCGGTTCGGTAAGTATCTTTGCAGATGTTCCAGCAGATCTCACTAGCTTCCCACCTTGTCCAGGACGGAGTTCAATGTTGTGAATCTGCATCCCGATTCGCATATTCGACAGAGGCATACAGCTCCCTATCTGAGAGCTAATGTCAAGAGTGAACATTTCATTCATCATGGACTTCAACGAGGGCACTTCTCTTGATTCCACTATATCAGCACCTACAAATCAATAATTCACAATACACCTAAATACAACAACCTAAATACGAACAATCATGTTTTCAAACCACATAACAATTAATTTTCCAGGCTATAAAACCTTATGCAATTCGTTGGGAAAGGAAAATCACAAATCTTAGCTCCAGGATTCAATATTTTTCTACTATTTCCATCAATCAACTCTGCTTTCGATCAACATTGAATTTCTCGAAATCCCCATCTTACGCTCAAATTCATAAGCTCATATCCAGAATTCAAGCCAAAAACCAGCCAGATTAAAGCAATGAAGATTGTTGATGAAAGTCTGATGCAAGAATAGTGCATATAAGAAACGATTACCAGTCGAAAGTGAACGAGAAGGAGCGAGAAGAAGTGAGCGAAAGAAAGGGGAGGTGACAACGCGAGCTCTAAAGAGCGCCATTTTTTCTGCTCTCGTCAACTCAACTCAGACGAACTGGGTTTATGCAATGTGAAGGTTTAAACAATCCATTGAAACGAGGTCGTTTCGACTTCTTTCCCTTTTATTTACTTTTTGTTTGCCTGTGATTTTGGTCCAACATTTCGGGCTTTTTTGGCCCATTTTCGGATATTCAATATTCCAACCCAGTTTTACATAAACTCAGATAGTGTACAGTATTTTATTCAGTTCGGAGCAAGAAAATTAGCTGCTAAGCTCACTGAGATATGTGATCACATTTTATTCTGCATAAACACAACACCAAATCAAAAGAGAGAACGATGCGAAGGAGAGACTGGTTGGATCTCCCTCCCTTAGCTTCAATCTATTATTCAACGTCCTCTTCTTCTTCTTCTTCTTCTTCCTCCTCCTCCTCTTCTACCACTGTAACAAAAATTATATAGATTTAAGCAAGCTTTTGCTGCGGAATGAAATGGTTTTGACTGAATGAAAAAGCCGAGGAGTAAGGTAAAATCTATTCACCTAAATTCGTTCTATTTCCTTAATGCTTTCGTGTTTTGCCGTTCAATACTGATCTACTAGTTCGATTAAAGGAATAGATAGGAAAATGCTGGAATATTAGATTAAGAGAATTGTTAAAAACTTATCATGATAGAATTGCATCATACCTTGAGTTATTGGATACGAATTTGGGGAAGAGGAGTGCTAGGAATTCATCGAGTTGCTTGCTGTAGTACTCCCTCCACTTCTTGCACAATGCAACTGGAACAAATACTAGTATTAGTCCAGTTCCGAATCCCAAAGCGGTGATTATCAATTGCCAATCGTATTCTCTCTTGTTCAAGCCTGCTGGTGAATTTTCCGCAGGTGGATTGGAGTGGCAGATTGTGTTTGAGGGAAATCCACACAGCTCTAGATTTCCTTCAAAGCTTGATGCCGAAAAGGTTTGGAACTGGGAACCAATTGGGATCGTTCCCGCCAGCTTATTGTAGGAGATATTCAAGAATGATAGGAAATTTAGATATGTGAGCTCTTTTGGTATTCTCCCTCTCAACTGGTTGACAGAAAGGTCAAGTGATCCAAGCTGTTTCAGGTTTCCAATGGAGCTTGGAATTACACCTGAGAAAGAATTGTGTGATAGGTTGAGAACATAGAGTGAACTGAGATCTCCAATTGTCCGTGGTATTTTCCCACTGAAATTATTGCTAGAGAAATCAATAGCTGTAAAGATTGTCAAGATTTTGACAAGGTCCAGCTCTAGGCCTTTGATAGTAACTGTCACTGCATCCTGGTAGTAGAACTTAGTCAGAAACTCATAGCGCAAGTGGTCTCCCCTCAACTGTGTGCCATTGCCTAGCATCATTCCTCTCCAACTAACTATGCTTCCTGGATTTATTTCACCACTGAAGTTATTGAAAGCTATATCGATGATTTGAACATTTGGCCAGCTCCCTTTGATCTCAGAACAGCTAATATCTCCATAGAACTTGTTATTGCGAAGGACAAGAACTCGCAAGCTGGAAGAACTTTTCAGCCTGCATGGGAATTCATCTTCAATCTTGTTGTTTCCAATGTTCAAGACTTCTAAAGATGCGCAGTCGGCCATGGACAGTGGGATTTTTCCTCCTAAGTTGTTTTCACTAAGGTCCAAGGTTTTTAAACCACAGGTGGAAGAAAACGCATCCGGTATATCACCACTGATGTTATTTCTCCTCAAATTCAGCACTCCAAGAGTAAAACCTCTTACTAGGCAATCTGGTATCGTACCACTCAAGTTATTGTCGGAGAGATCAAGAACTTGGAGGAAAGTTGCATTGCAAAGAGATTCAGGAATTGTTCCAGTAAGTCTGTTGTTTGCTAGAGAGAAGAACAGTGCAAAAGTAACAGAGACACCTATGTTAACTGGAATGGCCTGCTGAAACTTATTGGTCGAGTAATCTACATAAATAGCTGATGGTGGCGGAAGTGGGAACTGGCCTATGAGGCTGTTTGAGTGCAAGTCGAGCACTCCTAGAAAAGGAGGGATAGTGAAAGGCTTTTGGAGATCTACCAGGTAATTTCGAGAAAGATTTAAATGCATGAGCGATCCACTCCCAATATTCCAAATCCAACTAGGTATTTCACCCTTGATACTGTTACTTGAGAGGTCCAAAAAAATTAGTCCTGATTGGTTTCTCAAATTAGGAAAGTCGCTCAAGTTGCAGGAAGCTAGATTTAACTGGCTTAGCTGGGGGTACTGGAATGCAATTGAATTGCTTGTTTCAACAGACAATTTGTTGAATCCAAGCTCTAGACTTGTGAGGTTGGGAAAACTTTTAACCCTTTCCATCTGTAAGGTGCCATTGAAGAGGTTTGAAGAAAGTGACAGAACACTTAACCCCTGAAGTTTGAAAAAAGACTCTGGAATAGACCCTTCAAGTCGGTTGCTGCTTAAATCTAAAGTAGCCAAGGTGGAGGGATTTGGAATGGGAAATTCATCAATCCGGCCACTGAATCTGTTGTTGGAAAGTTGAAGCCTTTGCAGTGAAGGGAGACGAAACGGGGAAGATGGACTGCTCCCATTCAATGAATTGTACCCTAAATTTAGGTTTACAAGATTGGAGAGACCTTCAAAATGCTTGGAAGAAAGGGAACCTGTGAGAGAATTGCGGCTAAGGTCTAGATAGGCAAGTTTCTTTGACATGCTAAACGGGGGTATTGAACCCATGAAAGAGTTCAATGAGAAATCCAGGTGGACTAGCTCTGTCAGACCAAAGATGGAGGTCGGAATTGGGCCGGAGAAGTTGCAAGTGGAAAGGTCTATCCTCGACAACATTCTAAGATTGCCAATCAAATCAGGCAAAGGACCTGAGAAATTAGTGTAGCTAAGCACCAAAGACCTCAAAGAACTGCTCACTGGCAACTCTGGTATGGTGCCATTGAGTTGCCGATTGGTGGACAAGTCCAGAATCCGCAGAGTTGTTACCTTAAAGATTTTATCTGGAAAGGTACCTTGCAGAAAGCAATTGCCAAAAGACAAAGTTGTCAAATTGGAAAGATTTGCTATGAATTCCGGCATCGTTGTCGAAAGATTGTTCCCATCGAGACTGAGAGTTGAGAGAGAGCCAAGCTTTGCGAGGGAAGAATCAAGAGGACCTGATAGACCACAGCTGCGCAAGCTCAAAGTGGTTAAGTTGAGTAAAGAGGACGACAATGCTTGGCCCCATTCGCTTCTTTGAGAAGAAATGTTGACATTATCAAGATAAAGTTCTCTAAGCCTTGGAAGGCTCTGAACAAGCCTCTGCAGATTTGGATTCTCAAGTTTCAGAGGCTCAGCTCCGGCAAACAAGGTAGACAGATCAAGAACGATCAAGCTACTCAACGACGAAACTTCGACTGGAACCTGTCCTCCAAAACCGGCATTTGACAGATTCAAGTTTGCCAAATTTGTCAAATTTCGAATCCCAGTTGGAATCTGGGTGCTGTTGAAGAAGTTGAAAGCCAAATTCAGTTTTTCAAGATATTGAAGTCTGAAAAGAGCAGAAGAGTTCTCGATACCTCCTAAAATTGCTTCGTTCTCGAGGTTCAAACTGATCACATGCCCTGCTCCATCACAGTCCACTCCATCCCATCTGCAGCATTCATCAGTCTGGTTCCAATTCACCAGCTTGGTTGAAGAAGTCGAATCGAAAATAAGGCTACTCTTCAACTGCAGCAACAAGAACCTTTGGTGATCAAGGCATTGCGTGGAAACCCCAGCAACAAACAGAATTTGGATCAAGGATATGAAAAGAGGCAATTTCGTTTGAGTTGAAAGGCTAACGCGCAGCTTTGTCATGGTGAGGACTTGAGAGTCAAGATTGTGAAAAGCAAAAAAAAGGACGGAGCAAGTAAGTGCATGAAGGAGGAATGAGTTGGATTTCTCTACTTGTCTATTTTTCTGTAATTTGCAGTTTATTTCAAGTTTTTTAACATTTATTTTCATTTCATAGGAAGATGCCTGCAGGTTGACACACATGACTTCTACTTCTGAGATTAAAAGTCTTCTATTCTGTATATTGATTTGGAGGTACACTTTAACTCTATATAAGTTTCTACATCCCAGCAAGACTTGGACCATTTGCATTGACTTGGAATAGAATATTTGAATTTGTATTTCCATATGCAGTGCTGAAGGCTTCATAGTTCTTTCCCTACTCCGAAGTCCGAAGTCCCTTTGGAATTCGAGTTCTTGTCGAGGTATTCAGTTAAATTTTGCCTAGGAGCTAAGCTGTTATTAATCTTACTGCAGTGCCATTAGTACACGGATAATAAATTTTTGATTGTTAGTACACCAGTTGAGGTAATAAAATTGTAGATGAACTCGATCGACGACTATAATATAAGTGCTACCTTCTACTATTACTCTTGTTCCTACACTTACGTCGACTCATGCATATCAAGAACCACATTTAGTAACCAAAATTATAATGTTTCTATAGTAGAATGCTCATTTAAACTGTTGTGTTTATGTTGTTTTCATCCTCTATCTATTCATTAAGTAACTAAGTTGGGAGGATTTAGAGGGTGTTTGGCTAAGCTTATAAGCTAGCTTATAAGATGTTTGACTGCTTATAAGTTGTTTGACTGCTTATAAGCACTCTAAATGTGTTTGACAAAATAAGCTCCTCAAGAGCTTATAAGATGCAAATTAAGCAAAAAGTGCTTATAAGCACTCCAAAAAATAAGCTCCTCCACCCCAACTTATATTTTTTTAATTTTGCTTATCTACCACTATAATTCTATTTTATTTTTATATTTATATTATGTACACTTCCATTTGATGTTACAAAATTATGATTTTCAAAAAAATTATTTTTTTTATTTATTTTTTTTAATTTTCAGATTTTATTTTTCTATTATCTCCTTGAGCTTATAAGCTCTTTTATCCAAACATTTCAACAATTTATAAGCTATTACCCTCATACATTTTATAAGTTTTTAAACACCTTATAAACACTTTGAACTTATAAGCATTTGAAACAAGCTTAGCCAAACGGGCCCTTAGTTGGGCTATTTTACTATTACGTCCGCAGATAACTCATTCCATAAGTCCAACTTTCTGGGTTTATCCAGCCCAAATTAATTGTGGGTCAGTGTAGTCTTTTTATTGTGATTAAACAATTCAGTATAAAATTTAGTTTCGATCTGGTTTGACTTCATAGTTTCCAAATTTTTAATTTTCCTCTTGGCTTGTGAGTTGTGACAATTGATTGAAGTGGTTGTGGAGTATTATTATTATTAAACTAAAACTTACTAGTTGAAATTCATCATTAGAGATAGGTTGGCACGGAATCAACTGATAACTAATTTATTCATCCCTGTCGTATTTTTTTGAGGGTTTATACTTTTTTTTGAGGGTTTATACTAATATAATGATGGTACAATGCAATGCATACGCAACATATATATTAAAGTAATGAATGTGTCGAGACCAAGACAAATGCAAATGTATCTATAATATAGAAATGAAGTAGATTGCTGAATTATAGTATAAGTTTGTCTGTTTGTTGATTTTGCCAAACCCAAAGTGATGAGCTTCCCTCAGAGGGAATTCATTCCAGCAACACAACACATTCTCAATAGTTGAATTGAACTGAGAGTGTGTAAAGCGATGATAGATTACTGTGGAGACGTGGCATGGGATGTGGAGTATGCTTCAGTATCTGAATTCAAACACCATCTGGACGAAGAAGCCACTTTTGCACATAAGGAATTCAAATGGGAATGGGTTTTCTGGAGGGAAAATGGAAGACAGCAGCAGCAACGATTCGTAACTCTGCTCGGGATCCCTCCAGTCCAAGATTGGTATCACTGCCAACATCTGCTACTACAGTTTTGGGCAGTAGTGAAAGTGGAGGGGCGGCACCATCATCACTCCACCTCGGACCAACCCTTTTCTGTTAGCAAACTGAACAGGGGGGCTTGTTGTTACAGGAGGCTATTCAGGGATCGTGTGTATGTTGTTGACATGGAGTTAGGAGCAGATGATGAGCAGCAGCAGCTGATTGGAGGTGTAGGGAGGGTGTACCGTAACAAGTACCCAGAATCCTCACCTGATTTGAGGCTGTACTCCATTACTGAGTTCCCCATGCAGTCTGAAGCTTCACTCTGCGGCTTCAGATATTACCTGGCTCTTCCTCTATTCGATGTCCATACAAATCAATGCTATGGCGTGTTGGAGCTCTTGTGGCGTAATTGTGATTTCAGGAAACATATACTTGGCACCTTGGATCACCGACTACAGGTTAATTCTTAATTACTACCATTCGTATAGAACAAACATAATGTTAACTGGTGATACTAATCATGTATTATAACATTTAGATTGCAGGGTTGAGATCCACTCACAGTCCCCTTACTGTTGGCCATTTCAAAGGAAAAAGCGTAAGCATGCATATACTATGTCATTGTTATTTTTCTAATTGTATCCTTAGTTATTTCTGTATGCAATTTTAATTTATGGCTTTTTTGTGCCCTCGACGTAACCAGCACCGCATGAGTGAAATCACAGAGCTCCTTGAATTGGCTACAGCGACAGTGCCACGTTTGTACCTAGCTCTAGTTTCGGTCCCTTGCAAGCAGTGTGCCAACACCAACACCAGCCCCGACTTACGCTGCATGGAAATCGCATCTGTCATAGATATCGAGGACTTTATGTTCAATTCCAGGACTATTAGTGATGGAGAATACGAATATCTTGATGCCGGACTATTTCACTACCTACAAGTAGATGATTGCAGCTTCCGTTCAAATTTATGTGATGTCAGAATATCCAGAAATTCTTTGGCGCACTATGTAAATCAGGCTAGAATGTCACATTCTTTTGCAATTCCTCTGCAAAGCGTTCACAGAAACGACTTGTACGTCGTTGAATTCTTTCTTCTTCAACCAAAATCTACACAAGATCCATACAGTATTGATGATTCTTTGCACCGGCTCTTAAGAATGATGGAGATGAACCTCAAAAGCTTTAAGCCGGGGTATTCAAGGCAGACTAGTGTAGTTGAATGCGAAATGATTGATAGCATAGAAGTGATGAAGTCCTGCATAGAAGATGTTTCAGAGTCGAACTTCACAGCATTCCAAGAGACGCTCGACTCATGTTGCCTACGACCTTGCTCTGAATACAATATTGGTAGCGAAGGATGGGTGTTTTGCAGGCAAGGTGGTGAAAGATTATGTGAAAATGGCAGTAACTCATTACGTGTTCCTACACCGATCGAGCATAAGGTAGAAGATTTTATGAAGAAAATAGCAGTCAAAGATATGGACCTGGATAGATGGATAGTGCAGTTTTGGGTGCCCAAAATGGTGGGTGGTAGGTGTTATCTTGAAACATCAGATCAGCCTTATGCTGTAGGTTGTATTTCCAAAGGCATAGCTTCTTTTAGGAAGAAATGTTTGCAACATTACTATTTTGTGGACGACGAAACTAAAGAAGAGGAGCTGGGACCCCCCGGACGTGTCTACAGAAAGAGGCACCCTGAACTCACCCCGGACCTCTTGCTTTACACTGAAAAGGAATTTCAACTCAGAAATTATGCAGTGCATTGTTTTAGTAAGGAATATTTAGTTTTACCCATCTTTGATGACGAACGCAATCACATGTGTGTTGGTGTGCTAGAGTTCCTAGGATTTCCATATTATTACCTTGAAGACATTGGAAGAGCACTGGAGGTACTTTATCTCCTGAATTTTGACATGTGATTATATATATCGAATATGATCACAATGTCCACTTTTATGCAGGCAACATCACTATGCTCAACTCACATTGACCTCCACCCAAGATTCTTAGCAGAGGGACAAGCTCTTAGGGTAAACCTCTTTTATGCTCTGAATTATTCCGGTAACAGAATATAACAAACAAGCCAACGTAGTAGAATTGTAATTATATGAGAAACTTGGTTATATTTACATGTGCCTTGCTGATTCGTCTAAATCTCTTCTAACATAGTATATAATACAATTATGACCAGACTATCAGTTGGAGGAAACTAGCACTGGATCAACTCCGTCTTGCCCTTACAAAAATATATGAAAGCATTCCCCAAAATTATATGGCAAATGTTTGGGTTCCTTATGGAGAATGTGCTGCTAGTACCAATAGTAATTCAAGTTGCATGGAACTTGTATTGTCAGATGAAAATATACAGACATTTCAGCCCACAGATCAGGTTCTCTGGATTCACGTACAGACCAAAAAAGGGATGGTCGGGATGGCATTGGCATCTGAAAACAAATCATGTTTTTGTCGAAATATATATGAGTTTAGCATAGCTGATCAGCCTCTATCACACCATGAGATACGTGAAAGGCGTGATGTTTGTTTTGCAATTTGTTTGCAAAGTACGTACACCGGTGAACAACTCTATGTTCTAGAGTTGTTCCTCAAACAAGGTCCTGCAACATATGAATATTTTAGATCCTTGCTGAACTCTCTACTGTCAATTATGAAGCAGAGGCTCCCATCATTTAAGATGGCATGTGGGAAGGAACTAGGAGAGGAATTGGTGGTTGAAGTTATCGAATTCTCTGATGCAGACAAACTTGGTTCCTCTGGATCAGAGGCGGCTGATGTGTTCCCAATCAAATTTAAAAGTGTGAAATACAGCCAAAAGGAGCATCAACATAGTGAACAACAGCAGACAGAAGAACGCACTGTTGCTGTCTCATGCTCGAAGACAAAAGAAAAGGGGAAAAGGAAAACCGGCCTCAATCTTAGCCTAGAGATTCTCGAGTCACATTTTGGGAAGAAGCTAGATGATGTTGCAGAAGAGCTTGGCGGTGAGTATAAACAACAATCATATCTCAACTTTTCGTGAAATCAAAATATTTCTGCTACTAACTGGAGTGGTAATATTCTGTTACAGTTGGAAAATCGACAATAAAGCGTGCATGCAGAGCTTATGGCATTGATAGGTGGCCATGTAACAAAAGGGATGCATCTCGCCTTACAAAAGAATTTGCCGAAGCCTCTCAACAAGATATGCTGCCATCAACCAGCAACATTCAACCACTGGATGCATCTCTCCATCTGAATGCGCCACATACTACAACAGAAGAGAAGGTGACGGTAAAGGTGAAATACGAGGAGGATATTATAAAATTTGAGATATACCTCTCCTTGGGATTGGGAAAGCTTAAGGAGGCAGTGGCAGAAAGAATAAATCTGGAGATGGGTACTTACAAGTTGAAATATAAGGATGAAGATGGTGATGAGATCTTATTGGCCAATGATGATGACTTGCAACTTTGTCGGAAGAGTCAGATAACGATCGGCGGCAGGTCTTATATCGAGCTCATTGTCCGCAACTAGCTTCTCTATCAGGACTTCATCTGCATACTTTTATTGATTTTTGGTGTAACTTTGTCTTACAAGCGCTTCTTTAGTTATATGATATTCCGTTTGTGTTGAAATTGGGATGTTGCTCCCCTGCGAGGACAACTGGAGCTGTGTTTGAGTTTGTGTTTGTATGATTCTCTTTTTATATGGTTTGAGATGAATTTGTTTCAGAATTAGTACATGCAAAGCTACCATATAAATTCTAAGCCTCTGAAAGATGATATAATTCTGCAAATCAAAATTCTAACAATTTCATTTCATTCTCACAAAAACAAAACAAATAAACTGGAAAATAAATTCTGCACGATGTTGATCCGTTCTAGATCATTCTCAGGCAAATCCAGCAAACGAAACCAGGGAATTAAAGGGATTCATTAAAACAGATTACTATCGATCGATTTTCTACAATGTAAATAGCGATTCAGAAAATGAGTTTGCAATCGCAAGTGCATTCATAGACAGCAGCTAAGGCCTTACTCAGATTACAGTTCATTCCGTTGTTAAGCACTATTTCTGCACACTAAATTAGTTGCTTCCAATCGAAGAAAAGAAGAATTTCTAACGAATCCAAAAGCAACAATCATCACAAACACAGCACATCAAAAATAAATCTGGGAAACATTAAGCGAAAAAAACAACAAAAAATATTAAACAAAAATCTGAATTGATTAAATAGAAAATCCCAAAACATGAGGTTCAGAAGAGTCATAACCTACTATTACAAAACAAAATTCGATAAAACTGGAAAACCGTAAAACGAAACGATACGAAACCCTAGAGAGTGAGACGCTGCGAATTGGGGGAGACAAAGACTACTTGGATCGCTGCCTCATCTTTCGGCGCTTCCTCTTCAATCTCCTCATGCGCTTCTTCTTCCACTGTTACACAACACCACCAATTCAATCATACATTCATTCTACAATTACACACAGAGATTACAACAGCAGATATTACAACAGATTAAGAATTAAGAGCGAATCAAGATATCTAACCTTAGCTCGCATGGTTGAAACCGAAGCTGTAGCTAACCAGTAGCCTCTCTGAAAGGTGGATGTAAATCGGTAACGATGGGTATGGCAGTGGGAGCAAAACTCTAGGGTTTGTGTTGCTTATATAGCGGCCTTCTCTACCTCTTAATGGGCCGATTAACTGACTTGGGCTGCTTTTTCGAGAAATGGTGGCCACCTTCATTACAAGGCCCAACTTTTCAATAATTGAGAATTGGCTTCTTTTGATTCAAGTTCAAATTAGACATTCCAATATTTTTATACATGATCGTTAAATTTGTTGCAAGGAACTCATATGTATATAGATTTAACCTGTATTACATGACCGTTAAATTTGTTTTAGTGTATGAATCAATGTTGAGGATTCCGATTATTTTGATCCAATTTGTTCGAGTTTTGATGTGTATTTCAGTTTTGAGGGCCAAATTATATGGTAGTCACTGGCCTTTGCAGTCTGATCACTGTGAATCAATGGACGATGTAATGCAATGATATCATACAACATGACATATCCGAGGCAAAGTTTTTATCATACACGAGGATGGGTTTTACGTTGGTTTGATTAATGATGAAGGAGAATGCAGATAGATCGATGAAAGAACATAGCTATCAAATATGGTTTATCGAAGGACTACTTGATATTACAGTTCTGTTAAGTCATATCGCCAAAGGTATAGCTTTGTTTAGTAAGAAATGCTTGAAGCATTACTATTACTACCCTTTAGTTGTAGCATTGTTTTGGAATAAATATGCTTGAACCATTATTACCCTAGAACGTATGGATCGTCAAGTACAAGCTAAAGAAGACGAACTTCACACCCAAAATCTTCAAAATAATCGAGCAAAGAATTCTCAAACCATTTAAGAAGCATGAACTCAAATCATTTAAGCTGCCATCTGAGAAAAAACTAGAGTGCAAAGGAAAGCAGCCTAGATAACACCATTGTCACATTATGGAAAGCAATTAAACATGCTGGACCATTGTCATAGTGAGTATAAAAAATTCTAGCTCAACCTTTCTTGAAAATAAATACTTTTGCAACTGACTGGAGTGGCAACAATGAAGCAAGCAAGCAAAGTTAACGCAAGCTGCAAGTATGAGATACGATGATGATATATTTATCCGAAAGCTGAGCTTTTACTGTATCAAAACTCTGAACTGATTGTATTGTTTTCAACCAATCATTGTGATTTGTAAACCAATTGAATCAATTCAATTGTACCACAAAATTCAATTCACGAAGTATCTGAAGCAACACAAACTACAAATCATGTTGAGTCTTTCAACACAGCAAATGAAACAAACAAGCCTATACATAATGTTTGATCGGTTCTTGATCAAACTCTGTAATACAAGTTCTCCCTAAATCGATGGGACACCGTAACCAATTACAGCCACCATAAACAAAGCAGCTAAAGGGTATCATAAAAATTACTTACACTAAAACGTATTGAGAAATTAACAAACTTCCCACTAGTTTTATCCACATTATACACAACAAAGATATTATGACACAATTCCAGGAGCTAAGTAAGCCTACAGACTGGAAGTACTGACTAAATTTCTAAAGATCAAAAAAATTGTACTGAAAATGGGTTCCAATAATCGAGATACAATGGCAGCTAAATCCAAATTTTCAGCAAAAAAAGCCTCCAAATTGGAATAACAACTTCAAAATAATCAAGCACACATTATGCAATCAAAGATCAAAATGGAACGGCAGCAATCATCAGAAACACAAGAAAATTAAAGCAAAACCCGTATACGAATAAGCAAAAACACG
This sequence comes from Thymus mandschuricus, assembly GCA_029379335.1. Classification (NCBI taxonomy): domain Eukaryota; kingdom Viridiplantae; phylum Streptophyta; class Magnoliopsida; order Lamiales; family Lamiaceae; genus Thymus; species Thymus mandschuricus. The sequence goes on from CM057078.1 coordinate 276,714, forward strand.
GATAGTTAACGAAAATCTCAATTGATTAAATAGAAGATCCAAAAACATGTAATTCAGAAGTCATAACCCTCTATTACAAAACAAAATTCGAGAAACTGGATAGGATAAGACGAAACGAAACCCTAAAAAGTGAGACGCTGCGAATTGGGGGAGAGACTACTTGGATCGCTGCCTCATCTTTCGGCGCTTCCTCTTCAATCTCCTCATGCGCTTCTTCTTCCACTGTAACACAACACCAAATCAGTCATACATTCTATTACTAAACACAGAGATTGCTGCAGATTATGAATGAATAGCTTAGCAATATATCAAACCTTAGCTCTCATGTTTGAAACCGAAACTACTTCAGTGAAAGAATCGCCTCTGGATTGGAAATCGGCAACGAAGGAATGTGGCAGTGAAAATAAAACCCTAGGGTTTGTGTTGTATATATAGCACAGCTTATAGCTGGATCTAAATGGGCCCTTGTATTATTTTGGGCTCTTTAATTGATAAATGGTAGCCCAGTACATTATCAAGCCCATCTTTCAAAATACTTGGAGCTTCAATTTCTTTTACTTATAGGAGTAGCATTTTTTAAATTGGAGGTTAATAACCTATCTAAATATTAGTCATTTTTATGCATGGTGGTTTAACTTAGTTATTTCTTCGACTAATTGTTTTTGGGAAGAAACCTTGTAAATTAATCAACCATTTTCAAATACATAGAGCGGGAAAACAAAATTATTTCTAGATACATCAATCATGTATTTGTATATTGGTCAGATAATAAGATAAGAGGTAATTTCGATAGTAGAGCTTTTTGGATTTTTTATACAAAGAGTTAATTTTTCGGTTTGCATAATAAAGTGGTTATGTTAAGGGTTAGCCCAATTAAGCCGATTACATAAATTGAATTGTGTAGCCATGATAATGTATGTTAGCAAATATTTTATGTACACAAAAAAATTCAAATGGAAGATGAAATATATTCAATTTTTTGATAGAGAAACCATAAATAGGTAAAAAGATGTTCGGATTTTCATATCAAGTGATGGCAATTTCCCAGTATTGACACATTTCGAAATCGGAACACCAGTAAAACATGAAGAATTAAAACGAAATAACCATTCTAACATGAACGTGATAGACAATTAATAATGAATACGATATTTGAATTTGCAGCATAAGATGCAGTCTCCCTCCCTCTACTGAGGATTTGGTGGGCGGCTATTAGCAGCAGAGACTCTCGATCCCCATTCGAGAAGTTCTTTGCTCGTATCGTCTTTGTGAACTATCACCTCGATGAAACACAAGCAATCTTCCTTCTCCCCCGTTGCAGTGTTGATCGCTTCAATAAGATCTTCCTCGCACCGGACCTGCATAACGAGACAGAAAGAGAGTTTGAACGACTGATCGGATATATGGGCTAATGTGATACGAGTAGATCAGAAACTTGATCAAAACTGACCTTGGTAGTCCAGCATTTGCCTTCACCATTGCAAATGGCATCAACCAAACCAGTGTAGTTCCAGTTCTTGATCACATTATAAGGCCCATCATGGATCTCCACTTCAATAGTGTATCCACCGTTGTTTATCAAGAAGATTATGCTGTTCTGCCCACAACGAATCATCGTTGCCACATCTTGCGCCGTCACCTACACACAAACATTTCCATCAAGATGCATGTTGAGATTCTAGTTGTAACATTATATGCTTAGTGATCATGTGCATACCTGAAAGCTTCCATCACCGATGCAGGCAATCACACGCTTCTTCGGTACTGCTTGAGCATAACCAAGCGTTGCACCTACTGACCAACCAATCGATCCGTATTGCATCTGAAACTCGTACCTTCAATCCAAGATTTCCATTTAGAACACAACTTATTGTACATATTACTTTTGCTAGTATGAGAGAGGGAGAGAGAGAGAGAGAGGTACTCACCCACATCCTTCTGGTAATTTCAACTTCTGACAGTTAAACCAAGAATCCCCTGTTTCAGCAATAACAGCCGTCTCCCCCGAAAGCATCTTCTGAATATGCTGAAACAGAACATTAACCCTCAACGCATCATTAGGCGCACTCTTCAGAGGATGTCCATCACCAACATAAATCCTATGGTAGTTCTCATAAGCAGTCGTATTACGCTTCACCCTCTTAGCAAGTGCCACCAAGAAATCCTTCATCAGAACACACCCGAAGGTCGGCCCGTTACCAATGACCACACGGTCAGGATGAACTATGATGGCCTTCTCCTTCTTCAGAAGCAGAGAGTAGCCTACTGAACTGTAGTCGTTGAAGATTGGTCCGGTAAAGAGATAAGCATCAGCAGATTCCACAATCTCAGCACAGAATGTTGTACTCACTGCTCCCCAGTAAGTACCTATGAAATGAGGGTGCTGCTCTGGCACCAGCCCTTTAGCCGATGGCATCACTGCTAGGGGATAACCACAAGCATCTGCTAGCTCGACAAACGCATCGCAAGCTTTCGACACACGCATTTTGGGACCTCCCACCAGTACTGGTTTAACGGCCTTGTTCAAGAACTGGACTGCAGCTTCAACTGCTGCTATAAGACCCAGTGGATTGCTCAACCTGTATACAGAGCACAAGCCATTCGATCATCATTTTCGGATTCCGTTTAACACACGCATCAGATATTGCAATTCAATACAAGATCAACCACAGTCTAGAGCATTGGTAAACTAATTATTCGAAAATGAAAAATTATAAATCCACAGCAAGATTAGCTCAAATCCTTAACTTTCATAAGCATAGTTTTTAACCACTCAACTAATACAAGTAAGCCAATCATTAAACTAAAATTCGAAAAAGTATTAAAATATAGACGATAAGGCGAGCTTACTTAGGGGTGAGCGAAAACGGAACCGGATCGGAAACAAACGTCGGATGCGGAATCGCCGACAAGTTGCAGCTTACGCTTATGTACACCGGTTTGCTCTCCTTCAGCGCAGTTGATATTGCTGTGTCAATCAACTCGTGCGAATCCTCCAAATTATTCACCACAGCCTACAATCAACGCAAAATTGAAAAATCTTTTTAAATAATTAGATCTACACAGATTAAACAATCATGAAATCGATGCATAAAAAACAGTAAAGTACCTGGAAGCAAGTGACAGTCTGGAAGCAGCGGAGCTCCTGGCTAAAATCCGGCAACCCGATCGTATGATGCAGGACGCGGCTCGTGCCGTAGTCGTTCGAATTCGGACCTCCGACGATGCAGATCACCGGCAAATTCTCACTGTACGCGCCAGCGATGGCGTTCAGAATACTCAACCCTCCAACAGTAAACGTCACGACGCACGCGCCGACGCCTCGAGCCCGAGCGTATCCGTCGGCAGCGTACCCCGCATTGAGCTCATTACAGCACCCAACCAAATTAAGCCCAGGCTCAGCTATTAAATGGTCCAGCAGCGTCAGATTGAAGTCGCCGGGGACGGAAAACACATCACTGACGCCGATCTGCACCAGCCGCCGCGCAATGTGTCGGCCGAGCGTCGCCTCCGCCGGGTTGGACGGAACAACGACGGAAGGCTTCACCGTCGAAACGACGCCGTTGGAAGGGAGGCTGCCGACGCCGTTGATGGCCGCCGCCGACTTGCATGAATCCAACGAACCGATTTTGGTTTCCATTGCTACTCCGATTGAAGGATGTGATTTGTAGAGAGAGAAAATGAGTTGCGAAATTTGATTTGGTGTGAGAAGAGAGGGAAACTGGAGAGCTATATATAGTGAGAGAATCGGTAACAAAAAATGGGAAGAAATTTTAAACGGGGGGCGGAGTGAGAAGGAGAGTGAAGGTTAATGGTTTTTTATTTTTTTATTTTTTTAAGTGGTAAGTAGAAAGGAATAATTCAAAGGTGGTGGACTCTGGTTTTACTAGCTAGTATTATTATTCCTTGTGTAACATTTTTCATTTTTATTTTTTTCTTGCTACACAATTAATCTCATTCGCCTATGGTAATAATTATTTATTTATGTTAATTTACGATGTGAAAATCAGATTTGAGATCAATATTTTTTTCTTGCTGCATGGGTAAAAGTTAAAATAAAATGGCGTTTCTTTTGGTAAATAAATATTTGTGGATTGTTGAATAAGTAATTACTTACTTAATGTTGATTAATTTTGCCTTATGGAGTATTGAATTGCTGCAAATTTCACGTGGAATTAATGTTGCTTCGTATATATATATTGCAACTTGTAGGTGAAATAATTGATTTATTAGCAATAATTTGGATTAAATATTTGATAGATTTTTAATTGATTTAGCTGATTAAAATTTTTCACATGGCGTTTGAATCTGAGGTTATAAAATGTATTTTAAATTTGTACTGGTAGGGCCGTGGGTGATGCAAATAATTTGAAGTTGCTTATTTTATTTAAATTAGCAATAATTAGGATCGTGACACTGTCTTTCTAATTATTTTTGGAAACACTTATTAATTCGTTTTTAGATATTTAACACTTTCATGTGGCCATTTGTTTATATTATTATAGATCTTAAGAGTTTATTTGAATGTAGAACAATTTATCTTTTGATAAGGTGAAAAGGCTAATTAGACGATTATATTATTATATGAAGTGAAAAATGGAACGTCGGTAAGAATATATATAATCCTAGTTATTACAGATAACACATGAAAATGATGAAAAATATTTCATTTTTCCATCAAAGAGTACATATAACTATGGATTAACGCTGATTTACTAAAGAAACGATTGGGTTAAGGTCTATATTAGTAGTCAGCTTAAAATTAAAACATGTATACACAAAAATTTAAATTAAAGAAGATAGCTAACCACAATAATATATTAATTAGCACATTATTAGTTGGAGTAACAATTTAGTAATATGTACATATATAGCATGTGAGAGAATAATTAACTTAAAATGACGGAAAAAAAAAAAAAACAAACAAACAAACACTAATCCACTATATATGCTTCTTAATTCAGTTGTCCAAGAAAACAAACAGAATTCTAATACTAGGGTCTAAATCAAACTAAACAGTATTGAGGGAAATTAAAGGTGGCAATTACAACTTTTTATTACCTGTTTTTGTCCCCCATGTTGTTGAAAGTTTATTAATCATGTCTGTGATTTTTTTTTTTAATGATGATTAGTGTACGGTATATATTAATTTACACACTTGTAGAAACATTTAAAATATTATAATAGATTCGTCGGAATATAAAGTGAGACGATAAAAATGGGACGGATAATAATGCATGTACAATTCTAGTGCATAGATGTAGTGTACTGTATATATAATGACAGGTTAGTTTTGTTGGGCGAAAGAAAACGGTGAGCTCAGTCGGTTTACGTAGGCGGTTGGGTTAGAAGCGCGGCAGCAAAAAGTATGGGAACGTACGCGGCGGCGACAGGTGGCGCGTCGCATGCAGGCGTCGGCTGCATACAGTAGTGAGTGGCGCAGGAGCTCACCAATTGGTAGTAGTAGTAATTGTTTGGGAGTTGATCGATGAACCCTGCAAGGTATATTAAGGTCCCTTCGTCCCGTCCCGTCCCGGCCCGTGCTAGTTTCGTTTTAGCGTGATTTGACTTCTTACTTTTTACATGCATTTTAATGTGTCGAAAAATATATGTTAAGCAGGAGTATATTCTAATTTCAGCGTCCTTAATTTAATTTAGGTACTTTTTCAATTTTTATAAATTTCTTTTTTCAAAAGTTTTCAAACTCTTTTCCAATTTTTTTTCTTTGTCAATTGTGCATAATTTCTAATCATTAATATGTAAAATTTAATCATCAGTTGAGTTTATGATTTACTTTAATTTTACAATTATTAATTAGCTAGAATTTATTAATTAGATTTGTAATTTTTTTAGCATTTGATTTTTTTATTCATATTAATTAAAATTTTAAATTTGTAGCACTATGATGGCCATGTTATGTTGCTTTGTATTGGAATCTTATTTTTAAATAAAATTCAAATATTTAAGTAGAGCACGCTATTTGCGAGGATTATTCAAATTTATTTGATTCCTTAATTGGTATAATTATTGTAATTTGTGTGCCCTTACTCTTAATAATTAATTCTCGTCATTTGTTTAACGATAACGCAATTCCACCATGCATTGAACAAAATTAAAATATTTTACTCGGGCGTCAACTAGTGTATGGTAATATGGCATCTACTCAACTTAATCAGATGATTTCATCACATTCATTAATATATTTTTGCACCAAAACATATTACAAAATATCTTGGAATACGATCGTTTATTCTCAAATCATTTTTTTAATACACTCCCATGTCCTACCGATAAAGTGACGTTTTACTTCTTAGGACGTCTTACTGATATTGGGACAACTTATAACCTAATAAATTTAAACAAATCATTTTTAACTCATTACATATCACTTTAACATATTATCATCACTCGTATCTTAATTAGTACTAGTAATTATCATGTCGAAAAAAAAAAAAAAAAAAAAAAAAAGAGTTCCCTTATTAATGGGACGGAGGGAGTAGTTTATTTGTATAATTTATTTTAATTCTAAAAATATTAGCCTAGTTTTAGTTGTATTAATTAATGAAACTAAAGGTGATAAATCCATATGTAGTGAGTACAATTTTAGTAGTTTTTTTTTTAAAGTTATACAACAGAAATTTTAACCGCACCACGGGGACTCGAACTCGAGACTTTTCAGGTCCAAATACGTTAATCTTAAAAACCCCTACCGCTAGGCCAACACACGTAAAAATAGGTGATGGTCAATAGGAGGTTTGATTTTGATTTTGGTTATCGTTAGTATACTTCTGGGAAATTGCTCAAAACATTTCATTCTATAAGTTTCTTTTAGCAATGGGAAAGTGCTTAGACATACATGATATTTGAGTAAAAGTGGAATGTTTTACATGGTTATTGTTCAACAATTCTGAAAATATATGAATATAGTTCCCATCATGAACGAGCTGATCATCTACTGGGAACTAGGAGGGCGGCCATTAGCAGCAGAGACCCTCGGAACGAACTCCAGAATTTGTTTGCTCGTGTCGACCCTGTCTACGATCACTTCGATGAAACACAGGCAATCTTCCTTGGCTCCTGTGGCTGTATCAATCGCCTCTATAAGCTCGTCCTCGCATCCAACCTAGAGAGACAGAAAGTTAGATTGATTGTTTGGACATGATCATAATTAATTATAGCTCAATTGATACTCTCTACGTCCCAGTTAAGACAGACACGTTTTTTGAATATATGTGAGTGTCGTCTTAAAGGGGACGGAGGAAGTAAGATTCAAATGCAGTCGCACCTTGGTAGTCCAGCATTTGCCTTCTCCATTCCAAATGGCATCAACCAAGCCAGTGTAGTTCCAGTTCTTGATCACATTGTATTGCCCGCTGTGGAACACCTCCTCCACGCCGTAGCCGCCGTTGTTTATCAAGAAGATTATGCTATTCTGCCCGCACCGGATCATCGTCGACACATCCTGCGCCGTCACCTGAAAGCTCCCGTCCCCGATGCATGCAACCACGCGCTTCCCCGGTGCACCTTGAGCATACCCCAGGGTCGCTCCTACTGACCACCCAATCGACCCATATTGCATCTGGAACTCATACCTATATAATATTTTAACAAAAGATTGAAAATCCTCATCGCATTTCGAGAGAGAATAAGTACTACAAAGTAGTGGTTACGGATCATCTATTGCATCATGTTGGTGTGACGGCCACGTGTTAAAAATATTTCCAAAACCAATCAACCGATTTTGAAAATATTTTTAACACGTGAAAATGCAATAGATGATCTGAAACAGTAGTCGTAGTTAAGCGACGTACCCACAGCCGGGCGGCAACTTGAGCCTCTGGCAGTGAAACCAAGAATCTCCAGTCTCAGCAAGCACAGCCATCTCCCCAGTAAGCATCTTTTGTATACGTTGAAACAGAACATGAACCCTCAACGCCTCCTTACCATCAACACTCCCCAAACCACCATGCCCTCCACCACCACCATAACTAATCCTTCTGTAACTCTCATAAGCAGTTGCATTAGGCCTCAACCTCCCCGCCAGCGCCGTCAAGAAATCCCCCATCTGAACGCACCCGAACGTCGGCCCGTTACCGATCTTCACCCGATCCGGCTGCACAATGATGGCCTTCTCCTTCTTCATAAGCAGAGAGTACCCCACCGAGCTGTAGTCGCTAAAGATAGGGCCTGCGAAGAGATAAGCGTCGGCCGATTCCACAATCTCGGCACAGAACGGCGTACTCACCGCCCCCCAGTAGGTACCTATGAACTGAGGGTGCTGCTCCGACACCAGCCCTTTCGCCGCCGGCATCACTGCAACCGCATAACCGCAGGAATCCGCCAGCTGCACGAACGCGTTGTACGCTTTCGCCGCGCGCATCCTCGGACCTCCCACCATTACCGGCTTCGCCGCCTTGTTCAGGAACGCGGCCGCGGCCTCGACCGCCGCTTCGAGCCCCGTCTTATTGCTCAAGCTGCATTTTTAGATGGAATATTTTCTTAATCAACAAACTGAATATGATTTTATTTTTTTTGGTGAAACATGAAATTCTTACCTTGGAGAGAGAGAAAATGGAACCGGCTCTCGATTAAACATGGGATTCGGAATCGCAGGCAAGTTGCAGGAGATGCTTATATAAACTGGCTTGCTCTCCTTCAAAGCTCTGGATATGGCGGCGTCTATCAACTCATGAGCATCCTCCATATTATTCACCACTGCCTATAATCAATCAAACATTTTTTTTCCTTATACTCCATCTATCCATAGTAAAATGATAACGTTCGTTTTTTCGGTACGAAAATTAAGAAAATGTGGATTTGTGTGTTAATGTATATGAGAATGCATGTGTAAAATGTAGTACAAAAATTACTAAAATGAAACTCATCGTCTTATACAGAACGTATCAAAAAGGAAAATGTGTATCGTCTTAACAGGAAGGGAGGTAGTAATTAATCAATATTAAATGATAGATCGGTCGAGAAGTAGATTGGAGTACCTGATAGCAAGTAACAGTCTGGAAGCAGCGGAGCTCCTGGCTGAAATCCGGCAAGCCGACGGTGTGGTGGAGGATCCGGTTCGATCCGTAATCGTTCGAGTTCGGGGCTCCGACGATGCAGATCACGGGGAGGTTCTCGCTGTACGCGCCGCCGATCGCGTTGAGGATGCTCAGCCCGCCGACGGTGAACGTCACAACGCAGGCGCCAACGCCTCGAGCGCGGGCGTACCCGTCGGCGGCGTAGCCGGCGTTGAGCTCATTGCAGCAGCCGACCAGGTTGAGCTCCGGCTCGGCGATGAGGTGGTCGAGCAGCGTCAGGTTGTAGTCGCCGGGAACGGAGAAGACGTCTCTTACGCCGATCTGCACCAGCCGCCGCGCGAGGTGGCGGCCGAGCGTCGCCTCGGAGGAGGGGAAGGGGATGGCGGGAGACTGAAGGGTCGAAACGGCGCCGTTGGAAGGGAGGGAGCCGAAGTGGGTGGTGGTTGCCGAGCTGCTTGAATTCAACGAACTGAATTTGGTTTCCATAGCTACGTAGATTGTGACAGTAGTAGTAAATGAGATTGTTCTTGTATTTATATAGTAGGAAGTAAGAATAAAATTCTATAAAGCTAGTTTATTTGGTTATATAATTTATCTTAATAATACATGTTTTTCAACTTTCCGTTGTATTTAAAATTGAGCTGATTAAAAATTTTCACATGGCATTACAAAATGAGGTTATAATATATTGTTCTTATTTTCTAAGTGGAATTAAAGAATATTTTTCGATCAAGTTATCAACTGTAAACAAAATTATCTATCCCTTTTAATGATAGAATGCGTTTACTTTGGGTGATAGAATGGATAACTAAAATTAACATTGGCAATTTTACCGTTTGATTGATTAATCGTATGTACTCTTCATATGTTCATCGCTGACGTGGTATATATACTCCCATACAGTCCATCGTACAAAATAATATTCATAATACACACTTTATTATTGCCTAGTGATAGATAGGAAATATTAGTTAAAACGAGCATTTGGCATGGTGCAAAATAGCTACTTCTCTATTCGCACGTCAACATTCACTCGTAGACTTTGATATCAATAATTTGAGGATTAATGATTATTACAAAGTCATGACTAAACACGAAGCATATAATAGTATATTAAAAGAAATTAATACACTACTATTATTGCTTAATCACAATGCAAGTTTAAATACATTCCATGCTCATCACACCTGAGTAAATTAGTGACAGGTAACCATCAATTTCTTAATCAAACTCCAACAACTAGGCAAATTAATAATTCACATATATCTTGGTATAAGTATAGCATTGCTACAAAAGACTAATCAATTGCTAAATCATCAATAATCGTAGCTGGCATAACTTTAAATTCCTAACTAATATCATTTCATATAAGTCCTTTTTTTGTATCCAAAATAAAACCCAAAGTAAAGACACATTTTCAAAGTGTATATTAAGTTAGATTCACATTCATGACTAAAACGCAAGCAAATACAATTGGGGGAGGCCAAAATTTCATTTCATGGTTAAGATACACAAATGAAAACAAAAGACCTTTCTTTCTCGTTTCTCGTGGAGCTGAGTTTTTTTTTTCTTTGTTGCCGTTTTAATTAGCTCAGCAGCATCAGATGTATCACTAGACTTGCCTGATTTCCGAACAAACTCAAGAAGTAGCGCCATTGGTCGCCTCATCCATGGGCTCGGCCTCAGCTGTTTCTTCAGATTTCTCTCCTTTCTTTCCTGCACAATTACAGCATATTTTTGTACAAACTTATTAACAACGGACAGCAGTTTAAGAAAGTAAAATTATGTTTGAGTTGATTTAAAAGCTTCACCTTTCTTCTTCTTGCCACCACCCTTCTTCTTCGACTTAATCCCAAGTGCTAACCAGGACTTTATCTCCGGATCATCAACTGTTTTTGTTGGCTGTAGCTCCTGAAGAGAATGAGACGTGACACGATCGGATCCATTTGGCATTAGCAATACAGTGAACTTGATGTGAGCAACCAGGTCACCTGCATAAAGGAAAAAGGATATAAGTTTAGATGTTAACTGATGATGCAAATAAGATGAAATAAAGGGCATTCTAGGTGATTTTTTTACCAGGCTTCTCATGAAGTACTGGATATGGCTGCAAGAGGTCGTGGTTAACACATTCTACTAGGCCCAAACGAGCACGCTTCTCTTCCAAAGCCCTGTTACATAATTTTCCAACTCTTAGCATTGGAAGAAAGGTACCAGAAAAGCTTAACTCGAGACAAACCTAGCAGAAAAGGGCATGATTGGGAACTTCTGACTGATCTCACTAAAGATGAACCGAGAAGCTTTCATCTTAAGGTGATAACTTTTGTCAACAGCTCTTTTATATATCGTTGTCTGCCTCTCATCCAACAATCTTGGCTGCAAAATTGATACAGTATCATATATGTCAAACCTCTGGGATAGAGAATAAAAACACTACCGGACATATGGAGAAGAGACTATTCAAAATAAAAAAGAATGTGTACCTTTCCTTCACCAGTACTTGTTACAATGTCAATAGCATAGACCTCATTCTCCTCAAATTCTGCGTCATCAACACGTGTATCAGTGCCTGGGACACTTAAAACTACCTTGTTTCCATCAATCACATATTGCTTCATTTGATGACTTAAAACTCCTTCAACAATCTTGCAGTCATAAGCTTCAGCAACTTTCTGGACTGCCTCTGTGACATCTTTGTTCTACAAGCAATGAGAAATCAAGAGTTGGTTAGAAATCTGAAGTGCAATTCAAAGTACAGAAAGCTAATTACTTATCAATAATAACAGCACATACAAAACACCCAGAAAAGTTGATCAAAGCAAATTGAAATAAGCAATCGCATACTAAACACTCAGAAAAGTTGATCAAAGCAGTCTACACGTTTTAGGTAGACAGAAGAGATTCCACAACTTTTATATTATTTAGGCTGAAGAAGAAGAAAACTGACAACACGGATATCAATCTCAAATAATCAAATACAAGCCCATAACAATATTGGCAACAGGGAAAAGAGGAAATCAAAACCAAAATTGATCACCTGGCAAAGTTGCCAATCGTTCGAAAAAAGAATGAAAATCTCAAATTAATTTTCCTATATAGTAGAATAGGAGAAAAGAGAGAACAGCAGCAAAGAAATAATTAGTCATCTGTTGAGACTGATACAACTTAAAGAAAGAAAACATGATTACCTATCAGTGTAACTATGACTACAGAGATTTTCATGGGATGTAATATCCATCACTCATAAATGTTAACATCACGTAGAGAATCATGTTTTCCATTCTATAAAAGTAATACGGTCAGAAACCAATATTTATTACTGATTTTACCGGAGAAAATACAAATATTGGCCCACCCAGAGGGTTGGTACCTTGAACACAGTACCATCCAGAAAATAGAAGTCAGCCAATATCATTATAGGCAACAGGGAAAAAGAGGAGATAAACATGTACTCATCACCTCGGCAAAGTTGCCTCATACTCAAAGCTTCTTTAGATATACTAGATCAATATATCAACATTATTCTGTGTGATTAAGTAGTCAGAGACAAATACTCAAATATATTGTTTCGCCAAAAAAACAATTTCAGCTCAGCATGGAGTGATGGTGCCTTAAGCACAGCACCATCTAGAATACTGAAGTAAGCTAGTATCATTATAGGCAACAGGGAAAAAGAGGAGATTCACATGAACACAATCTCCTCGGCAAAGTTGCCTTGTACTCATCGAAAATTATCAACAGTTGCATCTTTAGTAGATTTGATAGATGAAGCAGTGAAAAAAAAAAAAAAAAAATTATTATGTACCTAAGTTATATAATGTCCCCTATCAGAGTAACTATGACTATAGTATAGCAACATCTGGGGTATAAACCCATAGCTCATACAGAGTTTTCATCATATAGGGGACCTATAATCATATAATAAAGATACATAAGATCTTCTACACACTCAATATTGGAGATAACATTAACAGCTAATAAACAATTTGAAACAAGTTAGTCACCACAAAAGCATTACTAAACAACACCATGACCACTGCACAGAATACAAGAAACAAAGACAATGGACATGACCAACAAACCAAAAGGATGGGCGAATATACCTTTTTCCCGGGTCTAACAAGCCTCAACGCAACCTCCGCTGCAGTATTAGCAGCAGCAATAACATCAGCTGCCCTGCCAGTGACTGGTCCCTCATGAAGAACATGGGTATGTGCAACTACAGCAATAAATCCATCAATGTGACACCCCATATCACTGCAAATAAAAAATAATCATAAAAAACTCAGGATTCAAGCTTCACAGGGCTCACCAACTAGCTCACTTTACATGCATACCAACATCATTGAGTCATACAAAGCTCCGGTAAACTTACATTTTAATGACATCCCCTTCTTCCAAAACAACCTCATCGCTAGCCAATGGCGAGAAATGGCAGACAATGTTGTTAACCGATATGCATGTCGGGAAAGCAACACCCCTTTCAATCTTCTTTTTCACATTCTTGTACATGTTCCCAGTTTGCCTATGATAATAAGAAATTAGAAAACTCAGTCTATGCAGCTACAGCAAGCTCAATGTATCACTCTATGAAATCAAACAAAACATAAAGCAAACAAGACTGCTACTCACTCTCTGATGAACACATCTCCTTTCTCACAAAGGTCAACAATCTTAGCTTTCGGTTTGCATTCAGACACCACTAAATGCAACGCCTCTGCACATAACAACAACCTTCTAAGGGATACAGACGATTGAACAATAACAATTGAATTTGGCCAAAGAACAAAAACCTTTCAACCACAAATCTAAAACTACACAAGCAAACAGAATGAAACGTGTATACGAAATAGAAATGAGAAAAAACACATACTGTTAACAATTTCAGCAGCGGATTTGTATTTGGTGACGACTTCAGGAGAGGTGAGATCCAACTCCTTCTCCTCCCGCTCCTCGTCCGACATCGTTTCGACCTATAATCCCAAACAACAATTCAAAAAATAAACAAAAATTCAACCAATCGATTCCAGAAAGAAAACTTAAGCAGAAATGACAGTTAACAAATAACAGAGAATTGATAAGAATTACGCGCAACAAAACTTACGAAAAAATGAAATTGAGCTGCAGAAGTATTAGGAGGAAAAAGGAAATGAGATTAGGGTTTATGAGTGGGAGAAGAGGTGTGAGAAATGAGCAAAGGAGGTTGAGGTGGGCAGTGGCGAGTGTGCGGTGGGCTTTATATAATGTGGGTTTCCGCCTTCGAAGTGTTAGGGTAGGGTTTGGTTTGGGTTTTGGCCTCAACCCCAAATTAACAAACTGGATCACTGCTATTTCCTTTTTTCTATTTTCTTATAAATTTGATAATTATATTTTTCTAGAGCCAAAAATGGGATTTGTCTAATGCTTTATTTTGAAGGAAAAGAGCATTTATAGAGATCAACAATATTTCAAGAGCATTGATATTTTTATTTTTAAAATATGTTTTTTTTTTTTTTTCAATGACCTCATAATCTTCGTTGTACATACACGAATCCGTATTTTCGTCGCTGGTCCTAACAAAAATGTAAGAAGTGCAAAAATATCAACTTATATAAGTGATACATGGTGTAGTGGGTAAAATATGTCTAATCGGTCTTAGCCCAATTACTCGTACTTGATGGGCCCAAATTTGATTATTTGCGAATAGTCGGCCCGTCTAGTGAGACGGAGAAACTTAACCAGCCCAAATTATCTTGTTGGGCTGACTGAATTCATATTTGGCTACTGAATTCATATTTGGCTAGAGCTCCACGTAGTCAACCATTATTCAGCATTCACCCCCATTCACCTGAAACAGACGGAACGAGTCAGTCGAAAGGAATCTCCCCCACAATCTTAACAGATAGAGGCAGATTAGAGTTGATAGGGAAAATGTTAGTCGGATAAGTCATCAATAAATAAGCTCACGTCTATTAGGTCAAGGGACACACGATCTCACGTACTCTCTCTAAATCGAAAACGGACTCCTCCGCTGAAACCTTGTCTCCCTTTCCATTGGTCGGTGACACTCAAATCGAATCAGACGACGCCACTATCCACACCTCCGCATGATTCACCCTGAGCATCGGAATCCACATCATCCTTACTTGTTTTCGTTCATTTTATTGCTTACTACTTTGTCAAACTATTGACTCGAGTGTCAGATATCCTTTAAGTGACACCTCCACCAATGTTCATCGAAAGTCTTTTACATTTATTCTAACTTCTAGATTACTATATATGTCCTACCAATCTGATAAAACTAGTCTGATAAAACTAGTCGGATCTATTCAATTGTATAACTATCGTCCAACACATCGAAGTGTATCTTACTACCATTAGCAAGCAACACTTTCATTGTCATCGTGTGTTTAAACCCTTCTTTAATTTTAATAATGTATTTTTCTTAATCTATTATACGAACATTGCAAACTACTCTATAACAATGCTTTATAATTTTTCATCTTAAACCTTAATTCCCCTCTCTCCTTTATAGAGTAGATGCTATGTGCATGGCTATAATCATAGTAATTTAAGAAAAAAATATACTATAGTTTTTCCTTCTAAAAAAGTTTATTCTAATTTTTATCCATGAAAAGAAAATGTATAATTAAATTGGGCTGTGTTATTTAAAGTGAAGGAAAAATCAATGACCTAGTAGACCAATTAAGCCCAAAAACTCTAACTGGGCTATAGGGCTAAGGTGAAATGGGCCTAACATTCTCTATTTCGGTAGGGCCCGATAAAAAAGCCCAAACCTTTCATATCTCTATTACATTCAAATAAAGTTAAGGAATAGGTCGAGTGAGACGAAGGGAGTATCTACATTTTTTAACACGTTTAATATAATAGATAAAAGTATATGCTTCAAATAACTATATATAATACTCTATAAGATAGATCAAATAAACATATATTCTCATGGATGCAAAATCAATGTGTGTGTAGATATTGTGATAAAACGGAAGGAGTTGACATCTGTTAACAAGTGGAGCTAATTACGCGCCTAGAGAAGGGGTCAAGGAATGGAAAAATTGTATGAAGATGAGTTGTCTTTTTATTCTCTCTCTCTCTCTCTTGGTTTTAGAGTTTGGAGTTAGCAGCAGTTGACTGCTTGTGATGGTATTTAGTCAGAAGTCAACCATTTGAACACTTCAAACTACAGCAATTAAACCATAAAACAAACACTTAATCACGATTTGAGATCCCAACACGTTGTGCAGAATTGATAATATTGATTTAATTACTATTTTTTAAAAAATATGCATAGTTTTTTTAGATAATTTTTATCGTAGGGACTAATAGGGTTGCTGTGTGATTGCAAATTAGTTGTTAAAACTTCTACTTGGATAAAGTATGCATCAAGCGCCCGTGGCCTAATGGATAAGGCGTTTGACTTCTAATCAAGCGATTGTGGGTTCGAGTCCCACCGGGCGTGCTTTAATTTTTTTGATTTTTTTTCCCTCTTAAAAAAATTTTATTCATTAAATATTAAAATTTGTCACATTTATTCATTAAAATTTGCCTTTATTTCTCTTCCAATCTTCCTTTTTATTTTGTTTTTTTTTCCTCTTAAAAATCCAATTTTATTCATTTAATTTTGTCACATTTTGATACGACTAGCGTGCTTGAAATTATTTTTTTCCTCTTAAAAAACCCCATTTTATTCATTAAATTTTGCCTTATTTCTCTTCCATTTTTTCCCTTTTTTTTTTTTGTTTGTTTCCTCTTAAAAATCCCATTTTATTCATTAAAATTTTGTCACAGTTTGATACGACTAGCTAGCATGCATGTCGGGTGCTGCTCATTTAGTCAACACCAACTAGCCATTTTCTTGAAAATCTCAAATTCATATACTGTCAAATAAAAAAATTTAAACAATGACTTACACACATTAACGCAAAAAGTCAACAAAAAATTAAAATCACGACATGCTCTAAACCCGAATACTAATGCAAGAATTAGTATCACCTTCCAAAAGACAGCAGCACTCATCGCCATGTCTCTCCTCCCTCTCTTCCTCTCCTTCCTCCTCCTCTCTCTCTCCCTCTCCTCCGCCGCAACAACCAAGCCCGGCTGTCCGAACCAATGCGGCAACGTAACAGTCCCCTACCCCTTCGGCATCGGCGCCGACTCCGGCTGCTCTTTCAACAAGCTCTTCGACGTCACCTGTGACACCTCCTCCACTCCTCCGAGGCTATTCATCCCTAAAACCAACCACGAGATCGTCGACATAAGAAACGACACCGTTCGCATCAAGAACGTCGTCGCCGCCGACTGCTACGACCGAGCCGGCAACCGAACCAGGCTGAGTGAAGCCGAGATCGACCTCTCCGGCACCCCCTTCTCGATCTCCGACGCCAACATGCTAACTCTAGTCGGCTGCGACGAGCTCTTCCTCATGCTGGGATCGGAAGGCCGCAACTTCAGCAGCGGCGCCATTTCCCGGTGCTCGAACAGGGAGGACTTGATCGACGGCGAGTGCGGCGGCATCGGCTGCTCGCAGACGAACATCCCTAAGGGCTTCAAAGCCTTCATATCGGTCCTCAGCTCCCTCGGGAGCCATGTCAACGTGTCGTCGTTCAATCTCTGCGGCTACGCCTTCCTCGGCGATCCGGAGAGCTTCAGCTTCAGCTCATCCGACTTCGACGGTGTGAGCTTCCTCAACAGGACAGCAGAGAATGTGCCGATGGTTCTTGACTGGGAGATCGGAACCGATAGCTGCAGCGTTGCTTCGAAGGAGAACGGATTCGCCTGTCGTGGGAATACCTCGTGCCAGGACTCTGGCACTGGGCTTGGAGGGTATAGGTGTAGCTGCTTGGAAGGGTATGGAGGCAATCCTTATCTGAGCCCCGGATGCGTAGGTATAACTTCTGTGTCTTCGAGTTTTTCGATTTTCTTGAACGAATCTGATTGAGGCTTCATGTGACAGATATTGATGAATGTAAGAACAATCCATGTGATGTAAATGGGATTTGCAGAAATGTTGGTGGCAGTTTTAGCTGTTCTTGCAAGAAGGGATATCAAGGGAATGGTATGAAGAATGGAAATGGTTGCATAGCTAAGAACATGTTTCCAGTTGCCAAGGTTTCTCTAGGTACATAATCTTCTCTCGAAAATATACACTCCGTCCGTTTCATCTCATTTGGTTTGTTTGCTGAATATATGGGTGATACAAAATAATGAAACGAGCCAAATGAGATGAAACGTGGGGAGTATATTACAAGAATCATACTTTAATTTGTTGTTGTTTATATTACTGAGTGAATGTACATGAATCTGCAGGTATTAGCTTTGGATTTTTGACTTTGATAGCAGGAATAATTGTTATGATTCTTGCGATGAAGAAGAGGAAGGATATTAAGCAGAAAGAAAAGTTCTTCCAAAAGAATGGAGGGGTGCTCTTGAATCAGCAGCTTTCCTCTAGTGAAGCTAATATGAAATCCACCACGATCTTCACGGCCAAAGAGCTCGAAAAGGCCACCAACAACTATGCAGAGGATCAGATTCTTGGAAAGGGCGGTTATGGCACCGTCTACAAGGGAATCCTCAGTGATCGTCAAATTGTTGCGATTAAGAAATCTAAGGTATTCGACCAGACTCAAATCGAGCAGTTCATCAACGAAGTGGTCATCTTGACTCAAGTCAACCATAGAAATGTTGTGAAGCTTTTAGGCTGTTGTTTGGAAACTCAAGTCCCTCTTTTGGTATATGAGTATGTTAAAAATGACACACTCTTCCACCATATCCACAACAGTGGAGGGATGCCTTGGTTTTCATGGGATAATCGTCTCAGGATCGCGACTGAGGCAGCCGGTGCTTTATCCTACCTTCATTCTGCAGCTGCAATGCCTATTATCCACAGAGATGTTAAGTCTCCCAACATTTTGTTAGATGAATATTACACTGCTAAGATTGCAGATTTCGGAGCTTCGAGATTAGTTCCCATTAATCAAACAATGGTTTCTACTCTAGTTCAAGGTACCCTCGGTTACTTGGACCCCGAGTACTTCCACACAGGGCAATTAACAGAAAAGAGCGACGTGTACAGCTTTGGAGTCGTCCTAGCTGAGCTTATGACAGCTAGAAAGCCACTTTCTAGCACGAAGAACGACCAAGACAAGAGCCTCGCTACTTTCTTAGTCATGGCAATAAAAGAAGATCGTCTCTTTCAAATACTCGACCCTCGGGTGCTCAGAGAAGGAAGCATGAAGCAAATTCAGGAGGTGGCTCAGTTGGTGAAGAGATGCCTAATGATGAATAGTGAGAATAGGCCGACAATGAAGGAAGTCGCGATGGAGCTCGAGGGCTTGAGGAAGCTAAGCAAACATCCTTGGACTGAAGGAGAAGCTGTAGAGGAAGATGTTCCTTTGATGAATGAGCAAACAGATTTATATGCGGTGCCTTTGAGTTCGGGTTTCAGTACGGGCGAATATACTAGAAATCGAAGCTTGGACAGCCGTTTGATCCATCCCATCAACAGCCCTCGTTGAGTAGTGAAACCTGAAATAAACTGCTTATATTGATCTTGATCAGTTGATGTATTTACAGTCTTTGTGCTTTTTTCTTTTTTATGTTTGTTTTTTCACTACAAAAACCTTGTGTTTGTTCTGTTTACTTCGGACCTATATAAGAATAGGCAAGCATGAAATTCAAGTGATATAATAATATAAACATTCCATTTAGTAGCCACAATATTTCTTGAGTTTTGCTTTAACAACATCAAGAAGCCGATCTATAGCTTTAAGTACATGAGGCAAGTTAAATGGTTTCCTGAATCGTTGAAACGGTCTTACAAAGACAATCGGAAGTGAAATGGCAACGGAATTTCTGTCCTTGAAAATCAGCAACGGAGATTCCACCGCGGTTGAAAACTGCATGAAGCCTTCCTACGACAACGTTTGTCCATTGTCGTTCCGTCGCGATTCTCAAATGATAACAAAATTTTTTCCTTCTACAACGGAAATTTCCGTCTCGGTACCCGAGATTTCTTAGAGTGATATAAATCCTTCATTCTTTTTAAATGGAAGAAGTAAGGAAATTCCTTAGTAAAATGCCAAAAACTAGGAATTAATATTTCAATAATCATATATCTAAAAGAAAAGACTTTTGTTATATTTTTCAACTACTCTATAATCTTCCAAGATTGTGAATTATGTCTTCAAGCATGCAATATTTCTAACTTCTTGGCTTCTTCCCCCCCCCCCCCCACCACACCCATTTTTTAATGGTCGCAAAAGGAGATGGTACATACGTACGTAATACAAAGCTTAATCTTGACCTTCTAAGGATATTAAAATTTAAAAAGAAATAAAATAAAAATAAACGAAAAATCATAACCGAGTGTTTGTACAAACGCTTGTATAATCTCCACTCCGTTTCTCTTAGAATGCATGTCTCTGCTTCTCGCTAAGTCAACTTGTTATTGGTAAACGAACAACTTAGTCGTCAATAACTAACCATTCTCTCTCTCTCACTCACTCGTACAAACTACACCAAACGCGACTTTAGACATTAAAAAACAAAAGTCAACACACGAGACATTCTCTAAAGGCATGAATAAATCACATCTTTCCTTCCTTGAGTTGAAAAATTCACCAGCAACTAATCATGCCTCTGCACTCTCCTCTCCTCTCTCTCCTCTCCCTCCTCCTCTCTCTCTCCCTCTCCTCCGCCGCAACAACCAAGCCCGGCTGTCCGAACCAATGCGGCAACGTAACAGTCCCCTACCCCTTCGGCATCGGCGCCGACTCCGGCTGCTCTTTCAGCAAGCTCTTCGACGTCACCTGCGACACCTCCTCCACTCCTCCGAGGCTATTCATCCCAGAAACCAACCACGAGATCGTCGACATAAGAAACGACACCGTTCGCATCAAGAACGTCGTCGCCGCCAACTGCTACGACCGAGCCGGCAACCAAACCACGCTGAGCGAGGCCGAGATCGACCTCTCCGGCACCCCCTTCTCGATCTCCGACGCCAACATGCTAACTCTTGTCGGCTGCGACGATCTCTTCCTCATGCTGGGATCGGAAGGCCGCAACTTCAGCAGAGGCACCATTTCCCGGTGCTCGAGCAGGGAGGACTTGATCGAGGGCGAGTGCGACAGCATCGGCTGCTCGCAGACGAACATCCCTAAGGGCTTCAAAGCCTTCATCTCGGTCCTCAGCTCCTTCGGCAGCCATGTCAACGTGTCGTCGTTCAATCTCTGCGGCTACGCCTTCCTCGGCGATCCGGAGAGCTTCAGCTTCAGCTCATCCGACTTCGACGGTGTCAGTTTCCTCAACAGGACAGCAGAGAATGTGCCGATGGTTCTTGACTGGGAGATCGGAACCGATAGCTGCAGCGTTGCTTCGAAGGAGAACGAATTCGCCTGTCGTGGGAATACCTCGTGCCTGGACTCTGGCACTGGCCTTGGAGGGTATAGGTGTAGCTGCTTGGAAGGGTATGAAGGCAATCCTTATCTCAGCCCCGGATGCGTAGGTATAACTTCTTTTTCTTCGAATTCTTCGATTTCTTCGATTTTCTTGAATGGATCTGATTGAGGCTTTGTGTGACAGATATTGATGAATGTAAGAACAATCCATGTGATGTAAATGGGATTTGCAAAAATATTGGTGGCAGTTTTAGCTGTTCTTGCAAGAAGGGATATCAAGGGAATGGTATGAAGAATGGAAATGGTTGCATAGCTAAGAACATGTTTCCAGTTGCCAAGTTTTCTCTAGGTATATCTCTAACTCTGGTTTTTGATGATTAGTATGTATTATTTGCATGGTTTTAGCTCATTTGAATTGATTGAATGTGATGAATTTGCAGGTATTAGCTTTGGCTTTTTGACTTTGATGGTTGGTATAGTTGTTCTGATTCTTGGGATGAAGAAGAGGAAGGAAATCAAGAAAAGAGAGAAGTACTTCCAGCAGAATGGAGGAGTGCTCTTGAATCAACAGCTTTCCTCTAGTGAAAGTAATGTGAAATCTACCACGATCTTCACGGCCGAAGAGCTCAAAAAGGCCACCAACAACTATGCAGAGGATCGGATTCTTGGAAAGGGCGGTTATGGCACCGTCTACAAGGGTATCCTCAGTGATCGTCAGATTGTTGCGATTAAGAAATCCAAGGTCGTCGACCAGACTCAAATCGAGCAGTTCATCAATGAAGTGATCATCTTGACTCAAGTCAATCACAGAAATGTGGTGAAATTGCTTGGATGTTGTTTGGAAACTCAAGTCCCTCTTTTGGTGTATGAGTATGTTTCAAATGATACACTCTTCCACCATATCCATAATAGCGGAGGGATGTCTTGGTTTTCATGGGATAATCGTCTCAGAATCGCGACTGAGGCAGCCGGTGCTTTATCCTACCTTCACTCTGCAGCTGCAATGCCTATTATTCATAGAGATGTTAAGTCTCCCAATATTTTGTTAGATGAATATTACACAGCTAAGATTGCAGATTTCGGAGCTTCGAGATTAGTTCCCATTAATCAAACAATGGTGTCTACTCTAGTCCAAGGTACTCTTGGTTACTTAGATCCCGAATACTTCCACACAGGGCAGTTAACAGAAAAGAGCGACGTGTACAGTTTTGGAGTTGTTTTAGCTGAGCTTATGACAGCTAGGAAGCCGCTTTCTAGCACGAAGAACGACCAAGATAAGAGCCTTGCTACTTTCTTGGTCATGGCAATAAAAGAAGACCGTCTCTTTCAAATACTCGACCCTCGGGTGCTCAGGGAAGGAAGCATGAAGCAAATTCAGGAGGTGGCTCAGTTGGTGAAGAGATGTCTGATGATGAATAGTGAGAATAGGCCGACAATGAAGGAGGTCGCGATGGAGCTCGAACGATTAAGGAAGCTGAGCAATCATCCTTGGGCTGAAGGAGAAGCTGTAGAGGAAGATGTACCTTTGATGAATGAGCAATCAGATTTATATGCAGTGCCTTTGAGTTCGGGTTTCAGTACGGGCAATTATACCGGAAATCGAAGCTTGGACAGCCGTTCGATCCATCCCATCAACAGCCCTCGTTGAGCAGTACTACTCGCCTACTCGGTCTCTAAGAAAACTACTCATGGTTCTTCTAAGTGTGTTTTTTTTCAGTACAACTACAATCTTCATGTTATCTGTTTACCTTTTCACCAGTGATGGATGTATAAGAATAACCAATCCTTTTCAAGAAATGTAATATAAGAATTTCATCTACTAACTCCATTTCTTGAATTCTCTGTACAAGATTATGATCATTCAAAGTGACACTAAATCTGAAACATAGAAAAGATAGGGACAAGTCTTCATCTTCGAACAAACATCTGGATAAACGTCTTGTTCATCGACATCTGACTCTTCCGACATAGCTGCAGATCAGCATCTCTTGTTAACAAGATCTCATCACCATCTTCATCCAGATATTTCAACTTGAAACTGCCTGTCTCCAAATTTAATCTCGAGGCCACTTCTTCGATAAGCTTTGCCAATCCTAAGGAGAGACATATCTCGAACTTTATAATATCTTCTCCATGTTTCACTTTTATCATCACCTTCTCCGCCTCCACTCGTGTGCTTATTTCTTGCTGAGACCCTACTTCATGGAGAATCGGATTCTTATCACGTTCTTCTTTACTTGGCCACCTATGAATACCATAACCTCTGCACGCCCGCTTTATTGTTGATCTTCCAACTGTTTCAAACAATAAATTCTCATTCAAGAAAATTTTAGTATTACAAGAAGAGTTGAGAAGATGTTATAAATCTATACTCACCACCAAGCTCTTCTGCAACATCTTTTAGCTTCTTCCCAAAATGTGGCTTGAGAACATCAAGGCTAAGAATGACTTTAGTCTTCCTCTTTCCTCTCTCTTTCGTATTCGAACATGAAGCAACTGTAGTACTGCATTCTACCTCAGTAGGTATATGCTCCACTTGATTGTACAACACACTCTTAAATTTGACTGGAAACAACTCATCAACCTCCTCTGGTTCGAAGGAATAATCAAGTCTGTTTGCCTCAGAAAACTCAATAACCTCAACCACCAACTCCTCCCCGAGTTCTTTCCCAGAACCCATCTTGAATGATCCGAGCTCATGCTTCATGACCGGCAGCAAAAACTTCAAGAAAGATCGAACGTGCTCACACGTTGCAGGGCCTTGATACAGAAAGAACTCCAGAACATAAAGAAGGTCACCGGTGTGTGAACTTTGCAAGCAGATTGCAAAACAAATATCACTCCTATCACTCATTTCAAGGTGTGAGAATGGCTGATCAGCAATGCTGAACTCACACATGTTTCGACAAAAACAGGATTTATCCTCGGATACCAATACCATCCCAACAATCCCTTTCCCGGGGCGGTTGTGAAGCCAATGAAGCTGATTTGTAGGCATGAATTTCCCTAACTGGTTAGAACACAGTGCAAGTTCCATGCAGCTCATGTTACTGTTAATACTAGTAACACATTCTCCATAAGGGACCCACACATTTGCCATGTGAAGCTGAGGAATGTTCTCACACATCAACCCTAGGGCAACATTAAGTTCAGTCAATGCTTCTCTCTTGCAGTTGATAGTCTGCTCCAAAATCAAACTCATGGTTAATACATTAATCATAAGCACATATACATATACAAGGAGAAGTGTACATTGAAAGGTTGCTCATTTGCTAAGAATCTCGGTTGAAATTCAAGGTGGGACGTCCCCAATTTCGCCGCCTGCATGGAGAAAAGCATTGCATATAAATACACGAACTTCTGACTTGAGACGAGCGAGAGACGACATGATCATACATACCTTGAGTTCTCTTGCGATGTCTGCAAAGTCATAACAAAAGAAGCCTAGGAACTCCACCACACCCACACACTTGTAACTGTTGTCATCCTCAAATATGGGCAAAACAAAATATCCTCTTCTACATGAATGCATTGCATAGTTTCTTATAGGAAACTCCTTTGTAGTGTAATGGAAGAGATCGAATGTGATTTCACGGTAACCGTTTCTGAAGACGCGCCCAGGTGGGCCGAGATCCTCGTCCCTCGCCTCATCATCCACAAAATAGTAATGAGACATGCATTTCTTCCTAAAGGAAGCTATGCCTTTGGAGAGACAGCCAACTGCGTAGGGCTGAGTCGAAGTTTCTAGAAAACACTTACCTTCCATCATCTTGGGAGCCCAGAACTGTACTATCCATCTGTGCTTCTTCCACCATTTCACCGCCATATTCTTCATGAAGTCCAGCACCTTTTCCTCACCTCCCGTGCCGTAAAAAGCCCATCCTTGCCCACTATTCTCCGACGACGGAGGCCGGAGGAAGCATGATTCGTCGACGCTTGTCTCCAAGTACGACGTGAAGTCGGAGGGATCCGGATAATTTTCCTCGTACAAGCTCATGTCGTCCAGGCTGGAATCGACGGCGTGATTAGGGTTCCGGCGGGATTCTTCTAGAAGGTTTCCTCCCGAGACGAATGCATAGTTCTTGAGTTTCCTATCCATGATCCTGAGCAGCATGGTGAGTGAGTAGTCTGTGGATGGTGGCGCAGCTTCCCTGCGCTTGGGCTGGAGGAAGAACTCGATGACGAAGAGGCGGCCGTCGGCGGCGCTGCGGAGGGAGATGGCGAAGCAGTGTGACAGCCTGGCTCTCTGGGCGTAGTGGGCAAGGCGGTTATTGGATATGGTGATGTCGCAGAGGTCGGAATGGAAGCTGGTGACGTCGATCTGAAGGTGGTAGAACTCGCAGGCTTGGAGGTAGTCGTGCATGTCGTCGTCGATGTCCTCCCACCAGTTCATTCTCTTGTGTTTGGAGCTTATGAAGGACGCGATCTCCATGCACCGTAAGTTGTCGCCGGCGCCGGCGCACTGCTTGCAGGGGACCCACACCTGTGCTAGGTACAGACGTGGCACCGTCGCCATTGCCAGCTCGAGTATGTCGGCGATTTCAGGTTCTGGCTGCTGCTTGTGTATAGTTTAGAATAAATTAATTATGATTAATTGAAGTTCGATCGAGTATCGTTGATTAATCGGGGAAATTATTTACCAGTTTTGTAGTGTAATCGCTGATAGAAATGGAACTGTGAGTAGCCCTCAAACCTGCAATCTGAACAACATGTAGTATATATGTTTGATTATTATGGAGGAACTTAAGGCTGGCCTATTATTAATTCTCGAACGTATTTAATATCTGATATACTAGTACATGAATACCAAACGATCTCCTCGACACAATACACTAATTATAAAATAAAATATTCTCAATAAATTAATTATGAATTGTAAATATACCTGTAAGGCTTCATCCAAGGTGGAAAGAAGGTAGGTCCTCATCCTAGGATCCCTACACAGGAGCTCCACCACACCGCAGTAGCCATCTGTACGGACGTCGAACACCGGCAGCGCCATATACCCTCTGAACCCGCACCTCGCTGCCTCGTCCCTCATCGGAAACTCCTCGACTGAGTAGAGCCTCAAATCCGGTGTCGACTCGGGCTGCCTGTTACGGTACGCCCTCCCAACCCCTCCAATCATCTCCCCGCCTTCCTCCACGTCAGCAACATGCACTCGATGTCCCGCGCAAAGCCTCCGGTAAGTACACAGCCCCTTCCTGAGGCCCGGGCCCACGCAGAAGGGGTAGTCAGAGGTGGAGAGGAAATGACGGTGCTGCCCCTCCTCCGCCCAGAACTGCACCAGGTAATGGCTCATGAACCAGTATCCCGATGCCAGGTTCCGGAGCAGGGTTATGATCTGCTGCTTCTGTTCCCTCTCTTTCTCCCGCCAGAATACCCACCCGTAGTTCGACTTCTCGTGCGCCAGTTCGCCCTCGCCGTCGTCTCCGTCTTCGTTTAATCCTTGTTTGAACTCCGTTACGGAGGAGTACTCGTGGTCCCACCCCTCTCCTCCTCTTAGGATGGAGAGCACGCGCCTCTCGTACTCGGAACTCATATATGCTGAGAGTGAAGAACACATGCAGTAAAAAACATAGTAATAGTAATTTATAGTGAGAAAAGGGTTCGATCATGAAAGAAAAGATAGAGAATATATTTAGTCAAAAAGAAAAGTACTGCATGATCACCTCTGACTAGTGACTAGCAAGAAGGAAATATGAAAGATGGAGTAGCATGCACCGCCAAGTAGAGGAGTAAGGAGTGCTACCTCCGTCTCATTTCATTTACCTTTTAAAGTGATCAATATATATAAGGTGTAAAATAATAAAACATGTCAATTGAGTGGAACGAAGGAAATAATACACACAAGTCAACGTATGATCAAGTCAACCTCTTCCGTTTCACTCTACTTGTTTACATGTCGATTGCATCATGGTTACGTATGCATGGATGTGGTTAATATAGAATTAGACAAATCGAATTCTAGTGCGATGGAGCATCATATCCGCACTTGCAAGGAATATATACATTTAAATCTAGGCTAACCAATCACTTATGCCAACTTTCTAAATATATATATATATATATATATATATATATATATATATATATATATATATATATTCTGGGATCATTAGTCATCATAGACGAGGATATATACAAAGGGTTTCTATACAAGTAATCATGGTGTAATAAAATGAGAATAATGTTTGTATTTATACAAATTGATGCTTGATGTTTTAATATAATCATTTTAATTATTAATTGTGTATTATATAATATGTTTAATTTATAACAAAATTATGGTTCAAATTAAGATCAGTGGTCTTATTTTTACAAGTTTTTCATATCAAAACTTATTTCTATATGAACAAAACTATATTCCGTATAATATTTCCTAGAAATCATGAGCACTTTGTATATAATAATGAAAGTTTAAAAGAAAAGCGTCAATTAAGTTATAGTATGTTGGGTTTCATCATTCATTTGCGCCTTTCCAGCTATCTACTAGGAATCTTCATCTCAATAACGTTTTCCTAGTCGTTGAATTATACTAGTATATCTTATTTACAACTCCCTAGCTCGTCCCCCATCTCTTGAACGTATATGTTGATCGTTTAATTTAATTTATTTTGAGGCTTTGTAAAAATTTATAAGTATTTGAATTGTAAGTTGGGAGTATGCATGCATGAACTTAGGCGATGTTACACATATGTTCGGTATAACTTGTTAGAGCTCCAATTCACCTGCAATCAAATTATTATTATTATTTTTGTTCCGTTTCATTTCACTCGTTTCTCAAGTACATATGAAATTCATAGATAGATTATAGGGTATTAATATTGGGAAGTGCATATGAGTTTCCACCTTCTAACGTCGGTTTGAATTTGACCGATTGAATATTAATAATACCTCCATCTTATTTATTATGAACATATGAGATTGACACAAAAATCAAGATATGTGATTATAAATAATTATAAGAAGA
The DNA here is from genome assembly GCA_029379335.1 of Thymus mandschuricus. Classification (NCBI taxonomy): domain Eukaryota; kingdom Viridiplantae; phylum Streptophyta; class Magnoliopsida; order Lamiales; family Lamiaceae; genus Thymus; species Thymus mandschuricus. The sequence goes on from CM057078.1 coordinate 305,114, forward strand.
GACAGTTAATTGTAGCCGTTCGATCCATCCCATCAACAGCCATCGTTGAGCAGTACCTACTACTCGGTCTCTAAGAAACTACTCATGGTTCTTCTAAGTGTGTTTACTTGTGTTGTCTGTTTTTCTTTTGGGAGTTAAGTTTCTGTGATTTTGTTTTACACTTGTGATGGATGTATAAGAATAACCAATCCTTTTCAAGAAATGTAATACAAGAATTTCATCTACTAACTCCATTTCTTGAATTCTCTGTACAAGATTATGATCATTCAAAGTGACACTAAATCTGAAACATGGAAAAGATAGGGACAAGTCTTCATCTTCGAACAAACATCTGGATAAATGTCTTGTTCATCAACATCTGACTCTTCCAACATAGCTGCAGATCAGCATCTCTTGTTAACAAGATCTCATCATCGTCTTCGTCCAGATATTTCAACTTGAAACTGCCCGTCTCCAAATTTAATCTCGAGGCCACTTCTTCGATAAGCTTTGCCAATCCTAAGGAGAGACATAGCTCGAACTTAATAATATCCTCTCCGTGTTTCACCTTTATCATCACCTTCTCTGCCTCCTCCTCCTCCTCTTCCCGCGTGTTTATTTCTTGCTGAAAGTTTATTCCACTTTCTTCTTCAATGAGTACTGGATTTCGATCATCATGTTCTTCTTTACTTGGCCACCTATGAATTCCGTAGCCTCTGCAAGCACGCTTTATAGTCGATCTTCCAACTGTTTCAAAGAATAGATTCCCATTCAAGAACTTTTAGTTAATTTTTCAAGAAAAGTTGTAAAAAAAAAATGTTATGAATCTATACTCACCACCAAGCTCTTCTGCAACATCTTTTAGCTTCCTTCCAAAATGTGGCTTGAGAACATCAAGGCTAAGGATGAGTTTTGTCTTCCTCTTTCCTCTCTCTCCCGTCTTCGAACATGAAGCAACCACGCTGCATTCTACTTCAGTACGTAGATGCTCGACTTGAGTGTACATCACACTCTTAAATTTGATTGGGAACACATCTGCCTCCTCTGGTACAAAAGAATAACCAACTCCGTCTGCATCAGAGAATTCGATAACCTCAACCACCAACTCCTCCCCTAGTTCTTTCCCAGAACCCATCTTGAATGATCCAAGCTCATGCTTCATCACCGGAAGCAGAAAGTTCAAGAAAGATCGAATGTACTCATACGTTGCAGGGCCTTGGTACAGAAAGAACTCCATAACATAAAGAAGGTCACCGGTGTGTGAACTTTGCAAGCAGATTGCAAAACAGATATCACACCTATCGCTCATTTCAAGGTGTGAGAAAGGTTGATCAGCAATGCTGAACTCACACATGTTTCGACAAAAACAACATTTATCCTCGGACGCCAGCAGCATCCCGACCATCCCTTTCCCGGGGCGGTTGTGGAGCCAATGAAGCTGATTTGTAGGCATGAATTTCCCTAGCTGGTTTGAACACAAAGCAAGTTCCATGCAGCTCATGTTACTGTTAATACCAGTACCACATTCTCCATAAGGGACCCACACATTTGCCATGTGAAGCTGAGGAATGTTTTCACACATAAGCCCTAGGGCAACGTTGAGTTCACTCAGTGCTTCTCTCTTGCAATTCATACTCTGCTCCAAAATCAAATTTAATTACTATTCATTAATTATAATTAACTTTGGTAATTAAAGAAGAAGTTTAGTTAATTACATTGAAAGGCTGCTCATTTGCTAAGAACCTTGGTTGGAATTCAAGGTGGGACGTCCCTAATTTCGCCCCCTGCATGTACGAGATAACTGCATGTAAATACACGAACTTTCAATTTGAGGCAGACGAGACGAGAGACGACGCCATACCTTGAGTTCTCTCGCGATGTCTGCAAAGTTATAACAGAAGAACCCCAAGAACTCCATCACTCCCACAGTCCCACACACTTGTAGCTATGGTCATCATCAAATATGGGCAAAACAGAATATCCTCTACTACAAGAATGCATGGCATAGTTTCTGAGGGGAAATTCCTTACTAGTGTAATGGAAGAGGTCAAGCGTGATTTCACGGTACCCGTTTCTGAAGACACGTCCCGGTGGGCCCAGATCCTCATCCCTCGCTTCATCATCGTCTACAAAGTAGTAATAATCCATGCATTTCTTCCTGAACGAAGCTATGCCTTTGGAGAGACAGCCAACCGCATACGGCTGATTCGAAGTTTCGAGATAACACTTACCTTCCATCATCTTGGGAGCCCAGAACTGCACTATCCATCTGTGTTTCTTCCACCATTTCACCGCCATCCTCTTCATGAAATCTCTCACCCTTTCCTTGATCCGCAGCGAGTTCCTCTTGCCTCTGGTGTCGTAAAACACCCACCCTTTCCCGCTGCTCTCCGACGAGGGCCGGAGGCAGCACGAGTCGACGCTCACGTCCAAGTAGGACGTGAAGTCGGAGGGTTCCGCGAAAGTTTCCTCGTACAAGTTCATCACGTCCAAACTGCTGTCAACTTCGCTGCTAGGGTTCCGGCGGGATTCTTCTAGAAGGTTCCCGCCGGAGACGAAGTCGAAGCTCTTGACGTTCCTCTCCATGATCCTGAGCAGCATGGTGAGGGAGTAGTCGGTGCATGCAGCTTCCCTGCACTTGGGCTGGAGGAAGAACTCGATGACGTAGAGGCGGCCGTCGGCGGCGCCCCGGAGGGAGATGGCGAAGCAGTGGGACAGCCTGGCTCTCTGTGCGTAGTGGGCCAGGCGGTTCTTGGATATGGCGATGTCGCAGAGGTCGGAATGGGAGCTGGTGACGTCGATCTGGAGGTGGTAGAACTCGCATGCTTGGAGGTAGTCGTGCATGTCGTCGTCGATGTCCTCCCACCAGTTGATCTTCTTGTGTTTGGAGCTTATGAAGGATGCGATCTCCATGCAACGTAAGTTGGTGCCGGTGCTGGTGCTGGTGTGGGCGCACTGCTTGCAGGGGACCCACACTTGCGCGAGATATAGACGTGGCACTGTCGCCATAGCGAGTTCGAGTATGTCAGCGATTTCAGTCTCTGGTTGCTGCGTAAGCACAAAAATGGGTACAGAGGATCCTATTTGAAAATCTAGAGTATTTATGTATTGGAGAAATTATTAATTATTTACCGCTTTTGTAGTGTAATCGCTGATAGAAATGGAACTGTGAGTAGCCCTCAAACCTGCAATCTGAATTTTATTGTTGATTATGGAGGAAAAGGCCTATTATTAGTTCTCGATCATGTGGCGGGATAGAACGAATATTAATTTTTCGGGGGATAAGAAAACCGATCTCTGATACACATACCTATATTTGATATCTTATATACTAGTATGTGGATACCAAACGACATACGGAATACAATATGAATTAAATAGAATATCCTCCTCTACTACAAGAATAGTGAAATAACAAACACAAGATAATTAATATTAACTGTGAATATACCTGTAAGGCTTCATCCAAGGTGGAAAGAAGGTAGGTCCTCATCCTAGGATCCCTACACAGGAGCTCCACCACACCGCAGTACCCATCTGTACGGATGTCGAACACCGGCAGCGCCATATACCCTCTGAACCCGCACCTTGCTGCCTCGTCCCTCGTCGGAAACTCCTCGACCGAGTAGAGCCTCAAATCCGGTGTGGACTCGGGCTGCCTGTTACGGTACGCCCTTCCAACCCCTCCAATCATCTCCCCGCCTTCCTCCACGTCAGCAACATGCACTCGATGTCCCGCGCAAAGCCTCCGGTAAGTACACAGCCCCTTCCTGAGGCCCGGGCCCACGCAGAAGGGGTAGTCAGAGGTGGAGAGAAAATGACTGTTCTGCCCCTCCTCCGCCCAGAACTGCACCAGGTAATGGCTCATGAACCAGTATCCCGATGCTAGGTTTCTGAGTAGGGTTATGATCTGCTGCTTCTGCTCCCTCTCCGTCTCCCGCCAGAATACCCACCCGTAGTTCGACTTCTCGTGCGCCAGGGGGCCGCCACCGTCGTCTCCGTCTTTGTTCAAACGGTGTTTGAATTCCGATACAGAAGAGTACTCATCGTCGCATCCCTCTCCCCCTCTCAGTATCGAGAGCACGCGCTCCTCGTATTCAGAACCCATGTTACTTCGCTTGCTGAGAGTGAAGAACACATGCAGTAAACACACATAAATCAATGATATAATTTATAGTGAGAAAAGGGTTCGGTCGTGACAGCAAATATTAGAAAGAAAAGATATAGAAAATATATTTAGTCAAAAAGAAAAGTGATCACCTCTGACTAGCAAGAGGGAAAGATGAAAAATCGAGTAGCATGCACCGCCCAATAGAGGAGCAAGGAGTATTAACCCCGCTACATTTCATTTAGCTTATAAAGTAAATATATATAAAGAGTAAAACAATAGAGCATGCCAAATAGAGTGGAACGAAGGGAGTAATATACACAAGTCAACGTCTGATCAAGTCAACCTCTTCCGTTTCACTCTACTTGCTTACGTGTTGATTGCATCATGGTTACGTATGCATCATGGATGTGATTAGAATTAGACAAATCGAATTCTAGTGCGATGAAGCATCATACCCGCACTTGCAAAGGAATATAGTATTTTGATCGATCGGTACATTTAAATCTGGGCTAACCAATCACTTATGCCAACTTTCTAATTTCTATAATTTCATATTCTGGAATCATTAGTAATCATAGATGAGGATATATACAAAAGGTTTGTATACAAATAAATCCCGACGTAAAGAAATGAGAACAATGTTTTTTGTATTCATACAGATTGATGTCTAAATATAAATATAATCATGCTCATTAATTTATAGCAGTAGTCACGGTTTAAATTAAGATTAATGGTGCATATCTCTTACACTTTTTCATATGATCAAAACTTAATTCTATATACAATATTCCAGTGCCATGAATGAGCACTTTGTATACAATTATGAAAGTTTTAAAAGAAAGCTTTAATTAATTAAGCTATATATATGTTGGGTTTCATCATTCATTTGCCTTTCCAGCTTAATTAATCGCATTTTGCTACCTACGAGGAATCTTCAGTTTCAACATGGTTTTCCTAGTCGTTGAGTTATACTTTATCTTATTTGCTACTCTCTCTGTCTCAATTTAATTGTCTTTTTTTTTGACATTGGGTGCGGTGTTAAGAGTGAAAAGTGAGAGTTATTATTATTATTATTTTTTATTGACATTGAACGCGGTGTTAAGAGTGAAAAGTAAGAGTTATTGTTTCAACTTCAAGAAACAAAATAATCCGTATAACAAATTAACTGGACACAGTGAGTAGTATATTAGACGTTCTTGAATTTAGAGAGTTAAGAGTATACTAGTATGTCCCCCGTGCCGTTGCACGGGAAAACTTCATCTTCGTGAACACAATATGCATATGTTGTTACCGAAATACCTAATGTTTCTCTTTTTAAGAGTTATATATATAAGTTTTTTAAAAAAAAATTAAAGAAAATGGGAAACAACACTATATTGTTGTGTAGTGTTTTAAGTAACAAAGAACTTAGGGTATGTTGCACCATAGGATGAGAGTCACATAACTAGTTAGAGCTCCAATACTTATTTTACTTCTCTATTAGTTTCATTAGACTCGTTTTTTGAGTACATATCAAATTTATAAATAGGCCATACAGTATTAATCTTGGACAGGACACGAGTTTCTACTTTCTAAGACCGGTTTAAATTTAGAGAGAGGAGATCCTCTGAATCCAAATTCATGTTTCAATTTTATACCCAAGTTAAAACTACATATATAGTTTTATTCTAATATTTTATAATTATTGTAAATTTAAGAATTTCCTAAATTATCAAAACTATATAATTTAGACTTTGGTAAACAATTGGAACACCAACTTATTGAATTATAAAAGACAAGGTAAAGAATAATGGAAGAGCTAGGCCTATTTTCGGGCCGGCCCAAGCCCATATGATCCTTCGAAGGGCTGGCCCTATCCCATATTTTGTTTATTCTAGAGTTGACCTTTAAATGATTTAATATAAAGTCAATGATTCATTGACGATTTCAACTTCCACATATAAAATTATAAAATATACTGATAGTATATGCGATACGGCCTCTTCAAAGGAATCAAATTGGATAGATTTTATATAATTACATCAAGTTGTATAATAAAAAACACAAGGTTGGAAGAGAAGATTCTTCCTATACAATAATATACGCGGAAAAATTGACTAAGAAAATATGTTTCGTTTACCTATGAATTTAGGCATGAAATAGACAAAACTAGTTTGTTTAAGAGCAAAACAAGTCCTACTCTCAAATAATAGCGGCTAATTTTCATTTTTTTTTTATTATAAAAAAAACGACTAAGACACCACTTCTCGGAAATTTTCATTCATGGACTTAGTAACTATGACGTATATACTCCTCCGTGTCACTTATATAAGATAATATTTTCCGACATAAAAATTAAGATTGGAGATTATTGTGGAGGATAAGTGTGAATGAATTTTACTGAGTTAAGATTTTACTATTTAAGATAATATTTTCATATTAGTGATTAGACGGAAATAAAACTTATTGAAGTACTAAATAATTGAGACGAAGAATGTTTATATTATCAAGAAGCTAACAACCTAACAACCGCTTGCTATACCAACAAATAAATTTCATGCGTGCTTAACAATAGGAGTTAACGTCTCCAAATTTTAGTTTCGTGTTCGAGTTCTCCACAATGAGATCTTAAAATTTCACACATTAATTTCCAGTTCCGCCTTAAATAAGTCTATGCAAACAAAATCGACCAATCAATGAACGAAGAAGAACAATACTTGACTAAGAATTTAAAACATGCACACAAACTGTTTGTCGAAACTCATTCCCCCATTGACATTCCCATAATCATGTCTCTCCTCATCACTCCAGCCTTTCTCTCTCTCCTCCTCCTCCTCTCTCTCTCCTCAACCACCACCGCCGCCGCCGTCGCCAAGCCCAACTGCGAGAGCAAATGTGGAAACGTAACAGTCCAATACCCCTTCGGCATCGGCGTCGACTCCGGCTGCTCCTTTAGTCCATGGTTCGACGTCAACTGCAGCTCCTCCTTCGACCCTCCCAAACTATTCATCGCCTCCACCAACATCGAAATCGTCAACATCTCCGACAACACCCTCCGAATCAAGAACATCGTCGCCTCCGCCTGCTTCGATCGCTTCGGCCGCAAGCAACAGGACCTAGGCGATGTAGCCTGGATCAACCTCGGCTCCTCCCCCTTCACCTTCTCCGACGTCAACAAGTTCACCGGCGTCGGCTGCAGCGAGCTGGCCAAGATCGACGGCTCCTTCGGCCGGAATTACACCGGCGGCTGCATCTCGGTCTGCTCCAACAGCGAGGACTTGACCGACGGGGACTGCTCGGGCATCGGCTGCTGCCAAACCAACGTTCCAAAGGGTTTGAAGAATTACAATGCAACCATCCTCCCTCTGGGTAACCACAGTGATGTCTGGTCCTTTAATCCTTGCGGTTACGCGTTCCTCGGAGATCCGAACAGCTACACTTTCAGCGTCTCCGACCTCGAGGACCCGAGCTTCGCAGAGAAGACGGCAGAGAATGTTCATGTGGTTCTTGATTGGGCTGTTGGTGAAGAGAACTGCAGTGTGGTTGAAAAATCTAGTGACTTTGCTTGCCTTGCTAATAGTCACTGCGTCGATTCGGATACCGGGACGATTAAAGGATACCGGTGTTTATGCAAGCCAGGGTATACGGGGAATCCATATCTTACTCCTGGCTGCATAGGTATACAGAGCTTAATTTGATCGACTTTTTCTCTGTTTTCGATGAATTTTACTCGTTTCTTTATGAATTCTGTATGTATCAAGTGTTTGTGTTATTATAAATGGTAGATATTGATGAATGTGAGAGTGATCCCTGCCATGAAAATGGGATTTGCACAAATCTTGGAGGGAACTTCACCTGTTCTTGCAAGAAGGGATACGCAGGCGATGGGACGAAAAACGGGCGCGGTTGCTTGAAGAAGTCCGTGTTTCCGGTTGCCAAGTTCTCTTTAGGTACATCTTGTCATGAATTTTGTTATGTTTCATTCTGCAAATATTTGATCTTGTTTTATTTCTTGATGGGAAATTTGCAGGCATTAGCTTTGGGTTGTTGACCTTAGTTGTAGGCATCATTGTCTTAATCTTTGGTGTGAACAAAAGGAAGGTTATCAAACAGAGGGAGAAGTTCTTCCATCAGAATGGAGGGGTGCTCTTGAATCAGCAGCTTTCCTCTAGTGAAAGTAATGTGAAATCCACCAAGATCTTCACGGCCGAAGAGCTCGAAAAGGCCACCAACAACTACGCAGAGGATCGGATTCTTGGAAAGGGCGGTTATGGCACCGTTTACAAGGGTATCCTCAGTGATCGTCAAGTTGTTGCAATTAAAAAGTCGAAGGTTATGGATCAGACTCAGATCGAGCAGTTCATCAACGAGGTGATTATCTTGACTCAAGTCAATCACAGAAATGTTGTGAAGCTTTTAGGATGTTGTCTTGAATCAGAAGTCCCTCTTTTAGTGTATGAATTTGTTGCAAACGATACGCTCTTTTACCATATCCATAACAGCGGAGGGATGCCTTGGTTTTCATGGGACAATCGTCTCCGGATCGCGGCTGAGGCAGCCGGTGCGCTATCCTACCTTCACTCTGCAGCTGCAATGCCTATTATCCACAGAGATGTCAAGTCTCCTAACATATTGTTAGATGAGTACTACACTGCTAAGATTGCAGATTTCGGAGCATCGAGATTGGTCCCCATTGATCAAACAATGATCTCCACTCTAGTCCAAGGTACCCTCGGTTACTTGGACCCCGAGTACTTCCACACGGGGCAGCTAACAGAAAAGAGCGATGTGTATAGCTTCGGGGTTGTCCTAGCTGAGCTCATGACCGGTAGGAAGCCACTTTCCACCGCGAAGAACGAGCAACAAAAGAGCCTCGCCACATTCTTTGTCATGTCGTTGAAAGAGGACCTTCTGTTTCAAATACTAGATCCTCGAGTACTAAAGGAAGGAAGCATGAAGCAAATCCAAGATGTTGCTAAGCTGGTGAAGAGATGCTTGAAGATGAGCGGCGAGGATAGGCCGACTATGAAGGAAGTCGCGATGGAACTCGAAGGCTTGAGGAAGCTGAGCAAACATCCTTGGACTGAACAGCAGGTTGAAGAAGAGGGCATTCCATTAATGAGTGAGGGATCCGATCTGTACGAAGTTCCTATGAGTTCCGGTTTCAGCACAGGCGATTATTCCGGACAACCTAGTTTGGACAGCCGTATGATTCTTCCGATCAAAACTCCGCGTTGAGATTCAGTCCTAAAAATGCTACACGAGGCGAAACACGTTCGCCTATTTGGGATGTAGTGCTCCACATTCACGTGTGTTATGTTAGTGTTGTCGATTGTTGATTTCTTGTAACAAACTTCCTACTCTTCTTGGTTGAATTTGTGTATTTGTTTGAGCAAGTTTTGTGCTATACATCAATGGTTACCATGTACTACAAAAAGTTGCTTCGACACGAAGAACTAACGTGGATCGGGATAAATCATCGAATTATCCAAACTATCTACAGCAGGATAGGCTCCTGTACAGAACTCATCTGTTCCTATGTTTACTGCATAAAGATCAGATGATAAACCTATGGATTCCTCTCCTAAAAGAGCCTCATTTTCTTCGATACTCTCTTGTTGCGTCCATGGATGCTTCGTGTTCCTCCTCAAACACTCAAGCTCCATAGCCACTTCTTTCATGGATGGCCTATCCTCACTCCTGATGTTCAAACATCTCTTCACAAGGTTCCCCATCCCCTGCATTTGCTCGAAACTCGCCTCTCTCAGTATCCTACCTTCCAATATTGTGAACAGCTTGTTCTCCTTGACAGACATGATGAAGTACGTAGCGAGGTTCCTCTCATCCTCGCACGTTGCCTGCAACGAAAGAGGCTTCCGTCCGGTCATAAGCTCAGCTAAAACCACTCCAAAGCTATAAACATCGCTCTTTTCAGTCAACTGGCTCGACTGGAAATACTCCGGATCCAAATACCCCAACGTCCCTTGGACAAGCGTCGTCACTTGCGTTTGATCCAACGGGACCAGCCTCGAGGCTCCAAAATCCGCGATCTTGGCCGTGTACGAGCTGTCCAACAAAATGTTGCTCGACTTGACATCCCGGTGGATTATAGGCATGGAAGCCGCGGAGTGGAGGTAGGCGAGCGCACCCGCGCATTCGGCCGCGATCCTCAGCCGATCCTTCCACGAGAACCATCCCATCTCGGAGCTGTTGTGGATATGGTGGAACAGAGTTCCGTTGGAGACGAACTCGTAAACGAGCAACGGAACCTCTGCTTCCAAACAGCATCCCAAGAGTTTTACCACATTCCTGTGGTTGACTTGTGTGAGAATTACAACCTCGTTTATGAACTGCTCGATCTGGCTCTGGTCCATCATCTTCGACTTCTTGACCGCGACAACGCGTTGATCGACGAGGATGCCTTTGTACACCGTGCCGTAGCCGCCCTTCCCGAGGATGCGATCCTCGGCGTAGTTGTTAGTGGCTGTTTTGAGCTCTTCGGCTGAGAAGATTCTAGTAGCTTCGGCTCCGTTGCCTTTGGAGGTGATTTGTTGCTTGAGGAGGAGGCCTCCGTTTTGGTGGAAGAATTGCTCTCTCATTCTTGCTAACTTTCTCTTCTTGAATCCAAAGTACACTAAAGTTATGCATAGGAATATTGAGACGAGCCCAACGCTGAGACCTGCATATATTTAAGAAAACGCGATTAAATAAGCCCTTTTAAGGAGATCTGTTGAAGTACTAACGTACATACAGTGTTCTAAAAGTCACCGCCTAGGTGAGCGCTAGGCGACATCTAGACGTTATTCAATATCTCGCCGCCTGACTAATATGTAATCTGCCTAGGCTTTAAGCGATTCCCAACGAGCCGATCTTGAAGTTTAATCAATAGTCTATATGCTTTAATTAATTGACGTTTAAACGAACTATGCTACTCTATCTATTTTTTATTTATAAAATTATGAAATTAGCCTATCAGTCGTCATAATATGTGTATTTATTATAAATTTGGCAATAATATTGTAAAAATAGTAAAAATAAGCATTGCAGTTTTAATCCGCCTAGGCCATGCCTAGCCTCCCGCCTAGATCCTAGGCGCTAGTCACCCGTCTACCGCCCAACTAGCGCCTAACGATTTTTAGAACACTGGGTACGTACCAACGGTAAGTATTATGATCGGAAATCGGGAGTTGACGGCGATGCAATTTGTGCCGTCGCCGTCGTAGCCGTCTTCACAAGTGCAGGTGTAGGTGCCGGGGGGACTATTACTGCAAACACCATGATTGCCGCATGGTTCACTCTCACATTCATCGATATCTAGCCAAACAAACAAACCAATAATATTTATTTAGGCTACATTTTAAATCAAATTATCTAACTTTAACATTTTTAAATTGTTCGAACAAAACATTTCTTATATAGAGTGAACAAAAAAGCATCCATGTGAGTCGTGGAACGTAAATTGAAAGTGTACGAGTCGAGTCGGTCGAACCCTAGACTCGGAAGAAACTAACCTGTGCAGCCTGGGCTCAGGTAAGGGTTCCCTTCGTACCCTTCAGTGCAATTACATTTATACCCTCCAAGCCCCGTCTCCGAATCAACGCATTCACTATGATCTCCACATTCATACTCCCCAGATTCCTTCGCTTCATCGCAGCTTCTTCCCTCACCGATCGCCCAATCGAGCACGATCGGCACATTCTCCACCGTCCGATTCTTGAAACCCTCATCCCGCAAATCCGAGCGCTTGAACATGAACCCTCCTTCCTCCCCAAGGAACGCATAGGAACAAGGGTCAAAACTGTAAACTTCCGTATGGTTGTTCATGCTATCTAGACCCGACCTCAAGGTCTTGAGCCCCTTCGGTATGAAGGTCTGGCAGCATCCGATGCCGGAGCAAAACCCTTCCATCAGGTCGCTCTCCCTCGAGCAGCCGGAGACGCAGCCGCCGGTGAAGTTCCGCCCCCTCGTCCCGACCACCACCGCAAAGTCGTCGCACCCGACCACCGTGAACCGGTTCGTGTCGGAGAAGCTGTAGGGGGTGGTGGTGAGGTTGATGGATATGTGATTCTGCCGGGTGACGCCGCCGCTGCTGTTGTAGCACGCGGCGGCGACCCAGTTCTTGATCCTGACGTGGGTGTCGGAGATCCCGGAGATCTCGAGGTTGGTGGTGGAGACGAAGGGCTTCGATTGCTTGCAGTTTACGTCGAAGCGAGGGCCGATGGAGCAGCCGGAGTTGACTCCGATTCCGAAAGGGTATGGGACGATTAGGTCTCCGCACTTGGTATCGCAGCCCGGTTTCGCGGTGGCGGCGGCTTCCGAGAAGGATTTGCGCACGGCGGCGGCGGGGGAGGGAGTGGGAGGAGGAGGAGGGTGGTCGGCTAGTACTTCAGGTGAAATGAGGTATATGAAGAAGAAGAATATTGCTAAATGATGGAGCAACATTTTTAGTAATTAATTTTATGTTTTTAGGGTAATTTATATGTGCTACATATATTTATATAATTCATAAATTAGGTATGAATTTATATGCATGCGTAGAAAGAAACGGTGCGTGTAGTAAAACGATTGTAATAATCGTCAATGCGGGGAAAAGGTCTGAGGGCCGGTAAAGACTTGGTAATTACTTTAATTAATTAATGATTTGAATATTCTTACGCAACATTAATTATTAATTAGATTAACTAATATGGTCGTTGATCGAGTGAACGCCACTTTCAACGACAAAGATGCCCTAGAGAGAGAAGATGCTGGCAAATGTTAGTTTGTTAGATTAGAGAGAGAAGATGCTGGCAAATGTTAGTTTGTTAGATTAAATGTTAGTACGCCTAGTTCCCGATAACTCCTAGAAAATCTCCAAGTCAACCTTATATCTCCCATAATTCGCTCCCACAAGGGATCGAACCCGGGTCACTCCTTCAAGGGAGGAGCCCGGTGGCCAGGTGCGCTAGGTCACCTAGTTGATATGATTAATTACTTAGTTGTGTTTTACTAATAAACAAGAATACTTATATATATAAAGACATATATAGTTCACGAGACTCAAACGAATATTGACCTAATTATTTGACTTAGACTTGGTTTTTATTTCGTGACCTAGCTAATTATCTGAATTTAGATATAATTGATTTTGTCATCTAGATGTTTGATGAATAAATAATTTTTAAAATAATGATAAGAACTTTTGAATTATTTAAATGTTTTAATATACTATGATTAAATGAGCTAGCAAACCCTAATTAATTAATTAATTAATTAATTGGGGCCTAAAAATTCCCATGCAGGCGTGGCGAGTAAGCGACTGCGTGTCGGCTAGGGCTTGCCTCCCTCACGCTCTTCAGCCACGTCTGCACTCCATGTCCACGTGGCATACCCTCCTAACTTTTTTCATCTTCTTTCTCCTTTGCATGCAGCCGCACCGATATATAACCTCTGCTTCCCTGCAAATATCAAGCGGATACCAAACCCAGGCCAGAGAGAGAAAGCAGAGAGAGAGAGAGAGATGGCTACTCAACAGGAGCGGCAGGCACTGGACGCCAGGGCCAGGCAAGGAGAGACGGTGGTTCCCGGCGGCACCGGTGGCAAGAGCCTCGAAGCCCAGGAGCACCTCGCCGAAGGTGTATATGTACATTCTGATCAATTTAATTATCTAGTTTGATCATTCAATTAAATAATAATATTTTTTAATGTGATATTAGGGAGGAGCCGCGGGGGGCAGACGCGAAGGGAGCAGTTGGGCACGGAGGGGTACCAGGAAATGGGGAACCGCGGGGGGCAGACGCGGAAGGAGCAGTTGGGACGAGAAGGCTATCAGGAAATGGGCCGAAAGGGCGGCCTTAGCACTATTGACAAGTCCGGAGCCGAGCGAGCTGCAGAGGAAGGAATCCAAATCGATGAGTCCAAATTTAGAACTTCCTCCACATGAGCATATATAGTAAATTATAATTAATATATAGACCGTATATATACGTGTGTGTTGTTATTGTAGCAATTGGTATACTAGAAGTTATGCATTTGATGTTATAGTATGTTAATTTGGTGTTGGATTCTGTTTATTAGTTCTTCATACATCGTACATGCAAATAAATATTTTTTTCTTTAGTAATTAATTTGAAAGGTTATAATATGTGTCTGAAATCAATGATCTCAAGTTCGAGATTTTTGGGTGTACCATAAATGCACAGATTCACTTTAATTTGGACACTCTTAACGTGTTCATAATTCACTTTAATTTGGACACTCTTAACGTGTTCATAGTGTGTTCATGTTGAATCTTGAATTGTCCTGATTCTCATTGATATTCATTAGATAAGACTCCAGCGGTGTGAAAGGAATAGCCTTAAATCTTGAGAATGAGAATGTAGGGATTGTTGTCTTTGGTAGTGATACTGCTATTAAAGAAGGAGATCTTGTCAAGCGCACCGGATCTATTGTGGATGTTCCTGCGGGAAAGGCTATGCTAGGGCGTGTGGTCGACGCCTTGGGAGTACCTATTGATGGAAGAGGGTTAACGAGGGTACTACCGTGAAGAAATTAAAACCTCGAGCGTACGTATAGCAGTGTCATGTTCCTAACTTCTGAATAGTTTTTCTAATGGATTAGAGTATATGTATAGGTGATATATCAGTGCTACCATATATATATAGCGGAGAGATCACATACAAAAGACAAGTTCGGTAAGAAATGAGAAATGATCTGGACCATTGATCTGTGTGATCTACGGTGTAGATTAACTGGTGCATTATAATTTTACTAAATGCATTATGATTGTATAGATAATGCATTATAATTATGTGCATCGTGCATTATAATTATATACATAAAATGCATCATTTTTTATTTTTTACGATAATCCTATTTTGTACAGGATCTCACCCCTATATATATATATATATATATATATATAGGGTAGTCTACTAGTCTTATAATAATTACTATTATTATAAGACATCCGATCCGTAGACATATTAAATATATATGCTCATGGTGGGTAGTCGATCATTATTTCTCTCGATTGTATTTCGTAGTAAATTTTACGAGCTTGAACTGCGTTTGTAACGGGGGTGGGGGCCTGCTAATTTTATGCCAAACAAAATTACATGATTTGAATTGAATTGTAATCACCGTTGCATTTCGGTTTTAGCTATATTCCATAATGCACGTAATTTGTGTTGCTACATTATTAGTTAGCGCAAGTAATTTGCCTTAATTATGACTGTTAGAAAATGGTAGAGGTTGTGGGTGTTTGAAATGTAGAGGATGATTTTAGTAGAATTATGTATAGATGGCTTAGTATTTAGTGTAGGTAGTGTGGAGGCTATAGAAGAGATTTAGGGAGTTTAGAAAGGAGTGTAGAAGGGATTTAGAAAAGGAGCACTTGTATTAGATATAGTGTTTGTAGTTTAGGCTTAGTTACAAATGGCTCATAAGGCCTCTATTTATAGTAGTAGGAGGATCTCTCTAGAATCCTCATTAAATGCTAGGACTAGAAATTTCTATCAAAAATATCTAAGAGAATTATCTAGATTCTACATTTATTCCCTTAGTCTAGAATTATCATGGATTTATCTAGAAGAATCTAGATGAATGCATCACTCTTCAATACTCCTCCTTGATGCATTTATCGGTGACTCCAAGCATTCTACGTAGAAACTGGAATCTGTCCCTTGGTAGCGCTTTCGTGAAGATGTCTGCTTGCTGCTCCTCTGTTGGGCAGTACTTCATCTCAATAAGTCCTTTTGCTTCAACATCTCTCAGAAAGTGATACTTGATGTTGATGTGTTTGGTGCGGTTGTGTTGCACTGGATTCTTCGCCATTGCGATAGCTGACTTGTTGTCACAATAGATCTCTGTTGCTGAGCCTTGCGGTTCTCCCATGTCCGCTAGTATTCTTCTAAGCCACATGGCTTGACATGCTGCTTCGGCTGTTGCAACATACTCGGCTTCTGCTGTTGATAGTGCGACCGAGTCTTGCTTCTTTGATCCCCAAGAGAAAATTCCTGAGCCAAGCTTGAAAGCGTAGCCTGAGGTGCTCTTCATGTCATCTTGAGATCCAGCCCAATCACTGTCGCTATATCCAGTGATTCGTTGTGAGTCGGAATTTGGTTTGTACCAAATTCCATAGTTGAGTGTTCCTTGCAGGTATCTGAGAAGTCGTTTTGCTGTTCCATAGTGGGTCTCCTTCGGACTTTCCATGAACCTGGATAGAAGACTTGTTGCGTACTTTATATCGGGCCTTGTTGCCGTCAGGTATAGAAGACTCCCAATCAAACTTCGATAGTTGGTAGCATCTGCCGGTTTGGACCCATCTTCTTTCTTCAACTTCTCGTTTGGAACGAGAGGTGTAACAACCGGCTTGCAGTCTTGCATCTTGAACTTCTTGAGCATATCTTCAATATATTTCTTTTGCGATAGGAAGATACCTTCTTCCTCTTGACTTATCTCCATTCCGAGAAAATAGTGCATCAATCCCAAGTCCGTCATCTCAAAGGTGCTCATCATGTCTCTCTTGAAATTCTCGATCAATTTTCTATTATTTCCTGTGACAATTAAGTCATCAACGTAAAGAGAGACAATCAGAATGTCACTTTTACTTTGGGATTTGATGTATAGAGTTGCCTCGTTCTTGCTCCTCCTAAAACCTTGACCGGTGAAATACCCGTCTATTTTGCTGTACCAAGCTCGTGGCGCTTGTTTGAGCCCGTAAAGTGCTTTCTTGAGGCGAAGAGCTTTGCCTTCTTGTTTCATGAATCCTTCTGGCTGCTCCACGTATATCTTGTCTTTCAGATCTCCATTGAGAAAGGCCGACTTGACATCGAGTTGATAGATTTTCCATTGCTTCTGAGCTGCTAGAGCTATGAGTGCTCGAATTGTATCCATCCGGGCAACTGGAGCAAACGTTTCCGTGTAGTCAACTCCCGGTACTTGAGCATATCCCTTTGCGACAAGTCTCGCCTTATGTTTCTGGATCGAACCGTCAGGATTCAGCTTTGTCTTGAAGACCCATTTTACCCCAATAACTTCTTTGTCACTTGGAAGATCCACCAACTCCCAAGTATCATTTTTTTCGATCATCTTTATCTCCTCCTCCATTGCTTTGATCCAAACTTTCTCTTTGGAAGCTTCTGCGTAGCTATGTGGCTCCAAAGAACAAAAGTTGCAAGTTTCATAAATATCGGTGGATTCATATAAGTCGGCTAAAGATCTTACCCGAGGAGGTGGAGAATCTGGGGAGGAGTCGAAGTCACTTGAGGTATCGGCTTCTCTTGAGGCTCTTGGTGTAGACATCGGGCTTTGTTGACCTCGTTCATCCCGTCTTGGATTTTCTTCGAGGTGTGTCATTATCGTCCTCCTTCGACACTTTCGTTCTCCCAATTCCAAGAAGCTTATTCGTCTATCTCCACATCTCGACTTGTTATGAGCTTCTTCGTCTCGAGATTGTATATTCTGTATCCCTTGGATTTGGAGCTGTAGCCAAGAAAGATGCCCTTCTCCGTCTTGTTTTCCAGTTTGTGCCTTTTGACAGAGGGAATGTGGATGTAGCAGATACTTCCGAAGACCCTCAAGTGTTTGGCTGAAGGCTTTTGTCCTGACCAGGCTTCAATTGGCGTCTTGTTTAGCACGGCCTTCGTTGGACATCGGTTGAGCAGGTAGACTGATGTATAGACTGCCTCCGCCCAGAACTTCTTTGGCAATCCTTTCTCCGCCAGCATGGATCTCGCCATCTCCATGACTGTTCGGTTCTTCCTTTCTGACACCCCATTTTGTTGAGGAGTGTAGGCCACAGTTAGCTGATGCTCTACACCTTCATCTTCACAGAACTTATCAAATTCTTTTGAGTTGTACTCGGTACCTCGATCACTCCTTAGCTTTTTAATTTTGAGACCACTTTGTTTCTCCACGAAGTTCTTGAATCTCTTGAAGATTCCAAAAACTTCCGACTTCTCTTGGAGGAAATATACCCACGTCATTCTGGAGTAATCATCAATGAAGAGAATGAAGTACCTGTTTTGATTTATTGAAGTTGTCCTCATGGGCCCGCAGACGTCAGTGTGGACAAGCTCCAATATCTCCTTGGCACGCCACGTCGACTCTGATGGAAATGGTTGTCGGTGTTGCTTTCCTGACATGCATCCTTCACAGACGCCGTCCTTCTCATCTATCAGTGGCATATCTCTCATCATATTTTTATGATGAAGTAACCTCAGTGCATCCACATTGAAGTGTCCGAATCTTCGATGCCATAGACTTGTCACTTGTGTCATCCATATGGGCCAACATCGCCTTTTGCGGATATTGCCATACGATGGAAAAATTTCTATTATTTCCCATCCTTACTTCCGCAATATCTTGATTATTTTTCATGTCGTGAATTCGACACGAGTTTTTCTCAAAATGAAGGGCATATCCATTTTCCATCATCTGGCCAACGCTTAGTAGATTTTGTGCAAGATGCGGAACGAGGAGAACATCTTTGATGTATCGCGTACCTTTCTTCGTTTCTATGGCGATGGTTCCTTTTCCTTTTGTCTCCACAAGTTCTCCATTTCCCATCTTGACCTTTGATTTGATTGAAGTGTCGAGCTCACGGAAGATGGCCTCGTTGGATGTCATGTGGTTGCTGCATCCGCTGTCGATAAACCATCCTTCTTCTTTTGCTTCCGTGGCAGAGTGGCAAGCATAGAATAGCCACTCCTTATCCCTTTGATCTTGAGAGTAGTTGGCCTGGTGATTCCTTTGATCTCTGCAATCCTTCTCTTCATGCCCAAATTGGTTGCAGTTCTTACAGTGCGGCTTTCCTCGATGGAAGCAATCTTTCTCCAAGTGGTTTGTCTTCTTGCACGTGCCACAAGGTGAAAACTTCCCTCTTTCTTCATGTTGTTGGAGCCTCCTTCCTTGTTGCTATTTTGAAGGTTCCCGCCATTTTTATTCTTCTTTATGTTGAGCTTGGACTGAAAAGCGCTCTCAAGTGAACTTTCATGGCGCCTACTCAATCTTTGCTCATGTGCTTCGAGGGACCCCATCAATTCGGCAACAGACATTGTTGATAGATCCTTCGATTCTTCGATGGCAGCTACTATTGGATCGTATTTCTCCTTGAGAGTAATTAAGACCTTCTGAATAATTCTCTCATCAGAGATATCTTCTCCAAAAGATTTCATTTGATTGATTATTTCCATAATTCTAGAGAAATAATCTTTTGCGCACTCGAAGTCTTTCATCTTTAGATTTTCGAGCTCCCTTCTTAAGGATTGTAGTTTAATTGTGCGTACCTTAACACTCCCTTGGAACTCCTCCTTAAGAATTTTCCAAGCTTGTTTTGCAGTAGTAGCTTGAATTATTCTTGAGAGGATGGTATCGCTAACTGATTGTTGAAGAAGATAGAGGGCCTTAGCATTTTGTTGCTTTTTTGTTTTGCGTACCTCGGAGGATGATGCCTTGTCACTTTCTCCTTCCGGCACACCTTCTTCAACAATATCCCATAGATCGTGAGACTCAAGGCAAGTCTTCATACGGATGCTCCAATAGTCGTAGCTTTCTCCATTGAAGATCGGAGTCGTCACGGTGAAGCTTGATATGATGATGCCATATCGCCCGTTTATGATCGAACGAGCTCTGATGCCACTTGTTAGAAAATGGTAGAGGTTGTGGGTGTTTGAAATGTAGAGGATGATTTTAGTAGAATTATGTATAGATGGCTTAGTATTTAGTGTAGGTAGTGTGGAGGCTATAGAAGAGATTTAGGGAGTATAGAAAGGAGTGTAGAAGGGATTTAGAAAAGGAGCACTTGTATTAGATAGAGTGTTTGTAGTTTAGGCTTAGTTACAAATGGCTCATAAGGCCTCTATTTATAGTAGTAGGAGGATCTCTCTAGAATCCTTATTAAATGCTAGGACTAGAAATTTCTATCAGAAATATCTAAGAGAATTATCTAGATTCTACATTTATTCCCTTAGTCTAGAATTATCATGGATTTATCTAGAAGAATCTAGATGAATGCATCACTCTTCAATAATGACAGATAATAATTGATTGAGCAAATATATACTTGCAATAATACTTAATTCACGTAATGAAAATATGTATTCGTTTAAAAAATTATCGCAATTTACTCATGCCATAATTTCCTCCAATAAAGTTGCACTATTCCAAAATCTCAAACACTATACATAAAAAAGACTCCAAAAAATCAACACACTTGAAAAAACTGATGAAAATCGTTCTCCTCCTCCTCTTCTTCATGGTTACCGGAATTTCCAAAGCTCGGAAATGTATCATCACGGCAAAATTCACCGTTCACATTATAAACGAGATTCCGAAATCCAAAATATCGGTGCATTGCCGGTCCAAGAACGATGATCTCGGAGAACACGCCGACTATAACTTCCGTTTTGGTCAAAATTTCTGGGGCACTACGTTATTCGCTTGTGATCTGAAGTGGGGAAGTAAGAAATCATCGTTTCATGCCTTCGATCAACAGTTAGCGGGCCTTTGTCCAAAGTTCGTTTGTAAATGGACAGCGAAAGACGACGGTATTTATTTTACTAGAAAATTTTCGGTTGATAGGTTGTACAATTGGACGACCGGACCGGAGCCCTCTAATGGACCGGAGCTCTATGATGCTCATTTTATGAGGAAATTAATTTTCGGTGGGTGAGATGAACGTTGAATGTATTTTATTTCTTTTAAAGTAATTAAGCATGTTTCGATCATGCATTTGCTTCCACTGTATGATGGAATAAAAGCTCTATGGCTTTGTTCTTTCGCCATGTTCGAATAAAAAGACTTAGCTCTTCAAAAATTAGTCTTGTGTTCTTTAACCTCACGTTTATAATTCAATTTTGTTATGTGGCCTGTTTAAGTTGAATCTTGACGGAAAAGTAAATAAGTGCATGAAAAAACAAATGTGTTTATAGATGACGTAATAATAAATTGATAGTTGCAAAGTTAAATTGGGTCAGTTTCGTTCTCCGGTTGCCGATTGGGTTGCACGTAATTAGGCTCAATAGGGTTTTGGATCGTGTTCATAGATGGCATAATAATAAAAAGATAGTTACAAAGTTAAATTTGCTCAATTTCGTTCTCCAATTGCCGATTGGGTTGCACGTAATTAGGCCCGATAGGGTTTTGGGTCGGAACTGGCTACCCTAAATAGCAAAAGGCTCTTTGACCCCTCGTTTCGGTGTATCATAAAGAAAATCTACATCACAATTTGGTATATATATTGATATTTTAATTTGTGAAATACTTATAGCTTACTCAATCTAGTTGAGTTAATTTAATTACATGCATGGTATTGTCAATTGTGAATGTGCTTAATAAAATATTATAAAAAAAATTGCACGGCAACGAAAAAAATCACAATTCTTTTACGTGATCAACATATTGATTATTTTCTTAAACTTTAAACCATGAATTTAAAGGCCGCGTTTACGAAAGACTCGAACTCCAGACTATTTATTTGTATTTCTTATTTTTGTTAAAAAATAAATTCACGGTAAATCCGAGATCCAAGCCCTAGATTCTACAACAAACTCCATTACTTCGAGATCCAGGCTATAGATTCATTTTAACCTTGCGCTCTCAATTTCATTTAATTTGGATTGAATTTTATGTTTTCCTATGAAATCATCGATTGGCATTTCGATGCGACATCCTCTGTTGTACCAATAGATAATTGTCATGTGTAAAAAATATTTTCAGATACATGCATTTTTGTTTATGGTTTATGGATTAGTGGAGTCATTAACTATTGATGATTTTGAAAATATTTTCTACACATGTTACATGCATCAGTCAGTGCAATAGAGAATTAATGTCACATCGAACCGAAATATAATGGAGAATCTCACACTACTAGATTCATTATACCTCATTTATTTTACATTGAATTTCATGTCACAAATTCCTCATAGAGAATCCCAACGTAAAAAAGTCTCAATCACTATAAAAGGTGGCTCAAATGATCAAATGCATAAACACATCATATCCGAACAACAACGACGACGATAACAACAAAAGATGATGAAAATCGTTCCCTTCCTCGTCCTCCTCTTGATCAATTTTGCAGATATCTCCCAAGCTCATAAATGCAACATTGTTGCCACACCAAAATACACCATCTACATCAAAGACGAGATCCCGAATTCCAATATAACAGTCCGGTGTCGATCCAAGGACGATGATCTCGGATTCCACAACCTCACACAAAACGAGGAGTATAATTTCAGCTTCTGCCAGCAATTCCTCGGTAGGACTTTATTCGCCTGCGATGTGAAATGGGCCAAAAAAAAGACTTCATTTCATGGCTTTGATCTGAAAATAGGGCAAGAACATTGTAGCAATTACAAGTGTAGATGGAGTGTCACGCCCGACGGTGTTTCCCTCGTCGAGAAGAACAAATACATCAAGTTTTCTAATTGGACGACAGGTTCGGACGACGGCGTTCGTCTTCATCGAAAATTGTCACTGCCTAAGCTCGAGGCTTGATTTTGTTGGGGGTAATTTTGCTCCATATGCATGGCGGGAAAATAATTTAGTACTGATATGAAAGTCATGCAGTTTATGTTTTGGAATGAATAAATTAAAAGCTAATGTTTGTTATTTACTTCTATTAATGCAAGAATTTTCTCATCTTTTTTTTTTTTTTTTGTTTTTGTCTTTCAATCTTAGCTTTTCATTTCGTTCTTTGAGTGTATGATCGATCTTCATCACTCTATGCACTAGAACAAATACATTACCAATGATATTAGGCTAGTAGCAGTCGGAAACGCTATGCACAGTGGTCATATTTAACGTGTGTCCATACTTTAGATGTTGTGACAGATCTATGTCGATAATTTTTTTCATTTTGTGTTTTGTTAGTTCTAATAAAGTTTAGGTTTTTGGGTAAATTTTATTTTTAGAATGCATAATTATATATAATAATTAAAAAATGATGAATGTGACTAAAATTTATCTTGTATCTCTGAAATTTAAAAAAAATTAAATTATGTTAAAAATGAAATTTAAGTCAAAGTTTATGCATTTTTCGTAAATTATATAGCCTCCCCTTCTATAGAAGTGTCAAAATATCCTCACAAACGATGTATGTATATTTCGATGGATTATTTATTTCGATAAATTACTGCTCCCTCTGTCAATAAATTACTACCCCTCTGTCCCACTGATAAAGGGACATTTCTCTTTTGGGACGTCCCACTGATATATAAACCTTTCCCGAAATAGAAAATTTTAACCCAATAAAATCTTGACTTATCACTTTAACCCACTACCCATCACTTTAACACACTATAATCACTCTCGTCTTAATTCTCGTGTCGAAACAAAAGGTCCATATTCCAGTGGGGACTAGAACATTTTTTTTTTTTTGATGCTAATGGAAAACTCAGTCTAAGATTATTGTTAAAGTCAATGCAAAACTCGGTCTACTTCTTCATAGATCCAAGCCCTAGTTTATAGAATTTGGGATAAACATTATCATAAATTCCTCCAATTTAGATCACAACTTGCAAAAGGTTCGAACAATATAAAATAGGCTCGAATGATCAAAAGCAAAAGCACATTAAACAACAACAGCAACAACGACGACAACAACAATGACTGACGAAAAGATGATGAAAATCACTTTCATCCTCCTCCTCGTCCTCCTCTTCAATGTTGTCGAAATCTCCCAAGCTCACAAATGCAATATTTTCACCACCCCAAGATACACCATTTACATCAAAAGCGAGATCCCGAGTTCTCAAATAACAGTTCGGTGTCGATCCAAGGAGGACGATCTCGGATTCCACAAACTCAAAGAGCAAGAGGAATACAAGTTCAGCTTCTGCCAGCATTTTTTCGGAAGAACTTTATTTGCATGCGACGTGACTTGGAACAAGAAAAAGGCTTCATTTCATGGGTTTGATCTGAAATTAGCTCAAGAACATTGTAGCAACTACAAGTGTAGATGGAGTGTCACGCCCGACGGCGTTTTCTTTGTTGAGAAGAAGAAATACGACAAGCGGTCTGATTGGACGGCAAGACCGGCCGAGGTGGAGTTCTCGTTGGCTAAGCTCGAGACATAGGTTGTGAACGGAAGAATAAGTGAGTCTGTAAACGGTCATGCATGCCATTTGTCTTTGGTATGAATAAATCAAAAGCTCATCTCATTTTATTCCATTAATTAGTGTAGAAGAATGGGACTAAACCTAGCTATCTTGTTAATTTCTTGGTTTTTGTTCTTTTTTAGTTAAAGGGTGTTAGATTGAGAGAAAGAGAGAAAATATCTTGACATAAGTGGAAAGTAAATTGTATTACTTTTGAAATGCAGAAAGCGTGTTCTTATACAGAGAGGAAAGAGAGATGAAAGAAGGGAGGAGATCACGTGCTGTGCTCGTGAGATATTGTAACCAACTAATGACACGTGTCTGTATCCTATTGGTGCTATGGAAATTATCAACTAATTTCCTTATTTAATCTGATATACTCCAATATACTCCCAAGCTTTCATCCTTCTTCAACTCTGCTCATCCTTCTGTATCGCTGCTCAACCAGTTTCCAGACTTTCCACACGACTTGAATTGATGTCACTACTCATGCAAAGTCTCTCACTTAACAACTGAAACCTCGCCGCAGTTAATGGCTTGGTAAAGATGTCAGCAACTTGCTCATCACCAGCGACATGTCCTACACTCAAAACACCAGCTGCTACTTTCTCTCGAATGAAATGAACATCGACCTCTACATGTTTTGTACGCGCATGAAACACTGGATTGGAAGCAAGAGCCACCGCACTAGTGTTATCACACCACATCTGATGAGGAGACTGCACTTTTATTCCCAGCTCAGAACACAAAGAGTGAAGCCAAAGCACGTCCGTAGTCGCATTTGCAACAGACCTATACTCAGCCTCAGCACTGCTGCGAGACACAACATCTTGTTTCTTCGAATTCCAAACTACCAAATTCGAACCAAAGAAGAGACAATGGCCACCAGTAGAACGTCGATCATCCGAGCATCCGGCCCAATCTGCATCAGCAAATGCTTCAATACACACTGAAGAAGATGAAGTGAACCTCAATCCTGCTGTTTGAGTACCCTTAAGAAACCGAAGCAGCCTTTTGCACGCTAGCCAATGCTCCACACAAGGATTATGGAGAAATTGGCTCAGCTTATTCACACAGAAGGCAATGTCCGGCCTTGTCAAAGTCAGGTATTGAAGAGCTCCAACAGTACTCCTATAAAGCAATGGATCATCAAATACCTCACCTTGATATCTGGACAATTTAGTGTTTACAGCCATAGGAGTTGAGCAAGCATGACAATCACTCATACCAGTTTTCTGCAACAGTTCAGTCAAGTATTTGTGTTGACTCAACACAAATTCAGAATCAGACTCCAATGAATGCACCTCAACCCCAAGAAAATAAGCAGCCTTCCCAAGATGTTTGAGCTTGAACTTCTCTTTCAACATATCAATTATATGAAGAACAGCAACTGAATCATCCCCAGTAACTAATATATCATCTACATAAACAAGAATGAGTACCAATCCTCCATCAATATTTCTGAAAAACAATGAATAGTCAGAGGTACACCGTTTAAATCCTAACTCCAGTAAAGAAGCCTTTAGAGTATCATACCAGGCCCTTGGAGCCTGTTTCAAACCATAAAGAGACTTTTTCAACTTGCAAACATGATGGGGAAGTGACCTATCAACAAAACCCTCAGGCTGTGTCATGAAAATTGTGTCCTCCAACACCCCATTAAGGAAGGCATTGTTCACATCAAGCTGCTGTACACACCATTGTCTAGTAGCAGCCAAGGCAAACACAAATCTGATGGTAGTGGCCTTCACAACTGGACTAAACGTCTCTAAAAAATCCACACCTGCATATTGCTCAAACCCTCGAGCAACAAGCCTTGCTTTCAGCTTGTCCAAAGAACCATCAGCCAATGTTTTCACCTTAAATATCCACTTGTTAGTGATCACCTTCATGTCACTAGTGTATGGAACCAGATCCCATGTGTGGTTATCCACTAGAGCAAGAAACTCAGCCTCCATAGCCTTAGTCCAGGCAGAAGAACTCAAAGCATCACTTACAGATGTTGGAGCAACAGGCAGAACTGAAGACACCTTTGACTCAGTCACAAAAAGCTTAGGCTTGAATATGCCATGCTTGGATCTGGTAAGCATATGATGAGTATTGAGAGGAGGAGGAGGAGGAGGAGGAGGAGGAGGAGGGGAAACAGAAGGTGAAGAAGACTGATGTGAAGAAGCAGAGCTATGATGATGAGAGGAGGAGGATGGAGTGGAAGGAGAAGAGTTGTGATTAGAGACATCATGCTCATCAAGATGATGAGAATGATGAGGAGTAGAGGGAGTGGAATGATGGGAAGAAGAAGAGCTACTGGATGATGAAGAGAGATTTGGTAATGGAGTATTTACAGGAGGAGGAGAGGGAAAAGAAACTAAGACAGAAGAAGAGTATGAGGGAGGGGGAGAAGTAGAGAACAGAGAAGAATAAGGAAACTCAGTGGGATTAAAGTGTACAGTGTCAGAGATATAAAGCCTACCAGAGCTATGTAGACATTTATACCCTTTGTGTGTATTGCTGTAGCCTAGGAAGACACATTTAGAAGACCTAAACTGCAACTTGTTATTATTATAGGGTCTAAGAAAAGGGAAACAGGCACACCCAAACACAGAAAGCAACTTATAGTTGGGAGAGGAATCATATAGTAACATATAAGGACTTTTTCCACCAATAGAAGGAGAGGGGAGCCTGTTAATGAGGTAAACAGAAGTATGAAAAGCCTCCCACCAGAAGGAAAGAGGAAGAGAAGCTTGAGCAAGCAAAGACAACCCCATGTCCACTATATGTTGGTGCTTTCTTTCACACTTCCCATTTTGAGAGTGTATGTGGGGACATGGGTGTTGAAAGTGAATACCCATAGTCTGAAGAATAGGGAGAAGAGGCCTGAATTCCCCACCCCAATCAGACTGCAAAGCCTTTATGGTAGTAGAAAACTGAGTTTGAACTAAGGAAATGAAATTTTTGACTGTTTGGCAGGCTTCAGATTTCATTGTTAAGGGGTATATCCAAGTGTATCTTGTAAAATCATCCACAAAGTGAATATAGTATTTGAATCCATGTGATGAAGGTGTTTTAGCTGGACCCCATAGGTCAGTATGAACCAAATCAAAGGGTTTAGATGTTTTCAAGGGCTGTGATATATGCGGAAATTGGTGCATTTTGCCAAGTTTGCAAGCATCACAGAATTTAAGATTACTAATAGAGAAAGGAATACTCAAAATAGCACAAACTTTTGATAGCACAGTATGGCTAGGATGCCCAAGCATCTGATGAAGTACATTCAAATCCATCTTAGAAGTAGCAGAAAGTGCTATAGGTCCTATTACAGAATTTGACTCAATACTAGCTGACTTATTACAGACTGCAGAGCTAGAAAAACTAGAAGAACTAGACACAGACTGATAACTGGACACATGATCAAGAGAAGCATGATCCTGTGGGAGTGAAGAGACAGCAGAGAATGCAGCAGAAGACTTCTTCAAGCCAGAACCAAGAGTTGCAGCTTTGAAGGGGAACTTGGAAAGATCCAACTGATACAAACCATTAACTAGATTGCCCTTCAACAGGATCCTGTGTGTTGCTTTGTCCTTAACAAAACAACAGTTATGATGGAATTCAATATAGACATCATTATCAAGAGTAAACTGAGAGATGCTTAGAAGATTCTTAGTTATAGCAGGCACAAATAAGATGTTATTGAGGAAGAGAGAGTGATTGAATGCAGCAGAAGAAACAGGAAAAGAACTTGAACCAATAGAGGAGATAGAGAGTTGATTACCATTTCCAACCATGACTGTTTCATTGCCAGTATACTCATTGCTCAGAGAAAGGTTCCCAAGCTCATTTGTAATGTGATTTGTTGCACCACTATCCATGTACCAAGTGCAATTCTCACCACCACCAGACTCCATAGAGTCAACAACAGCAGCATAGGCTTGAGGAGAAGCAGAATCCATAGCATTGTTGCCTGTGAAATGCACATCAAACCTTCGAAAACACTTAAGAGCTACATGGCCTATCTTACCACACAACTGACATAGAATAGATTTTGCACCGGCCTTGCCAAAACCACCACGGTTACCACCAGATCCACGGCCAAACGAACCACGTCCTCCACCATAAAACGCAACATTAGCACTAGGATCTATAACAGTAAACTGATTCACCTGATGCGCAATCCGAAGTTCATAAGCCTGAAATGCGAGCTGCATTTCCTGGAGAGAAGGAGCATCAGTTCGCTGCATAAAGTTGACCACCAACGCCTCATATTCAGCACCAAAACCAGCCAGGATATACATCTGTAAATCCTCATCCGTCACGATCTGGCCAACAGCAGAGAGTTGATCAGCATAGCCTCTCATTTTGAGGAAATACTCTTCGATAGATAGAGATCCCTTGCGAGTCGTCTGCAGCGCCATACGAAGCTGCATAGTGCGCGCCTTGGACTGAGAGAAGAACAGCCGCTCCAGAGTGAGCCAAACATCGCGAGCAGTGGTACACCGGACCACATGCCCAAGCATCGTATCTCCAATCGATGCGAGAAGCCAGCTGAGGAGGAACTGATCCCTACGAATCCAGATAGAGTATTCTGGATTCGCACGCGGCGGAGCACCAGACTGAGACGGAAGAAACGGCGAAGGCGGCATGCCGGTAGCAGCAATGAACTCGTCGAAACCGTGAGCGCGAATAGTAGGAAGGACCTGAGCACGCCAGAAGGCATAGTTGTTCCGATCAAGCTTGAGTAGAATCGGATGAAATTGCGGAAGCACAGCGGAAGAACCAGAACCACCACCATTACCATGTGACGCCATTAGAGCAGAAGAAACGGAAAAACAGAGCAAAAACGAGCGAAAATCAGAGGAACAGAGAGAGATCGACGATAGAAACGTCGATCGAAGAAAATCCAGGCGATAGAAACGCCGAAGGAGAAGAATCCGAGCGATAGAAACGCCGGTAACCGCCCTAGCTCTAGATCTAACAGAAGGCTCGTGATACCATGTTAGATTGAGAGAAAGAGAGAAAATATCTTGACATAAGTGGAAAGTAAATTGTATTACTTTTGAAATGCAGAAAGCGTGTTCTTATACAGAGAGGAAAGAGAGATGAAAGAAGGGAGGAGATCACGTGCTGTGCTCGTGAGATATTGTAACCAACTAATGACACGTGTCTGTATCCTATTGGTGCTATGGAAATTATCAACTAATTTCCTTATTTAATCTGATATACTCCAATAAAGGGACAAGCTCTAAATCCTCGAAAAGAATTCTTTAAAAAGGCTATTTTAAAATTCATCATTAAGATTCAAGACACTCGAAATCACTAATTGCGCAAACGCTAAAAAATATAAAATTAAAAATTACTACTTTTTAACATTAAAGACGGGTCAACCACGGTAATACTGCCGTCGTTAAAATAGCGTCGTTACTTCCTCAAAATATCCGTCGTCCTTTGTGCCGCCAAAATTTCGCGGAATATCCACCTTTATTCCGTCATCATCTGCGCGAGTACAAATCATTCTTGAAAGACGTCGGTGTTCTGTCGTTAAACGACGATGGCTGGTGTTTCGTCGTTGATTCCGTTGGTGATTACAAAAGAAAAAAATAGTGTCACAAATTAAATGTAAAGTCAAGCTTTTAATAAAAATCACGAGCTAAGAAAAATACATAAAATTTAAGAAAAATTACTGCCATAAAAACGTATGATAAATACACACTCATAATTAATCAAAATGTTACAAATTAATGAAAAATTACAATATCATCCCTCTTATAAAGTAACAATCGTTGATTTTAACTCAGCAAGCAAGGGTCGATTTAGGGTTTTGCTTACGTACTAATACTGGTAGCTAGGGTTTTCACCCTCTATGCAAATATACATATACTCGTATATATATTGATTGAAGATGGATGCTCCATCTTTGACATTCTGAACGTCTCCACGGATGACGTTGTATATTACTAATGAATAAAAGATTCAAATATGAACCCTAACCTATCAAGAAAAAGTAAACTTTATCGTTGCCACATCTGTAGTGGGCACATTAAAAGTGTCCATGACGGGTACGGTAGCGCTTCTGATTGATTGAAACATTATATTTAAATACTATTATGCGTTTGTAATGCTATCCAATAACCAATTAAAAGTTTTAATTACCTTAAAATTTTGGCGTCTTCGTTTGTAAATTATGCGTTTTCTATTTCATTTAAATTTAATTGACTACAATAATACAATCATCATGACACACTTGAATTTTGTCATAATTTCCTCCAAAATTTTTGCAACGTTAAAAAATTCCTAACACTATAAAAATCGCTCCAATCATTGGAAAAGAAGTAAAAAAACACACTCAAACAACAAAGAGAAAAGCTATGGCGAAAATAGTTCTTTCCCTCCTCTTCCTCTTCATTTTCGCCGGCGTTTCCCACCAATGCAACATTGTTTTCACACCGAAACACACCCTTCACTTCATAAACGAGATCCCGAACTCCCAAATAACACTCCGGTGTCGATCCAAGGAAGATGATCTCGGATTCCACACCCTCAAGACGCACGACGATTATCATTTCAAATTCTGCCAGCAATTCTTCGGTAGGACTTTATACGCCTGCGACGTGAAATGGGCCGATAAAAAGGCTTCGTTTCATGGCTTCGATGTACAATTAGGGCAAGAATGGTGCGTCGAGTACGTGTGTAAATGGACTATGATGCCCGACGGTATTTATTTTACCGTTAAAAAGAATAGACTTGTGAAGCGTTACAATTGGACCACAAATCCTCATGAAGTTCGTTTTAATCTTAATCGGAAATTCTCATTAAGTAGGCTCGAGAATTGATTTAGGGTTTCTTTCGCTCCCCGTGGGTACGTGATAGGAAAAATAATGCAATGTGTAACTTATTTTTCGAATGAATAAAAGATTTAAATATGTTTTTTTTCTTTGGAATGTGATGCAGCGTATGCGTGACAGGAAGAACAAAACTCGTAAAACGAGAGATATCAAAACTCAGATTCAATCAAAACTGCAGCTACAATGTTTTGACAACGATTAAATAGTAAACCCTAATCGCCAAAGTCTGAGAAATAACAAAACGACCCCAAACAAAAATGCGAAAATTACGAAATGACCCGAAAACTATAAAATTGCAGTTTTGACCCTCTAAATGATGGAATTTGCCCGAAAAACACTAGGATTTCGCCAAATTCTGAAACTTGCGCGAATTCTTCGGATGATCGAGACATTGCATAAATCGTACCGCATCAGAATGTCTCGAAATCTTTTCCAATAGTGCAATGTGTATCTTAATTTTCGAATGAATAAAAAGCTTATGTTTGTTTCTTTGGATGTCTTGAATTCTTTTCCATGCATGAATATTTCGGCCTCGTCTTATTATTGTTATTGTTATTGTTATTGTTATTGTTATTGTTACTGTTACGTTTGTCATCAATTTTTTTGAGTAATATTTCTTCTTTTCTTTTAAAGAATAATACTTCATAAAAAAATCTTAAGGGAGAATATTATAGTAATCATATCGTGTAACTCACACTTGTAGCAAGTAGAGTAATTCTTGGTATAGAATTGGATCCTAATTCGTTAAATTCTCCTTAATCAAATCGGATTCCTAAAAAAAAATGCGAATGTTACGAACCCACATTAAAAGGCTCCCAATTTGGTATATATGGGTATCGATTGAGCTGCAACTTATTGTCGACTAAGTTCTTTCGTAATCGAAACTTTCAAAACTGTACGAGACGTATTGCAATAGGAATCAATGACTAAACAAGATTAGTATTTTGCAAGAATCTAAGATGCAAGTTTTGATGTTGTTACGTATAATTCGTTTTGTTTGGGCTAAGAATAATCGTGTAATACGTCACTATATGTATATCAATTAATTGGTTATTGGGGAATCCCTTAAAATTCGGCCAAACTATTTACAATCTTATCTTAGTTTTTAGGAAAGAAAAATGGAATTGGAATATTCAGCTCCCATAATTTACTCTATTTCGCCACGGCCCATAATTAAATAGACCGCACGCAACAGCCCGATATCGATGATTTTTCTCTTGGGTCCACGCGATTAGACACGGTTAATTATAACGGGTTTAGGATAAGGATTCACTGATATTAGTATAAATATATATATATTTTTTTACTCTTTGGATTCGAACTGTGTATGAAAATAGTACGAAAATTAAATTTTGGTTCGACATCGTTCCGAACATAGTTGAAAGGCCAATTGAATAAACGAGTCTTGTATTCTTTTATATCTTTCGGGATTGTGTGCATGTATTTTTCGCACCAAATAAGCCAACTGATTGCTCATAGGAAGGCATTTAATTACTAGTATTTTATTCCAATACACCAATGAAAGAAGCCACGAAATCGAAATTCACGTGAAATTACAGTAAAAGGCACATTTGTCACTACATACTTTAACCATGGATTAATTTAATCAAAGTAGAAGGATAAACCTAATAAACAAATTTTTTATTGCCAAATACATCGCCCCGAAAGCATGGATCATAGTTTTTAATTGGTAAATATTTGATATGAAAATTAGTGGATAACTTGGGACCATATCATGTCCTTGTCTAATTTTCTTGGCTCTTCAAAAAATTCATCGTTTGTAATTGAAAACTAAAGATTATCAAAAGGATAATAATTTTTTTAAAACAGTTAATCTTTAGGACTCGATTTACATAGGATTCGAATTCGAGATACTTGATCCGAGAGACTTAACATTAGAATTGATTATAAGAATACGTACGTGGAATTTATTCTTTGTTTGTGGTTCGAAATAGTTGAGGAATGGGATTAAAAAAAATCCCACTTTCAATTCTCCACTATAAGATAGAGACTAGTAATATTAGCATCCCATGATTAGACTCCTTATCATCAACATGCAACACTGCACACACATGTCAATTCCTTTATTTATTTTGGTATAATTCATGGATAATTATCCAACCATCACCAATTGTTTAAGAATTAAATTTGGATCAATGTAAATGGAAACATATATCGAAAAAACCCAATTTTTTCTAGTGTTTTGATTAGGGTTTTAAAAATCGGACTGAACAACGGTTAATCAGTGAACCATATATGAATCCATCACAATTTCGGTTGCAATTCTTTTCCCCCTTTTCTGATTTTAGATAGTTCAACTGAAAAACCTATGAACCGGAGGCTTGTCGGTTCGACCTCTGATTCGGTTTTTACGCTAACATTTGATGATGGATAACATTAATCTCACTATTATTTCTTCTTATAAAAAAAGTTATAGTGCTCGATATGTAAATATTGTAGGGGAATAATATGTAAATAGCTTAATCACTTCCCTTAATTAAAGAAATTGATAGATTATTAATAATTAATAAAGTTTATGGAAATTCCATTAACTTGAATAAGAAATAGTGAGACAAGTGATGCAACACCAGCTAGAAAGGGTTAGGTTCTTTGTCTTTATATTTATAATATTTCACAGCTGTATTATTTTTGTCTTCTCCTGTTAGTTATTGATATTTTGGGAATTAAATAAATATTTTATGCAATCTTGATATTAATTATAGCCCTAATTAGGGATGTCAATGGGTCGGGTTTTCGCGGGTACCCGCCTCGCCCAAACCCAATTGAGACGGGTTTGGGTATTGTAAATTGGGTTTGGGACGGGTATGGGTAATAAAGTAGATACCCGAAACGGGTTTGGGTCGGGTATGGATATACACCTCTGGGTACCCACTACCCAAACCCATTTATATATATGGTAAATATATATATTTTACATGTATATAAAAACTATATTTATATTTTTAAATAAAAGAATTTATAACTATTAACAATTTTAGGGTTTTTATTAATATATATATAAAGTTGAAAGAATATATCTCAAAACATCTACTTGATAAAAACATATATTGTTAGTTTTGTTATTTGTTAACATTTAATTTGATATTTGTTTTACATTTTGTATATCGTTCGTTAGCACTTATTGAGGTGCACACGTTTAAATTAAATTTTTTGATTATTGTATGTATATATTAAGTTATAATTTTTTTATTAAAAAAATATTAATTACTATTAATTTTATTTGGGTTTAACGGGTAATAAACGGGTATTACCCGATGAGTTTGGGCCGGGTATGGGTATAAAAATTAAATTTTTAAATGGGTTTGAGACGGGTATGGGTATACGAAATTTTAACGGGTTTGGGTTTGGGAAGTGCTTAATGGGGCGGGTACCCGGCCCATTGACATCCCTAACCCTAATTAATATAATTCATGCACTCATATATTACCCAAATCAATAATAGAATGAAATATAAAAGAAAAAAGTTGCAATCCATTATTGTTGAGAGAAACCCTTATCTTCACAAATAATTTTATAGTAGTTTTTGTGGAGAAATTAAATATTTTGGTGGTTTTGGGTTTAGTTTTGAATATTTGATATTTTTTCGAGTAAACATAACTCACGCACGAATCCAAAAATTCTTGAACTCCCGAACTTTTAATTGGATGGACAACGTCTTACAATTAATTAGATTGTGCTCTGTAAATCGAAACCCCGACTTTTAATTGGATGGGTAGCGTCTAATTACCATTAGATTGCGCTCCGTAAACCGAAACCCCGGCTTTTAATTGGATGTGTAGCGTCTTACCATTAGATTACGCCTTGTAAACTGAAACCCTCGATCTTTTAGTAAAATGAGC
Source organism: Thymus mandschuricus (assembly GCA_029379335.1). Classification (NCBI taxonomy): domain Eukaryota; kingdom Viridiplantae; phylum Streptophyta; class Magnoliopsida; order Lamiales; family Lamiaceae; genus Thymus; species Thymus mandschuricus. The sequence continues at coordinate 339,966 of CM057078.1, forward strand.
AGCGCCTTACAACTAAATTGTACTCCGTAAACTGAAACCCCTAGCCTTAATTGGATGACCAACGTCTTACAACTAGATTGCACTTCGTAAACTGAAACCCCTAACTTTTTAATTAGATGGACGTCGTCTTACCACTAGATTGCGTTTCGTAAACTGAGTATCGATTGTATATAGGGATGTCAGTGGGTCGGGCTTTCGCGGGTACCCACCTCGCCCAAACCCAATTGAGACGGGTTTGGGTATTGTAAATTGGGTTTAGAACGGGTATGGGTAATAAAGTAGATACCCGAAACGGGTTTGGGTCGGGTATGGGTATACACCTCTGGGTACCCACTACCCAAACCCATTTATATATATGGTAAATATATATATTTCACATCTATATAAAAACTATATTTATATTTAAAAAAAAAAAATTATAACTATTAGCAATTCTAAGGTATTTATTAATATATATAAAATTGAAAGAATATATCACAAAAAATCTACTTGATAAAAACATATATCGTTAGTTTTATTACTTGTTAACATTTAATTTGATATTTGTTTTACATTTTTATATCGTTCGTTAGCACTTATTGAGATACACATGTTTAAATTAAAATTTTCGATTATTGTATGTATATATTAAGTTATATTTTTTTTATAAAAACTTATTACTTTTAATTTTATTTGGGTATAACGGGTAATAAACGGGTATTACCCGATGGGTTTGGGTCGGGTATGGGTATTAAAATTGAATTTTTAAACGGGTTTGGGACGGGTATGGGTATACAAAATTTTAACGGGTTTGGGTTTGGGAAGTGCTTAATGGGGCGGGTACCCGGCCCATTGACATCCCTAATTGTATATATTGCAAAAACATTTCCCCCTACATCAATGGTTGGAATTATTGAAGGTCACTTCATAGAATTTAGAATTTAGTAATTTAGGAGTAAGGCTGAGTCAGCTCTCTCTTCTTCTTCCACGCATTTTTGTTTAGCTCGAATTCGGAAATTGAATAAATTGTGTGATATCATACAAAATATGGGAAATTATAATTTTTAAATTTGAACATGTGCTATACATTATTTTCACTCATTTTGGATAACGAAAATGACTCTTATAATTAAATTCCCATTGGTAATAATTCAGCCTTGTATGGCCCATCTCCCACTGGCCCAACTTATAATATCCACCTTAATTATAAACGTCGTTCACTCGATACATCCCTACTGACACGTATGATCGAGATCCTTAATCGTATTAAAACTAAAGAATGAAAGATAAAAGGAGACCCAATTTTATTTTATTTTATAGAATAAATAACCAAAAATTGCATACCCAAAAAGATTAAAGTAAAATAATTCCCCTTTCCCTTGATATGGGCTAGAAAGTTGATGGTGGGCCCAACTGCAAAAAAATACAGTCACTAATCACCAAAATTTCAATATTATATTAGTGAAAGCCTTTACACTAAAAAAAAGTATCGATAAAAACTAACACAAAATCTGATTAGTGACAGTAAATATATTACTATTATATTAATAATTGGGTGATTAAATCGTTAATCGAAGCCGCGACGATACGAAAATACCACCTCTTCGCTAGACTAAGATACAGAGAGAGAGAGAGAGAGGAGAGAGAGGTCAAATGTAAAATTTCAACCACGTCATACTATGACATCACATAAATTACAAGAAATTTGGTTATATACGGTCGTATACGTATCTCTCTCTCTCTCTATTATTTTTTATTTTTTATTTTTTTATAAAAGGAAATACTCTCTATTATATATAAACAAAACCCATTTTTAAAATTTTTTTTTCCCCAATATCTCAGTTTATTATTATTTGAATTAGATGAAAAGTGAGATACATTTTCAACTGAAAAAGGTGACAAAAAAGAAAAGAAAAATACCAAACGCATAAACGAATAATGTGAATAAATGTGCTGCGCTCTCTCTCTCTCTCTCTCCCCTTTCCCTCTCTTGTCTTGCCTATAAATACTGCCACCTCTCCCCTGCCCCCATCTTCTCCTCTAACGAAGATAATTTCTCTCAACTATCTTCAGTTTGTAGGGTTTATCGATTACCCTCTCTGTCTACACACACTAATCCTCTGTAAATACACACTTACGTATCGAATACTGTGTGTGTCTCTCCACCAATACAGAGTGAGAGAGAGAGGGGGGAATGGACTCCTATTCGCTGCATCTTGCAATGGCGGCACTCTTCGGAGCGTCGTTCGTTGCGGTCTCAGCGTACTATATGCACAGGAAAACCCTAAACCAGCTGCTGGACTTCGCCAAGGCGATAGAGAGGGAGAGAGACGACTTCGCCGGGGAGGACGCTGGCGGCGACGCCGCGGAACAGCTCAAGCGCTATCCTTCGCGGAGGCGGAAGAAGGCGAGCGGCGGCGGGTACAACCGCCGTGGCTCTGCGTCTTTGCCGGACGTGACGACGTTCTCCGGCGGCGCCGGTGCCGGTGAGGCGGAGGACAAGAGGAATGGTCCGGTGCGGGTGGACTCCATCCCGGCTGGGCTGCCGAGGCTTCACACGCTTCCTGAAGGTATGTGAATGTAGGATACTGTAGCTGGATTTAATTTAGTTTTTCTTTGATGATGTTTGTGTGTATGTATGCCTGAACAAGGCGATGATTAATATCCTTTTTGAATGTAATTGGGACTTTAGTGAAATATGCAAATAACATAGTAGGTGTACATGAGATTGCTTGCATCATTTAATGCGAGCTGTGTTTGAAAGAGCATCTTAGTTGTTGATTACTTGATAAGCTATGTAAATAAGCTATGTAAATAAGTTGTATTTCACACTGTTTTCTTACTTGATAAAATTTGCCGGATCTGGTTTTAGCTGGTTTCACAAATTGCTGGATTTTTTTCTATATTGGAACTTTAAGTAGTTTATAGACTTTGCTGAGTTTGTTAATTTCGCAACGATGTCACTGTTCATGTCAAGTAATATGGTTATAAATTGCAAAGCTAGCATCTTTCTTCTTCTTTTTCGTAGTTATTTGATCTTCTCATGTATCTAAGATTGTCGGATCCTACTTCTTTTATACCAGGAAGATCTGGTCATGTTAGTGTAACTCCTCGAGCAGGTCATCTTGTTCGGCCTACTTCTCCTAAATCTCCTGTTGCTAGTGTAAGTGCATTTGAAAGTGTAGAAGGCTCAGACGACGAAGATAATATGACTGATGCTTCGAAGCTAGATACCACATATCTTCATACTAACGGAGACGCGGTGAGTAAGGTGACATATATAAAACACTTGCTTATGTTCATATCCTGTCTGCCCTTCATGGTGTTACTGACAGTGGTAAACATGGAAAACTGTTTTGATTTTGGTGTGTGTTCAAAACAAAGATTTTTTTTTCCTCTTCATATCTCGTGCAAAACATTCTGAATTGAGTTGGTTTGTTGGTACCTGATGTTGGAATCATTTTTCAGAATTTACCTGACCATAATGTGAATGGCGAACAAATGCCTGTGGCAGCAAGTATGATTCGCTCACATAGTGTATCTGGTGACCTACATGGTGTTCAACCTGATCCTGTAGCTGCTGATATTCTAAGGAAAGAGCCGGAGCAAGAGACTTTTGTACGATTGAAAATCTCCCCCACTGGTATTACTCTCATTGCCCATTTCTGTTGCCTGTCCTTTTTCTTATTGATTCAATCTTGAAACATGTTCTTATTGGTTTCTATAGCCATCGCTCTAACTGAAAAAACTTATCCTGTTATTTTATATATCAGTAGGCTTTCTTCTTCATATTGTTGGTTACCTTAGCATTCAAATGAAACATACTTTTCTGTTTCAGTTTTTCATATCAACATTTACATATACTTTATTTTTATATGCCCCTTAGTATTTCAACATTGAAGCTGTATTAATTGTTTAGGATGTGAAATCTATGTCACTATGTGATGCCATAACAAGTACTAGGCTTATGATAATGTGTTTGCATGTGGGGGTGGTTCGCCTTCCTTGTTCTGAAATCATTTACCTATGTTCCATTGACTTTTGTTAGAGACACCATCTATGGACGAAGTGGAGGTCTACCAAGCAATACAGAATTGCCTTGAATTGCGAAAAAGTTATATCTTTAGAGAAGCTGTTGCTCCATGGGAAACAGAAGTTATATCTGATCCTAGCACTCCGAAACCAATTCAGAACCCATTTGATTACACTCAAGAAGGGAAATCTGATGTGAGTTTCTTATACATCTCAATATTTACACTTAGTATTGTCATCTCATTTCTGTTATGAGTTGATTGAACTGTGCTGTCTACTATCAGCATTTTAATAATTTGAATTTGGAACCCTTGCAGCACCATTTCCAGATGGAAGATGGAGTTGTTCATGTTTATGCCAATAAAGATTGTAAGATATTTATGTATAAATTGGGTACTTCTGAAGTGTATTCTCTTTCTTTCTAATTTTACTTCATTTTCTTTCCCCAGCAAAAGAGAAACTTTTTCCGGTAGCTGATGCTACAACTTTTTTCACTGACCTGCATCATATCCTTAAGGTTATAGCTGCTGGGAATATCCGCACTCTATGCCACCACAGGCTTGTTCTTCTGGAACAGGTTAATACACCTCAATTTAAGTTATGCATATATGGGTTTCTTATTCTGCAACAAAATCTCACCTAGTATTGTCTGTGCTTGTTGAACCCCAGAAATTCAACCTCCATCTGATGCTTAATGCGGATAGGGAGTTCCTAGCTCAAAAAAGTGCGCCACATCGGGACTTTTATAATGTTAGGAAAGTCGACACCCATGTTCATCACTCAGCTTGCATGAACCAGAAACATCTTCTGAGGTTCATAAAATCGAAGTTGAGAAAGGAACCAGATGAGGTATGGTTTATTTTTTATTTGTTTGATGGTTACAGCGGCAGTTTTTGCTCTTCCAATAAAAAAAATATGTTTTTGCTCTTGCTACTTCAACTAGAATGCTATGTTTGAGTTTATGCTTACGTTATTTCTGATGCAAAGGACTTTTCCTGTGCTTTTTGGTCAGGTTGTTATATTCCGAGATGGAACATATCTGACCTTGAAAGAGGTGTTTGAGAGTTTGGATTTGACTGGGTAAAAATTACAGCTTTTGAGAATTTTACTTAATGTGGAAATATAATTCAGCAGATACTGTTGTTTTGCATTGTCTTGTTCTTAAGGCTGTGCAGTCATGACTTCCTTTCCCCTAAACTTTATCGCTAATTTTTTATGCTCAACCTCCATTAATCGGTGAAAAAAATGACAGGTATGATCTGAATGTTGATCTTCTTGATGTTCATGCGGACAAGAGCACCTTCCATCGCTTTGACAAATTTAATTTGAAGTACAATCCATGTGGTCAGAGTAGATTGAGAGAGATCTTTTTAAAGCAGGACAATCTTATTCAGGGTACGCCCTGATGCTTTCTTTATGTCTTTCTTTCTTTCTCATGACAGCATCTTATATCACAAACTTCATTAGATAATCCCATGGCGCTATACTGTTATCGTTCTTTATACTTGCTTAATCTGATGTCTAGTTTAAATATGTCACATTTCTATTTTCTAACAGGCCGTTTTCTTGCTGAATTGACAAAGCAAGTATTTACGGATCTATCAGCTAGTAAATACCAGGTGACTTCCTGATAACCTTTGGTGTGCTTTCTTTCTGTTAGAAACTTAAGCTATACTCAGCCATACATCTTGTCCTTTCATCGAACATGCAGATGGGAAGAGGGTGGTTTGTTATAGACATACTTATGGCTGTATAATTTTTATTGTCTGCTTTCTCTTTTGGGCAAGTTAATGTGAGAATGCTTTACATGTCAATTTCTTTTAGTTGAATGCTTCTATTCTCATCCATTTTCATTTGTCTCTCTTTCTCTTCAGCAATTTACTTTATTTTTCAATCCACAATCTATCTAATATACAAGGCAATGCCAATTGTGAACTAAACTTGTAGAATGTTTGTTAGCTTTGCTTTTCTTCTTCATTATGACTTATGAGGATGACTTGTACAGTATTCAGTATTATGGTCTGATAAGTATGGTGCCTATATTTTGATTGCATGTAATATATGGTGCTGGGGAGTCGGTGGGGACTTGCTTGCTGATATTGCAATTTACCAGTTGTATTGTAGGATCTCCAAATTTTGTTGATTGAGTTGTTGTCTTGCTCTTGTGCAGATGGCTGAATACCGAATATCCATATATGGCAGAAAGATGAGTGAGTGGGACCAGCTCGCAAGTTGGATAGTTAATAATGATTTGTATAGTGAGAATGTTGTATGGCTAATTCAGGTAAAAGAATTATTTATTTATAAATGTATAAATTTATCCACTATGATATAATTGTGGAATATGAAATTCCAGTTTCTAGCAGTAACATTACTACACGACACTTAATCCCCCCCTTTTCCTCTCTAGCTTCCAAGGCTTTACAATATCTACAAGGAGATGGGAATTGTGACCTCATTCCAGAACATCCTTGACAACATTTTTCTGCCTTTGTTTGAGGTTACCGTTGACCCAGATTCACATCCGCAGTTGCATGTTTTCTTAAAGCAGGTTCGTCTTCTCTATGTTATATATTATAATGCTCATTCTCTAGTCATCTGCAAGAGAGTAATGTTTTCATATTTCTAGGATTATTATGTTTGCACAACTAATTTAACTGGCTTTTAGTTGCCTTAATCTTGCTTATATTATTTTGGTGTATCATGTACTTGAACCCACTTTCCGATTGGAAATATCTAATGTGAAATTTAGTGTGCTATCGTTTGCTCTTTGGTCCTGGGTTTTTCCTAAATATTTTTCTCTTTGGTCCCAATAGGTTGTTGGGCTTGATCTTGTGGATGATGAAAGCAAGCCTGAAAGGCGGCCTACTAAACACATGCCTACGCCAGCTCAATGGACCAATATATTTAATCCTGCATTTTCGTACTATGCATACTATTGCTATGCTAACCTGTACACTCTGAACAAGGTTCGGCATTTCTAAGCATTTTGTTTCGTTTAATTATAAAGATAAAAGCTCTATCTGGAAATTGAGATGCATAGATGAATACATCTTAAAAGTTTTAGCTAGTATGGCACATAGCTCTAGTTGCAGCTATTTCTTTTCTTTGGCCTTCTGTTGGGATAGAGAAAAAAACTGCACCATTCTGGGGAATGGGAACTGGTCATGAGAAATCTGTTAGTTAGCTTTCATATTCCAAAAAATTAATTTGATTCGATACTAAGGTAATCCAGTTATAAGTGATCTTCATGCAATATACAATCTAGTGTTCACTTCGAAGTGGAACAAGCTGTAGTTTGATTTTGGCTGTAACTTTAGTCTTGAATAATGCTTTATTCTTAGTTCCTTACAAGTCGACATGAGGAAACTGTGCAAAAGTTAATGGCTAATTTTGATGGTTAAGAACTTGGGATAACTTTTTTCCCAAATAGGCATGTTTTAAGTATTCTTAAATTGAACCTGTATTGAAAGTTGTTAGTAGGTGTAAATGAAATTTATAATAGTACTAAGTATTTTTCTTGTAAACTGTTCCAGCTTCGCGAGTCCAAAGGCATGACGACCATTAAGTTCCGACCCCACTCTGGAGAGGTCAGTATTCAGTTTGGATACATCATTCTTTGCACTGGCTTCAGTAGTGCTTACATCTGTTGTTTTTTGTTTTCTGCATGATTAGGCTGGTGACATAGACCATCTTGCAGCAACATTTCTCACGGCTCACAATATAGCACACGGAATCAATCTTAGAAAATCTCCTGTTCTTCAGTATTTATATTATTTAGCCCAGGCAAGCTGCGAATAATTCAGACAATATTTATACTGCTAAATACGCGCCTCCAGTGTCTAACTGTGATTGTGAATTCAGATTGGTCTGGCTATGTCTCCTTTGAGCAACAACTCGTTATTCTTGGACTACCATCGCAATCCTTTTCCTATGTTTTTCTTGCGGGGCCTCAATGTATCACTCTCAACTGATGACCCATTGCAAATCCACTTGACAAAAGAGCCTTTGGTGGAAGAATACAGTATAGCCGCTTCGGTAAGTTTGCACTCTATTTATTCTCCACCACGCATCTTAAATTTTCAAACTATTTCAGTTTCCTTAACTTCCGTTTATTACAGGTGTGGAAACTAAGTTCATGCGATTTATGTGAGATTGCTCGTAATTCAGTGTATCAATCTGGTTTCTCACACGCTTTAAAGGTATTCAGTACTTCCTGGAAATGCATTATAGATACTTGCATTGCATGCTAGAGCTTATGTCGGTACATAAAAGCTACTGCAATTACTTTGAGCACACCATTTGCAATGATTCACGTGTATTGACGTTTAAAAGTGCACGAAAGTTCAGACCTAGACATGTTCATAAATTAGAATCATCATGTTTAGTAAATCTTCATGGTTGTGAACTGAAATTTTCATGTACTCTATGCTTCTGGATAAAGAATATGAAAGTATCATTGTGTCTCTTACTTTTTCGACTAACGATCTTTCTACAGTCACACTGGGTAGGCAAAGAATACTTCAAGCGAGGACCAGATGGCAATGACATTCATAGGACCAACGTGCCTCATATAAGGCTCGAGTTTCGTGAAATGGTAAGTTACCCCGAGTTTCATCAGGAATTCTTCCTCTAGTTTAGCAACGCAAACGTCGAAGTTTGACGAGGCATTCTTCTGTTGTTTGTGCAGATATGGAGAGAGGAAATGCAGCAGGTTTACGTTGGGAAGGCTAACTTCCCCAAGTTCATCTACCCATAGGCTAATCATTTAGTACTATATATTTTCTTGACTTTAGCCACATTTGGATTGTCATATTATATCCATATTGTATATTTATATTAGATCAATTGTGTAATACTATAATATACTATTACATATTTAGAAAAAAATAAATTCCTTATTAGAATTGTACGTCCTTTTTCGAAATACATATTCACACATTACTATCAACTTGTAAGGGATAAGTTACATTTAGGTTCTATCCATTATAACCAAGATGTTCTCCATGGCTCCCTTATGAAATTCATTCAATATTAACATATACATATTCGTAGTAATAAAAGAATAAGTTCTTTTTTCGTGTGTCTTATTCATAAAGAGATAAGCATGGATAGTGGTAGAATGAATGCATCATCATTGATCGATTACAAGACGGGGAGACTGGTATATGTTTGTGAGGAGACATTAATTCAAGGAAATCGGGAGTTAGTCGACTATTCGAATAAAGGGCATGATTGTCGGCTAACCTACATATCTAACGTTTTGTGTGATTTACCATGATTTAGAGGGATTACTCGCTCTAGGATAATTTCTCTCTATTTGGATGTTAAGTGTTTGTTTTCGTTTATTGCTCTAAATTGTTGTTTGCTCGCATGTAAGTTTTATGTTTGGTTTAGTTGTTAGTAACACACCATCCGCCTAACCAGGTGACTTAGCGCACCTGGCCAGGCTTCTCTCTTCGATTTCATTACCTGCACCTACAACATAAACAACATGCAATGTCGGACCGACTTTATATCCGATTCGAACACAATTGTCGGACTTCGATGTCCCTTGTTTGCCATTACCTGCACCTACAACATCTACAACATGCAATGTCGGACCGATTTTATATCCGATTTGAACACAATTGTCGGACCAACCGATTTTCTATCCGATTTAAAACATCTACAATATGCAATGTCGGACCGATTTCTATCCGATTTGAACACAATTGTCGGACCAACCGATTTTCTATCCGATTTACAACATCTACAATATGCAATGTCGGACCGATTTCTATCCGATTTGAACACAATTGTCGGACCAACCGATTTGCTATATGATTTGAACACAATTGTCGGACCAATTTTCTAAGCATTATCCGATTTGAACACAATTGTGTTTTAGAACGTCTCAAAATGTAGGTTGTCGGATCAATTTTCTAAGCATTATCCGATGTGAACACAATTGTGTTTTAGAACGTCTCAAAATGTAGGTTTCCTGATCGAACATGCAATGTCGGACCAATTTTCTAAGCATTATCCGATTTGAACACAATTGTGTTTTAGAACGTCTCAAAATGTAGGTTGTCGGACCAATTTTCTAAGCATTATCCGATGTGAACACAATTGTGTTTTAGAACGTCTCAAAATGTAGGTTTCCTGATCGAACATGCAATATCGGACCGATTTTCTAAGCATTATCCGAAAGTGCTTTTGGATGATATAAATTATATGTTGAGCCTCAGCAACTGTAAAAGTTGTTTTATGATAATAAGCAACGGATATGTCCAAAGTGCAACACAATTGGTGAAGGATCAACAACACGAGCTTATCATTCTGAGATCATCTCCATCCTCTTCTCCTTCGGTTCAACAAGTTTTTCAATGGTCACTATGTACCTTATAAAATTGAAATTAAATGCTATAAAATAATTATAAACCCTAAATGGATGTGTGATCCTGTAAAATAATTATAATTTATGTGGCAATTGAGGACATAATTTGTTGTCCACTGCTGAATTGGTGATGATTAATAGGGAAACAAACCACACTTAACTTAACCCTATGGATCGGACCAGTGTCATGATCGTTTTCCAATCAAACAGATCGAATCGACCGGTTGAGTCCGAGTTTCAAAACTCTAGTTTCATTGTTATATTTCAGTTATACGTTGAGGGTCTAAATGATTGTCACTGTAAATTTATGAATTTCTTATTTGGCTTATGACTATTTATGGATCGCCACCATCTACTCCTTACTCATATACTAGTGCAATGTCCATTTTGAAACTATTGTAGTTTTACGAATCAAAACATGATATTTTCCTCATAAAGCATTCAACATGTGATCCATAATTCAATGGAGAGGAACGAATCAGATTTTGAATTATCTGGCTCAAAGTTTTGGAACTCAAATTGCAGTTTTCCAAGCATAATGCATTGACATGTATATTGGATAATAAGTCATGAGCTATAACCAATTGTTCTAACTTTTACATGATAGATATATTCATTGGATAATAACTCATGAGCTATAACCAACGGTTCTATATAACTTTTACATGATAGATATATACCTCTTTTACTCGATCAATTTAAAATCCAGCTACCTACTCCATTCTTCTTTCTTCAAGCAAGTTTGGCAACTACAGATAGCCTCCTCTTTTCTCTCTCCCTCTCTAAGGTTTCTCCACAATGAATTTCTCAAATTTATTTTGAAAAACAAGGACAATTTTTTTTATTTGATTTGACCAATTGATTTTATGTACTATAGTAGTAGATGGTCAGAATATAAAATTTGCATTGTTTTGATTTGACCAATTGATTTTATATACTATAGTAGTAGTTGGTCAGAATATGAAGTTTGCTTTATTTTGATTTGACCAATTGATTTTATGTACAATAGTAGTAGATGGTCAAAATATGAAATTTGTTTTGTTTTGATTTGACCAATTGATTTTATGTACTATAGTAGTAGATGGTTAGAATATGAAATTTGCTTTGTTTTGATTTGACCAATTGTTTTTATGTACTATAGTAGTAGATGGTCAAAATATGAAATTTGTTTTGTTTTGATTTGGCCAATTGATTTTGCTTTGTTGATTTGAACCCTTATAATAAAATTTGTCAACATTATCATTTATTTATTTGTTTAATTAAATATTACTACGTATTTATTTTCTTTTTAGGTGCTTTTGAAATTGCAACAACCGTCGAAACTTCAACATTTCAGGTGCTTGTGATTACGGGTGATCCGACGTTTTGCCAATTCATGAGTACGTTGAGACACCGTAACTTAATCGTTGGTGTAGCTTGTCTAGCATGTCATTCGACCATGTTAAAGTGGGTTGCTTGTTATGTACTTGATTGAGACCGAATCGCACATGAGTTCGTACCAAATACTCTCGTTGAGCCTAATGTCTTACAATCACTCCTCCTGTTGATTGTAAGATGAATCCCATTTATATCTATTGGGACCTGGAATCATTTAAGATCGAAAAACGACTCAATGGGACCGAGATGTTAATGGCAAGACTCACTGAGAGATTCCAAAGTATCTTGAGAAGCCTTAATTATTGGGGACACTTACATTTTTTCGTATATGCGATGTTCAGTAATATGAAAACCACGCACCATCAAGCTATTTATGCCAATTCTATGTTGCTAAAAATAGTGGTCCAACGTATTATTTTTAGTTAATTTATTATGTATTGTTATTTTTAATTTGTATATATATCTTACGTATAAGTGTGTTTTGTTATGTGTTTTGGTTGTGAATAGGTTCCAAAGCTGACGCTTCTAAGATGATTTTGGATTATCTGTTAGATACGATATACCGATGCGAACGCCCTAGCTGTTTCATGATAATAAACAATGGAGACGTAAGAAGTGGAGAAGAATCGGTCATTAGTGAAGTTCAGGATCTCATCGTGGTGAGACCATCCGCATCTTGTTGGCCTGATTATTATGGCTATGCTAATTTTACAAAATTGGCGTGGCCAAATATTCTGGAGCTGTGATTTTTTTTTCTTATTTTAATTATCAAATTGGCATTAGAAGTTTAGAACTTGTTTGTTGACTGTATGGTTATGTATAAATGTTGAACTTGTCTTGTTTCATTATCTAGCTTCTTTTCAAGACTGCTATAGGCCTTTATCGGGACTTGAAATGTATCATGTTGTTGTTACCAAGTTGTTTATGTATAAAGCATTATGGGAGGATGTTAATGAATTTCTTTTGGGGGATTAGATTATGATAATGCATGCTAACTTGCTCCTCCGGTCATCTATGAAATTACTTGCGTTTATGGTTTGTTATGTCCTTTTTCTTTGCTTTTATCCATTGCCTTTAACGGTCTTTGGATGAGTGTAGTTGTTAGGTGAAGTAATTCACTTCAAAACTATAGATCGAAACTTAATAGAGCTTCGTTCGTGCATCGGTACAAGGGCTCTAAGAAGATGCACATGTAGGTTTTTGCATAATAATGGAAAATGTGAAACAGAGGAAACAGAGTGTACAAAATGGTCACCATGTAACATGTTTTTCATAAATACATTAATTTTTGATACGATAACAGGTAATATAATCATAAAATTTGTTTGTTTGTCTGACCCACATTAGAACTTGTAGTTGACTTTATGTTGATGTATGTTGAACTTATTGAGATTTTAAAAAGCAATATATATTGTTATGTTTAGTTGTCGTAACACATTCGTGCAAAAATCTATATCCCTATGATAAAGATTAAGGGATCACAGATTCCAGTATTAGTAGCTTCTAAAAATAAATTGTTGGTTTGCCATTACCTGCACCTACAACATCTACAACATGCAATGTCGGACCGATTTTATATCCGATTTGAACACAATTGTCGGACCAACCGATTTTCTATCCGATTTACAACATCTACAGTATGCAATGTCGGACCGATTTCTATCCGATTTGAACACAATTGTTGGACCAACCGATTTGCTATCTGATTTGAACACAATTGTCGGACCAATTTTCTAAGCATTATCCGATTTGAACACAATTGTGTTTTAGAACGTCTCAAAATGTAGGTTGTCGGATCAATTTTCTAAGCATTATCCGATGTGAACACAATTGTGTTTTAGAACGTCTCAAAATGTAGGTTTCCTGATCGAACATGCAATGTCGGACCAATTTTCTAAGCATTATCCGATTTGAACACAATTGTGTTTAGAACGTCTCAAAATGTAGGTTGTCGGACCAATTTTCTAAGCATTATCCGATGTGAACACAATTGTGTTTTAGAACGTCTCAAAATGTAGGTTTCCTGATCGAACATGCAATGTCGGACCGATTTTCTAAGCATTATCCGAAAATGCTTTTGGATGATATAAATTATATGTTGAGCCTCAGCAACTGTAAAAGTTGTTTTATGATAATAAGCAACGGATATGTCCAAAGTGCAACACAATTGGTGAAGGATCAACAACACGAGCTTATCATTCTGAGATCATCTCCATCCTCTTCTCCTTCGGTTCAACAAGTTTTTCAATGGTCACTATGTACCTTATAAAATTGAAATTAAATGCTATAAAATAATTATAAACCCTAAATGGATGTGTGATCCTGTAAAATAATTATAATTTATGTGGCAATTGAGGACATAATTTGTTGTCCACTGCTGAATTGGTGATGATTAATAGGGAAACAAACCACACTTAACTTAACACTATGGATCGGACCAGTGTCATGATCGTTTTCCAATCAAACAGATCGAATCGACCGGTTGAGTCCGAGTTTCAAAACTCTAGTTTCATTGTTATATTTCAGTTATACGTTGAGGGTCTAAATGATTGTCACTGTAAATTTATGAATTTCTTATTTGGCTTATGACTATTTATGGATCGCCACCATCTACTCCTTACTCATATACTAGTGCAATGTCCATTTTGAAACTATTGTAGTTTTACGAATCAAAACATGATATTTTCCTCATAAAGCATTCAACATGTGATCCATAATTCAATGGAGAGGAACGAATCAGATTTTGAATTATCTGGCTCAAAGTTTTGGAACTCAAATTGCAGTTTTCCAAGCATAATGCGTTGACATGTATATTGGATAATAAGTCATGAGCTATAACCAATTGTTCTAACTTTTACATGATAGATATATACATTGGATAATAACTCATGAGCTATAACCAACGGTTCTATATAACTTTTACATGATAGATATATACCTCTTTTACTCGATCACTTTAAAATCCAGCTACCTACTCCATTCTTCTTTCTTCAAGCAAGTTTGGCAACTACAGATAGCCTCGTCTTTTCTCTCTCCCTCTCTAAGGTTTCTCCACAATGAATTTCTCAAATTTATTTTGAAAAACAAGGACAATTTATTTTTTTGATTTGACCAATTGATTTTATGTACTATAGTAGTAGATGGTCAGAATATAAAATTTGCATTGTTTTGATTTGACCAATTGATTTTATATACTATAGTAGTAGTTGGTCAGAATATGAAGTTTGCTTTATTTTGATTTGACCAATTGATTTTATGTACAATAGTAGTAGATGGTCAAAATATGAAATTTGTTTTGTTTTTATTTGACCAATTGATTTTATGTACTATAGTAGTAGATGGTTAGAATATGAAATTTGCTTTGTTTTGATTTGACCAATTGTTTTTATGTACTATAGTAGTAGATGGTCAAAATATGAAATTTGTTTTGTTTTGATTTGGCCAATTGATTTTGCTTTGTTGATTTGAACCCTTATAATAAAATTTGTCAACATTATCATTTATTTATTTGTTTAATTAAATATTACTACGTATTTATTTTCTTTTTAGGTGCTTTTGAAATTGCAACAACCGTCGAAACTTCAACATTTCAGGTGCTTGTGATTTCGGGTGATCCGACGTTTTGCCAATTCATGAGTACGTTGAGACACCGTAACTTAATCGTTGGTGTAGCTTGTCTAGCATGTCATTCGACCATGTTAAAGTGGGTTGCATGTTATGTACTTGATTGAGACCGAATCGCACATGAGTTCGTACCAAATACTCTCGTTGAGCCTAGATGTCTTACAATCACTCCTCCTGTTGATTGTAAGATGAATCCCATTTATATCTATTGGGACCTGGAATCATTTAAGATCGAAAAACAACTCAATGAGACCGAGATGTTAATGGCAAGACTCACTGAGAGATTCCAAAGTATCTTGAGAAGCCTTAATTATTGGGGACACTTACATTTTTTCGTATATGCGATGTTCGGAAATATGAAAACCACGCACCATCAAGCTATTTATGCCAATTCTATGTTGCTAAAAATAGTGGTCCAACGTATTATTTTTAGTTAATTTATTATGTATTGTTATTTTTAATTTGTATATATATCTTACGTATAAGTGTGTTTTGTTATGTGTTTTGTTTGTGAATAGGTTCCAAAGTTGACGCTTCTAAGATGATTTTGGATTATCTGTTAGAGACGATATACCGATGCGAACGCCCTAGCTATTTCATGATAATAAACAATGGAGACGTAAGAAGTGGAGAAGAATCGGTCATTAGTGAAGTTCAGGATCTCATCGTGGTGAGACCATCCGCATATTGTTGGCCTGATTATTATGGCTATGCTAATTTTACAAAATTGGCGTGGCCAAATATTCTGGAGCTGTGATTTTTTTTTCTTCTTTTAATTATCAAATTGGCATTAGAAGTTTAGAACTTGTTTGTTGGCTGTATGGTTATGTATAAATGTTGAACTTGTCTTGTTTCATTATCTAGCTTCTTTTCAAGACTGCTATAGGCCTTTATCGGGACTTGAAATGTATCATGTTGTTGTTACCAAGTTGTTTATGTATAAAGCATTATGGGAGGATGTTAATGAATTTCTTTTGGGGGATTAGATTATGATAATGCATGCTAACTTGCTCCTCCGGTCATCTATGAAATTACTTGCGTTTATGGTTTGTTATGTCCTTTTTCTTTGCTTTTATCAATTGCCTTTAACGGTCTTTGGATGAGTGTAGTTGTTAGGTGAAGTAATTCACTTCAAAACTATAGATCGAAACTTAATAGAGCTTCGTTCGTGCATCGGTACAAGGGCTCTAAGATGATGCACATGTATGTTTTTGCATAATAATGGAAAATGTGTAACAGAGCAAACAGAGTGTACAAAATGGTCACCATGTAACATGTTTTTCATAAAAATATTAATTTTTGATACGATAACAGGTAATATAATCATAAAATTTGTTTGTTTGTCTGACCCACATTAGAACTTGTAGTTGACTTTATGTTGATGTATGTTGAACTTATTGAGATTTTAAAAAGCAATATATATTGTTATGTTTAGTTGTCGTAACACATTCGTGCAAAAATCTATATCCCTATGATAAAGATTAAGGGATCACAGATTCCAGTATTAGTAGCTTCTAAAAATAAATTGTTGAAATTATCTTCTTATCTCCACAGTCAACAATACCTTGACCAACAACAATAAACAATATAAACATAAGACTGGTAACACTAGCTAGAAGTCGTCAGTACTATGTTTATAGTCCGTTCAGAAGCATAAATCTATGGACATACATCATGGCTGATCACGACATGATCGCCAATTATGTTAAATCTCACATTCTCCGATCATCCCGTATATTTTGAAACTTCCCTCTTATCTTGCACCGACATGAATATTACAGTTCTCCATGTCTCAAACTACATTAACAAACTCTTTGCTGATTTTGGGCTCAAGTACGCTAAACTCGGGGGCGGCCGGAGCACTAATAGATGTGAAGTTAGGTGTCTCACATTCGGCGACATTCCTTGGACTATTTTGCTTTCCACGACCCCTTTTTCGCTTTTTGTGACAAATCTTTTTTATACACCTCTTTTGTTATATAATTTTTCTATATATAATATATCATCGTATTTCAATTGGCTCATATCTTATTCGCATTAGGCTGAAGGTTGGTCCATATATTTATTGGCCCATAAGATTGGCAATGGATTATGGTTCTTTTGTTTATGTTTATTTATTTTATTTTATTTTCATTTTGTTCTATCCACATTGCCAATAACGACGAGTTGCCCCTCTCCCCACCCACTCTATTGGGTCACTACCCCATCACTTGTTTTAAAAATCAGGCTGAATCGGTTGGTTAAACTGATTAAACTTAGAACTGGTGATGATTTTGGTTCACAATTTTTTCCTTTTATTTTGTTTCGGTCGGTTCGACTGTGGTGTGTCTGGATCAGAAAACAAAAGTCTTGCCAATTTGATTTACGAATCAATTATCAACAGTCCATCTCTCTCTCTCTCTCTCTCACACACACACACACATATTTCTTTCTATTCTCATCTCTCACCATGTTCTCTTTCTTTTACCCATTTCTTCATTTTGTATGTCGTTTTATTGCCTCCAATTACATCGTTGTCGATGATACATTATTGGATCACCGATGTGACCGGGCTCAATTGAGCCTTCGAAGTAGCCCTAGCATTTTAAAATGGGTACTATGCTTTTCACTTCGACAAATTTAAACGTGCGAAAGTACCTAATGTTTCCGTTGGGCACTAATAGATAATGTCGTAATGGCACCCATGATGATCGCAAGATGCATCTCATCAATGTCTATTGTGACCTTAAATCATGTAAGCTCCGAGTCTCAATGGAGACCTAAGAATTAATGTCAATGCCCACCATAAGATTCTAAAATAAGTTCATGTATCCATACGGTAAGATCCAACACTCCAAAAGCCACTAATTACTTGACTCAAAGCCGTAATCAATCACTACTACTATTCATAGGTGTGGTTAACTATCCTTCCGAGTTCCGAATATGGTCGATGTTGTGACGAAACGCCGTAATCTAAGATCGCCTTATTAAAAACCGAACCACAAATCAATATGTCAACTTTATTGATGTGTCCATTTGCTATATATGACAATTGATTTGAGACGGAGAGAATAACACTTATTAAGTTAATAAGAAAGTAATGCTGTACAAAAGTCTTATTTTTGTAATTTGTTACACATTATAACCAACTTCGTATAACAAACTGATACAAGGAAAAAAAAAAAAAAAAAAAAACTTTTGTATGAGCTTCAATTAGATATCTTTGATATCCATGAAATATATGGATCTTAGTTTCGATTCTTAGATTATACGAACATGAGCGTTTTCATATAAAGAAAAAACGAAAGAAATACGTTCCTTAATCGAAATTGGGTATTATTAGAGAATGTTGATAGTAGTTAAGAGATTCAAGTATCCAATTTTTTCCATCAAAATTGTTGGACTATTACAGAATATGTCTTCAAAAAAATGCAGTCTGAAATGTAATGTCTCTATGCTTTTACTTGCTTATGCTGCTTTATCTCCCGAATCACTCCATCGGCAAGTGAAACGATGTCCTCGTTCTTTCCGAAGAATTTCACAAAGTCCATTTTTGGATCCATTAGGTACCTGCAATGTAGTTATTATGGAATAAAACTTCATACTCTCTCATTGACATAAAAATAATTGCCACGATTCGATCTTTCAGCAAAGTTTGTCGATGTATATGACATGCAATCGTTGGAGTGATATGCATCAATTTTGGCATGTAATTTGAGGAAACCAGCGCACTTACATGACTATGGAGTGGTCAACTAGATAGTCTGAATCTTGTTCATCAGTCTTCATATAGTACACTCGATAAGCACGTGCAGTCTTCTTCACCTCTTCGGGTGAACCAGTGAGCCCAATCAATTTCGGGTGGAATTCTGCACAGTGAAATCCACGAATTGCACTATTATTTCAGGAGAAGAATAAATATAATGCTCTCACTTATACAAGTTCACTTTATTCATATCAAATTTTACCTTTGACATACTCGCGGACTTGTTCAACTGTATCCCTTTCCGGATCAACTGAAATGAAGACGGGCACTACTTCCAGTCCAGATTTTTCTTCTGCAGATATGCAGAAACTACTGAACATAGGGAAAAGAATAACAAAAGTTGACACATGAATGATCATTGTTATACATCACAAACACTTCCATACTTTCTTCTTTCAACAAAACAGGCTTCTCTACTTACTTATTTTATCGATTGCTGAAGCCATCTTTTGTAGCTCATCTGGGCATATATCAGGGCAATGCGTGAATCCAAAATAAAACAAGTTCCATTTTCCTAAAAAATCCTTCTCAGTGACTGCTTTCCCATTATGATCAACAAGGCTAAATGGCCCCCCAATGGCAGCTTTCCCTACCGAAGGCCCCTGTTTAACAGCAGTCGAAGCCTTATTTAGGCCTGCAAGCCACCACATTATCAATTATAAACCAAATATCACAAAGAATAGAGTTATTAACATACTGTTAAGCCCCTAAAATAGATAGACTGTTGAGTAATAGAATAGAGTGGAAACAATATAACATGATCGATGTTGTAGGCCAATCTTTCGATCAACAAGTGCAAGCCACAAATTCTAATTCTATAATGATAAACCAGCAAGCTACAAAGCACCCATCAATACGCAAAACCCATATTTACTTATTAACAAGGTAACAGCCAACAGATTGTCTCCTTTTTTTCCCACTTTTGTGCATCAAATGGAAGTACAACAATTTCGAACTAGTTATGAATGAATCATAATCGGATTAAAACGTCTTGAAAGTCACTCAAGACAACCGATAGCTCGTTATCTAGAGCGAAAATGCGTAGGAAAAAAGTTGTAGGAACCATCATATGATAATTGAACTCCCCTACTCACCCTAGAATTCTAACCTTCAATATGTCGCCTCTTTTCCCTGTCGTAGTAGTATACCAATCCCACTCCAGTACAGAAGAGCAAAAAGAAGCTCATCCACGAAACAGGCTGCCAAGAAAAAAGCATATCTTTTTATCCATTCCGCACTTCTTTCCCCTTTTATTTTTTCATAATGTGCGATTCAGCTCGAAAAAATCACAGGAAAACATGAAAAACGAATTGAATCCGCACAAAAAACGCAAATAAAGTGAGAAATACCCCTCCTCGAACCGACTTCCCTTGCTGCTGTGTATTCTCCGATCCACCTGAGCTCTGATCTCCATCATTTTTATTCCCAGCACTGCCCTCCGCCGACGCACCAGCCTGCGTCGCCGCCACATTCGCATTCGCATTCGATTCCGGCGGTTTACTAGCTCCGGAATTGGCAGCGCTCGTGCACAAAAACCGGAGAGTCGTCGGAAAAGGACGAAGCAATTCGTACTGGCTGCCGGCGAGCGGCGTATTCCGCAGGGATTTCTCCGGTACAGTGTGGAATTTGGCGGCGAGGAATCGAGAATTGAAGGAGGAGCAGATTCGTCGGACGCTCGAGCTCCGTATAAAAGCTGAAGCCATTTTCAAGCGATGCGATTGAGATTTTTGGGGGGGTTTCTTTCTTGTAAAACCCTATTGCTGGGGTTTAATGGTTTATTATGTTAGATTTATTTTACTCAATAATCCAAATTATTATCATTATTTTAGGGTGCCAAATTCATAATATAAGTGAATAGAAAGTTTTAATTTTTGTTACAAAGGTAAATTCTTTAAAGCCCACTTAATATAATAAATTGTACTTTCGACACGTCAATTAAAACCGAACCGAAATGGTTCGTAACGGTTTTGTCCATTTTGTTTGGCAGATTTACGCATCAAAATTCAACATTGTTTTAGTACTTTGAAAAAAAGAAAATCGAACTCCAATTGTAACTTGTTAAACAAGAACGAACTTATATCCAAAAATTAATCTTCCACTTTGAAACAAGTGATATATTTAACGCAAGAGCTTACATGACAATCATCATGAGAAAGAAAATCAAAATTTCTCCTTGCAATAGTAGTAATAGTGTATAAGGGTAAAAGTTACACATTCAGAAGTACCAGTTTACATTATTTCATGCACTACTAGTAAATCATGAGTTTCATCATCAACTCTCATCTTTCCTGAGTTCGATAAACATCGATTATCGCCTCCATTTGGCCAAGAAGATAGAATGCACTGTACAACACATCCAGCAATGTTTCAAGAGTAAAGGCCAATCGACCATTTTACTGGTTCTTGAATGACTGCAAAACATCCTTCAAGAGTTAATAATCTTACTTGAAGAAGTTGAAAGATTCTAAATCAACTAAGTAGAAGACCAACCTCTTTGGCATCCTTCATTTGCTCAGCCAATTCTTTCTTTGTCTTAGCAGCTGCATCGAACAAATACAGAACAGTTGACAAAATGGAGCAACTAAGAAGGAGAAGCAACACAAACTCAAAACAAACTATACCTATTTTAGCCATTTCTTCCATCTTCTGTGACGTCCTCACTGCAAATCTCTGGAAGCTCGGACTGGAGCAACATGATAAATAGTACATTAGAAAAATACTCCTCGTGATGATACATCCATAAGACATACTGAAACTCTTGTTTTGAGCAAAAGGCAACTACAAAAGAGCGCCTAAATATATGCACACCGACAAATGTAGATGCCCCACAAAGTAAAAACAGGAAGATTGCCATTTCAGTTCAAATATAGTATCCTATAATGCAGTTGCATCTGCAATAGTTACAAGCCTGCAGTAATTAACAGAAGTTCCTATTTTCATCTGTTTGAAAAGCATACAGCAAGCTGGTTCTGTCTGTAAAATTGGCTTAATATACGACACCCCTCAATCAAGAAACAACTAAATACGCATTTTGTTTGTTAGATTTTTAGATGAATGCAGAAATAGAGCAAGCTCGCCTCAGACAATCATGTTGTTAACATAACTACTGCGATCATCCTCACCATCATTACAAGCCTACAGAAGCCATCATAGACTTTTATTTTCATCTTTGTAAAATACACAACGTAACACTACAACAATATACCAACACGAGTCAAAGTAACAACGTTCCAAGGCAACCATCACTCGGACAACTCTTTTTCACCAACACATCTCTTTTTCACCAGCAGCAAAATGGACAACACTATTGAATGTGATTTCACACAATGAAAAAGCAATTAGATGGGAAAAAATCAAAGCAAAATCAGTATTCACAAAAAGGGCAATCTTTAGGCAACCAGAATGATGACTTTAACAACTTCAGTAGTAAGGAAATAGAATGAACAAATCCACATCCCCATTTCCAACCTCCGGAATCGGCCTCACACCAATAAATTTGATAAAAAGATCAGAGGCTCCAATCAATCTTTCTGAAACCAACAATATTCAAGACTTATTGCGTCCCTAGCCTATTACATCCTTTACCAAAATCTAGATAAACATCGATTAATAAGCATGCAAAAAAACATCGATTAATAAGCATGCAAAGAATCACCAAAAAAGAAGACAGCTTTAAGAGCTCAATTGCAACCAAAATCAACACAATATACAACAAATGAATCAACCGATTTTCAATCGAAAAGGGTTAAGCCTCAGACCGATAAAATTTGATTCAAAGATAGCGATCATCTCCGCAAATCAATACAAGCCTACGGAACTCATCATCGGCAAAAACCCAATCGCTAAAGGCAAAATTCGTTGCCCTAACTCGAATTCATCATTCAAAAAAGGACGAATCTAATCCCCATAATCTAACAGAAACTTTGAATTAAATCAAATTAACATGAAAAAACAAACAATTTTACCTGTTGGCAAGCCCGTTCACGATGAACTCATTAGCTACATAAGAGAGTACCCTGTGGAAGAAATTTCCCCCGCCGGCCATCCTCCAGCAATTAAAAAAATCAGATGAATTGAACAGAAAAGTGTATGGAAGGAAAATGAATTTGATCGGAACCAGATTTTCGATCACCTGAAACGCTATTCGGATATAGAAACCCTATTTCTAGAACCTCCTATGGCGGCAGTTGCGGAGGTCGCTTGAATTGTTCGGCAAGCTTGTTTCGTGTTCAGGAAGCCTTAAAATCCTGGGTTTGAACGGGCCGGGCTTCTCTCAGAAATGAATTATCGGGCCTATTGGGCTTTCTTTCTTCCCAAATTAGTCGGGCCCTCCGCTCAAAAGATAAAATGCAAATAGTGGGCCCCTATTTCACTATTATGGTCGTTTGATTCACATTAAAATACAAAAAAATACACAATCTTTCGATTATATCTATGTTGTATACATGTTAATTTTCTACAAATTTCATGTTAATAAATTAGTCAGTAACATGGAAAACATGTCATTTATGTATGTGAGAAGATTAGAATTCACTGATGCCTCGACAAATTCGGCTTAAATATGCAAAATCAACATGAGATCATGGAGAATCGTTCTCACATACAAAATAAACGTCTCACTTGACTACGCTATGACATGATCTGGTGACACGAAAAACATGTTACTCATACAAGTGAGAAATTTAAAATTTAACTGTGACTCCATACAACTCCAATATGCACAATGAACATAAAATGTGGATAAAGTCAATCTCACCCATAAAATCAAACACAATTCAATATCGTGCATATTATTATCTAAAACTTAACTTTTTGCTATTGGATGTGGATCATTAGATTCACAAAAGATACACAATCTTTTGATTATATCTATAGTTTCTACAAAATTCATATTAACAATTTAACATGGAAGTCCAATTTATTTAGGTTATCACGTCATTGGTAACATATATAGAAAACATGTCCTTCATGGTTTAACTTTAACTTTCCTTTTATAATGATTTAAAACCATAGCTAAAAGTTAGCTAAAAGTGCAGGTGCAATTAGTTCATGTACACTTTACACATCCATGGAAGAAAATCAAGCAAATGAAAGAAAATCAACGCCACATCCATGGAGGAAGAAGGCATGCATCGTTCACCGCTTGTTGCCTGAACGACGCATGATAAAATTTTCGCCATTAATTTTTACACTTTCTCCGTTACAAGTACAGCAAATGGGCGTAAAGAATTCGATTCCAAGTATCGGGAACTCCAGGTATACACCAGTGTATGCAATCGGCGTGGCGCAGTGGATCTTTCTTCTCTTCGTCCGTCAACAATCTGCCCCCAGATTCGGTGTAGATCGAGGAGTGAGCGTCGATTCTGTACTCCGACAGCTGAGTAATGTTCAGCACCGTGACCGGAGTCTTCATCTTGCCGACGACGTCGACGACGGCGCTCATGATCCGCCGGTCGGAGCCGGTTCCCCAGTGCCATTTGTTTCTGATCGGCTTCGTCTCGTTGAAGCATTTGATGCCTTTGTCGTTGCCCCAGTCTGCGCTCCTGGTGTTCGACGAAATGCGAAAAAGAAAGGTGAGTAATGTTGCTTTCATTTCAATCGTATACTTTTTCCCCCTTCTTTTTTCATAATTGAATCTTTGCAATTACAGTTGAGTTTGTAAACGTTAACTCATGCTTACGATAAATTATGTCGTTGCGTAAAAGAAGTTTGTTATACTATTGAGTCGTTGATTGTTCGTACTTTTCGTCGTTTTTTGCTTCACTACAAAGAAAGACCAAACT
Source organism: Thymus mandschuricus (assembly GCA_029379335.1). Taxonomy (NCBI): domain Eukaryota; kingdom Viridiplantae; phylum Streptophyta; class Magnoliopsida; order Lamiales; family Lamiaceae; genus Thymus; species Thymus mandschuricus. The sequence goes on from CM057078.1 coordinate 364,885, forward strand.
TTTTACGTGAACAGAAGTAGGATACTTAAGTTTTACCAAACAAAAAGTTGAGTGCAGATTTCTGTTGATTTGTTTGTGCTTTGGTCTGTGATTAGTGATACCTAAGTTTTCTTTACTTCACCAAATGAATGATCATGTTTTTTATTGATTTTTTAATTAGAACTGCAAGAATCAAGTCTATATACATGATTGAAAGTGAAATCCTAGTTCAAAGAAAATGAAATAATGAGATTCTATTTTAACTCAAGATAAAAAAGATAGATTCTAAGAAGGAAAAATAAAACCATTTAGGTGTTATTTAGGTGAGGATGAGTTAGAGTTTAATAAAATTTTAAAACATCGATAAGATGTAAGATTGAGCTAACTGTCTCTATGTAAGATTGAGCTAACCGTCTCTATATAATATAAGAATTTACCAGTATGAGGGAATGATCCTTTTGGCCTAATCCTTGGTGACAGAATTCGCGACTAAAATTTTCACATGTTCAGTTTACGATTGTGATGAAGGAAAAGACTGACCTTTGATGAGTAGGTGACATTGTGGTGAAAAACACCTTAGTTCTGTTGGGATTTATATTTGAATCCACCCAATTTGCCCATGTTTTGAGTCCTAAGGTATAGGAACAAGGGGCATCAAGTTCTTGAAATCCTTCTTCACCATTCGCAAAGTCACCCCATCTGCATCATCCCAAAGCTGTAAAACTTTTTTCTTGTTTCCTGCCTATTTTGATGCACATAAACTTAGTAATGTGGTTAAGAAACTTACAGTGACTTTATTTTCAGACCACTCGTCCACCAAACATAAGTATTGAATACGAGGATGTCTACATCTGTCCAATGTTTGGCATGCTTTGCTACTGAATCAACTTTCAGAATCCTCTTCCTCGGGTCTGCTATTATGTGATCGTCTGAGTTTGACTCGACTAAAAATGGCGCCCAGTAGAACTCAATTGTGGCGTTGTATCCCTATAATCAAGGAAAAAAATGAGATTCTTGATCATTCCTACAACTCGTGGTATTGTGAATTAATTTCGTTACTGAAGTTTCTTGTTCTTATGCACCTTGGCTTTGAACACATTATGCATATGCCCTCTCTTCATGGATTTCTCTCCTTGTGGTATAACAGATTCAACGAGGCAGACCAGAGACTGCCATTGCCCTCTCTGCAAAGAGTCTCCAACGAACATAGTCCTTTTCCCTTGCAGCTTCAACAGCACCGTCTTTGCATCAAATCTGCACCAAAAAAGTAAGCTCAATTTCATTCTTTTGTAATATGTCAACATTACTGCTTTTGAAATGGGAATTGACCAACCTAGGCAATATGCAGTCATCAGGCTCCCATTCCCATTTCTGGTAATCATACTCACGCTTCCCATTCTTCACACACGAAACCTGCCTATCCAAATACGGACATGACGTGTCTGTATACAAAGGTTTCATCGTACGATTGAACACCCATTTTCCTTGATTGAGAGAGCACTCTTTCGGATCAAACTCAAACCGGTCATCTGTTGCATGCCTCAGCGCTTCATCAACTTTCTTTTTATCTGCCGTAGACCAATGGTGATGGTCAGAAATATTTCATGACTCAAACATTACAATACTTCTTAACCATGTGCGCAAATTATACCTGTTGAAGTTTTCTTGACAGCATATTTTCTTGCACAGGGCTTGAACCTAATAAAGGAGGTGGAAGAGAAGAAACTGATGCTTTCTGTGTAGAGCAACACAAGGAAGGCCAATGCGCAGATTATGAAGGCAAGAATCGTTAGGGGCAGCTTTCCTCTCGGGGGCTTCGGAATGCCCATTCGAGGAAAACAGGATAACGAAGCTGGATGGGAGAGAGAGAGAGAGAGAGGTCTTGATATGGAGGAGGTTAGTAGTACTAAAGAATGAAGAATTATGATGAGAACCTTAATGAAAACAAGTATGGTGGAGTTTATATCATGGGATGTTGAGTAGGAGTGAAGCTAAAGTAATGTGTTTTTAACCATGTTTTTCTTTTCTTCATTGTAACTTAATATGATTCAAGTAGCCAGGCTACTCTCCTCACCTTCTTTTTATAGCAATAATTTAAGTAAATTATATGGTGTGGTAATCTTGAATTTGTGGTATGAATTATTCATTAATCCGAGTTTAATCGTATTTTCTAAAATTTTATTGATGTTTTTTTTTTACGATGTTACGATAATACTTCCTCCGTTTCTTTCGAAATGACCATGTTTCCTTTTCCGGCATGTTTTTTTTTTTTAATAATCACTTTCGTTTTTGGCTCAACAAGCTCATATAGGAAGTTCAAAATTAAATATACATGCATTTGCACTTAATTCATCTTACAATAACTAACTTCTCTATAATCTAAATTCACAAAAGGATGTCGGCCACCACTATAACCACTAATATCTCATTTCTTAAAATTCGTATCCAACATAAATTTGTAATTTCAAAAGAAACGGGTGGAGTATTAACTTTCAGCTTTAATTATAGAACTTATTTCTCGTAAATTATGCCATATTTATAAATTCCTTATAGATCTAAGTAAAATTATGTCATACGTTCAACTTTAAAGTCGATGCTAGATAGAGGGTTATAATTTATTTAGAATTTCACTGTTAATATACTTATGGTCCAACTCTTTAAGAATCGAGTGTATTATCGACTTAACCGACATTGTAGCGCAAAGTGTCACCCCCATTTGATGGTGGATATCATTAGGGTTGGTGGAAAAAAAGGGTTTATTTATACTAAAAAGTCAATGTTTGCTTTCTTTCCTCTTACTCAAAACACTTTAATTCTTCTTTCAAACCTAATTAAATCAGGCAATTTAAAAACTAACTCACTGTTCTTAAAATGTTATAGAAAAAAAATTAATTTAAGCCCAATGATTTTAATATACTTTAAAAATCATTAATTGTAACCTAACTATTTAACTAAAACTAGAGAAAATTTAATAATGATCTTGAATGGACATCTCAACTTCTACAGGAATTTTTTGCTGTTGGATGTGGAAATGAGCTCAAAAGTCACTTCTCAATGTGTCTAAAACATGAGTTTAAATTATAAAATACTCTTTAAATTAATAAGTCTAAAATTTATTCAATATATTTATAAGTTTCTTAAATAAATATTATTTCAAGGTCCACAATTATATTGTACACATACTAGTAAAAGATTATTATGGTATTTCAATCGAGTTATTTTGATAAGTAAGATAATGTTTTATTATTATTGAGTATTCTTTAGTTTTTCATAGTAAAGCTATAATCATCATTTTATACTTTATATGTTCTATCTTCAACACTTAGTAAAAAATAAAATAAAAACAAATTCATGTTTAGAAAATATGCTTGTTAGATTTTCAATGTTCAAAATTATTCATTGGGTCTATATAAATATATACCACTCCGGTCCTAGCTTCTTGACTCATTTGCTTTTTGCACGGGAATTAAGACGAAAATGTTTAGTGTATAAAGTATATTTTGTAGGGAATGTAATGTGGTTTATGTATTTAAACATATTTTAGAAACAGAGCATCATATATGCATAAAAACATGTTCTTGTCTGATCTTAAATGAAAGATCGTATAAAGACCTTTAATTTGATATAAAAATCATAAAAATCTGATAACAAACGAGCAAGTTATAATAATTTAAACTTTCAAAATTTAAATTATATTGAACTACGTGCAGAAAAATGAGTGTATGAGATTTAAGTATGGAATGTTAAGTGTAATAAGGGGTTTACTAATTGTACTAATTATACTCTAATTCTTTCCAAAAAAGGAAATGAGTCAACAAACATGGGACGTCCCAAAAAGGAATATGAGTCAAGAAGCTAGGACCGGAGTGGTATATGTTATAGCGATACTTGTTTTTGTATTTCACAAGAGACTGTATATATTGGATTGAAAACATAATACATTTGATGTTCCAAGAATTTGACCATCGCCAATAATTTTTGCATGCCTTCAATTTTTTTTTGAAACCATCATAAACCCAACATGACATAAAATTTTACCAAAAAAAACAAATAGCTTGAATTGAAATAACCCAAGCCGATGGCCCGAAAACTGAGTGGGTCATTCGATCTATATATTGTGTTACAATTATTGTTTTTTTTTTTTAAATTGAACATGTTACCATCTATGTTTTTAGATCACAGATATTCCAACTAATAAATAACAAACTATAGAAGTCGTATTTTTCATTAATATTATATATTAAATAGTACGAATCGATTTGGCTTTGGCTTCATAATTGTGTTGATTTTAATGTTATGAACTTATCTCCATACATGATAGTAGAAATTAGTTTACCGGTAAAATCATGAACTTATCTTCATACAAGATAGTAGAATTAGTTTACCGGTAAATTCATACAAGATAGTAGAAATTAGTTTACCGGTAAAATTTACCGGTAAACTAATTCTACTATCTTGTATGGGGATAAGTTCATAACATTCAAACAGTTAAATTTTACCGATAAAATTACCGGTAAACTAATTTCTACTATTTTGTATGGAGATAAGTTCATAACATTTAAATCGGCACAATTATGATTTGAAATTTCATAGAATTGTTGCACAAACCTTAGTAGTGTTTGGCTTTCATATCACGCAACAACCCGTATGTGTAAACTTTGAAGTACCCCCAATAGTTATGGGCTCTCAAGACACCCTGAAACTTCTCGGTCAGGCTTAACAACAAGTTTTCATCCTCGCGAAATTCCTCTTGAATGAGACATGTTTGTAGGTCCCAATATACGTAGACGCTATACATCATGCAGTGATTCATATCGGGTTCGATTATCCAATCTCTCGGCTCAATGAAATAATTACTCTTCTTCCCACATTTGATTTTGTTCCAATCCCATGCGTAGCATGCGACTTGCTGCAACGTTTCCGATTTTGAACAGGCAACACCTACATACAAATTATGTTGTCTTAGCCTACTCACCGTTGGTTAACATTTCACATCCCCGTAATCACAAGCACATGACGTGTTGAAGCATGGGTCATTAACAAAGTGTTCGAAATATCTAACAAAAACAAATAAGATTCAATAAATTAATAAACAAGAACAAATGAAGTGGGTAGTAGCTAAAACTATTTTAGTTGCTGGCTTAGCAAAATATATCAATTTTGCTTAACATAAAAAACCCGATATAAAGATTGTTATTTTTTATTTACCTAGAGCATACTCAGTGATGTCTTCATAGGTTTACCGAACAGTAGGATTGGCACATAAAGACGGATTTTTTCAATGTTTGTTTCGGTTGCTCGACGAATGTTCCTAAGCACTTGATCCAACGTCAAATCTCCCAGGATATCGCAGGTATTCAGATCCCAAAGTACAATGATCCCGTTACTTCCATTGTTCGACCCGGGTGCGGTAGAGGAAGACCCGATGCCGCTTCCGCTCCAACTATACATTTTTTATATGCTTTTGCTACTATATGAATTAGGTAGCCGTCAACCAAGAATAGGAAATATAGAACCATGGTCCATGCATATATACATCCATTTCTTCTTTAAAAAATCTGAAACATTTCAGTCAACTTTGACAAAAACTCATCACCGGAGCGAGTCATGTTAGCCATATGTAGTTGGGTTCGAGGCTCGATAAGATGTTAGGATACCCCAAATGCGAGTTGTTTCCAATTAAATGATATAATTTGTTGTGCATTGCAGAATTGTTAATGTTTGACTGTCTGGTAAATAAACCACAATACTCCTACGACCGTGATCATTTTCCAATCGAACCAGTCGAATCGACTGGTTAGGTCCGAGATTCAAAATACTAGATTCACTTCTAGATTTTCGTTTAATCGTATGTGACTTAATGATTGTCATCTAATTCTCTCTCTCAAGTAACAAATTTCAGATTTATATGTTTGGGACTGTAAATGAATTGTCAAACTGAAAATTTTAGTTTTTGAATCACAAACTGAAGAATGTTGGGCCCAAAATCCATCAGCCAGCTAAAACAAATCGAGCCCAACGGGCCAAAATGGGCCCATAATTTGGAATTTACGGCCGGGTTAGAATGTTTTTTAATTTTTGAGGGGCAAAGTGCAATTTTGAAATTATTAAGAGGCGAAAATGTAAATGAAGAAACATCCAGTAATAAGAAATGGCGCGGGTTCCAGTTCGTACTCCTCGCCTCGCCGCCGCAGATTCGCTCTTCACTTCCCCTTTCTCTCTCTATCTTTGCCTCTCCGCCGCCGCCGATCAGCTCAGCAATTTCGCTGCAGTTTAATCCGCCTCGCCTAATTCGATTATTCAAGTGTGTGAATTTACTTTCGTTAGGGTTTATAGTTTTGCTTTTGAGATTATGGTTTTTAATTTTGTTAAATTATGATGAATTATTATGAATTGAGCTGTTGATAATCGACGGAAACTGAAAGCAAAGATCTGATATCCATGAATGCTAGGTGAAGCGAGTCGACCATTTGTTTGGAGTCCTGTGTTTCTCATTTTAAGCTGCTAATTTCATAAGTGTAGAGTTTGGCTGCTGAAGAAAGTGGAGTTAAATTTAAATTTTAAAGCTTTTTCCAAGTTTCGATGAGATTATCTGGGCTTCTAGTTTCTGGATGGCTGAATTCTCTGTTCACCATAAGCAGCTGGTGGTTCTTGTAAAATATGGCAATATCTATAAATATATTACTATTACTGGAACTCTTTTTAAGTTGTGAAGATTTGTTGATTAGGAAACAACATGCGTGTGACAAATGGAGAAAGGGTTGGTGGCCGGAATGATGCAGCCAGCTCCGGTGCCGGTGGTGCAGTAGAAGAAGAGTTAGTAACTGTAGTTTGGGACTTGAAGAACTGCTGCATTCCTGAACAATGTGAGTCAAGTCAGATATGTGCAAATATTCGGCGTGTAATTGGACCGAACGTTGAATTCCACATTATTGGCGATCCCTGCGTTCGTGCCGAGATTCAAGCAGCTGAACCAGATGCAAACATTGTGATCGCGTCTTCCGGTATCAATTCCTTACCCATCCTCTGTCAACTGGAATTTGATTGATTTTTCAATTTTTAGTAATTACATGTTAATTATAGGTGTTGCTGACTATGGTAACCAGACTATTACTGCAAGAATTCATCATTTGAGATCCGATCATAGAGTACGAAATCACTTTCTTTTGATCACTACTGATGCTGAATTTTGCACCACAGTTAGTCAATTACGACAACATAATAAAAAGGTAGGTGTGTCATGTTTACCGGGTAGTGAGTCATCCCCAGTCTTGCAATGGTGTGCAAATTATGTTCTTAACTGGATGCATCTTGCGTGTGGGATATCCCAATATCTCATTCTGCCCCGCACCCAATTGTCGATGCCGAACAACAGCTGCAACGAGAAGCCCGTATATATATACTGGGATCAAGATACGTGCAGAATACCTAACGAGATTCACTCAAGTGATGAGCTGATGTCAAAGCTGACAGAGAGATTTCAGAATCTCTTAAGAAGGAACGGATATTGGGGGTCATTCACTGTTTGCTTATGTGGAAATATAGATTCTATAAGTCCAATGAACCAAGACATGTTACAAGCCAATTATATTTCTCGTCATCATGTTTTTCACGGAGAAGGTATGCTTTATTTCCATTTGTGAAGTTTATTTATAGTTTTTTATTCTATAATTAATTTTAAAATTTTGGTATGTGAATAGATGGGTGGAATATTGACGCTGCTAAAATGATTCAAAATTACGCAAGCCGTGAAATGTTCCTTTGCCATTGCAAGAGTGTTTTTATGATTATCAGCGATGGGGATGTAAGAAGCATAGCAAGATATCTGATATCGCAAGACCATGATGTAGTCGTTGTCAGATCAACTTTGCCCGACTCTGAGCCATTTGGAGATCAAACCTTGACGTGGCCTGATTGCTTTATTAGGGAGTGAATAGAGTAGTTAGTAGAGTAGCTATGGGATGTTTCATCGAACTTGTTGATTAATTGATAACCTCTGATTTGCTATGTTAAGTGTAGTGCACGAGTTGTGTAATAGATTCTAATCACGCTGTTTTCTTAAGTTAACGACATTTGCCCTTGCTGGTTTTATATTGTCATGTATTCCTTGTTGCAATTATTCCCTTTATAGAGCTGCCTCTGCTACCAGCAATATTTTCTTAGGTTCGTTTTCTTCTCCCAGAAGTTTATCAAGAGTTTCTCAAGGTTCGTTTGTTGGTTGATATGCATAGTATGTTGTATGCTTTGAATCAAACACTGTGAATACCATGATTGTATACATTTGTTAGTACCTATTTCTTTTGTTTCAGGAAGATCTGGTTACGTCAGTGCAACTCCTCAAGTTGATCTTGCTACCTCTCCTAAATCACCCAGTTGCTAGCGCAGATGCATTTGGAAGTGTAGAAGGCTCAGATGATGAAGATAATACGACTGATGCTGCTTAGCTAGATACCACATCTCGTCACATCAACCTGATCATGTAGCTGCCTGCTGGTATTCTCCCACTGGTATGACTCGGTGAAGCTATATAACTTATTGACTTGGTGAATTCTTTGTCAAAGAGATGCCAGAACAAGCAGTACGCTTATGTTTCTGCGGTTTGCTTGTGGAGAAGGATGGTTCTAATATCCTTTACCTATATTCCCTTGAATTCTGTTAGACACCATCTACGGACGAAGAAATACGAAACACTTGCCTTGAATTGGTCTTGTCGTCTCATTTTTATCATGAATCAGTTCAACTAAGCTGCTGTCTACTACTATCAGTTGAATCATATCCCAGCAGAAAAAAATTACAGATTTTGAGAATTTTACTTTACTGGGGAAAAGATAGAAATCATTCTGTTGTTTTGCAATTCCCCTGATTCTGATTCTTTAGGAACGTGCCACTCCATTTCGATGAAGAAGAAACAATTGGTTTGAAACGGAAACGAAAGGAAAGGAGTACTATCCAGGGATGTCAATCTAGCCCGGAACCCGCGGGTTGGCCCGAGTAACCCGAAAAAAGTCAGGGTTAGGGTCGATTTTTTCTGAACCGAATTCATTTTCGGGCTACCCAAGCTGACCCTGTCGGGCTTTCGGGTTGCTCGGGCCGGGCCGGCGGGTTCCCGGGTCAGCCCGCGGGCTATAGCTTTTTTTTTTTTTTTTTTTTTTTTTTTGCTATAGCTAGTTAATACTATATCTAAAATTCAGAGGAAAGATAATAAAAATAATTATCATAATTTTTTGCATTTCAATGAGTATTATAATGCACTAATGCAATTTTGTAATGCATTTATCTTCATAATACAATGCACTTCAATGAGTATAATAATGCACTAATGCAATTTTGTAATGCATTTATCTTCATATAATGCATTTCAATGCGTATAATAATGCATTTAACGTCAGATTATATAAATATATATGCATATAAATTGGCTATTTCTAATGCACTTGTACTATTGAATGTAATTCGCAGATATCCAAACATAGAAAAAGATATATAAACGGTCCTAACAAATTAAATCATCGAAATAATGAGTATTCAAATTTGTGAACACTCCAAAAAATTTAGCGGAAAGTAGCATTATTTTATACGTATATCAGAACTAAAATAAAAAATAAAAAATAATGAAAGTAGCATTATTTTATATATATATTATATTTAATCTAATATATTTTTTATGAAATAGTAGTGTAGCCCGATGGGCCAACCCGGGCCCCGGATTTTAGGGTTAGGGTCGAGATTTTCTAACCCGAAAAAAAATCAACCCGAATGAGCCCGGACCGAATAACCCGTAACCCGACAGGGTTGGCCCGAACCCGCTCGGGTTGGCCCGATTGACATCCCTAGTACTATCCTTTCCGGAAATTGTGGGTCCTTTGCCATATCGACCCCCCATGACATGCTCACGTACGTGCCTATCCATATACTATCATCTATAAACTACGTTTAGTTTTTAGATGATAAGTAACGACGAAAGTGGTCTAATATGTGGAGTGACGATCTCATTATCGAAAGATTTTGTATAAACTAATAATCAACACCTTAATTATCATGAATTGTGATCACCACTTCGTGGAACATTTTTTTTGCTGAATGCAGTTGATTAGTCACAAATCCAGATATAGTAGTTTCAAAATGGAGGGAAAATGATTTATTTATTTATTTTTCTTTTCTTTTCAAAATTACAAAAAAAAAAAAGTATTTCAAAATTCGAGCCCAACGGGCCAAATTCCTTTTAAATTGGGCTTTTAATCGAAAACCTTTACGATTTTGTTTTTACTTTAGGAGGGCGAAAGTGCAATTATCAAATCTTAAGAGGTGAAACTGTAAATTAAGCAAAGCTTCACCTACAAGATGTAATCTAGTAGTCTGGTAATAATAGGAAATAGACGAGGGGAAGTAGAAACCGGGACGCCGCCGCTGCTCAATTGGGGTTCCAATTCTCACTCGCCTCCGCCGCCGCCGGTTCGCTTTTCAATCCCCATTTCTATCTCTCTATCTCTAACCATCCGTTCCTCTGCTGAAGAACAATCCTGCTATTGTTTAATTCTAAGCCCTAATTCGATTTTATTCCACTGCGTGTGCTATGATCTTATGCAGAAATGAATTAATTTTCGTTAGCGATTGTTGCTCTTACGGAATATAAGTTTTGATGAATTGAGCATTGCGTTTCTCATTTGAGCTGCTAATTTCAGAATTATAGAGTTAAAATTTGAGTTTCTTGCAAGCTTCGTTGGGATTATTTGGTATTTGGGGCTTTTGATTCCTGGAGGGATGAATTCTCAATTCACCATAAGCAGCCGTAACTAGGGCAAAATTGAATTGATATCAAACAAACTGCATTTTGTATGAACTGTTCATGTATCTGTATTTGTTTTTTTTCCCCTTCACAGAATAGTGAAGAAAGCTTTGCAGAAGCATGGCTAAACATCACCCCGATCTGATCATGTGCCGGAAGCAACCGGGAATTGCCATCGGAAGGCTGTGTGAGAAAGATGATGGCAAGTGCGTGATATGTGATTCCTATGTGCGCCCCTGCACACTCGTGAGGATATGTGACGAGTGCAACTACGGATCTTTCCAAGGGAGATGCGTTATCTGTGGTGGGGTCGGGATCTCGGATGCTTACTACTGCAAGGAGTGCACTCAGCTGGAGAAGGACAGGGACGGGTGCCCCAAGATTGTCAATCTGGGCAGTGCTAAGACGGATCTCTTCTACGAGAGAAAGAAGTATGGCTTCAAGAAGAGATGATCGTGATAAATGTTCGACTGTAATCGTCGCCTCGTTGCTCTCTTGTTGTCATAAGGTCATTTATGTTTATAGCATTCTCAGAGGATATTGGTGAATTTCTTTTGTTGGATGACATTCTGATAATGCTATCATGCTTCCTTATTTCCTTGTCTTTTCTTTTATCCATCGTCGTCTTCTTCTGTGGAACTTCGTATGATTGTAGTTGGCATTTAAGCTTTTTTGCTTAAAAACTCAAGTTCCGATCTTGATCAATAGAGTTATTCTGATGTTGCCACCCATGTCAGTAGTATTGTTCCTGCACTCGAATCTACGTGACGGCTATGGGCCTCCTCGACGACGAAACCCGCACAACTACAGTAAATCTCCTCCGTTGGTCATATCATATGCCAATTTGTTAAGGCGCATTTTACATCTGGTGGAATTTTGTAGCTTATCTTTGTAATGTAGGTAATTTACCTTGTAACGTAAGGGTCGATGTGTGGGGTAATTGGGTACTCAGTGCTCTCTTAAAGGCATCATTGGCTAAACATTCATTACAAAGTCGATGTGAGATAATCGGGTATTTCAACATATTAATTTATTAATTGAGTGATGCTATTTGGCCATAATGTGGCCGGCCATAATTCAACTTTTTTTATTTTTTTTAGTATCAAATAATGTATATATTTATGCCAAACTTTTTTAGATTATAAAAAACTTAAAATGTGATACTCCATATTTTTTAGGTATTTTTTAAAAATTAATCCTTTAATTATTTGATAATTTTTACTATTTTAAAGGATTTATTACCTTTTTATCTAGAAAAAAAGGAAAAATATGTAATTTTGGGGGAAAAAATATTTTTAAATTAAAATATTAAACTAATAAATTATAGTTATCATTTACTATTTTTAAAATTACGTATATTATGAAAAATGTCGTTGTGTGGCCGGCCACATTATGGCCAAATATCATTATTGTTATTAATTTGGTGATTTATTAGCTAAATCCCAAATTGCAATGAGCCCAATATTCATGCATAAGCCCAAACTAATTTATCATAAATAGGCCTAGTCGAAGAAAGGGACTAACTACCACCAATTGTTCTTAGACTAATTAAATTGATCCGTGGCCCAAATTATCTAAGATAAATTTCAATTTTAAGAGGTAAAATAGGGTCGACCAATTGAACCTTAGATATATATATAATTTTTTAGCGAAAGTGTCAATCGTCACGAACAATAGTGTCAATCTATGTGAAATTGGATTTTTATTTTTATTTTTTATCAACTTGTTATTATAATGATTATGGTTATTTATATAAATATTAGTTATTTTCAAAAGATAAAATTAATATTCATTATTCACGCATTTTTCGTAAAAATGTCAATTTATTTGAATAAACTCTCAAGTACGTTAAGTGTCAATCATTGTGAGTAAAGTCAATCAAGATCTGGCCTCGCGGGGAGGCCGGACTGACAGGAGTGTGCCCCCGGCCGAAAAACTGATGTGAGTTTCACAAATAATCTGGTATTGTGTCGGATGAGATCTTCTATGACGTTTTGACGTGACATCTCCGTTAAGCACATTTTCAACCCAATTCATTTGTCATGAATGACATTTTGGGTTGTCCCACTTCAAGAGACTTGTTTCCTAAATTGAAAATAATTATTATTCTTTTTCAATTTGGACCATTTATATTTCACTTTTAACACTTGCGTATAAATCTCGTGTTGAAAAGAAAGTGTACTAGTAAAGTGGATGGAGAGAGTAATGTCCTGATTAAAAAAATATTTGTAACACGTGTCAAACATCTATAAAAGATGCATTTCAAAACATTCGAAATGTATTGGGTGACAATGTGAATTTTCATATCATTGGCGATCCTGAGATGCTCTAACATAGTGTTCGTGCTGAGATTTTAGCTGTTGAACCGGGTACAAATATGGCGTTGGCGCCTTCTGGTAAGAGTTACACTTACAATTTGCCTAAAATACGTCAAATTTTTAATTTTGTTATCGAATTTAATACAATAGCATTTCACGTGGAGATATTTATGCCTAATAGGGTTTATTGATTTTTGTGTTCATTGTGTTTATCAATCTTAAGGTATCCTGGCCATGGAGATAAGGCGATGATTTTAACAATTTATACCTTGGCAGCCACCAATACTTTCAATCACTTCATCTTCTTCACATGAGACATGGATTTTTGCACAACTTTAAGTGCATTAAGGCAACGAAATATAACGGTAGGTGTAGCGTGTCTGCCCACCCAAGTATTGCCAATTCTCAGATGGGCGGCAACTTATACCCTTAATTGGTCAAAACTTGTCACTGGTATATAATGGAACACCTTGTTGAGGCTCGTATTCTGCTGGAGATGGCTAATGATGATGACAATAATATGAACCCAATCCATATATTCGGGGATCTGGATACGTGCAGTATACAGGACCAATTTCGTTCAAGTCAATGATGGTTGTCTGAATTGACCGAATCATTTCAAAATTTCTTGAGGAATATGGATTGGGGCCCGTTCAAGATTTGGTCTTATGGAGATTCAACTTCTTTAAGTGACATGATTCAAGAAGCTTTACAGGCTAACTTCATGAGTTTTCAACCGGTTCCTCATGGAAATGGTATGCATTGCTTGTCTAGTTTATTATTGATATACATATATATATTTTCTATAATTAATTAAAATTCGGTATGTGAATAGATCGGTGGTGGAATGTTGATGCGCCCAAAACGATCCAAATAGATGCAAGTGTTCAAATGTTCCAATGCCATTGCAAAAGCATTTTTATGTTCATCAGCGATGGAGATCTAGAAAGCATAAAGCGATCAGTGAAGTCTAAGGACCATGACCTAATGTTCGTGAGATCATCTGTTGACTCGTTTGAAGATCAAACACTAAAGTGGTCATGGTGCTTTATCGGGGAGTGAAGAAAAAGCACTAACCAGTTTAATATATTAGTTTTGAATAAATAAATATAGAAGAGCAGTATCAACTCTCATGGAGGAAAATAAATTTGAATAAATAACAAAAGTTTTTAGTGTGCATAGCAAAAACACTTAACCCTATGAATCGGACCAGTGCCATGATCGATTTCCAATCAAACCGGTCGAATCGACCGGTTGAGTCCGAGTTTCAAAACTCTAGTTTCATTGTTACATTTCAATTATACATTAGAGTCTAAATGATTGTCACTGCAAATTTATGAATTTCTTATTTGGCTTATGACTGTTTATGAATCGTCAGCCTCTACTCCTTACTCATGCAATTTTGAAACTATTGTAGTTTTCCGAATCAAAACATGATATTTCCTCATAAAGCATTCAACACATGATCTATAATTCAATGGGTCAGATCCACTTACTTTTTCTTTTGTTGATTACGAATCTTTCCAATGGAATTTGCTTGGTATAATGGAAAATAAAGATCTTTGGTGATTCAGGAGGCGACTTGTGCTTATTCACATAAGCATGAAAATTTCTCGAACAAGCCTTCCACCTTATAACTACTATTCTCTAACCTCTAACTCGGTATAATTGTTAAGGAATTTCATTTGAAGGAAGAAGTCAAAGACCTCATATAGTTGTACTTTTTTTTTCCTTAGATTGTGATGATCAATTAAAAACTTCTAATTTGTATGTTTTTTTGGGGAAAAAAAATCATATTATGTTAATCTCATTATTCAAACACATGATTATGTTAATTTCAATTGTGAAATTCAAATTAAAGAATCAACATAGGGAGCAATGTTAAATAACAAAGTCTAATATCGAAGTTGAAACTCCACATTGAAAATATCGAACAACTCATATTTTAGAATTTAATGTTCAAATAGTATGGACGAAAATAAGACTTTTATTCATTAATAATATTTCAGTTTATTCTCTTATGAGATTTATCTTTGAATTTCTTTTGGTGTGACCAAGAAGTTCTTTATCCGGCAAATCAATCGAGTTCATCACCCTCGTTTGTGTGTCAATTATCGTCTCCGTGTGACTAAGGCGATCACTACTTGGGGTATAGGGGGTTTATGCCGATTCTATATCATTTGTGGGGTTAGACTTTAGGTATATTGGGATATTCCATCTGTTATATCAATTTTTCGAGTCTTCCGCTTGCGTCTTGTGTGTTATCGGTCGTCAAGGATCGTATCACATGTTATGTGGGACTGCAGACATTTCCTATTTCATTTTTTCTTTAACCAAACATCAGACTGCAGACATATCCTTTTTTGCAGACATATCCTTTTTCCTTAGGATATAAGTAGTATGACAGAGACATAAGCTCAAGTCAACTGTTACATCCATCAAAACTAATGTTATGCTCTCTCCATACACGTGTGAGCACGTGAGAGATGAAACTTGAAGGGAAAAAAATAACGAAGCTATCCTAGCCATCCGTATTTCATCATAGATCAAAGGCGTAGATTATTAACCATCGCAACAGAAACAACCAATAAGGAAAAGCCATGTCATTAAGAGAAATGATTCAGCGTGACAACAACTTGTGAAACCTCTAGCATTGCAATGACCCCAACAGGTTTCGATTCCCAACAACAACAAATTATGGACTCATTTTAGATATCATCTTTACATGAGGAAAAACAAAAGTCTACAAAATTATATTATTAGTAAAATTAAACGTATAGACTTGTACGTTCTAAACGAGACACAAAAATGAAACGTTTACCTGTAAGAATATTGAATTAGGAGCGTAAGAATTTGTTTTCTTTGTAACCGACAACTCAAACTCGTATAAAGTATGTGCTAATACAGCAGTCCCCCATGCATAGTCTTTAATTTTACCTACATTCTCCAAGAGTGCTAAATACATGGAGGACATTTTGTTGGCTTCTTTTGAGCAAAACAAAAGAGTGCCCATGACAAATAAAACATAGGCCCGTACATACCTATCTAAATCGGGCCCGACCACTCCCTCCGGAACATTTTGGTAGTTTTTAACAAATGTTTTACATCTATATGTGACCCCTTAACCATCGTATCTTCGCCCAATAAGGACTTGCACAACTCTTTTGTTTTTTCAGGATCTAGATCTTGCCCGGATACAGGGTCCCCACTGATAGGAAAACTTGTAATGCGGGCTACATCGTCTAAGGTAGGCCCAATTACGTAGTCACCGATTTGGAACATATACTTATCAGGCTTATAGAAATATTTAAGCGACGCTAATAATCCTGAACTACAACTAAAATTTAAATCAAAGCTAGAAACTAAGTCGAAGCCTGAATACTTTAACCTTGTTGATACTCGCGGATCGACTACCCAACCCTTTGCAACGTTTGTCCTTTGTTTATTTGCCATTGTCTGTCACGCGAGCATCAAATTATCAGATAATGCAAGTTTGAGTATCTCTATAAACTTGCGAAAGAACAACCAACAGATATCCAGGGATGCAAAATGGATCAACCATTTACTAACATTACGACAACTCTTCTTTTACTGCTCTTCTTTGCAATGGATTGTATGCTAGAATCTTCGTATTTGAATTCGAAATTGGTTATTTGAATTCGAAATTGGTTTTTAGTGTACAAGCAAAAACCTCTGATGTGATCATGCCACCACTAACTTGATCTTCCCCATCATGTACATAGCAAAAATCTGTAATTTATGTGGCAATTGAGGACATAATTTGTTGTCCACTGCAGAATTGGTGATGATTGATAGGAAAACAAACCACACTAAACCCTATGAATCGGACCAGTGCCATGATCGATTTCCAATCAAACCGGTCGAATCGACCGGTTGAGTCCGAGTTTCAAAACTCTAGTTTCATTGTTACATTTCAATTATACATTAGAGTCTAAATGATTGTCACTGCAAATTTATGAATTTTTTATTTGACTTATGACAGTTTATGAATCGTCACCCTATCCTCCTTACTCATGCAATGCCCATTTTGAAACTATTGTAGTTTTACGAATCAAAACATGATATTTCCTTATAAAGCATTCAACACATGATCAATAATTCGAAGGGTCAGTTCCACTTACTTTTTCTTTTGTTGATTACGAATCTTTCCAATGGAATTTGCTTGGTATAATGGAAAATAAAGATCTTTGGTGATTCAGGAGGCGACTTGTGCTTATTCACATAAGCATGAAAAATTTTCGAACAAACCTTCCACCTTATAACTACTATGCTCTAACCTCTAACTCAGTATAATTGTTAAGGAATTTCATTTGAAGGAAGAAGTCAAAGACCTCATATAGTTGTACTTTTTTTTCCTTAGATTGTGATGATCAATTAAAAACTTCTAATTTGTTTGTTTTTTTGGGGAAAAAAATCATATTATGTTAATCTCATTATTCAAACACATGATTATGTTAATTTCAATTGTGAAATTCAAATTAAAGAATCAACATAAGGATCAATGTTAAATAACAAAGTCTAATATCGAAGTTGAAACTCCACATTGAAAATATCGAACAACTCATATTTTAGAATTTAATGTTCAAACTCTCATGCTTAGTAATATTGTAATCAGGTGACGACAATAAGGTTAAAGCAACAATATACCCAATTGCATGTTTAAAAACCATATGTTTTGCTTGAAACCTATGACCAAATTAAAAGGACTAGTTGCCATATACATCTCATTTCTCAAACCTTAGAGACCATTTTCAAAAGTTTCCATTTTGCCATTTGAAATAAGCAAACTATCATGGTTTTTCATAATTGTCAAAAAAATCCACTTTAATGGCTTGACTTTGAAGTGCAAATTATACATAGAAGGGATAATAAAAAAGTTTGCCATCGTATAATTAGATTTTATAGTTGCAATTAAGCTTTAATTCCAGAAGCAAGTTTTTATATGTATTTTTCTAAAATTACAAATTGAAGGATGTTGGGCCCAAAACCCCTCAGCCCGCTGAAACAATTGAGCCCAACGGGCCAAGTTCTCTTACAATGGGCCCATCTATATAAAATTTACAGGCCAGGCTAGATTTGTTTTAAATTTTGAGGCGCAAAGTGCAATTTTCAAATCGTATGAGGTGAAACTGTTAATAAAGCAAAGTTTCACATACAAAGAAACATATAATACTCCAAGATTAATGAGCCTTTTATCCATTTTGAACCGTCTCTTATTACAATTAATACACTAATTAGCTAATTAAAGGTGTGATTAACAAATCTCTTATGACAATTAATACTCTAATGAAATCTCACCATTTACTCACCCTATCCCAATATAATTTAAATTTTAAAACTTAAAATAATTATAACTTATTTATTTTTTTCCTTCAATTTTTATAATTTTAATACCAGGTATTAATATGACCTTTTATTAAAGATCAAACATCAATTTATTTTTATGCATCTATAATGCTCTCATTTTGAGAATAATGCAAAATAGTATAAAAGCACGATACATTTTACACATTAAACACTCTCGACTAAGGAGGGTGTATTCAATCCAGATTTTAAAAGATTTTAATTGACTTTTTATAATCCGTGGATTCTATCAATTCCATGGATTGTTTTAATTCTTTATAGAGTTTAATAGATTCTGTTAGATTTATTTATTTCTATTTCCACAGACTTTATAAGTCTATGGATTGTTTAAAATTAAAAAAATTACAATTATTATTATTATTATTATTATTATTATTATTATTATTATTATTATTATTATTATTATTATTATTATTATTATTATTATTATTATTATTATTATTATTATTATTATTATTATTATTATTATTATTATTATTATTATTATTATTATTTACGAAGCTGTCCTCAAAGCCCTCGACGCTTTCCTCGAAATCTTTGGTGGAAAGAAGAGATTTACGTATGACCTTTTTATTTATATTAGGGTATAAGAATCTTACCAAATCCATGGAATATTAGAATTCTATAAATTTTGAATATCACTAGATTTTGATGGATTTTTAAAAATATTAATTGAATACCACCATACCACCATATTTTTAAGGACATTTTAAAATCCAAATTGAATACCTATTGACTTTTAGAATCCTTAAAAATCTTTTAAAATCCGGATTGAATACACCCCCTTAAATCTCGTACCAAAATGCAAAAGGCTCGTCAACCTTAAGCAATGAAGCTTTTTCGAGTTCCAATTCGCACTCCTCGCCCGCCGCAGGTTCGCTCTTCACTCTCTCTTTCTCTCTCTATCTTTCACTATCTTTACCTCTGCCGACGATCAGCTCAGCAATTTTGGAGCAGTTTATTCCTCCTCGCTTAATTTGATTATTCGAGTGTGTGAATTTACTTTCTTAGGGTTTATAGTTTTGCTTTTGAGATTATGATGAACTATTATGAGTTGAGCTGTTGGATTCACTAGCTTGTATGATTTCTAGCTCTCGATAATCGATAGAAACTGAAACTAAGATCTGAATAAACCATGAATGCTAGATGAAGCCTGCGTTTCTCAGTTGGAGCTGCTGATTTCATTAGTGTAGAGTTTGGCTGTTGAAGAAGATAGAGTTAGATTCATCGATGATATTGCATGGGCTCTGAATTCTCAATTCATCATAAGCAGCTGTAAATAGGGTGTTTCCCCATAACTAGGGCAAAATTGAATTGAATTGATATCAAATAAACTGTGTTTTGTATGATCAGCCACTCATTGATGTATTTGGGGGTTTTCGTGCAAAGAATAGTGAAGAAAGCGTTGCGGAAGTATCACCCCGATCTGGTCATGTGCTAGAAGCAATGGAAGGTTGTGCGAGAAAGATGATGATGTCAAGTGCGTGATATGTGATTCCTAAGTGCGCCCCTGCACGCTCGAGTGTAACTACGGATCTTTCCAAGGGTGATGCGTTATCTGTGGCAGGGTCGGGATCTCGGATGCCTACTACTGCAAGGAGTGCACTAAGCTGGAGAAGGAGCCCCAAGATTGTCAATCTGGGTAGTGCTAAGACGGACTTCTTCTACGAGAGAAACAAGTATGGCTTCAAGAAGAGATGATATGTGATGATGTCCAACGGTAGTCGTCTCCTCGTTGCTCTGTTGTTATGAGGTCTCATCTATGTTTAAAGCATTCTCAAGGCTTTTGGTGTATTTCTTCTGTGGGATGACATTCTAATTATGCTAACTATGGTCATTTATGAATTTACTTGCGGTTAATGCTTTGTTATTTCCTTACCTTTTATCCATCACCTTCTCTGGAACTTCGTATGGTTGTATATACGAAGACGACCTAGTGTATGTACGATTGTGTTGAAGGGAAAGATTTACCTCCGATAAGTACGTGACATTGTGGTGAAAAACACCTCAGTTTCTATTGGGATTTATATTTGAATCCACCCAATTTGCCCAATGTGTGTGTGGTGTTCATCTTTCATGAGTTTTAGGTAGGAAGAATATTAAATTACTAAAATTCGTTATCGCTATGATTGGTGGAAACCAACGAATCCATAATCTAATTTGGGATTGCATTGAGGAGAAACAAACCTAGCAATTCACATCCGACATGGGGGGGAAAAGAAAAAGAAAAGAAAAGGAAACTAACAATCTGGGCGATGAAAGAAGAAGAATCTGCAATGATGATGAAGGGACCGGCGTTTGTAATGTGGGACGTGATGACTTGTCCGTTGCCGACTAAAGAGGCGGAGTGCCATTGTATCTTCAACAACATATCCTCCGCCCTATTCTCATATTCTCCGACTAATAAATTCAGTGGAAAATACTCCTTGGTGGCGCTTACCGTCGACTTTCCCCCCGAACCAATTTTCAACATCCTCTTCACCAAGATCTGGCTTCTTTCTTCCTCTCGCGGTACGTATACCACCTCCCTATAAACCCTTGTATATATGTTATGTGGATGTGGATAGAGATATATTAAATGTGATTTGTTCATTGTTGTTTGTATATGTTATGTGGATGTGGATAGAGATATATTAAATGTGATTTGTTCATTGTTGTAGAGGTTCATGTGAAAAAAATGATATATCACTTGAGACGCTGGGCTAGAGATTCTCCTGGCCCGGGTACTTTCTTGGTTATTTCTGGAAACAAAACTCTCCTATCTACTCTTAAGAAGTTACACGCTCGAAACTACAACATCCTTGTGGCCCATCCCAGTGGACATTCTGATCTTGCGCAAATTGCAAATAGCGTGTGGACTTTCCCGGATATTCTTCAGGGACAACCTCCATATATCGTTCAGAGTGAGAGGCTGCCACCAATGTTAGTTGCATATGCTGAATATAACTTTATTTTAGCTTTATTTTCCTTAAACGTGAATTGATTAATGTGTTTTGCTATCATGGATCAGCTTTACCATCCCTCAGCCTCAGCCCATGATACCTACCTTTGTTTTGTGGGACTTAAAGAGTTGCCGGTTGCCAAAGGATGAGAGAAAGTGTCGCGAGGTGCTAGACAACATATATTCCGCTGTCCACGCCAATTGTTTCTGCCCTCAAATCACCATGGAGGCTGTGGGCCTCGACCAGAAAACCCCCGCAACCACTGTTTCTATCCTCCAGTCTGATATGTCTCTCGTGTCCACCAAACGTGGTATATTTCTCTCTACAAATTAAATGTGTTTGTATCCTCTAGTCTGATATGTTTCTCGTGTCCACCAAACGTGGTATATTTCTCTCTACAAATTAAATGTGTCAAATGTTGGAATTCATTAAACTATAGTTGGATCTTGTATCAAATAACTCTTCTTGTTCATTGCACTTATTTGTAGAAACTCATGTAAGCCAAATGATACACGAGATGAGCACATGGCGATTGTCTAATCCAGTCCCGGCCGATTTCTTGGTGATTTCGGGTGACGCAGACGCAGCACTGTCTACTGCTCTCAAACGGTTACATAGTCTTAAGTATAACATTTTCGTGGCTCATCCAAAAGAATATTCGGCTGATCTTGTTGCAACTGCAAGTCGTGTGTGGCATTTTGAGAGTCTGGTTCGCGGCGAACCTCCATATATTGTTTTCACAGAAGCAGAGGTGATGGCGCAAGCCCAGAGGTATTTAATTATATAATGATACGTGATGAGAATTACTTCAACTTTTAAGTATCCGAATGTTATGAGAGTGACTCGTCTTTGTTGATTTTACATCTTGAATTTTATGGTGTAGGGTTGGTCAGGAACCTTCTAAACCATCCCCTTCCTCCATTGTTAGACCAAAGAAGAAGAAGAGAAATCATCAAAGATAAAAAGAAAGGTGCTCAAAGCTGCTAGAGGTGAAATTGCTAACATAGGTAACTCTCCGTATATGTAATAGTCGATGTGGGATAATAAGGTATAGGTACTTCAACGCTCTTTAAAGCCATCGTTGGCTAAACGTCCATACACATGTAGCCATGTAGGCCGGTCATCATCAGCACTAAACTTGAACTAATCAATCGCATCAACATCCTTACACGTAAACAAATAAACCAGAACGACTTTGGACATTGCTCTCATACAACGTAAGAAAGAGTTAAATCACTCATTAATAAGTAATCCGCCTTGTATGTAAGATGTTCGTTACAGAGTAAGACGATCGTTACAAATTAAGCTACGTGGGATAAGACGTTAAGTCGAATTTAGGTCGAACCGTTAGCCCGATCTTGATTGTGAGGTGGGACCCACGCTCGCATGTGAGTTCACAAATCACAATTAATGCACAGCTCATTGTACGTACTTCCACAATTCGCAGTAGCCATGCATGGAGAAAAAGCTTAATGCATGCAAACATGTACTAGTACTTACTCATGAGTAATAACTAATAACCAACAGTTATAGATTTTACATGCAAAATTCTTCACACAAATCACTTCTCTATCTTTACCTCTCCATGAAAAAAGCTGAGAGGTGAGTTCACTATCATGTACAACAATGAACAATACTTTCTCGATTCGAAAATCTAAATTCAAACCCAAAAGAATATTCTTCGTATATTCCATCTCATTTTCTGACGTCTTTACATCTTTGTGAATTGTACCATGTGAAATAAATTATTATTAGCTAATTGCAATAACAAAAAGGGTCTTGATTCCTTACTGAATTTTGCGTTTGCAGTTAGGGAAGCATCCTCTCTTCTCTCTTTCTCCAAAAGTTACTAATCAACAATGAGTTTCTCTAGCCTTTTCCGTAAGACCAAGGAAAAACACAATCGGAGTCGGAAGAGTGGTGCCGGATCTTCGTCTGCTGGATCGGAGTCGAGTCATGATACTTCGGAATCGAGTGTAACCGGAGGATTGCCTGTTATCGTGGTTTGGGATCTCAACAGTTGTGGAATTCTAGCAGGCTGCCGCTTGAACCGAATACGGAAGAACATTGCACAAGCAACCGGCTCACGCATAGCAAGGCTGTACATTTTCTGCGACGATTCCACGGTTCGGGAAAACATAGTGCAACAGTCGAATCAAGTCGTCGAGGAATTCCCTCCAGGTATGTTAATGGTGGAAAATTATCTTAACAATATTTAAGGCTTCAACCTACGTAATATGAATAATATAGTTTGTTAGATTATACTTTTTTGATTTGATCTTTCTTATGAATTTTATTACACTCTATCTATTAGTTTATTGAAATCTTATTTGTTTTCTTTTATAGATGTTTCGCAAATTGTATCACTAGCCCAAACTTTAACTAATCACGTGCTATGGATTACGGGTGATCATGTGAGTTTTTGTCCGATTGTGAGCATTGAGACACCAAAACCTAGAGGTTGGCGTAGCTTGTCTAGAGTCGCACTGCAACACGTTGAAGTGGATCGGGTGTTATGCTCTTGACTGGGACAAAATCATACGTGGGGAGGTACCAAGCATGCTCGTTGGGCCCCGACAACACCGGATAATCACACCTGGTGATGATTGCAATATGCATCCCATCAATATCTATTGGGACTTGGACTCATGTAAGCTCCAAGAGTCGATGGAGAACGAAGAATCAATGGCAATGCTCACCGAAAGATTCCAAAATGTTTTGAGATCGTATAACTATTGGGGGCGCTTTAAAGTTTATGTGTATGGAGGTGAAGATGTTTATGGCATGGAAGCTTTCTACGCCAACCATATGAAGTTACAACTTGTGCCAAGAGGTATTTTCGTGGAACAATTAATTCATGCCGTATTGTTTTTTTTTTATGTAATTGACTTTTATAAAATGTGTTTTGTTTGTGAATAGGTTCCCGGATTGATGCTTCTAAAATGATTTTGGAAGATATTTTTGCACTGATGCACAATTGTGATTGTGCTAACTGTTTTATGATAATCACCAATGGAAATGTAAGAATTGCAGAAGGATCGGTGAAGAATCGTGGCCATGACCTTATCGTCGTGAGGCCATCCCCGTCCCGTTTTCAGTCCACTTCTGCCGATATAACATTGGAATGGCCGGATATTCTTTATTAGCTATCCAGAGGAGGAGAGGAGGAGTACTGGTTTTTTATTTGTGTTTAGGACTTGTTGACTTTATGGTGATGTATGAACATTTTTATTCTAGTTTGACTTGAACTTTATGAATGTATTTGTCTTCCTAAACTCGTCTCGTGAAAAACTTGAATCTTTCTCGACCCGACTGTTGTAAGTTGGCAACTCTTGAGTGTTGGGTATCGTGTCCGGATCAAAACAATATATCCATTTTCATATTTAAAATACGACATCAAACCTAGAATTGAAACATAAATTTAATATGATTTTTATTACGATTTTTTGACCCAAAAGCAAACTTAATTAAAATTATACCAAGTGTTCATCCTCAAATTTCTATTCCTTTGCTCTCTTTTGATAATATTTCATGAAAAGTACAAATGCACAAATCTTATAAGAGGTAAATAGAAGAAAAAAAAATTATTCATTCCGTCTCATTCAATACGACAAATTTTTATTATTTTGCATTTACATATATTCAAGAAAGGATGTGTGTCATTTCGGATGAGACAGAAGTAGTATATATAAAAAGAAAAATTCGGAAATAATATATATAAGTTTTGGGGTCAAAGGCCCCAAGTTTGAATCCTTCCGTGGCGCCCGTCTTTAAATTTCCAGTTTCAAAAAAATAAAAAATCGAAATTTAATTTCCGCAAGCCCTAAATTCAATATATCAAACCCTAGCTAGCCCTAAATTTAATAGAATTTGGGATCGACGATGAAAGAAGAAGCTGTGATTATGCACCCAATGAAGGGGGCGGCGCATGTTATGTGGGACCTGATCACTTGCCCCTTGCCGACGGAGGAGGCGCAGTGCTATGGCATCGTCGACAACTTACGCTCGGCCGTCGCCTCACACTCTCCCTGGACTCGTTTTTCCGTAGCTGGCATGGGCGCCGATCCCACTCGCCCTGTTCTGAATATCCTCTACCGACAGATGAGGCTTCTTTGTTCCATTCCCGGTACGTATATATAGAATTCCGTCTCGTCTAAAAAACTTAATTAGTTGTTTTGTTCCTTAATTGTGTTGTAGAGTTTCATGTCCGGAAAATGATAGATGGGATGAGATTTTTTGCAAAATGTAACCCTGCCCCGGCTACTCTACTGGTTATTTCGGCTGACAAAGCTCTCTTATCCACTCTTAAAAACTTACATGGTCGAAACTACAACATCCTCGTGGCCCATCCCCACGGACATCCTCATCTCGCTGAAGCTGCAAGTTGCGTGTGGTCTTTTCCGGAGATTCTTCGGGGAGAACCTCCATATCACGTTTGCAAGGAGATGGTGCCACGCATGTTAGTACTAGTATATATAATAATACATGCGTACGTACTTGATATTAATCATTGATGTATTTTAATTTGTTGTGATAATGGAGGTGCAGCTTTACCATCCCCCATCCCAAGGTAGGTACCTTTGTCTTGTGGGATGCAAGGAGTTGCCCATTGCCAAGTGACGGAAACAATTTCCGCGACATTATAGACAACATATACTCCTCCGTCTACACCAACTGTTCCACCTGCACTGAAATCACGATCATGGCCGTGGGCCTCGTCAAGGGCAGCATCCCCCCAACCACTCTAACTATCTTCGATTTCGATATGTTGCTCGTCTTCACCAATCCTGGTATATCTCTCTCTACAAATTTTATATATATATATGAACTCAATGTTGGAATTCTAGTGAAGATTATTATGAAGGATATGGTTTTTTTCCATGCAAAATCACGTTTGTGACATTTCTCTACGCATGAACTAAGTGTTGGAATTCTATTCAAGATTATGGAAGCTAGTGATTTTCTTCAAAATCATGTTGTATTTGATATTTTGAAGTATCTTGGAGTTGTTCATAAAAGTATTATTATATACTAGATGGGTTGAGTTTTATGATTTTATAGTGCTATAGTTGGGTCTTAATTATATCAAACGGTTCTTCAACTCTTGTCCATTGCACTATATATATTTTGTAGGTACTCATGTAAGGAAAATGATATACTCCATGGAGCATTGGGCAAAGTCTAATCCTGTCCCGGCCAATTTCTTGGTGATCTCGGGTGATGTGGCTCTATCGTCTACTCTTGAGGATCTACGAAGTCGTAAGTATAACATCCTTGTGGCCCATCCTGATGAACATTCGGCCGATGTGGTTGCAACTGCAAGCCGTGTGTGGCATTTTGAGGACCTTGTTTCGGGAAAAGCTCCATATCTTGTTCGCCCTGAGGCTGGCAGGTATTAATATCAGGACAAGTTAATTATTTTAAATTTATTCATCTGAGGAGTGAGTGACTCATCTCTGTTGGTTTTTATGGTGAAGTGTTGATAAGGAACCTTCTGAACAACCCATTGCTGGCCGCGTTAGATCAAAGAAGAAGAAGAAAATGCATCATCAAGCAAAAGAAGGTCCGAAATTGGTGAAGGCTCTAGAAGTCGAAAGGAATTATTATTGTTAAGAAGTTGCATTTGGCATATTGTAGAAAAGAATTTCATGACTTAATAGGAGTACATCTTTGTCACTCTTACTTTCTGCCTTGTTGCATCCTTTGGCACAAATATTACATCAATCGTCAATGGCATGACTTGTGTTTATTACATTCACATAAGAAAAGTAGCTCGTCGCATTCTAAATATGATGAAATCTGGATATTGGTGTGCTGTTTTCTACATTCAGTTTCCATTACTTAAGGATGAATACAATCATGAGATATAGATATTGTGTCTCGTTGTTTTCGAAATCATTATCGAGTGAAATTCATAACTAGCAGTTACATCTTTCGCTCGAGTTTGGCTGGGTTTGAAATTCCATTATTGGAAGTTGATTTTTAGTTTTCTGATCGAATTTGGCTCAACAAACATTTGATAATTGATGTAGGCTGAGCTGGTCTAGCTCACTAAACAATAGTAGTAGTATTAAACTTGACAAGGCTTTTAAATTTTATTCAAACTAAATATGTATCTTGACTATTCGCAATAAGACGTGGTATAGCGCAGTGCATATAAGCTAACCTGTTATTATATTAAACCTCAAGGAAAATCTAATAGGGTGATTTAAATAAAAGTACTAACACAAAAATGAACACGAAAAATATACATCATTCTTAAACATTTTAACCAAGAGAATTGAGATTTTACACAATAGGTCGCGCAAAAGAAAATGAGAGAAAATAAAAATTACCCTTAAAATCTTCCTTATTTCTCACATTTTCTATTTTTTTGTACTACAATGGAGAGAACCTTATCTCTCCAATTTGGTGATGTAAATATTTTCTCCAATTTAAGGACTAAAATTCCCCGTCATTGATAAAAGGTGACAAAAAGGGTGAAATTTATAGAATAATTTTATCTTTTCTCTTATTTTCTTTCGCACCAAAGAGAACGCAACCTAAATGAAATAAAATAAAATAAGCAATAAACACATTGGAGAAATCAGAGATAAAAGGCAAGGATTCACATTATTCTTCATCAATAATTGAACATATACAAATTGGTGTCGTGCCATTTATTTGACCTAATTATTATGTCTAAGCAATCAATTAATTACTCTCGTATACTTTATAACAGAGCATAGGTAGATTAACATGGATAAATAGATTGATACTCCGTACTTGATTTCTGGGTTTCGATTGGAATTAATAATTAATCAAACCTATTTCCAATAACAAATTCATCCCTCGACCTAATCCATTATGTAGGAAATTCAAAAATGGTGATTGATACAATTTAGAAAATTCAATGGGTATAAAATATCAATAATCCCTTCCTACCCAATTACATTATCAATGAAATATAATCATCGATAAAATATGATAGAAAAAAATATACTAAACCAATTTAAATAATCTAATTTTGTCAACAATAAGTTACTACTATTAATTTTTTTTAATGTTATTTTCTAAAAATATTTCAATTTATCACGTGTGTCGCATTAGTTGAAATAACCAATTTAGATATTCCCTCCGTTTTTTCATAAGTCATTTTAGACATTTGGTCTTTTTTTTTTTTTCTTTTTTTTTTTTAAATTTTCATATTTCTATATTAAAATTTCAATTTCCAACTCACTATTTTTCAATTTTTCTCTTGTTTTCATTATCTTCATTTATATAAAAAATGTGATTTATGAGAAAAAAATTGATCATAAAAGAATAATCATTAAGCTTTCTTAATTTCCGTGCTTGAGCTAAATAGAACTTTAAAAACGGAGGGAGTAGATGATTTGGTACACTAACAACAGCTCTATCAGTTAATGTTTATTCTTAAAATCCATATTATTCCTTTAAATGCTATAAATAATTCAAATTTCAAAATAAAAAATAAAAAATTTCAATGTGTTTTCTTGAAATAACAATTCCATTTAGAGCCAAATAAAAATTTTGCTCCATATCTTCTTCAATTCTCCCTTCATCAATGGCCTCCCCCATCCAACTCTGCTCTCCTCTTTCCTCCAAATTCTTCTTCTTCTTACTCAGAGCTGAATTCCCACGAACAGGCTTCCTAATTTCTACCTTAATCTCCACATTCTTCGCATAAACCGATTTCCTCTTCTCTTCGTTCTCTCTCTCTGAATTGAGTTGAATTGTGGGTCATACCTGATTTTGAAATCATTTTCAGAATTTACCTGTCCATAATTGATAAAATAGTGTTGTTCTCCGTCGTCTGATTCTTCAGGCTGCGCAGTCGCGATTTCCTCATCTTTTCCATAAATTTTACTGCTAATTTTTTATGCTTCCGATGACAGGTGTGATCTGAATGTTGGCCCACTTGATGTTCATGATGATAAGAGCACCACCTTCCACCGCTTTGACAAATTTAATTTGAAGCACAATCCATGTGGTGAGAGTAGATTGAGAGGGATCTTTCACAAGCAGGCCATTCTTATTCTGGGTACTCTCTCTCATGCTTTGTTCTTATATTACAAACTTCATTAGATAACCCTATGGTGCTATACTGTTACTGTTCTAGTTTTTTGCACTTGCTTAATCTAATGCCTAGTTTAAATTGTCACGTTTCGTTTCTATTTCTAACCGGTCTTTTCCTTGCTGAATTAAGTAAGCAAGTATTTACAGATGTATCTGCTAGTAAATATCAGGCGACTTCCTGATAACCTTTGGTGTGCTTTGTCTCTGTTAGAAACCTAAGCTATACTCAGCCATACATCTTGTCCTTTCACCGAACATGCAGATGAGATGAGGGTTGGTTTGTTTTTAGACGCACTTATGGCCGTATATTTCTAATTGTCTGCTTTCTCTTTGAGGTAAGTTAATGTTGCAATGCTTTGCATTTCTGTTTATTTAATCGAATGGTTCTATTCACATCTTCAGTAAGACTTTATTTCTCAGACCATCTTATATAAGGCAATGTCAATTGTGAACT
Source organism: Thymus mandschuricus (assembly GCA_029379335.1). Classification (NCBI taxonomy): domain Eukaryota; kingdom Viridiplantae; phylum Streptophyta; class Magnoliopsida; order Lamiales; family Lamiaceae; genus Thymus; species Thymus mandschuricus. The sequence goes on from CM057078.1 coordinate 394,825, forward strand.
AAACTTGAAGAATGTATGTTGTCTTCGCTTTGATTATGAGTACGATATTAGAAATTATTATGGTCTAGACGCCTGGTATGTATGGTTCCTATAATTTGATTGCTAATATTTGCTGCTTGGGACCTGCTTGCAGATATTGCAATATACCACTTGTATCCTTGTGATCTTCAAATGTTGTTTAGTGAGTTGTTGTCTTGCTCTTGTGCAGATGGCATTTTATATGCATTTTGTTTCATTTAACTATAAAGATAAAAAGCTCTTCTGGAAATAGAGACACATAGTTGATAGTTGAATACATTTTTTAAGTTTTTAGCTAGTACGACATGTAGCTCTAATATTCTTTTCTTTGCCGTTCTGTTGGGATAAGGATAACTGCACCATTCCAATGATTAAATTTGTTAGTTAGCTTTCATATTCCAATTATTAACTAGATTCGATACTAAAGTAATCCAGTTATAAGTGATCTTCTCATGCAGAAGTATACAATCAATCTAGTGTTTGCTTCAAAGCGGATCAACCTGTAGTTTGGTTTTGCTATTGCTTTAATCATGAATAATGCTTAATTCTTAGTTCCTTACCTGAGAAAACCGTGCAAAAAAAAAGGGCTTGTTTTGATGGTTAGGATATCTTTGTCCTTGAAATCGAACCATCCTTTAAAACCAAAATCGTCATATTTGATGTATACTTAATTTGGTCTTGTATTTAAGCTGTTAGTAGGTGTAAACTAATTATATAATGCTACATATTTATCTTGTAAACCATTCCAGCTTTGTGAGTACAAAGGCATGGCGACCATTAAGTTCCGACCCCACTCTGGAGAGGTCAGTATTCATTTTCGATACATCATCCTTAGCATTGGCATCAGTAATGCTTACATTACATCTGTTGTTTCTTGTTTTGGACATGATTAGGCTGGTGACGTAGACCATGTTGCAGCAACATGTCTCATGGCATCCATCTTTGAAAATCTCAATGTTCTTCAATATTTATATTATTTAGCCCATGCAAGCTGCGGATAATTCAAACAATATTCTTGGACTACCACGACAATCCTTTTCCTATGTTTCTCTTGCGGTGCCTCAATAATGTATCACTCTCAACTGATGACCCATTTGGCCATTACAAATCCACTAGACGAAAGAGCCTTTTGTGGAAGAAGATTGTATAGCTGCTTCAGTAAGTCTGTGCAATCTATTTCTTCTTACGTGTGGAAATTAAGTTCATGTGGTTTATGTGAGATTGTTCACAATTCAGTGTATCAATCTCGCTTCTCCCACGCTTGTACTCCTTGGTGATATATATTATAGGAAAGTGCATTGCATGCAAAAACTTACGTCCATCGTAAATTGCGTCCTTTGCATGTTCCAATTTAGTATTTTGCTAAAACTTACGACATACGCAGGCCCGTCTATGAGCAGGCCCAGCAAGTTCTACAGAACAGGGCCTCAAAAAAAATAGGGCCCCTAAAAATTATTAAGCCCAATTTTTTTTAAGGCCCAAAATTTTTTATTCTCTCTAATTCTCTTCTATTGAATCTTTGACACTCATTTTTCCTTCTATATCAAAGCCCACTTTATTTTAAAAGCCCAAATATCTCTCTTTTCTCTCTCTCTACTATTTCTTTTCTTCTTTCGTTTTTTTGGTTTTTTTTTTCCTTTTTTTTCTTTTCCAGCCTACTTCTTTTTCTTTTTTTTTTTTCTTCTTTTTTGTCTTTTCATTTTTTTTCCCCACAACTAAATCTATTTCCTTTAACTATTTATTTTGTAAATAATTTTGAATTCTCTTAAAAAATCTATTTGCATATTTGTTTTAATATTTTATTAAATATTTTTTAAGACCTATTTTAGTAAAATTTAAAGGCCTAATTTTATATTGACACAGGGCCTCAATATTCATTGAGACGGGTCTGGACATACGCAGACATGCAGGTTCGTGGAGACCGTGCTAGTAAGGAAGGAGTGCACACAAAGCGTTCATTTTACACCGTACATAGCAGATAGATCTAACGGTGACTTTGTAGTTCGCTTACTCAGTAAGACAAGTTAGTTATCTGAGAATTTAGTAAAAATACAAACTCAGCGTAACAGTACTGTTTTGGATGATTTTTCTAAAGAGAGAATATACTTACTTTGCATAAATTTCCTTTCCATACTATTATACAATCTATAGTTTTCTGCAGAGATGTTGTAATCAATCTACCAGTTATCTTGCATCTAAGGAATTGATCCATACGTGACTTAGAAAAATAATATGGCTTCCTTCGTCATTCAATATCCTGCATATTAACTTGCAAATCTTTTTAGGCACGTAAATTGCCATAGTGCTTCGATACCACGTACAATGATATAAATTATACATTGGTTGATGTAAAATGGAGCTCAATTAGTCCAGACTGATGCAACTCATGATTCATTCAAGTTCTTAAAATCTTCTAGCGGTTTTGAAAAGATACTAGGCGAAGAAATTACTTCTACAAACTAGATAAGTTCAACGTACATAACATACAATCAACAACAAATAAGTTTTAATTGCTAATTTGAAAAAAAAAATAAAAAAATCTTCATTCATCCTTCTGGAATAGTGGCCAATGCAAATATTGTTGATTCGACGAAGAAGAGGATGAGGATGATTTCACAATGATGAGCTCGTGTTCTTGATCCCTCACCAATTGTGCTGCACTTTGGACATCTCCGTTGCTTATTATCATAATACAACTCTTACAGTTGCTCTGGCGCAACATATAATTCATCTCATCCAACATCATTTTCGTAGGATCATATTTTGAACCTATTCACAAACAAAACGCATTATTAAGTTAGTTACATACACGAAAAAGTCAATATATATAGGATAAATAAAATGCCAATAAAATTACCTTGAGCAACACTTTGAAATGTTATGAAATTGTTGTACAGAGTTTGATGTTGTATGGCATCAATAGCACGTGCGTATGCAAAAATTTTGAAGTGTCCCCAATAATTACGGTCTCTCAAGACTTGCTGGAATTTCTCGGTCAGCCTTGACATCGAGACTTTACTCTCAAGGAAATCCTCTTGAATCGGACATGTTTGTAGGTCCCAATATATGTAGACCGGATGCATCATGCAAAGAACATCAGGTTCGATCATCTCACTCCTCGGCCTAATGAAATAAGTACGTCTTAACCCACGTCGGATTAAATTCCAGTCACGTGCGTAGTATGCAACGCGCTGCAACTCTTTGGAGTCCGACGTGGAACAAGCTACACCAACGTAGAGATTGTGCTGCCTCAGCATACTCACCATTGCACAATAACTAACATCGCCAGTAATCATAAGCACATGACATGTGCGTGCGGCCATTAACCGAATGTCTGCACCATCTACAAAGAAAGCAAGTAAGATTTCTAACAAATTAATAAAAGATACGGAAAAGTATCTAAAATAACCAAATTATACTAAACTAAACTAACTGTCTTACACATACAGTATTATTTATAACAAGAGATTAGATTAGATTCATTGTCATGTCTTTCTTTAAGGACAATCCAATTGTCTCCAATAGTAAGGAGTTTCCATATAATTAACTCTGAATTTGGGACAAGAGTGAATACTGCAAATAGGTACTGTGTATATCATCATCTCATCTCCATTATGTCTCTTCAAAAATACCTTTGCAGATTAAAAGGAGCATAGGAACAAGATGAGCATCGTTGAGTACATAGATACATATTCTCACCATCTACTATAGTACATTGAAGCCTTAAATATCATCAATTATCAAGTTCAAATTATTTATTGAAAAAAGAAATTTTCATATATCCTAATAAGATTACTAGCTGATTACTAATATATATAATAATTAGAATAATTTCATGAATATAATATTAAAGGTTAAAATTTATTTTTATCATATACGATTTCTTTAACCCAAAGTAACATAGTTGTAAATAATTCACTAAAAGCGTTATGCTTAAAATGAATAAAATATATATAAATGTATGAATTTATTCTCCAATATAAAGATTGTTTTTTTTTTTTATTTACCTGGAGCATACTCAGTATCCATAGGTTTGCCGAACGGTAGGATCGGCACAGAATATACACATTCCTTCAATGTTTTCGATTGCTCGAGGAATGTTCAAACGCACTTCTTCGAACGTCAAATCTTCCGGAATACCGCAGGTATTCAGATCCCAAACTACAAAGATCCCGTTACTTCGATTGTTCGACCCGGATGCGGTAGAGGAAGACCTGGTGCCGCTTCGACGGTGTGAGTGACTCACAGGCCCGGTCCTGGGCCTAGGCCACGAGTGCACCCGCCTAGGGCCCAGGACAAAATGGGGCCCCAAAAAAAAAAAATTAGTATTCATATATGTACAAGTGAAAAGGCCCAATACTAATTGAGGCCCAGTATTCTGAAAAAAGGGCCCATAATATTAAATTTGTGTATTTCAAAAAAAAAAAAAAAATAAATAAAAATAGTAATGTATTTTTATTTTTTAAACGGTACATTCACTTTTGACGCAAACGCAATCGAGATTTCTGTAAAATTCGATCTTCAGTCTTGACACCGCCAACGGTCTTCAATCTCCGATTCTCCGTCCTATTTCATATTCGATCCACCGTCCGTCACGAATTCGATCCGAGATACGAACAAGGAGCAAGCAACGTGTTCAAGGAGGTGGGGTTTTAGTTTTAGGTAATTTTCACTATATTGAATGTGCTAAGTAGATTTATTGATTGTTTCTTCTAATTAGGAAAACTGGAATTTGGAATTTAATACTGCTATGTGGGAGGCTTTTACTTTTTTAATTCAAGTAATATTGAAATTTAGGGTTCTTTCTATGGATGAATTTGATGTGAATGGAAGCGGTGGCTGCGTGCGTGGCTGGTGGGAATTAATGGGACAATGGGGTTTTGGGGATTGGGGTTTAGTGTACACTATATATATATATATATATATATATATATATATATATATATATATATATATATATATACTACCTCCATCCCAACATATTAGTCCATGTTGGGATGGGCACACATACCAATTTTTTACTGTAGAAAGTCTAAAAGCAGAAAATTAAGGCAAAATTAAGATAAGTTGTTACTGTAGCAAAATCACTGTAGCGGGGTTTACTATTCACTCATTTAACTGTTCATATTAAAAAACTAATAAAAAAATCGAAAATTTTCAATTTTGGAGCCAAGTTACAAGGAAACTGAAAAAAATTCAAAGTTTCCACAAAAACTTACAATCACACACTATATACACCACATTTACTACTCTAAAAGAGTCATTTACTCCCATCTGCTCTCCATCTGCTCTCCCTTTCTCTCTGCTCATAACTTCTTCCACCATAGAATCTCTGCAAAAAAGCTGGAGACATAAAGGCAGTTAGGATGGGGGTAAGTGCAGATATTCCTGACAGCTTGAGGAGGGAAATTGTTCACTTTCTGTTATCCAAGTGCAAAGAAGAAGGGAGGCCAGCTTATGCATCAATTTTCAATGTCCCTGAATATGTAGTGAGAGACAGCATTGATCATCTAATAGGGGAAGATGCAGAATAGAGGAAGATGCAGATGAATAGAGGTTTTTTTTTGAAGATACAAGAATGCAGATCATTTTTTGTGCAGTTAGAAGAATGCAGTAGCATTTTTTTGTCAATTTGCAAGTTCTAAATGCAAGTACTACCTTTTGTATGACTGAAACAAATGCATATTAACACAATGTTAATATTATTATGTTTTTGCCATCATTTGGCCAATATTTGCCATCAGATTAGACTAATTTAATTTGTTCAAATGCAAAATGGACCCTCACTGAACACAGCAAAAAAAACAGATCATTGGACCCTCACTATATCATTGGACCCTCACTATATCATTGGACCCTCAGTGCACACAAACAGAATAAACACACATAGGTGAGCATAATTCATCATAGCATTAACTTCCCCATCGTCCCACAATATCCACTGCAGCAGAATAACAAAGAACTAAGTCAGTTCATTTTATCAGATTACAAAAGAGCACAGAAGCCACATTGATTAAGCATACGAATATAATTAGATCACACAATTACAGGAAGGAATACACAAAACAGAGGAGCAGGATTCATTCACCCAATCACCACAGAAGGTAAAACATAGGTTATCAATCTAGGATAGGACAGAATTCACCGATTCAACCTCCCTCCTGACCCGATTCCCCTTTAAAGACTGCCGGCCGGCTTCATCCCCTTTTCAGGTCGAAGGAACCGGAAACGCCTGCCGGCCGGCTTCATCTTTAAAGGGGATTGGGGTGGAAGGAACCGGGGAAGCGGCGGCGGACTCCCGGCATCTCTTCGTCTTCAACAGCTTGTTGAGCCTCCTTTGCAGCCGCGGTCACCCGCCTAAGCCGAGCCTCCTCCGCCCTCGCCCGGGCCGCCACAGAACTAGCCTGAGCAGCCCGAGCAGCAGTTGCAGGTAGGATGACGCGGCGGCGGCAACGGCGGCGTTGCAGATATGAGGAGCTCTGCTCTCGGGGATGGCGGCGCCGGCAAGTCCGGTGCAGATACAGGCTCCGGACTACTGTCCGATTCCGACGCCAGCTTCGCCCCCCGCCGGCGGTGGGGATTAGGGTTTCGACGCCTCATTTTTTGTCGAGGGTAGAAGGAATGAGAGATCCGAGGCTGTGAGGGTGCAGATCTAACGAGATCCAGTGCCGCGGAGGGCGGCGGCGGAGCGGATGAAGAATTAGGGTTTGGGGGTGGTCGGGAGATGCCGGGTCCGGCGCCAGCTTCGCCCCCCGAGACACGCTGTGAGGCCCAGCGTTCGGCCGGAGGCGAAGAGGAGTCCGATGCTTCATTTTTTGGGAGGAAGAAGACGGGGGGAGGCGAGTTTGAGGGAGGGACGACTAGTTCGAGGGAGAGCTGGAGAGGAAATGAGGGGTTGTAGGGTTGTGAATGGGCACAAAATGAGGGTGAGAAGGGGTATTAGGGTTTGGGGGGTGGGTTGGGCTGGTGTTAGGGTAATTGGGCTGTTAAGCCCTAATTTCATTTTGGGCCGGATTAGTTGTAATTGGGCCCTGATTTTCTTGTTAATCACTTACCTGAAATGGAAACTGGACTAATAGATGGGATGTCCCGATTAGGAAACATGGACTAATATAACGGGATGGAGGTAGTATAAAATCGAAGGAGATTGGGGGTGAGTGCTGAATGTGAGTGCGATTGGGGGGTGGGGGGACCAACGATGAGGCAAACTTTAATATTTTTCTTTGTTTTTGTTAAAGTTGAATTTATATTATTTCTTATTTAAATTTGTCTTTTAGTTCTTATTATCTAATGAACTACCTACTGTTTTGCAGGGAACAAGAAAAACATGTACACAAATTTGGAATCTTAATCAGTCATTAGTCAAGCCTACACTAATATACTTCCAGGTGCTATTTTTCCTTTATTTGCTATCAGTTTTAAAATGTTGTGGATTTGAAAAAAGAAAAAAACGCAAGCGAGACGATGATTTTATAAAGTCACAACAAGGAGCACTTGATAAATTTATTTCTAAGAAGATAGGTTCTGAGGATGAGTTGAATGAAATTATAGATGATGAAACTCATGAAAATAGGGATGATGAGATTCATGAGGAGGGTGTCCCTGAGGATGAACCAAGTGCATCTAATATTGTTCTTACTATTGATGAAGAAAATACCATTCCTCATTTTGATATTTATGATCCTAGAAATTGGAATAATCTTGATAACAAAGGAAAAGATATTTTAGTTGAGAAGGGTCCTATAAGAGAAATGAACTGCAACTTTCCCATAGATAAACTTGGTAGGCATTTTTCTTATTCATATTACTCTAGGAAGCTTAGTAATAATGAAGTCGTTGATAGAAAATGGTTAGTTTATTCTAAACATGTTGACAAAGTGTATTGCTTTTGTTGTAAGTTGTTTCGGTCTCTCAATCACACAAGTTTGTTAGCAAATGAAGGTCTAAATGATTGGAAACATATTAGTCAAAGACTCCAAATGCATGAACTTAGCTCTGAGCATATGTCTAATATGAATACTTGGAATGAATTGAGAGTGCGACTAAATAAAAATGAAACGATTGATAAATCATTGCAAGAAGAAATCATGAAAGAGAAAGAGCGTTGGAGACAAGTTTTGCATAGGATATTATCTGTTATAAAATGTCTTGCTAAGCATAATCTTGCTCTCCGTGGATCAAGTGAAAAACTTTATCAAGATAGCAATGGCAATTTCTTAGGATTGATTGAAATGATTGCAGAATTTGATGTGATAATGCAAGACCATGTTAGACGTATTCAAAATCATGAAATTCATTATAATTATCTTGGAAAAAGAATTCAAAATGAGTTTATCTCTCTTCTGTCTGAAAGTGTCCGATGTTCTATCGTTAAAATCACTACAGATGCCAAGTACTTTTCGGTTATTCTTGATTGTACCCCTGATGTGAGTCATCAAGAACAGATGACACTAATAGTTAGGTGTGTGAATATGGCAGGTGATAATATTAAAATTGAGGAGTTCTTTTTGGAGTTTTTGAAAGTTGATGATACATTTGGATTAGGACTTTTTAATGAATTGCAAAATGTTTTGAAGTCTCTTAACCTTAATGTTAATGATGTGAGGGGTCAGGGTTATGATAACGGTTCTAATATGAAAGGAAAACACCAAGATGTTCAAAAACGGTTTCTTGAAATAAATCCTAGAGCCTTATATATGCCTTGTGCTTGTCATAGTCTTAATCTTACTCTTGGTGATATGGCACATTCTTGCGTTAAAGCTATTTCATTTTTTGGAGTTATTCAACGCATATATTCTTTGTTTTCGGGTTCTACGAAGAGATGGAATATTTTACTTGACAATGTTTCGGGTTTAACTGTGAAATATCTGTCTAATACTCGTTGGGAGAGTCGAATTAAAAGTGTTAAAGCCATTAGATTTCAATGTCCACAGATTCGATTGGCTTTGTTAAAATTACATGAATCTTGTGATAGTGATGCAAAGACAAAGAGTGAAGCAGATGGTTTGATCAATGCACTAGAAAATTTTGAATTTTTATTTGGGATGGTGATTTGGTATGACATTCTATTTGCTATTAACATGGTGAGTAAGAAATTGCAATCAAAATCTATGTGTATTGATACTACTATAAAGCAATTGGAAGATGTATTGTCGTATTTTACAAATTATCGAGAGGTAGGTTTTGCAGCAAGTATGAATATTGTTTCACTAAAAAGTGTTCGCAATAGAACGAAATCCTATCGTAGCACTAGCAAGTAAAACCCAATGTCGAATCTCGAAGGAAAACTTTGCAGGGCAATAAATTATGTAGTAAAACCTAATCTAGCCTAAAACTAAGAAAGCAAGTAAAAAGAATTGTTGGGTTTTTGGTTTTTAAATCCTAGGCAAGAAAATAAATAAAAGCAATAAATTAAAGCAAGTAAATAATCTAATCTAGAACTTGAGAAATAAATCTAAGAATTAAACTAAGAAAGCGATTAATCTACCTAGGCAAGAATCGAAAGGAAAGCAATAAAGAAAGCATAAACTACTCTAGACATGATGAATAAAATCTGGAAATTAAAAGGCTAATTAATCTAACTATGAAAGCTTTGAAAAACGAGAGAATTGAAACTAGAAAAACGAATCTAAACTTTAAACTAGAAATCGAAAGAACGAAATTAAAACTAAGCAAATTAAACGAAGCAATTAAGAGAACGAATCTAAAACTAAAGCAAAGCAATTAAAACAAATAAACGAAACAATAAAAGAACTTACGAGAATTAAACGAAGACGAAGAACGCGAATTAAATAAAGAAGTCTTGAATTAAACGAGCTAAGAATCCGGATCCGAACAAAGTAAAGCTAATCTAGAGAATTTTAGTGCTGAAAAATAAAGCTAACTAATGCTATAAACTGATAAAGGATGTCTAAGATGTTCTAGTATTTATAATAGGGAGAAAACCTAATTAAATAAGGAAACAACAGCTGGACGCGGACATCTGGACGATCGTCCAGATGTTGAAGGAAATCTGGCCGGTCGGCCAGATCAGAAACTGCTAAACACGCACATAAGTACTTGGCCGGTCGTCCAGATTGTGAAGGAAATCTGGACGGTCGTCAAATCAGGTACTGGCACGTTCGCGCGCGACTCTCTTGTTTCGGCCGTATCTTCCTCATCCGAACTCCAAATTGACCTCCGTTTTCGCCTATGTGCTCCTATCGAACCCCTCTTTGATATAATGCTTTCATTACATCCAAAATGAATTTTCAACAAAATAATGAGAGGTTAGAACTCGAGGTCAATGATTGCTCAACAACCTTTCTTCTCGTTTTCTTCTCGTTTCCGCCCTTTTCATCCTACAAGTACCAAAAACTCCAAACAAACGAATCATAGCCAAAAGACACACTAAAAGACACGAAACACAATGAAAACGAACACGAAAACACAACGAAAAACCTAACAACTAAACACCAATCAAAATCCCCCACACTTAGACCTTTGCTTATCCTCAAGCAAAACAAAATAAACAATAGACTCAAGTATTGTGAACTATATAGGCCTCAAAACTTTTCGAAAACAAACTCTCATGATCATGATCAAAACTAGCACACAACCTTAGCATCAATCAACACAATCTACTCAACTAATTCAAAATATGCTAATCCATCAAAGAACTCTCTCCAACATGTGAGATTTTATATATGAAGGTGAACACTCAACTCTCTCAAAGAAAAGATGTATAAGATAATGCACATCCTAGGGTTCACTCAATATCAATGCAATGCAACATGTTTACCATAGGCTTGCCTTCAATCTCAACATCTCCACCTAATGTAATACTTACAAACTAGGATCAAAAAGGTCTTTATATAAGCTTGTAATGTAGGGACATTGGTTAAGGTAGGGAAAGTATAGGCTAAGTGACTCAAATAAATCTAAATCATCAACCTCTTTTCAACTCCAACCAAAGTATGAATTTTTATCTCCATCTTCTACCCTCCAACACACCAAATACAAACTCAAAGATGCTAAAATATCAACTATACAAATCAAAGCTAACTATCCCTTTATGCTTATTTTTTTTCTCTAGAGCTCAACTAACACATGTTCTTTCTAATTTGAACAAAGGCTCTATTTTTTTTCTTATCTCTTTTTTTTCTCTTTTCTTCATTTTTTTTTCCGAAGCTCATAGGGATAACTAACTACACTTAAACAAGCATCTAAAATTTCTTTTCTTTCTCTCCTTCTACACCACAACAAATAATTTTCAATCATCTCCTTCCATATCACCAACTACAACTAAGGATACCCATAACCATCCAAACCTCCTATCATCCGGTTTCACAAAGAACGGCTAATAAAGGCTCAAAAGGGGTAAACAAAGGATTGTGAACAAGGTTAGTGTATAGGGATCATGTGGCTAAAGAAAGATGGCCTAAGATCATCTCCTAGTTCGTAAATATACTAAGGTCTTGATGGAGAAACAAGGCAAGTTCTAGAAACAACGAAGCATGCATGATCACTCAATCAAAGAAAATAGGCATAAATATGCACAAATAGCTCAAATCTCACGGGTTCAAACTAACTAGTTCCCGACATCATAGCATACTTCAAATTCAATGAATAAAATGCGTCGCTTCGCCAAGGTTCCATGCATAATAAAGATCATGAATTTTTCTCCAAAAATCAACAAAAATTTTCTATCATCGGCCAAATTCACAATACTATCATCACATGCTCATTTGACTCAATAAACTCCTCTCAACAAAATTAAACACATCATGCCAAAGTTTCAAAGACCCCCCCCCCCCCCCCACACTTAAAATCAAGCAATGACCTCATTGCGAGAAAATAAAAAGGAAGGGATAGAAGGAACTTATCGCACAATGTCGACCAACACACTTGAAATCCCGAGAAATTCCAAGTAGTACACCTACAAAACAAACACAAAACACAATACCAGAGCGTAAAATCGAACAAAATATAGAAAAAGCAATAAAAGACTCAAACAACAAGAAAAAGGCACACAAATAAGCTATGAATCAAATGGACCTCGGAATAGTGGATCATTCCATCGGGAATCGTGCGGAGACCAATAGCGGGGATCATTCGGGTTCGGTGGAGGGCTGCAACGGAACGAGTCAGCAAAGGAGAAGAGTCCACAAATCTGGCCGATCGTCCAGATTTCCTAAGGAATCTGGCCGATCGGCCAAATGAGATACTGATGCTGACTTGATTTCACCGATCTGGCCGATCGTCCAGAATTCCTAAGGAATCTGGCCGATCGTCCAAATGAGGGACTGAGTGCCCGACGCCAATTCCTGCAAAAACACACTAACTAACACGAAAAATCAAATATTAAAAAGAAATACTATGAAAAATAAGAATCTAACTAATTTTTTTTTATACGTGGGTTGCCTCCCACCAAGCGCTTGTTTAACGTCATTAGCTTGACGAAGGATACGATCAACCCAAGCCCGTAGCGCCAAACGACGTTTTGATGCTCCTCGCAACACACTCATATGCCCTTCTCGAACAATCTCGAAGATCCAAAACGTGGTCAACATGAACTCTCGACTCCCCCACACTTGGTTCGAACTCCTCCTCAAATATCTTCGAGTTAAACTCTGCAAGAAAAGGTGTTTCACAAATGGTGAGGTTAGAAAGAAACGAGTTAATGACCACTTCCTCCTTTAATGCATGTGTCGAGCTTTCCTCGTCCACTCCACCATCATCCTCCAAATTCCTTAGAAATTCTTCGATTATCTCCTCTTCTTCATCCACACAACTGAAGAATGAACTCTTCTTGAGCTGCCACCCTGTCAGAAATCTCGCAAACATTTTCCTCAACAAGAGGGTTAGCAGGCTTAACAAAAGAGCATGAATGAAGAGAAGGAGTAGAAGGTGAATTTCCAAAAACCGAAAAGGTTACCGAGCCTCCTTCACCGGCCATGCTCAATGTGCCGGTACCTACGTCAATCCGAGCTCGAGTAGTGGCCATGAACGGTCGTCCCAACAAGAGTAAATGTCCGGATGCACTCTTAGCTCCTTTGCCCTCGTGAAGCACCACAAAGTCAGTAACAACTCGCATTCCACCAACTAAGACAACGACATCTTCCACAACTCCCAAAGGACTGCTCACGGTGCCGTCTGCTAACTCAATGCGCATGTCGGTAGCTTGAAGGACTCTTGAATTCATCTTCTCGAAAATAGAATACGACATCAAGTTCACCGCAGCTCCTAAGTCCATCAATCCCGAGACGGTCTCTCCGCTATCCAAAATGATGCTCAAATCGAAACCACCCGGATCCCCTCGTTTAGGAAATGAGTTGATAGGCTCGAAATCCTTCTTCTCCTTCTTCACGATACTCCGAATAGGTGGAACATACGGGTTGAGCATTTGCTTCTTGTTCTTCACTCTACTCGGGAATGGAATAGGGGGGACGTACGGATCGGGTGTCTTGTGGAGAACGGGAGCATCCTTCTTATCATCCTTGGAATCCTCGCTACTGTCGCCGGATTTGGCCGATCGGCCAGAGTCGAGGTGACTTGGCCGCGGCCAGATTAGCTGCTGGGTGCTCGCGAGTGTTGAAGGGTTTGGCCGAGCGGCCAGATTCTGGCCGACCGTCCAGATCACCTCTTGGACGGGTTTGGCCGAGGGTTGTTGCCGGCGTTCTCGGGCCGTTCCATCGAGCGCTTGGGCCCCGTCGATCTCCCATGGGCCCTTGAGGGGGCATCGGAACTCCATTGCGTTGTAACACCGTGATTGCATGAGCTTGGTGAGGTGGAACGGGAGGAACATATGGAGGATATGGGGCTTGCACCTCGTTGGCTTGTTGTGGTTGAATCCCTTGGCTCGGAATTCGCCCCGGTTGTTGCATGAGGTGCATGGAACTAGAAATTTGGCCAATGGCCAACTCGAGCCTCTTTAAGTTCGCATCAAGTGCATGGAGACGATCCTCATCGACGAGAGGCTTTTGTGGAGGTCCTTGAGGACGAGAATTTGGATATGATGGTGGTGGTGTAGGAGTAGGTTGAGGGGGGTAGTATGGAGGTGGTGGATAGTATGGATTGGGAGGATATTGAGGAGAAGAATAATATGGTGGAGGTTGAGAGTAGTAGGGATTTTGAGGAGGGTAGGGGTTATTATATGGAGAAGGGCGACGATATTGAAAATTCGGGTTCGTACCTTGCCCTTGGGGTGGTGGCATGTAACCTTGGGCAACATATACATTGGCTCCTCCTTCATAAGTGGATGCTCCCATGTTGTGGCAAACCTCCTTGATGTGTCACAACTCTCCACAAATCTCGCATTTGTCCGGCTTCCTCTCTTCCTCCTTCGGGGCCGGTGCACTTTGCTTAATCTTCAAGTTCTCGAGATCCCTATACATATCGGCAATTTGCTTCTTCAAATCGGGGTTCATCGAGATTGCACTCGCCTCCACTTTCCTTGGCCTAGCTGATTTTTGTTGAGAACTCGCAGCGAGTGTCTCGAATATCGTCTGCAACTCGTCAGCTGTCTTGACCGCTATGTTGCCTCCGGCCGAACTGTCCACCATGAACTGACAAGTCTGGTTGAGGGCGTCGTAAAAATATTGCCAAAGCAACTCCGATGCCATTTGATGATGAGGGCATTGTTGAAGTAGCTCTTGGAACCTCTCCCATGCTTCGTGAAATGGCTCATCGTTGTCTTGGGAGAAATTCATAATCTTTGATCGCACCTCTTGAGTCTTGCGGTTGGGATAGTACTTGAGCATGAACTTCTCGCACACCGCATTCCATGTGGCGAGAGAGTTGGCCGGGAGCGCCAAATACCACAACTTTGCTCGATCCTTGAGGGTGTACGGGAAGCACTTCATCTTCAAGTTGTCCTCCGTGAGTCCCGAGAGTGGGAAAGTTTGCACCACCGTGCAAAACTCTCGGATGAACGTCAAAGCATCCTCGTTGGCCAGCCCATGGTAGGATGGAAGCAACGCCATGTGGTGAGGTTTAAGCTCATGATTCCTGACCGCTTCCGTCAGGACAATCGCCGAAGTGGTGGCTGTGAATGTGGGGCGAGCAAAATTGCCCATGACTCTAGCTGCCATGGCTTCGGGCTCTGCAAATAACAAGACCAAAGAGAAGTCTTGTGAATCAATCTCCTCCTTCTCCTTCGCGGCTAAGATCGCTTTCCTTTGATGGATGTTGTCGAAGTAGGGCGCTAAACTCCTTTGAAGACTTCGGCGACCATGCATAAACAACACTCAACAAACGGGTTAAACGCACCGAGTGGGAGAAATAAGAAATCGAAGAAACACAAATAAAAATAAAACAAATAAAAAGACTACACAATAAATCGCCTAAAGTTTTCCCCGGCAACGGCGCCAAAATTTGTTTCACTAAAAAGTGTTCGCAATAGAACAAAATCCTATCGTAGCACTAGCAAGTAAAACCCAATGTCGAATCTCGAAGGAAAACTTTGCAGGGCAATAAATTATGTAGTAAAACCTAATCTAGCCTAAAACTAAGAAAGCAAGTAAAAAGAATTGTTGGGTTTTTGGTTTTTAAATCCTAGGCAAGAAAATAAATAAAAGCAATAAATTAAAGCAAGTAAATAATCTAATCTAGAACTTGAGAAATAAATCTAAGAATTAAACTAAGAAAGCGATTAATCTACCTAGGCAAGAATCGAAAGGAAAGCAATAAAGAAAGCATAAACTACTCTAGACATGATGAATAAAATCTGGAAATTAAAAGGCTAATTAATCTAACTATGAAAGCTTTGAAAAACGAGAGAATTGAAACTAGAAAAACGAATCTAAACTTTAAACTAGAAATCGAAAGAACGAAATTAAAACTAAGCAAATTAAACGAAGCAATTAAGAGAACGAATCTAAAACTAAAGCAAAGCAATTAAAACAAATAAACGAAAGCAATAAAAGAACTTACGAGAATTAAACGAAGACGAAGAACGCGAATTAAATAAACAAGTCTTAAATTAAACGAGCTAAGAATACGGATCCGAACAAAGTAAAGCTAATCTAAAGAATTTTAGTGCTGAAAAATAAAGCTAACTAATGCTATAAACTGATAAAGGATGTCTAAGATGTTCTAGTATTTATAATAGGGATAAAACCTAATTAAATAAGGAAACAACAGCTGGACGCGGACATCTGGACGATCGTCCAGATGTTGAAGGAAATCTGGCCGGTCGGCCAGATCAGAAACTGCTAAACACGCACATAAGTACTTGGCCGGTCGTCCAGATTGTGAAGGAAATCTGGACGGTCGTCCAGATCAGGTACTGGCACGTTCGCGCGCGACTCTCTTGTTTCGGCCGTATCTTCCTCATCCGAACTCCAAATTGACCTCTGTTTTCGCCTATGTGCTCCTATCGAACCCCTCTTCGATATAATGCTTTCATTACATCCAAAATGAATCTTCAACAAAATCATGAGAGGTTAGAACTCGAGGTCAATGATTGCTCAACAACCTTTCTTCTCGTTTTCTTCTCGTTTCCGCCCTTTTCATCCTACAAGTACCAAAAACTCCAAACAAACGAATCATAGCCAAAAGACACACTAAAAGACACGAAACACAATGAAAACGAACACGAAAACACAACGAAAAACCTAACAACTAAACACCAATCAAATATTGCTAAAAGTGTAGCACTTGAAATGAATGTAGAGCCTATCTTTCCAACAAAACGTCGTGTGACTAGGAAAAGTCAGTTTGGGGAGAATAATGAGGATGGAGATGATCAATCACCTGAAGAGTCATTCCGAATTAATTACTTTTGTGTGTGTTGTAGATATGGCAATTTCTTCTTTAAAAAATAGGTTTGAGGAGTTGAAGACATTCGAAACTCTTTTTGGATTTTTATATAATTCGAATAAGTTGAAGTCTTTAGATGATGGTGAATTACGACGTAGTTGTGCTAATTTTCATCGTACATTTTCTCATGGCAATCTATGTGATGTTGATTTAGATGATCTTCTCTCTGAATCAAAAGTGTTGCAATTTACTTTACCCATTGAGCTCATGTCTGCCATTGAAATTCTTGAGTTTGTCAAGGCTGCAGATTGTTATCCAAATGTTGCAATTGCTTATAGAATTTTATTAACCTTGCCTGTGACTGTAGCATCTGCTGAAAGAAGTTTTTCAAAACTTAAATTGATAAAAACTTACATGAGATCGACAATGTCACAAGAAAGGTTGAATGGTTTAGCTATTCTCTCTATTGAGAAAGATATGTTAGAAAAAATCGATTCTGATATGATTATAAATGATTTTGCATCTGTAAATGCTCGAAGGAATCGTTTCCTATGATCTTCTATGTGTGTATGTTTTTTTTTTTTTTTTTTTTTTTTTTTTTTTTTTTTTTTTTTTTTGTTGTTGTTGTTGCAGGTAACTGAGGTAAGGAGCTAAAGATCAAAGCATGGAGATATGAAAAATTTTATTTTTAAAGGCACACATGTGATTTTGGAAGTTTTATCTGTGATATTTGTGAACATCGGTTCAATTTTATATAATAGTACTAATTCAAATTTTAAATAAATATTTTTTGTATTATACAAAGGGGCCTACATTTTCGATTTTGCCTAGGGCCCCCAAAATCTCAGGACCGGGGCTGGTGACTCATCTCTGTTGGTTTTTATGGTGAAGTGTTGATAAGGAACCTTCTGAACTACCCGTTGCTGCCCACCTTAGATCAAAGAAGAAGAAGAAAATATCATCAAGTAAAAGAAGGTCCCGAAATTGGTTAGACTCTCTACAACTTGGAAGGAAATATTATTGGTAATCAAGAAGTTGCATTTGACATATCGTAGAAAAGAATTTCATGGCTTTATAGAAGAATGGATCGAGTATAGAGTAGGTAGTTGAGTGAATTTAATTTTAATAACTATAGTGTCAAAGTTAGAAACTTGTTATAGCCCATGAGTTATTAACCAATAGTATATATTTCAATGTTAGAACCGGTTGTTATAGCTCATGAGTTATTATCTGATGTATATATCTATCATGTAAAAGTTAGAACCGTTAGTTATAACCCATGAGTTATTATCCGATATATACATCGATTATGTAAAAGTTAGAACCGTTGGTTATAACTCATGAGTTATTATCCCATATATATATCAATGCATTATGCATGGAAAATAGTACAATTCGTGGATTTCATGCAGAATTCCACCCGAAATTGATTGGGCTAGCTCACTGGTTCACCCGAAGAGGTGAAGAAGACTTATCGAGTGTACTATATGAAGACTGATGAACAAGATTCAGACTATCTAGTTGACCACTCCATAGTCATGTAATAAGTGCACTGGTTTTCTCAAATTAAATGCCAAAATTGATATATATCACTCCAACGATTGCATGTCATACATCGACAAACTTTGATGAAAGATCGAATCGTGGCAATTATTTTTATGTCATTCCATAATGTGTAATAAGTTAAAAAAACTAGTGTAGTGCCCGTGGAAATTCGACAGAGATAAATAAAAACATAATATAATTCATGGATATCGAATTTATGTTCATCGGGGAGAATTCATGGCTAATCTTGTTTATAAATTTTGAGTTATGCATGGCTCTCTTTAGGAATGCAAAAACATATCGAAGAAGTGGGCTCGAGATTAAAATTGGAGACGGGCACTTTCAAGTTGAAATATCTGGACGAAGACGATGATGAGATCTTATTAAATAGAGATGCTGATCTTCAGCTATGTCGGAAGATTCAGATGGTTATGATTTATAAATTTGTTCGAACTTTTTAGTGTCACTTTTCTTACTGAAGAACCATGAGTAGTTTCTTAGAGACCGAGTAGTAGTACGTACAGCTCAACTAGGGCTGTCAATGGGATGTGGATCGAGCGGCTGTCCAAGCTTCGATTTCCGGTATAATTGCCCGTACTGAAACCCGAACTCAACGGCACTGCATATAAATCTGATTGCTCATTCATCAAAGGAACATCTTCCTCTACAGCTTCTTCTTCAGTCCAAGGATGATTGCTCAGCTTCCTTAATCGTTCGAGCTCCATCGTGAAGAAAACAGCAGAGAACAAGAAATTTGAGGCGCACAAAATATTGTTGTATTCACACCCAAAAAATACGAGTACTCCACCCTAATATATACAACTTTGACGGCTACCTTTAGGGTTTGCTAAACTAGCATTTACAAGAAAGATAATATCCAAAAATAATCTCATATCTCATCATATCTTAATTCCATATTTCAATACTCCCCCTCAAGTTGGAAGATGAAGGTCTCGAATCCCCAACTTGACCATGAGATACTTGAATTGCTCAGACCCAAGAGCCTTGGTGAAAATGTCCGCGACTTGCTCAGAAGTCGTGATCTTCCGTGGTTCAATCTCACCAGACTCAACACGTTCACGAACGAAGTAACAATCCATCTCAACGTGCTTCGTTCTTTCGTGAAAAACTGGATTATTTGCTATATATCTCGCTGCCTGTTTATCACAATAAAGAGGTGTAGCATGCTCTTGATGAACTCCAAACTCGCTCATTAACCACCGTAGCCACAAAACCTCACTAGCGGTTGTGGCTATCGCTCGATACTCAGCTTCGGCAGAAGATCGAGAAACTACCGATTGTTTCTTTGTTCTCCAAGAGATTGGTGCTCCTCCAAGGGAAACAAAGTATCCAGTGCGAGAGCGACGTGTCATAGGACACCCTCCCCAGTCAGAGTCGCAGTAAGCTTGTAGAGAGAAGTCTCCACCAGAGGGCAAGAAAAGGCCTTGCCCAGGCGACCCTTTGAGATAACGAACGACACGTAATGCAGCATTCATGTGCGATTCTCGTGGCGCCGACAGAAATTGACTAAGAACATTCGTGGCATACTGAATGTCAGGCCTAGTAACGGCAAGGTATAACAGCCTACCGATCAGCCGCCGATACTGAGAAATGTCCACGACTGTAGCATTCTGCTCCATAGGAAATGCGCTAGGTCGACATCCCTCCATTCTGGAATCTTTCAGTATGTCTAGTGTGTATTTCCGCTGGCTCAACACTATGCCATCTGCGTTACGAGCCACCTCAATTCCCAAAAAATACTTCAAAGGGCCTAAATCCTTGATGCTGAATTCACGATCAAGATAGCGTTTTACCTCACTAATCTGTACAACATCATTTCCTGCAAAAATTACATCATCCACATATATCAAGGCTGCCACGTAGACGTGATCTCGTTCGAAAATGAACAGAGAGTGGTCTGCACGAGACTGTCGAAACCCAATCCCCACAATGGCCTTTGAGAACTTATGATACCAGTTCCTAGATGCTTGACGCAAGCCATATAATGATTTTTGAAGCTTGCAAACTCTCGTGTCTCCATCCTTCGCAAAACCTTGAGGAATTTTCATGTAAACACTCTCGATCAAGTCGCCATGTAGGAACGCATTGTTCACATCCAACTGATGTATTAGCCAGTTCCTCTTCACGGCTACTGCTAATAAGCTACGAACGGGGACGAGCTTCGCAACAGGAGCAAAGGTCTCGTGAAAATCAATACCCTCAATCTGGGTGAATCCCTTGGCCACGAGGCGAGCTTTGTATCGCTCGATCTCCCCCGTCGGCTTGTACTTCACTTTGTAGACCCATTTCGAGTCAATGGCTCGTTTTCCTGGTGGCAAAGGAACCAAAGTCCAGGTCTCATTTTTTTCCAAAGCTTCGATTTCCTTTTTCATGGCTTCACGCCACTGAGGTACCTTCACAGCTTGAGAGAAAAATTTTGGCTCATCATGCTTGCTGATGGCCGTTAGGAAACACCTGTGTGCAGGAGAAAACTTATCATATGAAACATAGTGAGCGATGGGATGTACCGTCGAGGAGCCTGAGTTGGATGTGGGATGCGCGTGGTCTATAGATTGCGGCATTTGGACTTCGTATTCTTGTAGATGAGAAGGCTGCCGTCTCACCCTATCACTTCGCCGAACATCGGGATTCTCGGTGCCGCCATAATTTCTATTATCCACAAATTCATTATCATCTATCTCAACAACTCGCTCAGGCTCATCATCATTTCCATCAACGATTCCCAACTCTTCATTACGCCTCCCTCGCTTTTCATCCACGGAGGAGGTGTATGGGAACACGCTCTCGAAGAACTTAACATCTCGCGATACAATTATTCTCCCGCTCTTTATGTCATACACTTTGTACCCCTTTTGTCCATGAGGATACCCTAAAAAAATCCCTGACCTCCCCCTTTCTTCAAACTTGTCTCCACCTTTCTTTGTGTTTTTAGCATACACCAGGCATCCAAAAACCCTCATGTGTTCATAGTCAGGTTTCCTATTAAGTAGCCTCTCATATGGGGTGCAATTTTGAAGAACTTTGGAGGGAAGTCTATTTATGATGTAGGCAGCAGTCAGAATGCATTCTCCCCAAAATGCAATAGGTAGATTAGCTTGAAAACGTAAAGCTCTAGCTACATCCAAAATGTATCTGTGTCTACGCTCCACTAACCCCATTTTGTTGTGGTGTGTAAACGCATGAAGTCTCAAGAATAATGCCATGATCTACATAATAATTCATCATTTCGTGAGATTGAAATTCCCCCCATTATCAGTTCTAATTCGCTTTACTACTCTGTTGAATTGGGTCCTAACCATATTACAAAACAACTGCAGATACTTGCAAACTTCGGATTTAAACTTCATTAAGTAGACCCAAATGCCTCGACTATAGTCGTCCACAATAGTGAGAAAATAATAAGCACCAATCAACGAGGCTATTTTATATCCACCCCATATGTCGCAATGAATTAAATCAAAACAAGCAGTAGATTGAATAGAACTCAAGGGGAAAGGAAGTCTCTCTGTTTTGCTCTAATGCAGGGTTCACAAAAAACATCAATAACCTTATCCGAAGTACTAGTATTCTGAATTTTCACTCTCGAAGCATGTCCCAATCTCCTGTGCCATACCTCCGAATCAACAGACGCCGAAAAAGCTCTTCTTCCTTCCTCGATTGGCTCCAAGAGATATAGAGCACCGCTTTGCTTACCCACTCCAATCAGGTTCCTCGAAACTAAGTCCTGCACAGTACAAAAATCAGGGTAGAATGTGAGAGCACAGTTTAGATCGTTGGTAAGCCTGCTGATAGAGAGAAGATTGCATTGGAAGTCCGGAACGTGGAGAACACGTTGAAGACTTAACCCATTTGGCAATTTCACCTCCCCCACACTATGAACCGGCATTTTGTCTCCGTTCGGGATCTTGACTGGAATATCAACATTCCGATCCGAGAATGATTTGATGTTATCTTCCTCATGCGTGATGTGCTCCGTAGCCCCAGAGTCTATAACCCAAGGAATATTAATAGGAATCTTACCCGCCATGTTGACCGAGGGAGTTCCCGAAATTCCACCCACATTGACATTGTTGTTGAGAAGTTCCCTTAACTGCGCAACTTGCTCGGGAGTGAAGTTCGAAAGAAGACCCTCCTCGCCAACGGGTCTCACGTCCACATGCGCTGCCTTGTACGGAGGCTGCCTATCCTTCTCCTTCGTCTTCACGGCCTTATTTCCTCCTTTCTTCGACTCCGGATACCCTATGATTTCATAGCAATTCTCTATAGTGTGCCACATCTTTCCACAGTGCCCACATTGAGGAGGACCCTTTCCGCTGGTATTACCACCACTGCGATTCGAATCGCGATGCTCTTGGCTTGCTTGGCGTTGAACCTGGAACGCGGCGCCATCTACGGTTGGCTTCCGAGAGGCTGAAATCAGCCGCTGTTGTTCATCTTCTGCCACCAAATGATATGTGGCTCTGAGACTCGGCAACGGCTTAGTGCTCAAGATCTGGGTCTTCACGGTATTGAATGCATCGTCAAGTCCCATAAGGAACTCGTAGATCCGCTCCTTCTCAATCTTCTCGATCACGAGTTTGGATACGCCACACGTGCATTTTCCACACGTGCATTTTGAAACAGCCGACGCAGCATCAATGTCATCCCAAATTCCCTTCAACTTAGTGTAATAAGCTGAAACGGACATCTTGTCTTGACGAGTAAGAGTGAGGCTCCTCTTGAGATCGTACGCCTTCGGTGCACTCTCCTTCCCAAATCTCTCCTTGAGATCTGTCCATATTTCTCGTACTGTTTTCGTGTGCTTTACGCTGCTGCGAATCTCCTTGTCCATGGCCACAACTAACCATGCCTTGACCATCGCATTGCAGAGCCTCCACAACGCCAATTCAGCCGCGCCTTCCTTCGGTTCCGGTAAGGACCCATCGATGAAGCCAAACTTATTCTTTGCGAAGAGACAATTGCTCATCTCCTCAGCCCAATCTCTGTAGTTCCCGTCGCTCAGGAGATCGGTAACAAATTCGTGGCTCGGATTATCGAACGAGCCAATGTAATATGGTGACATCACATCAACGGCGGCTCCGATCTTAGTACCGTCGCCATCTTTCGCCATTGATGCGAAAAGGGAATAAGAAAAAAACGTGCGGAAGCTTAACAACCCAAGAATTTAACCTGCTCTGGTGCCATGAAGAAAACAGCAGAGAACAAGAAATTTGAGGGTACAAAATATTGTTGTATTCACACCCAAAAAATACGAGTACTCCACCCTAATATATAGACGGCTACCTTTAGGGTTTGCTAAACTAGCATTTACAAGAAATATAATATCCAAAAATAATCTCATATCTCATCATATCTTAATTCCATATTTCAATACATCGCGACCTCCTTCATTGTTGGCCTATTCTCAGTATTCATCATCAGACATCTTTCACCAACTGAGCCACCTCTTGAATTTGCTTCATTCTTCCTTCAATGATGAAAAATGAGAGAAAAGAGACAATCGCTTTTTAAAACTCACATTTGTCGTCACCTTTTCTCAGCTTTAATTATGAATGATGAAAAATTTTAATCCTTAAGTTCGGGTGTTGCTCCCCTACATTTCCGTACATCATCAACTCTGCCTTCTCCAAGTCTCATATAGCATATTTGTTATTAATCTCGCTCTGATACCATGTTCGAACTCAATGTAATAGTAAAAGTATTATGGAATTATTCATTCTTCTTAACTGATGCAGCGTTCATATATACCGTATTTATAGTAGAATTAAAATACTAAAAGTCGCCAAAAACATGTAAATGCGACTTAACCTCCTAATGAGTAAACCCTAGTAATCTAGTCCATCCAACAATACTGTGAAGATCAAATTCAATCTAAACAATCTCACACGTTTTGAATCGAATCTACTACTAAGATGAAGAACAAGAAATTAACGAAAACGGATTTACGTGGTTCGGCAACGAGTGCCTACATCCACGGGAGAAGAAGAAGAACTTTCACTATGAATCAACAGCCAACAATTACAGTACAAGCATATGAAGATGAAAGAATCGTGCAGCAAATCTGCAGAAAAACCCTAGCAAGAAACCCTAGCTAGTTTCACTTCTCTCTCTCTCTTCTCAGCTCTCTCTCTCTCTGTAACTAACTCCGGCGCCCTGAACCGACATCCGATCATAGCTATATACCGCCCAGATCTAATCTCATCCGTCGAAGTGATCCAACGGCCAACAAGATTGTGGTCCCTTCATTGCTAAGCTTGTGCAGCAAGCCATGCACAAGTTTGTTAGAAAATAACTAACTTATTGCCACATCACTGCCACCTAACCAGCTTTCTGCCACATGTCATTAGTTGATTAGTCACACAAAACTCAACAAATACATGAACTCTTCTTCATGAACACATCTTCATATCTTCATCTCTCAACAAAAAGTGTCTGAATCCTTACTGAAGCAATCCTCTCTTCTCTCTTTCTCCAACGTTACTCAGCATTCAGCAATGACTTTGTCTAACCTTTTCCGGAAAATCAAGGAAAACCATGGTCGGAGTCGGAGGAGTGGTGCCGGATCGGAGTCGAGTCATGATACTTCAGTATTAGATATTAGTGTATGTGGGAGCGTGTGACGTGGCAAGTATGATGATGTGTCGAAAGATTAGTGGTAGTTACTTACTCCCTCCGTCCTGCCAAAGACGTTACATTTCTTTTTGACAATTTCTGGCACGTTTTTCCACGCTTCTTGATGAAGTGTTTTAAAATAGATTTTTGAAGAATTTTTTCTTTTGCGGGATAATACAACTATCATAGTATCCCGTAAAAGAAAAAATTCTTCAAAAATCCATTTTAAAACGCATCATCAAGAAGCGTGGAAAAACGTGCCAGAAATTGACAAAAAGAAATGTAACGTCTTTGGCGGGACGGAGGTAGTAGTATATATAGTGTAGTTACTACACTGTAGTAGTTGTGTAACAGATTAGTTAGTTTCTCATAACAGAAATGAAATGAAAGATTCTTTTCTCTCTCTTTCTCACTCTTTAACCGTTTTCTCTCAAGCATTTCCATTGCTTGCTCTCTACTTCAACATTCAGAATCGGCCACGGAATCGAGTGTTACCGGAGGATCGCATGTTATTGTCGTTTGGGATCTCAACAGCTGTGGAATTCCAGCAGGTTGCCACTTGAATCGGATACGGACGAACATTGCACATGCAGTCGGCTCACAAATAGCAAGATTGTACATTTTCTGTGATGATTCCACAGTTCGGGAAAACATAATGCAAAGTCGTTGAGGAATTTCCTCCGGGGAAAAGCAACAAATTTTTGGTTAATAATCGGATTATTCTTTTATGTTAATAGTATAATCTGATTAGGACACAAAATATCATCTTAACAATAAGATACATTTAATTATAAGGCTCCAATCAATGTACGTAACGTACGTAGTATGAATATTAATACAGTATGTAGTTAGTTTGATTAGCATATGAAACTTTGATGAAATATAATTAGTATATATTCATTATGCTTCACTGATTTGATCTCTTATTATCGATCGCTTTTCTTATACTTCGTCTATTGGTTTATTGAAATGTTATTTGTTTTCTATTTATAGATGTTTATGTATTTTATAATAATATTTATGTAAAATCACAAAATAAATTTTCGACGGACACAGTACTAGTTTATTGTAAAAATTAAAAATCGAGTCGAATCTAATCGATAAATGATATTATATATATATATATATATATAGATATATATATATATATATAGAGGATGGATCATATAGAAATAAGTCCTGGTGTGAGAAATAGGAATGGATCTGAACCATTGATCTTGATTTGATCTATGGCTGTAATTGATTTAAGCATGATTATAAGGTATTATAAGCATGACTAGGTTTAAGCATGAATTTGTACATTAAAAAGCATAATGGTGTTGTAAGCATAAATATATACTGACTTAAGCATGATTTTGTATAGTTTTATTGTTTTAAGCATCTTTCTCATTTTCTCACGCAAGGATTTATTTGCACACGAACCACTCCCTATATATATATATATATATATATATATATATAGGGAGCTGATCCAATAGGAACCGTCCCCAAGGTAGTATCTAGGATCCATTCTTAATCGTAGATTTCTTAAATTTGGATGGCTGAGATTTATTAGTAACAAAATATATATTTTGATTATATTTGTTTCATCATTTTACGGAAGGGTAAAAAGGGAATAATTCTGCCAACATAACTAACAAATCCACATAGATAGGGGATTAATTAATCAACTTACATTTCAATTATTTAATTTTAATATATATATATATATATATATATATATATATATATATATCTGTGTAATGCACTAATTAAAATTATATTATTTAGATCTTTTGAATTGATTATATACGGTAATTGAAATACATCATATTAAGATGTATATATATAGGTGTATATATTTAGGTGCTTCATTATAATTATTCATTGCTTAGACCTATATATTTAGGTGCTTAATTAATTTATATTTTTTTGTGCTGCTTAATTAATTCGTTTATAGTGCTTAGATGTAAATATTTAGATGCTTAATTATAGTGCATAATTATTCTTTTTTAGTGCTTAATTGTATGTATTTAGATGCTTAATTTGCATATTGTTTGTGCACCTTAATTAATTTTATTTATTGTGCTTAGTTTTTCATATTTAGATGCTTAATGTGCATATTGTTTGTGCATCTTAATTATTTATTTATAGTGCTTAGTTGTTCATATTTAGATGCTTAATTTACATATTGTTTGTAGTGCTTAATTATATTTTTTTAGTGCATAGTTGTATATATTTAGATGTTTAACTTGCAAATTGTTTGTACAAAATTGTACAAAATAAGCATTTCTCCGTAAACAATAAGGAAGAAAGTAGGCTAAATAACCGTAATGGAAAAAAAATAGAAGTAATTAAGAATCGAGAACTTAAAACCGTAGAACACCGCTCATGCAAAAATATTTGCAATAAACTAAACCTAAAATCCAATTAATATATACGTGGAAAATTCATGTTTTTTTCGATTGTACTTCCTGAAAAAAAAAATGAATAATATCATCAATAAGAATAAGAAGGAAAAAAGAAAGAATTTGACTAGTTTGTTTGAGGAAAGAAGGACGGTAATTGCAAATAAGATTTTGATATGAGTTCCTTAAATGATGGAGCAATTAATATAAATTGATGAAATGACCTCTCAAGCCTTTATCCATTCAATAAAAAATTTATTTAAATGAAACATGCAAATTATTGATAACCATAGATCTTAAAAAATGGATGGTTAGGATTAGATTCTAGTTACTACCTTAGGACAGAGATCCCATTTGATCTATTACCTATATATATATATATATATATATATATATATATATATATATATAGGGTGAGGGACTGAGGCTGAGGGTAGATAGTTTGACTTTAGGGACAAACTTAGGGCTTAGTTTTATTGGAAAAGGCCAAATAAAAATAAAGAAAAAAAGGAAAAAAGAATAAAGAAAAAAAGAAAAGGGGACAGAGGTCGAATTCCGAACCCTAATTAAAGAATAACCCTAAGATAAAATTGATTCGATATTGTTGCAGGACGATGATGGAAGAAGGTGTGATTATGCACCCAATGAAGGGAGCGGCGCATGTTATGTGGGACCTGATCACTTGCCCCTTGCCGACGGAGGAGACGCAGTGCTATGGCATCGTCGACAACTTACGCTCGGCCGTCGCCTCACAATCTCCCTGGACTCGTTTTTTCGTGGCTGGCATGGGCGCCAATCCCACTCGCCCTGTCCTGAATATCCTCTGGCATGGAAGCTAGTGATTTTCTTCAAAATCATGTTGTATTTGATATTTTGAAGTATCTTGGAGTTGTTCATAAAAGTATTATTATATACTAGATGGGTTGCGTTTTATGATTTTATAGTGCTATAGTTGGGACTTTATTATATCAAACGGTTCTTCAACTATTGTCCATTGCACTATTTTGTAGGAACTCATGTAAGGAAAATGATATACTCCATGGAGCATTGGGCAAAGTCTAATCCTGTCCCGGCCAATATCTTGGTGATCTCGGGTGATGCGGCTCTGTCGTCTGCTCTTGAGAATCTAAGAAGTCGTAAATATAACATCCTTGTGGCCCATCCGGATGAATATTCGGCCGATGTTGTCGCAACCGCAAGCCGTGTGTGGCATTTTGAGAGCCTTGTTTGCGGAGAACCTCCGTATATTGTTTGCCCGGCTGAGGTGGTGGAGTTGGTATCTCATAGGTATTATTATTTAATAGTACTTTTCGGCTTCTTATGTCTCTTTTTGTTATTTTTTGTACGTGTTAAAATAATAAAAACACTCTTTTTTTTAATCCATTGTTAGACTAAAGAAGAAGACGAAGAAGAAGAGGAGGAAACATTGAGATCAAAAATTTCATCCCAACAATATCCATAGCGATCAACCTTGGAATTTTGTCTATCAATACAACTCTATTTTATAGTATGTCTCTTTATTTATGGGAAAAGAAATCCTTTCTTGTTTGGTTATTACTTAGAAATATTATATCTAGGCCAATTATACTAAGGTTTAATTCTATATTTATTTCATCCATTGATAGCTCGGATGTCTCAAAAATTGACGTGCTATTGTCTTCTAAAAGTATTAAGAAAAGGAAAAAAAAAAAAAAAAAAAAAAAAAAAGAAAAAAAAAAAGAAAAGAAAACCATGAATCAATATTAGTTCCACATATAATCTAATCCGATCCTCAGTTTTTCCTTTATCTATTCCCTTCACGAAAACTTATATATCTTCAATTTAGTGGCAAATAGGAAAAAAAAAAAAAAAAAAAAAAAAAAAAAAGAAAGAAAGAAAGAAAGAAATACTCACATTCTGTCTTATTTAAAACGACATGTTTTTTGCTTTAAAAAAAAACGACATGTTTTTATTATTTTGCGTTCACATGCATATATTCAAGAAAGGAGTTGTATCGTCTAGGACAAGAGACGTAGGTATTATATAAAAATAAATAAATAAATAAATAACCAAAATTTACACGCAAGCCCTAAATTGAATACCCTACTTAGTAGGGTTCCATTATATAACCCTACTCCGACCGACTGAAAGTTATGCATCCAATGCAACGCTGTTAACGATCCATGTGTAGTGCAGCAAGCTTCGGTAATTTCCGATTGGGGAGAAACAAACCCTAGCTATTTACACCTGAAGTGAAAAGAAGAATCACAATCTGCTTGTTATTTGTTATTTGCAGGGACGATGAAGGAAGAATCTGTGATTATGACTCCGCAGCAGGGAGCGGCGCTTATTATGTGGGACCTTACAACTTGCCCCATGCCGACGGAAGTAGAGCAGTGCTATGGTATCATCGGCAACTTATACTCCGCCGCCGCCGAACACTCTCCCTGCACCCGTTTTTCCGTATATGGCATGGGCGACGACCCCCCTCGCCCAATTCTCAATCTTATGTACGAAGAGCTCATGCTTGTTCTTACAATTCCTAGTATGTATCTGTTTCATCCCTCCCCTTCCTAGGCTATAAGCTCATACATACAAATCTTGTGTATCTATCTGTCTTCATTAATTTGTGCTGTTCATTGTTTATTGTAGAGGTTCATGTGCCAAAAATGATAGGTGAGATAAAAATAAAATCCCTTGTCCTTTAGAAAGACCCCATACGAAGATAAAAAAGAATCAAAATTTCTGCCAGAAATTTTGCAAAATTTAATCCTGCCCCGGCTACTTACCTTGTTACTTCGGGTGACAAAGCTCTATTATCCACTCTTCACAACTTACACGCTCGAAACTACAACATTCTCGTGGCCCATCCCGATGGGCATCATCCTCATCTTGCTGAACCTGCAAGCTGCGTGTGGACTTATCCGGGGATTCTTCGGCGAGAACCTCCATATCTCGTTCGCAAGGCGATGGTGCCACGCATGTTAGTACTAGTATTGGTACATTATAGAATATACGCTTTTTCTTTTCCTTACATGTGAAATCATTGATGTGTTTAATTTGTTGTTATGGAGGTGCAGCTTTACCATCCCTCAGCCCAAGGTAGGTACCTTTGTTTTGTGGGACACAGAGAGTTGCCCATTGCCGGCAGACGGGAACAAGTGTTTCGACATGTTAGACAACATATACACCGCCGTCTACGCCAATTGTTCCACCTGCACACTGTTGAGAGTGAGATATTTCGAGAGAGAAAGAGGCATTCAATGAAACAGTAAAGCAGCTAAAAGTTTCTTCATTCCTTAACCGAATTATCCAAAACCAGTACAAGAGTTTAAATATCTCACTCTCCTCTCTCTCTTCAAATCTAAGCCGTTAGATATAGGGTAAAATATCTAACGGCTGTGAAATAAAGTAATAAAAGTTGAAAACGTAAAGGAAAGAAAACAAAAACAAAGTGCGACTTTGATAAAACATGGAAAATATGCATGCGAATAAAAACTCCAACTCCAGCCAGCTCCAGTCTTCAATCTTTATTCTTTACACCCCCCCTCAAGATGAAGGTGGTGGAGGTCAAGCACCACCATCTTGGACAGGAGAGTATGAAATCGAGGTCCAAAAAGAGGCTTAGTATAGAAATCCGCAAGCTGGTCAGCGGATGAAATAGCAGTTGGTAGAACAAAGCCATTCACATATTTCTCCCTCACTATGTGACAATCAATCTCGATATGTTTAGTGCGCTCATGGAAGACAGGATTGAGAGTGATTTGAAGAGCAGCATCATTATCACAGAATATAGGGATAGGAGTAGAAGGAGAGACCTGAAAAGAAGAGATCAAACCGTGCAGCCATACCAATTCCTTTGTGGTAATGGCCAAGGCTCTATACTCTGCCTCAGCTGAGCTAGCTGAGACAGTAGTTTGTTTCTTACATCTCCCAGAGATGAGATTGGATCCCATAAACACACAAAACCCAGTTAAAGACTTTCTAGACTCCTGACATGTGGCCCAGTCAGCATCAGATTAAGCAGAAAGGTTGAAAGAAGAGCTCACAGAATAGAAAACTCCAAGGGAGGGACACCCCTTTAAGTACTTGAGAACATGGAAGGCAGCATGCCAATGTACTTTAGAAGGTTTGGCCATGTACTGACTCAGTTGTTGAGTTGCATGAGAGAGATCAGGCCTGGTGAGGTTGAGATAAAGTAACTGACCCACCAAGCTTCTGTATTGTTCAGGGTTTTGAAGCAATTCATCATCTTCTTTGGACAGATTCAATCCAGGTGGAAGTGGTGTAGCACTAGGCTTGCAACAAAGCAAACCATGGTTTGAAAGAATGTCCAGGATGTACTTCCTTTGGTTTAAAGTTGTTCCATCTATACCACGAGCAATCTCCATCCCTAAGAAGAATTTGGCAGGACCTAAGTCCTTAATTGTGAAAGCATCATCCAAGGAAGACTTCAATTCAGTAAGCAAAGAGAGGGAAGGGCCTGTTATGATAGCATCATCAACATATACCAATAAAGCAAGAAAGGAGGTGCCCTCTCCTTTTGTAAACAAGCATGGATCATGTATAGATGCAGTAAAATCCAGAGAACAAAGAAACTTAGAAAATTCAGTGTTCCATTCTCTGGCAGCCTGTTTTAAACCATACAAACTTTTCTGCAATTTGCACACTTTGCCTTGGTTACCATCTATTCCAGGAGGTAAAGTCATGTAGATATTGTCCTTCAAGTGCCCATGTAGGAAGGCATTATTAACATCAAGCTGATGAATTGGCCAAGAATTTGCAGTTGCAATAGCAAAGAAGAGCCTCACTGTAACTAGGTTAGCTACTGGAGAGAAAACTTCTTGATAATCAATACCTGGCTGTTGTGTGTACCCCTTGGCTACTAGTCTTGCTTTGCATCTCTCCACAGATCCATCAGGCTTCAGTTTCACTTTAAAAATCCACTTGCAGCCAATAGGCTTCACACCAGCTGGAAAATCAGTGATAGACCATGTTTCATTCTTGGTTAGAGCATCCAGCTCTTGGTTTATAGCATCTACCCACTCTGGGTATTGGACTGCTTCCTTAAATGACTTTGGTTCTCTGACCATTGTCATATTGAAAAGGTAAGATGTGTGTGACTGTGAGAGTGAGGGACTAATGGCATAGGGAAAAGTGGGTGGAGTGATAGAGACATGGGGTGTGAAAATTTGAGGTGTGATTACTGATCCAATGTAATCTTGCATCCAAGTGGGTGGATGTCTCTGTCTTGCCCCCCTTCTCTACACAGGTGAAGAAGAATCTGATTGCAGTGGTATCTGTATCAGATCATTATTGTGTGGATCACTCTCTGGGCTGATAGTTTCTGGAGACTCAAAAGGCTGAGCATGTTCATAGCTATCTGTGGAATCAACTACACCATCACTGACCACTTCCAGAGGAGGCACATCTAAGTGAGGTTGTGTGCTTACTGCAGGATATGAAATAGTAGGTTCAGTGTGAGAAGTGGGTGAGGGTGATGATGAATGTAAGAAAGGAAAAGAGTCTGTAACAAATTTCACATCCCTAGACACAAAAACCCTTTGTTTTTCCAGATCAAAAAGCAAATATCCTTTGTGGCAAAGATCATATCCAAGGAAAACAGACTTTATACTTCTTGTATCAAATTTACCTCTGTGTGGGATGAGATTAGCAGCATAAGCCAAACAACCATATGGTCTGAGCATGGAAAAGTCTGGTGGATGACCAAACAATAGTTCATAAGGTGTTTTCCATTCAAGAACCACACTGGGCAATCTGTTAATAAGCCAAGTGGCAGTAAGAATGGAATAAGGCCAAAATCTAATGGGCATACCACTTTGATACATGAGAGCTCTTGCAGTAGCCAATAGGTTCCTATGTCTTCGTTCAACTATTCCATTTTGTTGTGGACTATAAACACAAGATTTCTGGTGAAGTATTCCATGGTCTGTGAACAACTTACTCACTCTGTTGTTGAGGAATTCACTTCCATGGTCAGATCTGAAGACTTTGATCTTTCTATCAAACTGAGTAGACACCATTTGAATGTAACCATGAAGGATCTGTGGCACTTGATCCTTAGATTGAAGCAAGAAAGTCCATATGACCCTGCTGAAATCTTCAACAAGAGTCAAGACATAAGATACATTACTGATATTGCTCTGAGTGTAAGGGCCCCAAATATCTCCATGCACCATCTCAAACATTGTGTTAGTTCTTCTATTCAAGATAGGGAAGTGATCTCTGGCTTGCTTGGCTTTGATTCAGACTTCACAATTTTCAATGATCTGCACCAGTTCATCAAATTTCCTGCCCTTGGGAATCTGCATATGCTTTAAAGTAGTAATGGAAGGATGTCCCATAAATATGTGCCAATCCAATAAACTCATATCCCTTGGGTTGAAAAAGCTAATGAGATGCTGTTCCTTAACAGCCTCCACAACATACAAATTCTTCACCACATTTCCTACCCCAACAAGGTGATCTGTATGCATTCTTTGAAAAGTGCAGTGTGTGGGAAAGAATGTACATCTAATATTCATGCACTCCATTAGCCTTGCCACAGAAATTAAGTTGTGTGTGAAACCTGGTGCAAATAGTACATCATCAAGAACAATGTCCTTGTTGATTTTGGCTTTTCCAGCTTGAGTCACTATCCTGGAAGTTCCATCAGGGAAGAAGATAAGAGTAGGAGTCTCCAATGTGTATATGGTATAAAGTAGTTCAGGGTTAGCAAAAATATGGGTGCTAGCCCCTGAATCAACTATCCATTCCACCATTTCCATGCTAGGTAGAACAGAAAATGCATAATGCCCTTCAAAGGGACTTGTTCTCTGTGCTCCTTGATGCACCATATTGGCATCTCCTTTTGAGTTTCCTCCTGTTTGCTTCTGAATGTACTGCCCCATGCATTATGCAATCTCATTTTGAATCAACTTACTTATGTCCTGACCTGAATCCCTCTGTTCTGATCTTTCTGGCACAGCAGCTTCCATATCTGTATTAGTATCAACAAAATTTGCTCTGTTTTGTCCTTGATTCTCCTTGAGTTTCTTGTACCAATCCGGTATACCATGGAGTTTAAAACACTCACTAGCATCATGGCCCATTTCCTGACAGTGAGAACACTTCAATTTCCTTTTCTCCTCCTTGCTAATCCTTTTCTTGAATGGTACTCCACCTTGTTTCTGATATTGTGGCTGCTTTTGGTTCTGATAAATAGGTTTGGATCCATACTGTTGTTGAGCATTCCCATAGTTCAATTTATGAACATTCATAGCCATCAAATCTTTGTTATCTCCACTTTGATCATTCAAACGCTTCTGATCCTCCACTTGAACAACCATGGAGTATGCTTGATCAAGGTTAGGCAGAGGTTTCAGCAGCATAATCTGTGTCTTTGTTGACTCATAAACCTCATTCAAGCCCACAAGAAAGGCTACAAGCCTGATCTGGTCCTCTCTCTGCATAGACTTCTTCTTAGCATGGCAAACACAATCCAATGGTGGTAGAATCATATCCATTTCCTCCCACATAGAGTTCAGTTGGTTAAAATAAGCTGCTACAGATAAATTCCCTTGCCTAAATGCATAAATCTCCCTCTGTAACTTGAGTATTTTTGGCCCATTACTACCACCAAAACGGTGAGACAGAGCATTCCACAGTTTATATGTGCTTTCTATATGAGAATACGCATCAACCAATTCCTTTGAGATAGAATTACATATCCATGTAGACACAATATAATCGACCTTTAACCATCGTTTATAATAGGGAGATTCAACATCAGGTTCAGGAAATGTACCATCCAATAGTTCAAGCTTGCTCCGAGCAGCAAGAGCTCGCTTGATCGACTTGCTCCAGTTTAAGAAATTTGCGCCTGTGAGATAACCCGAGATGAGCTGCATCCCCGAGTGATCTGTAACAGGAAGGTTGAGGATCTCCTCGATCTGGACCTCCGTCAGTCCAATGCCGTCGATCTTTCGTCCATTTTTGTTTTCTCCATCATTTGTCTCCTTCTTCGGTGAGAGCTGCCCATCTTGATCATCGTTTCCCATATTTTCCCAGAATTGTGGAATGAGTTTAATCGTTTAACAGAAAAACAATGCAACCTTCGCTCTTGATACCATGTTGAGAGTGAGATATTTCGAGAGAGAAAGAGGCATTCAATGAAACAGTAAAGCAGCTAAAAGTTTCTTCATTCCTTAACCGAATTATCCAAAACCAGTACAAGAGTTTAAATATCTCACTCTCCTCTCTCTCTTCAAATCTAAGCCGTTAGATATAGGGTAAAATATCTAACGGCTGTGAAATAAAGTAATAAAAGTTGAAAACGTAAAGGAAAGAAAACAAAAACAAAGTGCGACTTTGATAAAACATGGAAAATATGCATGCGAATAAAAACTCCAACTCCAGCCAGCTCCAGTCTTCAATCTTCATTCTTTACACACACAGATCACCATGACGGCTGTGGGCCTCGCCCTGGACATCCCCAGATCCACTATAAGTTTCCTAGATTTAGATATGTACCTCGTCTTCACCAATCCTGGTATATCTCTAGGTCTCTCTATAAATCATATATATGAACTCAATGTTGGAATTCTATTCAAGATTATGGAAGAGATGGTTTTTTTTAAAGCAAAATCATGTCTGTGACATCTCTCTACACATGAACAAAGTGTTGGAATTCTATCCAAGATTATGGAAAAGTGATTATCTTTATGCAAAATCATGTTGGAGAACTAAATATACATTGATTCTGTTCATAAAAGTACTACTTTCGGCATCTTTGAGTTCTGTTTTATTGTATACTAATGTTGGGTGTTATAACGAATGTTACGTACTTCTTGTCCATTGCACTATTTTGTAGATTCTCATGTAAGTAGAATGATACACTCAATGGAGCGTTGGGCAAAGTCTAATCCTGTACCGGCTAATTTCTTGGTCATCTCGGGTGATGCGGCTCTGTCGTCTGCTCTCGAGAATCTACGAAGTCGTAAGTATAACATCCTCGTGGCCCATCCTGTTGAACATTCGGCCGATGTTGTTGCAACTGCAAGCTGTGTGTGGCATTTTGAGGACCTTGTTTCGGGAAAAGCTCCCTATATTGTTCGTTCTGAACTACCCGTTGCTGCCCGCCTTCGATCAAAGAAGAAGAAGAAAATATCATCAAGCAAAAGAAGGTCCCGAAATTGGTTAGGCTCTCTACACCTCGGAAGGAGATATTATTGGTAAGAACTAAGAAGTTGCATTTGACATATCGTATAAAAGAATTTCATGACTTAATAGTAGTTTATGCCTTGTTGCATCCAGAAACAATCTTATATTTCCCTCGAGCTTGGCTTGGTTATAAGTTCCATTATTTGAGGTTGAGCTTTTGTAATTTTATCAGCAGATATTTGATTATGACGTATTTGAGCTCGAGTATTATTCAACAATGAATAGGGGGTGTTTCTCATATATTTCAATTATCAATCACATGATTTTATCGTTTCTCGTGGTTCTAAATCTAGTATCTTTATTATATTTTCGAGCACTTTTTAGTAATTTTGTGTTGTATTTTATTTTTGATGTTCTATTTATTAAATTGTATAATTATTTTGTGTACTTTTTAGTTTTTTAATTTTGTTTTTATTGATGAATTAGTGGGATTACTATATTTAAAATCTATCAAGGAAAATTAATTACAACTATGAAATTACATAAAAATCATCAAGGAAACACAAAATGAAATCTCAACCATATCATATCTATACATAGATACTAAAGTTAGATACTAAAGTAAAATTTGCTTTTAAAATTTTCAAACCAAAAATCTTAAATATGTGAGCCTCATTAACATTTTCATTTTATACATCAATTATTTATCTTATCAATTTTCAAAGTGGTATGATCTAGTAGCTTATTAATTTAAGTCTCAATTTTTCTTGATATCACTTCAAAATTTAATTTTATTTAATTTTTCAAGTTTCAAAAAAAAAATCTAAATTTAATTACCGCAAGCCCTAAATTCAATATATATAACCCTAGCTAGCCCTAAATTGAATAGAATTTGGGATCGACGATGAAAGAAGAAGGTGTGATTATGCACCCAATGAAGGGAGCAGCCCATGTTATGTGGGACCTGATAACTTGCCCCTTGCCGATGGAGGAGGCGCAGTGCTATGGCATCGTCGACAACTTACGCTCGGCCGTCACCTCACAATCTCCCTGGACTCGCTTTTCCGTAGCTGGCATGGGCGCCGATCCCCCTCGCCCAATTCTGAATATCCTCTACCGACAGATGATGCTTCTTTGTTCCATTCCCGGTACGTATATATAGAATTCCGTCTCGTCTAAAAGCACAAACTTATATAATTAGTTGTTTTGTTCCTTAATTGTGTTGTAGAGCTTCATGTCCGGAAAATGATAGATGGGATGAGATATTTTGCAAAATGTAACCCTGCCCCGGCTACTCTACTGGTTATTTCGGTTGACAAAGCTCTCTTGTCCACTCTTAACAACTTACATGGTCGAAACTACAACATACTCGTGGCCCATCCTCACAAAAATCCTCATCTCGTTGAAGCTGCAAGTTGCGTGTGGTCTTTTCCGGAGATTCTTCGGGGAGAACCTCCGTATCTCGTTCGCAAGGAGATGGTGTGATAGGACGAAGGATCCTATCTATACGATTGCGGTAGATGCGAGACCCGAAGCTCGACGTACACACCAAGAAATATAAGAAAAACAACGGCAAAAGAGAATTAGGGTTTATATTTCAAGATGATGAAAACGTACACCCACGATCTCTATATATATTAGACCCCTAGGGTTGGTTCGGACTTACGAATCGGGAAAGATCCAACAAGAAAACCCGACACGGAGCTTATAGATCGCTCGACTCGAAAATAAAGAAATCGGGCTAAGCCCAACAAGTTCCAACATGAAAATAACAATTAACGATAAACTATGAAATCGTCAAACTTCCTTGGGCCTTGATTACGCCTTTGCGGACGACTAGAGCGGCCCACATCCACCTGGTTCTCGTCAGCCTCCTCGTTTGTGTCGAACGATGCCTCGTCATGCGCCATAGACGACACGGGCGAAGCCATCCGCTGCACTCCCGTCTCCATGCTCGTATCAACTCCCCCGCGGTTAGAAATATCCTTGTCCTCAAGGATAAGAGCTGGAAAACGTCTTGAAATAACGTGCATGGGCTCCCATGATGGCCTTCGGCCCTCGTCATCCTCCCAATGAACAAGCCCCTCTTCTACCGTCGTCCCATTCCGCAACACACGACGGCACTCCGAAAGCCGCGTAGGCCGCGACACCACACAACCCCTAGCAAAAAATGATGGAAAATCAGTCACTGCCGGCGACGCCCCCTCCACAAATGGGCGCGAAAGGCTGACGTGGAAGACGTCGTGAATGCGACTTCCCTCGGGTAGCTTCAAGCGATAAGCTACTTGCCCAATTCGTTCCAAAACCTCAAACGGTCCATAGAATCTCCGGGCGAGCTTCTGAGATGCGGGACGAGCCACGGAATGTTGGCGGTATTGTTGGAGTTTCAAAAGAACCTTGTCACCGACTCGAAACTCAACATCCTGTCGATGCTTGTTAGCAGAAGCTCGCATACGCTGCTGTGCCTTTTCAAGATTACGACGGAGAGTGACCAAAAGTTCACTCCGTTGTCGAATAATGCTCGCCACGTCGGCCGGGCAAGAGGCCGATGGCTTAACCGCCACAATCGGAGGCGGTTCCCGCCCATACAAGGCCATAAAGGGTGAGGTCCCGAGCCCCTCATGGTACGTGCAGTTTAGAGCGAGCTCAGCCCATGGAAGAAACGAAGTCCACTTTGTCGGGCGGTCCGCCACAAAAGCGCGCAAGTATTGTTCAAGTCTCCTATTCTGAACCTCCGTCTGCCCATCGGACTCGGGGTGGTATGCCGTCGTAAATTTCAACTTGGTACCACTTAAACGAAGAATATTTCCCCAAACTTCATTTAGGAAAACCGAATCGCGATCCGAGACTAGCGAATTCGGGAATCCATGGTGCTTCACGACCGTGTCAACAAATAGATTAGCTACTCGCCAAGCGTCGAACCTCGTAGGTAAGGGAGCGAAGTGAGCGTACTTCGAAAGGCGATCAACTACCACCATAATCGCCGTAGATCCTCTCGATTGGGGCAGCCCCGTAGCAAAGTCCATCGTGACATCTTCACACACTTGCGATGGTATAGGAAGCGGTTGAAGGAGACCTCCCGGTTTCTGGGTTGAGTACTTGGTTGTTTGGCACTCCACGCATGACGACACAAAATCTTTGACGTCCTTCCGCATACCGGGCCAATAGAAAGTGGAAGCTAGCCGCCGAACCGTGCGCTCCACGCCCGGGTGTCCCGCCATCGGGGTGGAATGATGCTCGTACAAGAGAGCGTGCTTGGCAGCCGACGTTGAAGCAACAACGAGCTGCCGACCCCGATAGAGAAGCCCATCCGTGAACTGCCATTCGCCCGAAGCTTTCCCTTCGCGAATCTTGGTCACTCACTCTTGCAACTCGGGTAAACCCTCCACATCCTCTCTAAGAATTTCCAACACCTCGGGAAGGGGATGTGATACCGAGACGAAGAGAGAAGCATCCGCCGCCCCAGTTTCCTCAGCCTCATCCCTTCGAGAAAGAGCATCCGCCACCCTATTCGAAGTGCTCGTCTTGTACTCGATGACGAATTTGTATCCCATAAGCTTCCGGACGTATAGTTGTTGATCCGGAGTTTGGATCACTTGTTGTAACAACTCTCGAAGGCTCTTCTGATCAGAACGAATAACAAATTCGCGCCCCAACAAATACTGTCGCCATTTCTGCACCGCCTCCACTATAGCATACAACTCTTTATGGTATGTCGATGTTACTCGACGACGAGGCCCCAACTTCTTACTGAAAAAGTCTATGGGGTGCTCCTCCTGCATTAACACCGCCCCAACTCCCACATCGGAGGCATTTGTCTCAACGTAGAAAGTCTTGGAGAAATCTGGGAGCCGAAGCACGGGAGCGGACACCATGGCTTGTTTTAGGTCTTGGAAGCTTTCGTCGGCCGACTCTCCCCACACAAAAGAGTCTTTCTTGAGAAGATCCGTCAACGGGGCGGCCAACATTGCATAACCGGCCATGAATCGACGGTAATACCCCGTCAATCTCAAGAAACCCCGCAGCTTCCGAACCGAACTCGGTGTAGGCCAAGCCACCATTGCCTCGACTTTCGAAGCATCCGCCTTGAGGTTGCCGCCCGAAATGACATGCCCTAGGTATTCCACTGTTACACAACAGAAAGTGCACTTTGATAGTTTAATGAAAAAATGATGACGAGCAAGGATAGAAAAGACCTCTTTCAAATGCTCGGCATGCTCGTCTTCGGATGCGCTGTAAATCAGGATATCATCGAAGAAAACGATGACGAACCGGCGGAGCAAGGGCTGGAAGATCTCGTTCATCGCCGCCTGGAAGGTGGACGGGGCATTGGTGAGGCCGAAAGGCATCACTAAGAACTCAAAGTGTCTGTCATGAGTCCGAAACGCCGTCTTGTAGACGTCCTCTTCGTGCATCCGAATTTGATGATAACCGGAGCGAAGGTCCAATTTGGTGAAAACCCTCGCCGCCCCGAGCTCAACGAACAACTCATCCGCCGTAGGGATAGGAAAATTATCCGCCACTGTAACATTGTTCAGGGCCCTGTAGTCGATACAGAAGCGAAAAGACCCGTCCTTCATACGAATAAGTAACACCGGGGATGAGAACAGACTTGAACTACGGCGAATCAGCCCCGCATCAAGCATCTCCCTCGCTTGTTTCTCGATCTCGTTCTTTTGAAAGTAGGGATACCGATAAGGCCTGACGTTCACCGGTTTTGTGTGAGGAAGCAAATGAATTTTGTGATCGAATGCACGGGATGGGGGAAGCCCCGTAGGCACCGAAAACACGGCCACATGTTGGGTCAGAACCTCACGGACTGCCCTAGGAAGGTCCGAAGGTAACTCCACGGCCGCGTCACTTCCCCGAACCTCCTCCTCGATAGGAATGATCTCGAAACATTGGGCCGCTTCTTGATGCATCATTATTGAGGCAAACATACTTGCAAAAATCTGTCGAGATGCCCTCGGAGTAACCTTTAAACACACCGGCCTCCCTTTGTTGAGAAATTCGAGTAAGCCGACCTCGTAGTCGCTCGTCACCCGACGCAGAGCACTAAGCCATGACACTCCCAGTATCACATCGGGGCCATGCACCTTGAGAACATGTAAATCGAGCTGCATCGAGTGGCCCTGAATCTGAATCTCCGCACCCTCCGCCTTCGTAGAGCAAACGAGGGATTAGCCGTTCCCTACATACACCCAGAATGGCCGAACCTCTGCCACGGCTAGCCGCACTCGCTGCGCTACCCGAGGGTGCAAAAAATTGTGTGTGCTCCCTAAATCGACCAAAATCTGCACCTCCGAGGATCCCAGAAAACCCTGAAAAAATAACGCCGAAGCCCGTGGTTGGCCGTCCAAGCTATATAACTGCGAGAGATCTCCCGTCACGACCTCTGGCTCTCCCGGAGTAGGACCCGATGGCTCTTCACTCTCCTCATCCTCATCGTCGGGGCCGATGTACGCTAGAAATTGCCCCTTGCAAGTGTGTCCGGCCCCCCACTTCTCCGAACAATACCAGCACAACCCCAACCTAATTTTCTCGGCCCGCTCGGCTGCCGACAAACGAACAACGGGCAGCTTAGAGTAATCACGAGGACGAGCGGGGGTGGTGGATGGAGCAAACGACGGCTGCTGGTCCGCGAGCTGAGGAGTGGATCCCGCCGTCCCCGGCGCACGAGTATCCCGGGGCTGCCAAGGCTTGCGTTGAGGTGTGCTATGCTCTGACCCCACGTCGAATTCCACGGCTAAGGCCATAGCTGAGGCAATGGACAACGGGTGCTGAAAACGGACGTGATTCCGTAGTGAATGTCTCAACCCACTCAAATACATGGCTAGCAAGGTTGATTCGGATACCCCCTGGATCTGAGACATCATCTTTTTGAACTCCCGATTGTAATCAGTGAGGGAACCCGTCTGAGTAAGCTTGGAAATCAACTCCACATAATTCACAAAATAATGTGGATCGAACCTGCGACGAACATCATCGAGAAACTGACGCCACGAAACGGAAGGATTACTCGCACGGTAAGAGAAGATCCAATCGGTGACCGTTGGCGCGAAGAGCATGACCACATAGTGTAAACGATGCTCCTCCGGTAGCATAATGTGATCGAAATAGTAATTGACGCGCGTGACCCAATTCTGCACTTCCGAACCATCGAAAATAGGAGGCTCCAATTTAAACAACCGTGATAGATCACTCCCGGTGTATTGTGGGCTCGATCGATGGGCTGGGTGCTCCCACGTCGACCGGACCGGCCCTAAATCCCAAGTCGAGGGCTGGGTAATGGGATTGGTGGGGGTTTGCCGAAACCCTAACGGCTGCTGGTTCGCGCCACAAACCCTAGAATCCTTCCCGCCATGATGTCGGATGGTGGGACAAAACTCGACCCCGTAGGCTGCTTCCCCTCCAAGCCCGATGGCGAGGATCCCCCCGGGACCCACGTCGGCGCCTTCCACCCCGCCGGCATGCCATAAGGTGGATCCGGTTCGGGGCGCTGATGAACTCCCCTGCGATCATCCCCACCGGAAAAACGTTCTTCCAACCGGCTCAACCTATCCAACACAGCCTCCATCGAAGTCGACGAACTCGAACCCGACACGAAGGGTCCGTTGCCGCCCAAAGAAACCTCCTCCGATGTCGTTTGTCCCTTACGAAGCGAATTATTTTGGAATTTCTCCATCGTTCGGGATGAAAGCACCAGTTGATAGGACGAAGGATCCTATCAATACAATTGCGGTAGACGCGAGACCCGAAGCTCGACGTACACACCAAGAAATATAAGAAAAACAACGGCAAAAGAGAATTAGGGTTTATATTTCAAGATGATGAAAACGTACACCCACGATCTCTATATATACTAGACCCCTAGGGTTGGTTCGGACTTACGAATCGGGAAAGAACCAACAAGAAAACCCGACACGGAGCTTATAGATCGCTCGACTCGAAAATAAAGAAATCAGGCTAAGCCCAACAAGTTCCAACATGAAAATAACAATTAACGATAAACTATGAAATCGTCAAACTTTCTTGGGCCTTGATTATGCCTTTGCGGACGACTAGAG
Source organism: Thymus mandschuricus (assembly GCA_029379335.1). Lineage (NCBI taxonomy): Eukaryota > Viridiplantae > Streptophyta > Magnoliopsida > Lamiales > Lamiaceae > Thymus > Thymus mandschuricus. The sequence goes on from CM057078.1 coordinate 438,356, forward strand.
TGGCCCACATCCACCCGGTTCTCGTCAGCCTCCTCGTTCGTGTCGAATGATGCCTCGTCATGCGCCACAGGCGACACGGGCGAAGCCATCCGCTGCACTCCCGTCTCCATGCTCGTATCATGGTGCGACGCATGTTAGTACTAGTATATATGATAGAATATGATATTTTCTTTGGATGTGAAATCATTGATGTGTTTTGTGGGATGCAAGGAGTTGCCCATTGCCAAGTGACGGAAACAATTTCCGCAACATTATAGACAACATATACTCCTCCGTCTACGCCAACTGTTCCACCTGCACTGAAACCATGATCATGGCCGTGGGCCTCGTCAAGGGCAGCATCCCCAGAACCACTATAACTATCTTCAATTTCGATATGCTGCTCGTCTTCACCAATCTTGGTATATCTCTCTCTACAAATTTTATATATATATATGAACTCAATTTTGGAATTCTAGTGAAGATTATTATGAAAGATATGGTTTTTTTTCCATGCAAAATCACGTTTGTGACATTTCTCTACACATGAACTAAGTGTTGGAATTCTATTCAAGATTGTGGAAGCTAGTGATTTTCTTCAAAATCATGTTGTATTTGATATTTTGAAGTATCTTGGACTTGGAGTTGTTCATAAAAGTATTATTATTATACTAGATGGGTTGAGTTTTATTATTTTATAGTGCTAGTTGGGTCTTAATTATATCAAACGGTTCTTCAACTCTTGTCCATTGCACTATATATATTTTGTAGGAACTCATGTAAGGAAAATGATATACTCCATGGAGCATTGGGCAAAGTCTAATCCTGTCCCAGCCAATTTCTTGGTGATCTCGGGTGATGTGGCTCTGTCGTCTGCTCTTGAGAATCTACGAAGTCGTAAGTATAACATCCTTGTGGCCCATCCGGATGAATATTCGGCCGATGTTGTTGCAACCGCAAGCCGTGTGTGGCTTTTGAGAGCCTTGTCTGCGGAGAACCTCCTTATATTGTTCGCCCGGCCGAGGCAGTGGAGTTGGTGTCTCACAGGTATTATTAATTAATATTAGTACTTTTCGGTTTTTTACATCTCTTTTTATTATTTTACATTATCTGTTAACAATAATAAAAACGTAATAAAAACGCTCTTTTTTTATCCATCGTTAGACTAAAAAAGAAGACGAAGAAGACGACGACGAAAAAGAAGAGTAGGAAATATTGAGACCAAAAAATTCATCCCAACAATATCCATGGCGATCAAGCTAGGAATTTTGTCTTTTCAATACAACTCTATTTTGTATGCATGTGTCTTTATTTATGAAGAAAAAAAAAATCCTTTCTTGTTTGGTTTGATTACTGAGAAATAATATATCTAGGCCGATTATACTAAGGATTAATTCTGTATTTATTTAAGACAAAGGCTTGTGTGTGGCCGGCCGCCCGCATGGTGCGGCCTGATTAAGATTGGCACTTTTGTTTATAAAGATTGGCACTTTGAAACATTGACACTTTTGTTTACAAAGATTGGCACTTTTGAAACATTGGCACTTTTATTCACAAAGATTGGCACATTATTAACGTATTTTTCGTAAAAGTGCCAATCTTTGTAAACAAAAGTGCCAATGTTTCAAAAGTGCCAATCTTTGTAAACAAAAGTGTCAATGTTTCAAAGTGCCAATCTTTATAAACAAAAGTGTCAATCTTAATCCGGCCTCACAGGAGTGTGCCCCTTTATTTAATCCATAGATAGTTCGGATGTGTCTCTAAAATTGACGTGCTAATGTGCTATTGTTTTCCAAATGTATTAAAAAAAAAAAAAAAAAAAAAAAAAAAAAAAACATTAAACAATATCAGTTCCACATATAATTCAATCTAATTGCTCTTTTTTTTTTTTTTTTTTTTCTTTTTCTTTTTTCTTTTTTCTTTTTTTATATCTATTCCCTCATGGGAGTAGTGCATGTGTAGACGAAAACTTAATTTCCGTTTTAGGGGCAAGTGGAAAAAAATTACTCCCTCTGTTTTATTAAAACAACACGTTTCTATTATTTTATATTTACATATACTCAAGAAATAAGGTGTGTCGTTTAGGACGGGACGTAGGTAATATATAAAAAAAAAATAATAAAAAAAAAAAAAAAAAAAAAAAAATCACTTGGAATATTTGCATAGCATTTTAGTTAATACGTACATGCCACATAGCATACAACGTTTTAATAAAAAAAGGGATGAAATAACTCTCTAGTAATGGCTATGTAGCTTACTTAGGTGGTATGCAACAACATAGGCGTCAAGTAAGAGTTATGTTTAACTAATTACACATTGGCGCGACTCACGATTCACTTCTTTTTATCTTTGATGATTTCCCTTCTTCTTCTTTGGTCTAACAATGGAGGAAGGGGGTGATTTAGAAGGTTCCTGACCAACCCTACACCATAAAATTCAAGATGTAAAATCAACAAAGACGAGTCACTCTCATAACATTCGGATATTTAAAAATTGAAGTAATTCTCATCACGTATCATTATATAATTAAATACCTCTGGGTCTGCGCCATCACCTCTGCTTCTGTGCGAACAATATATGGAGGTTCGCCGCGAACCAGACTCTTAAAATGCCACACACGACTTGCAGTTGCAACAAGATCAGCCGAATATTCTTTTGGATGAGCCACGAAGATGTTATACTTAAGACTATGTAACTGTTTGAGAGCAGTAGACAGTGTTGCGTCACCCGAAATCACCAAGAAATCGGCCGGGACTGGATTAGACAATCGCCACGTGCTCATCTCGTGTATCATTTGGCTTACATGAGTTTCTACAAAAAAGTGCAATGAACAAGAAGAGTTATTTGATACAAGAACCAACTATAGTTTAATGAATTCCAACATTTGACACATTCAATTTGTAGAGAGAAATATACCACGTTTGGTGGACACGAGAAACATATCAGACTGGAGGATAAAAACAGTGGTTGCGGAAGTTTTCTGGTTGAGGCCCACAGCCTCCATGGTGATTTGAGGGCAGAAACAATTGGCGTTGACAGCAGAATATATGTTGTCTAGCACCTCGCGACACTTTCTCTCATCCTTTGGCAACCGGCAACTCTTTAAGTCCCACAAAACAAAGGTAGGTATCATGGGTTGAGGCTGAGGGATGGTAAAGCTGATCCATGACAGCAAAACACATTAATCATTTCACGTTTAAAGAAAATAAAGCTATATTTCATCATGCACCATACTCTACTAACATGGGTGGCAGCATCTCACTCTGAACGAGATATGGAGGTTGTCCTTGAAGAATATCCAGGAAAGCCCACACGCAACTTGCAATTTGAGCAAGATCAGAATGTTCACCGGGATGGGCCACAAGTATGTTGTAGTTTCGAGCGTGTAACTTCTTAAGAGTCGATAAGAGAGTTTTGTTACCCGAAATAACCAAGTAAGTACCCGGGCCAGGAGAATCTCTAGCCCAGCTTCTCAAGTGATATATCATTTTTCTCACATGAACCGCTACAACAATGAACAAATCACATTAATAAGGTAGCTACATCAAGACACTTTAATATCCTCTCTATTCACATCCTAATTCCAAATAGGAGGCTAGATTTAAATTCATGAGTTTACAGGGAGGTGGTATACGTACCGGGAGAGGAAGAAAGAAGCCAGATCTGGGTGGAGAGGATGTCGAAAATTGGTTGGGGGGGAACGTCGTCGACGTAAAGGGCCATCAAGGAGTATCTTCCACGGAATTTATTAGTGGGAGAATGTGAGAGTAAGGCGGAGGATATGTTGTTGAGATGCAAAGGCACTCCGCCTCTTCCGTCGGCAACGGACAAGTCATCACGTCCCACAATACAAACGCATGTCCCTCCATTGTCATCGCCCCCGCAATAACGCACGCGCAGATTGCAGATGTAAATTGCTCCCAAATCTAATCCCAATTAGATGATATATTGTGTCGGATCGTTATAGAGCTCAAAAACATCCAGAATCGAAAACGCAAAATAGGAATTTCCCTGATTTCTGAAACAGCCAGGGCAAAGAGAAAATATTTACGTGAGAATGGCTATCTATGTCATTGCCTCTTTTTATTTTTACGTGTGTGTTAGTTTTGCCAGCATAGCTTACCGGTATAAATACGTGTGACTTGCTTTCATAACAGACTAAGTTCTTTTTCAAAAATATTTTCATCAATACTCCCCTAAATTCACTTTACAATTCCATCAAATATCTCAACACGGTATCAGAACAATTTCAATTCTGATTTGCTTTGTTCTTCCATGTTTTAAATTCTTTGTTCTTCGTCGATCTAAGAAAATGGTGATAAACAATCATGCTGAAGTAAATCACTTCCGTGTTGATGATCCTCGTCCGAATCCTTATGATCCCCATTTTTCACATCTGAGTTATCATCCTGTAACGATCTTAGTTGTCGAGCTGCTTAATGGTGGGGAACTATGTAAATAGCGAGCATTTTTCACAAGATAACATTGCCAACATCTATGAGTTAAAACAACAATTGTTCGGTTTAGAAAAAGATATTGATAATTAGAGAATAGAAGAATAATAATAAAAAAAAAAAATTAAATCAAAATGTAAGATCTCAACGGCTTCCAAACCCACAATAGCGCTACATCCAACGTATACACATTGTAGACCTAAAGAATTTAGGGTCCCGTGCGCTCGCCCATCTTGCACACCCATAAGAACTGCCCTGTCAGCATGTATTTTATGTGCAAAAGGTAGTTGTTGGGATAAAATTTAAGTTTCATTCGAATTAATGTGTTACATATTATAGTTTATATTACCTGCAATCAAAATATAGGCACCATACATCTCAGACCAAAACGAAGAAGAAAAGCTAAGCCCACAAGCATTCTACAAGTGTTGTTCACAATTGGCATCGCCTTATATATTAGATACATTGTGGATCGAAAAATACAGTAAAATCGCTGAGAGAGAAGGCAGACAACTAAAAGTATACGGACATAAGTAAATCTGAAGCAAACCACCCTCCCCTGTTTGCATGTCTGACAAAAGGACAAGATATATGGCTTGAGTACAGCTTGAGTTTCTAACAGAAACAAAGCACATTAAAGGTTATAAGGAAGTTACCTGGTATTTATACAGATCCGTAAATACTTGCTTAGTCTATTCAGCAAGAAAACGACCTGTTAGAAATAGGAATGTGACATATTTTAACTAGACATCAGATTAAGCAAGTAAATAAACTAGAACTATAACAGTATAGCACAATGGGCTTATGTAACGAAGTTTGTAATATAAGATACTTTCACGGAGAAAGAAAGAAACAGAGCATCTGAGCGTACCCTGAATAAGACTGTCCTGCTTTAGAAAGATCTCTTTCAATCTACTCTGATCGCATGGATTGTACTTCATATGAAAAAATTTGTCAAAGCGACAGAAGGTGCTCTTGATCGCATGAACATCAAGTAGGTCAACATTCATATCACTGATATCATACCTGTCATGGGAGGTTGAGCATAAAAAATTAGCCATAAACTTTCTGGGAAAGATGGAGAAATCACTACTGCACAGCCTTAAGAATCAGACAATGCAAAACAGCAGTATGTGCTGAATTCTCAAAAGCTGCAATTTCAACCCAGTCAAATCAAAACACCCAAACACCTCTTTCACGGTCAGATATGCACCATCTCCGAATATAACAACCTGACAAAGAGCACAGAAAAAGTCGTTTGCATCAGAAATTACGCATGCACAAAGTCATTTCTGCATAAACTCAAAGAAAGCATTCTAGTTGAAGTAGCAGAGCAAAAACTGCCACTGTAACCGTCAAACAAATAAACTAAACTATGCCTCATCCGGTTCCTTTCTCAACTTTGATTTTATGAACCTCAAAAGATGTTTCTGGTTCATGTAAGCTGAGTGATGAACATGGGTGTCAATTTTCCTGACATATAAAAGTCTCAATGTGGCACACTTTTTTGACCTAGGAACTCCCTATCAGTTTAAGCATCAGATGAAGGTTGAATTTCTGGGGTTCAACAAGCACGGACAATACTAGGTGAGATTTTGTTGCAGAATAAAAAACCCATATATGCATAACTTAAATAGAGGTGCATTTACCTGTTCTAGAAGAACAAGCCTGTGGTGGCATAGAGTGTGGATATTCCCAGCAGCTATAACCTTAAGGATATGATGCAGGCCAGTGAAAATAGTTGAAGCATCATCTAACGGAAAGAGTTTGTCTTTCTGTGGGGAAAGAAAATGAAGTGAAATCAGAAAGAAGTGAATACACTTCAGAAGTACCCACTTTATACATAAATAGCGTACAATCTTTATTAAGTTGCAATAAAGAAGAGAAAGCATGGTTAAATCGCACATTAACTTTGGCTTCACTCCTACTCAAAATTCCATGATACAAACTCCACCACACTTATTTTCAATAAGGTTCTCATCATGATTCTTCACTCATTATAATTCCATTTCAACAGCTGCTGCATCCTCTCTCTCTATCCTCCAGCTTCCTTATCCTGCTATCCTCGAATGGGCATCCCAAAGCTCCTGAGAGGAAAGCTACCTCTCTCAATTCTTGCTTCCATAATCCGTGCATTGGCCTTCCTTGTGTTACTCTATGCGAAAAGCATCAGCTTCTTCTCTTCCACCTGTATTAAATTTATGCCCGTGCAAGAAAATATGCTGCCAAGAAAACTTCCACAGGCACAATTTACATGATAAAATAGTATTGTAATGTATTAGTCACGGAATTTTGATGATCTTGACCATTGATACAAGACAGATTTTTTTTTTTTTTTTTTTTTTTTTTTTAAAAGTTGATGAAGCATTGAGGCATGCAACAGATGGTTAATTTGAATTTGATCCAAAAGAGTGCTCTCTCAATCAAGGAAAATGGGTGTTTGATCGTACGATGAAACCTTTGTATACAGACACGTCATGCCCGTATCAGGATAGGCAGGTTCCGTGCATGAAGAATGGGAAACGTGATTGTGATTACCAGAAATGGGAATGGGAGCCAGATGACTGCATATTGCCTAGCTTCGTCAATTCTCATTTCATAAGCAGTAATTTTGACATTACAAAAGAATGAAATGGAGCTTAGATTGTTCATGCAGATTTGATGCAAAGACAGTGCTGCTGAAGCTGCAAGGGAAAAGGACTATGTTCATAGGAGATTCTTTACAGAGAGGTCATTGGCAAGTCTCTGGTCTGCCTTGTTGAATCTATTATACCAGGAGAGAAATCCATGAAAAGAGGATCTACGCACAATGTGGGGCATATGCATAATGTGTTCAAAGCCAAGGTGCATAATAAAGATTCTTTATAAGAATTTTACAATACTATGAGTAGTACCAATGATCATTGATCAAGAACTATGTTCATTTTATTGATTATATAGGCATACAACACAACAATTGAGTTCTCTACTGTTTCCCGTTACTAGTCAAGTCAAACTCAGATGTTCACATAATAGCCAAATCCTAGGAAGAGGATTCTGAAAGTTGATTCAGTAGCAAGGCATGCCAAACATGGGACAGATGTAGACATCCTCAAATTCAATACTTGTGTTCGGTGGATAAGCAGTCCAAAAATAAAGTCATTGTAAGTTTCTTAACTTCACTACTAAGTTTATGTGCATCAAAATTGGGAAAGGGGAATAAGTTTTAGGCTTTGGCATGATGAAGGATTTCAAGAACTTGGTGCCTCTGTTTTACACCCTAGGACTTCAAAACATGGGCAAATTGGGCGGATTAAAATATAAATCCCAATGGAACTAATGTGTTCTTCACCACAATGTCCCCTAATGATCTGAGGTCAGTCTTTTCGTTCATCATAATCGTAGATTGAACATATTTTAAATCTTTTGCATAAGTCTCTTAACTCTCCCCTTGGGATGCTAATCATATATACACCATGTCTCTTAACAAATTTTGACCATTTTGTAAGCTGTGTTTCACAATTTTTAAGAGCTTACACAAAACCCTACATGTTCATCTTCTCCAAGTCTTTGTACCGGTGCAGGAAGCTCTATTGAGATCAGATCTTGAGTTTGTGTGAGAATTAGATTACCTACTGACTACAATCAGACGAAGTTCCACATAAGGTGATGGATAAAAGAAAAGGAAATAACATGCATAAGGGAAAGTAAATTCATAAATGACCATAGGAGCATGTTAGCATTATCAGAATGTCATCCCACAGAAGAGATTCACCAATATCCTCTGAGAATACTATAAACATGAATGACCTCGTGACAACAAGAGCAACGAGGAGACGACTACCATCGGCCATCATCACGATCACCTTTTCTTGAAGCCATACTTCTTTCTCTCGTAGAAGAGATCCGTCTTAGCACTACCCAGATTGACAATCTTGGGGCACCCGTCCCTGTCCTTCTCCAGCTGAGTGCACTCCTTGCAGTAGTAGGCATCCGAGATCCCGACCCCACCACAGATAACGCATCTCCCTTGGAAAGATCCGTAGTTACACTCGTCGCATATCCTGACAAGCGTACAGGGGCGAACGTAGGAATCACATATCACACACTTGCCATCGTCTTTCTCGCACAGCCTTCCGATGGCGATTCCCGGTTGCTTCCGGCACATGATCAGATCGGGGTGATGCTTCGCCATGCTTCTGCAACCCTTTCTTCTCTATTCTCTGCACGAAAAGACCCCAAATACTAATCATATGGCTGATCATACAAAATGCAGTTAGTTTGATATCAATTCAAATTAATTCAATTCAATTTTGCCCTAGTTATGGTAAACACCACCGGCTGCTTATGATTAACAGAGAATCCAGCCGTCCGTTAATCAATCAAAAGCCCATATAATCTCATCGAGCTTAGAGAAAAAGCTTTAAAATTAATTCTATTTTCTTCAACAGCCAGACTCTACACATACGAAATTAGCAGCTCAAAATGATAACCGCAGGGCTCCAAACAAATCGCCGACTTGCTTCATTTAGCATTCATGAATATCAGATCTTTGCTTTCAGTTTCTATCGATTATAGAGAGGTAATCATACAAGCTAGTAAATCCAGTAAATCCAACAGCTCAATTCATCGTAATTTAAAAAACAAAAATCATAACCACATCACAAAAGCAAAAAAAAAAAAAAACTAACGAAAGTAAATTCACACACTTGAATAATCGAAATAGGCGAGGAGGATTAAAGTGCAGCAAAATTGCTCAGCTAATCGTCGTCGGCGGCGGAGAGGCAAAGATAGTAAAAGGTAGGGGGAGAAAGGGAGAGTGAAGAGCGAACCTGCGGCGGCGAGGAGTGCGAATTGGAACCCCACAAAGTGCCGTTCCTTAGTCCTTACTACTGGATGTTTCTTTGTAGGTGAAACTTTGCTTTATTTGCAGTTTCTCACCCTTAAGATTTGAAAATTACACTTTGCGCCCCGAAAGTTTGAAACAAATCTAGCTCGGGACATATATTTTAAATTATGGGCCCATTGTAAGATAATTAGGCCTGTTGGGCTCGAATTGTTTTAGCGGACTGAGGAGTTTTGGGCCCAATATCCTTTATTTTGTAATTTTAAAAATACATATAGAAATGAGATGATTAATAGTACTTGGCAATTAGTCCTAGAGACATAGGCTTTAAGCAAAATATATGATTTTTATACATTCAATTGGAGATTTTGTTACTTTAACATTTTTGTCGTTATCCGATTACAATATTACCAAGCATGAGAGTTTGAACATTGAATTATAAAATATAAGCATGAAAACACTTTGCATAAAATTATGTATAATAAGCATGATTACGTATTTAAGTATGATTTTGTATAGATTTAAGCATGAATTTGTATAGCTTTAAGCATTTTTCGCATTTTAGCAAGCCAGGATTTATTTGCACACGAACCATTCCCTATAAATATATATTATATTCAATAATGCAAATATAATTGAAGGCACAATAAGTTATATTGCACACTTCGGGAAGAGTACATGGCTCAATATCTCGACCAAAAGAAGGAAGGTGGCAAGGATAAGAAGATACTCATTGACGAGCTAAATACTAACTCCCGCAAGAGTACGGGTAATCCTAATATAGAGCAAGTAAGGTCGTATTCCACGAGGATCAATACAAAGAAACGATAGTGAATACTATTACTAAGTTCTTTTGATCTATCTAAGCTAACGAGATTTTTGGGTGATTTTCTAAGCTACTAATGCAAGTAAACAAAGCACATAAACGAAAACAAGTAAACGAAAGTGAACTAATGAAGAAACGATGAAGTAAAGTTATTCTAGGGCTTCGGAATCGATGGAATGCAATGGATATAGCCTAAGTCTATCAATACATGAATCAACTATCTCTATCTAGGGCGATCTTTAATTCGTATTTGCCTCCTCTCGGACGACAACTATCGTAGATTACAAGCCATGGTCATAGTCTCCTATCAACCTCTAGCCTATAACTCCTAAAAGCTCCTAGGATCAATTGCCCCCACAATTACTCTCACCCTCTCGGTTTATCAAGCAATTATGCCTTGTGATCGGTTTCCAACATCGAATCTCATCTCTCGATACTCAATTCAATGTCTAAAGCATGCATCAATGGTGATCAAGCATCAAAGCATCCAAAAAAATAAGATCACAAGGAGATAAATCTAATCAATCATGCATTAATAGGAAATAAGATCAATCCATTACAAATCCAACTATCCTTCTCCCTAGAATAAAGGAATTTAGCCAATCAAACACATGATGAGCATAAATACCAAATCCAAGCTAAACATGAATAAAAGACTAAGGAAAAATGGGTTTAGAATCAAATCCAAGCTCTTGATCTTCTATTCTTGCTCCTTAGACTCTCTCCTTCAACAATTCTTCAATCCCAAGTGAAGCCCCAAATGTGGAATGAAGATGATGGGTGAAAAGATGGTGTAGAGATTAGTGTGTGAAAAAGTGTGTTGGTGTGTGAAATAATGAGGCTTACCTAGAAAATGAGGTTTGAAATGGGTATTTATATGTTTTGGGAGAGAGGGACTAAGTAGCAATTAAGATTGGGGAGGAAAATGAGAGAAAATGGGGTCGAAAACGAGAAATAGGAGAAGAATTGGGGCGAAAACGAAGTTGGAAAGAAGTCAAGCCGGAAGGAGTACCCCCGCGGGCTACCCCCGCAGCGCAGGCCAACAACCATGTTGACTCGCGGGGGCAGACCCCGCCCTGGACCTGGGCGCGCGCGCGGTCCCGCGAGCGGGCACTCGCCGCTGCCTTGCGTTGCTGCCTCGGCGCGCGGCCCGGGCGCTTCGTCGCCCGGCCGTGCGCTGTCTCGCCGTTTCGCCTCGTTCTCCCTCATACGAACTCCGATTCGATCGCCGTTTTCGCCTACGCGCTCCTCTCAAAACGAGCTACGTCGTGGACTTACTTGCCTTGTCCAATCTTCTCTCGTTTCCTGTAAAAATAATCAAAACTAAGCTCGGGAAGAAAGACTCGACAATTCGATATTAAAACGACGATAATCGCTAAAAACAAGCACGAGGGGACTATAAAACGACACAATATCACCCCATAAACTCTAAGAAAACCATGTTTGTCAACCCCTCAAACTTGAATCGTTGTTTGTCCTCAAGCAACAAAGATAAAAATAAGAAGAATTACAAACATGGAAGGGTGATGTTGATATACTAAGCTTCAGAATTAAAAACACTCATGCAAGTGAAATCCCCTAATCAAAGCTCAACTCAAATCAATGGAACATGAACATAATGCTTCAATAGGAAAAAAAATGAACCTTACGGCATGTGGAAATAATCAAGTGAGCTCTCAACTCTCAAGTGTATGGCAAAAATGGCACACTCAATCCAAAACAAGACATGCAATCTACCATAAGCTTGAAATTAGTCTAACTTCTCCATTGCTAAACATGTGCTTGAAATAAAGATCAATGTGGTCTTTTAAGGGTTGTAATGTAGGCTCTTTGGTTAGGTATGGAATTTTTCGGCTAAGTGACTAGTTATCCCACAACGCAAAACTATGTATCAAGAAAACCCACTAAGCCCCAAACTCCAATCATATGAGACTAAATATATAATCAAAACATCAATCATCCAAAGATAACCTTCCTCCAAAACAAAATTTCAATCCATCCCTCTTATTCTTCCATACTCTCTTGAAAGTTTCTCAAGTACTACCCCATAAATGCTCCTTCGTGTACTAACTCTTTTTTTTTTTCCTCTTTCTCTTTCTCTTCTTTTTTTCTAAGAGCATTATTATTGGCTCTCATCATCAATTTTTTCTCTCTTTTTTTTTCTTTTTTTTTTTTTCATTTGTTTATGAGATTAATAACTCGGGAGCTCATATAGAAGTATACTCAAGTGTCGCACCTATTCAAACCATAACCATACCTCTTTACACTTTTTCCACATATCCACCTCCAATACCCAATTATCCCCTTGGCTAGATCAAAGAAAAGGCTAAGGCTCAAAAAGGGTTAACTAGGATTGTATAGAGTAAATGGACAAGTGTATGGATAAAATGGCTAGCAAAGAAAAATGCCACATATCATCTCTACATTTCAAACACAATAATGCAACCTCAAAGAAGACTCAAGACAAGTTCTAGAGAAAGTCATACTTGTTAGGATAAAAATCACACAAGAAAGGAATTAGACTATAAATATGCAATAGTCTCGGCTCAAATCCTCTCACGGGTACACAATATTTTTTTCGTTCATATTCCACAAGAAGTAAGTGTTCAAGTTCCATTGATACAAGTCTCACTATCACAAGGAATCATCACAAGCATGAACAAATTTAGATTTTCAAAAGAATTCATCATGAGCTTGTATCAACATTCTCCCAACACTAGTTCATAATACTTCTCACATTCATCTTGTAAACTCAAAGCAAACACAAATCAAGATCAAGATCCAAAACAAACTCTAAAATCCCTTATTACATACCATAATCCGAATGAAAATAAAATAAAATCCAAATATCCCCAATACCATAATCCATCATCAACATCCAACTAGAAAGAAAGATAGGAAGAAAAGTAGGACGACCGGATAAGCAAACCAACTTCCAACCCCTCAAACTTATTCCCTACATAGTGAGGAATAAGTTTGCATGAAAGCTTGGTTTACTTATCGAGAGCTCACAACTTCAACCGGAAGGCGGAGATGAAGGTGAACGCCTTGCATGTCGAGCATGAAGAATCTCCATATATTTGATACGTCTTTCTCTTCTTCCCCATTTGAATTTTGGATGAGCTCATTGTTCCTTGAGAGATTTGATGCTTGTGTAGTGGAAGAGGAGGAATGGGAATGGAATAGAGGATGAAAGAATGAAGAAAAAGAAGAAGGTGGTCAAAGTGAAATGAAATACGAAAAATAAAATACGAAAAATAAAGATACCTCGTTGGGGTGCCTCCCAACTAGCGCTTTGTTTAACGTCGTTAGCTCGACTCTTCCATGGCTCACGTATCGAGATGATTGGTGACGAACACTCCATCCCTTTGCTCGGGATGATAAATAGACTTCACTCGTTGTCCATTGACAACAAAAGTCGAACCATCCTTTCCCTTTAATTCAAGTGCTCCGTTCATCAATACCTTTGAAATGGTAAAAGGTCCCTTCATTCCATCACCTTCTTGCTTTTCCTCCTTTTTGGGCTCTCCATTTCTTGGATCAAGGAATTGTCTCATTCTTCTTGGAATTTCCTGCACACCCTTCAATGTGATAGCACATTTCAACAACTCAAGATTAAATTCATCATTATTAGGGGAAATAGATGAAGGAGAATCTAATAAATAATCCTCTAATGGATCTTTGGATTCATGAAACTCCTTCATTTGAACACAAGAGTCTATCATATCAAGAGCCATGCACTCTTTAACTCCCTTTAGCTCTCCATCTTCATGAAATTTGAGGGCCTTGTATATTGAAAAAGTGTGGCTCTCCTCATTGACTCTAAGAGTGAGCTCTCCTTTGGAAACGTCAATGAGAGCTCTTCCCGTGGCAAGAAATGGTCTTCCAAGAATTAAGGGGACATCCTTGTCTTCATCCATGTCTAGCACAACAAAATCTACCGGAAAAATAAAGTCGTTCACCTTGACTAGAACATCTTCGACTACTCCTTTGGGATATGAAATGGAACGATCCGCCATTTGAAGAGCAATGGTAGTTGGCCTTATCGTTCCAATCTCCAACTTCTTGAAGATTGACAAGGGCATCAAATTGATGCTTGCACCCAAGTCACATAAAGCTTTTCCAAAACGATCCTTCCCAATATCACAAGGAATAGTGAAGCTTCCGGGATCCTTGACTTTAGCCGGCAATTTCCTTTGAAGGACGGCACTACACTCCTCGGTCAAGTTGACCGTGCCAAACTCCTCAATGTTCCTCTTCTTGGATACAATCTCCTTGAGGAACTTTGCACATGAAGGCATCCTCCTCAATGCTTCCACGAGAGGAATATTGATATTGACTTTTCGGAAAATGTCAAGAAAGCTTGAGAGATCTTCCTCCGTCTTCTTCTTTTGAAACCTTTGAGGAAATGGAAGAGGAGGCACATAAGCGGGTGGAGCCACATACTTAGGAGCGGGTTCCTCAACTTTATTTCTAGAACTCTCCTCTTCTTTTTCCTCCTCTTCATTGACCTCTACTACTTCATCTTCTTGATTGGGCATCTTGGGACCTTCATATCCCTTTCCACTTCTCAACGTGATGGCCTTGCAATGCTCTTTGGGATTCACAATTGTTGAACTTGGGAATTGTCCTTGTTGATGTTGATTGCTCAAGATAGTGGCCAATTGCCCAAGTTGCTTCTCAATCATCTTGAGTTGAATACCTTGAGACTCAATACTTGCTTCGGCTTTCTCCATTCTTGAGTCATTCATCTCCATCTTTGATTGCATAGCCGTGAGGACTTTGAGTATAGTCTCATCGGTACTTGGTTTCCTTTCCTCAACAATGACTCCTCCTTGAGTAGTAAATCCGGGGGGTGCATGCAAGGCATTGTTCGGATTTCCATAATTGAGATTTGGATGCCTAGACATACCTTGATGATAGGGATTCCCTTGGTAACCCCCTTGTTGTGGATGAGAATTTTGATAGCCCCTTTGATTTTGGATATAATTGACATCCTCAAATCGAAATTGCTCTTCCAAAGTTAGAGTAGGTTCCACCTTTTGTTGGACCATAGCATCTATCTTGCTATTCATCGTGGTCATTTGAGCCGCAAGCAAGGCTATAGGATCCGTTGGAGTTGTAGGAGTAGTAGGAGGAGTGGGAGTAGTGGAAGCCGAAGCCACTTTCCTCAAAATGGACCTCTCCGTTGGCCATTGATAATTGTTCATAGCCATGCTCTCAATGATAGATAAGGCGGATGCACTATCTTTACCCATTAAAGCTCCACCGGCCGCGGCATCTAGGAGTCTCTTCATCTCACCATTGCATCCATTGTAGAAGAAGCAAATCTTGGACTCTTGATCAAACCCATGGTTTGGGCATTTCCTCAACATCTCTTTGAATCTCTCCCAAGACTCATAGAAAGATTCTCCATCAAGTTGTTGAAATTGAGTAATCTCCGACTTGAGCCTCATAGTCATGCCCGGGGGAAAGAACTTCAAGAGAAACTTCTTTACCATATCATCCCATCTATCCACTAGCTCGGGATTGATTGAGTGGTACCACATCTTTGCTTTATCCCTTAGAGAGAAGGGAAAGAGCCTAAGCTTGAGAGCATCATCCGAGACCCCATTCATCTTTATGGTACTACATAGCTCAAGGAATTGAGCTAGGTGAGTGTTGGGATCTTCTAGTGGTCTTCCTCCATATTGATTTTGTTGCACCATACTAACGAGAGCCGGCTTGATTTCATAAGTGTTAGCCGCTACTCTTCCTCCATTAACTAACCCTTGTGGTGCAACGGGCTGGAATAACTCATTAATAGGCGTAGGTGGTGGCCTATTCCTCTCGGCTTCTTGAGCCCGAAGTTGAGCTTGCATAGCCTCGAGTTGTTGTTGCATTTGGTAAATAAGCTCCTCATTGGGTGGTGCTTGTGCCATCTCTTGTCTTGCTTGGATATTTCTTCTCCTCCTTGCGTTGTTTCTTCGGCAAAGTACTTCAATCTCAAGATTCAAAGGGTTGATTGGATCACCTTTAGACCTTGTTCTCATGCACCACCTAGAACACACAAGTAAAAGTAAATATCAAATACAAGTACTCACTTAAGAACCAAAATGTAAAAGTGCATAAAATAAATGCTTAAAGTAGGCCTTCCAAACTTTTCACAATATCACTATTCAAATCATAATTGATCCCCGGCAACGGCGCCAAAATCTTGACGAGCTAAATACTAACTCCCGCAAGAGTACGGGTAATCCTAATATAGAGCAAGTAAGGTCGTATTCCACGAGGATCAATACAAAGAAACGATAGTGAATACTATTACTAAGTTCTTTTGATCTATCTAAGCTAACGAGATTTTTGGGTGATTTTCTAAGCTACTAATGCAAGTAAACAAAGCACATAAACGAAAACAAGTAAACGAAAGTGAACTAATGAAGAAACGATGAAGTAAAGTTATTCTAGGGCTTCGGAATCGATGGAATGCAATGGATATAGCCTAAGTCTATCAATACATGAATCAACTATCTCTATCTAGGGCGATCTTTAATTCGTATTTGCCTCCTCTCGGACGACAACTATCGTAGATTACAAGCCATGGTCATAGTCTCCTATCAACCTCTAGCCTATAACTCCTAAAAGCTCCTAGGATCAATTGCCCCCACAATTACTCTCACCCTCTCGGTTTATCAAGCAATTATGCCTTGTGATCGGTTTCCAACATCGAATCTCATCTCTCGATACTCAATTCAATGTCTAAAGCATGCATCAATGGTGATCAAGCATCAAAGCATCCAAAAAAATAAGATCACAAGGAGATAAATCTAATCAATCATGCATTAATAGGAAATAAGATCAATCCATTACAAATCCAACTATCCTTCTCCCTAGAATAAAGGAATTTAGCCAATCAAACACATGATGAGCATAAATACCAAATCCAAGCTAAACATGAATAAAAGACTAAGGAAAAATGGGTTTAGAATCAAATCCAAGCTCTTGATCTTCTATTCTTGCTCCTTAGACTCTCTCCTTCAACAATTCTTCAATCCCAAGTGAAGCCCCAAATGTGGAATGAAGATGATGGGTGAAAAGATGGTGTAGAGATTAGTGTGTGAAAAAGTGTGTTGGTGTGTGAAATAATGAGGCTTACCTAGAAAATGAGGTTTGAAATGGGTATTTATATGTTTTGGGAGAGAGGGACTAAGTAGCAATTAAGATTGGGGAGGAAAATGAGAGAAAATGGGGTCGAAAACGAGAAATAGGAGAAGAATTGGGGCGAAAACGAAGTTGGAAAGAAGTCAAGCCGGAAGGAGTACCCCCGCGGGCTACCCCCGCAGCGCAGGCCAACAACCATGTTGACTCGCGGGGGCAGACCCCGCCCTGGACCTGGGCGCGCGCGCGGTCCCGCGAGCGGGCACTCGCCGCTGCCTTGCGTTGCTGCCTCGGCGCGCGGCCCGGGCGCTTCGTCGCCCGGCCGTGCGCTGTCTCGCCGTTTCGCCTCGTTCTCCCTCATACGAACTCCGATTCGATCGCCGTTTTCGCCTACGCGCTCCTCTCAAAACGAGCTACGTCGTGGACTTACTTGCCTTGTCCAATATTCTCTCGTTTCCTGTAAAAATAATCAAAACTAAGCTCGGGAAGAAAGACTCGACAATTCGATATTAAAACGACGATAATCGCTAAAAACAAGCACGAGGGGACTATAAAACGACACAATATCACCCCATAAACTCTAAGAAAACCATGTTTGTCACTCATTATAATAATTCAATTTTGCAAGGTTACTGACTCTGAAGGTATATTAAATTAGTTTTTTTTTTTAATAAAAATTAATTGATGCTTTGAATATGCATTTATTTGGAAACTATTTGCACTAATGGTCTAATACTTTTTTTTTGAAGGTGGGATCCGTATAAGCACAACACACAATTGCTCCAAAATACTTCTCAATCCACAAAATGTCATTGAAGTCGACAGTTTTAGAGAGAGGTAGTAATTTATTACTATGAGTAATCTTTTGATACATTAAATAATTGGATCATATTACCTTGATTTAGTTTTTCGGGACGTCTTTTTAAGTGGGCCCAAAAATGAAAAGAAAATGTCATATATGGGTCTGACTATATATTTTCAATTAAATTGTAATTTAGGATTTTAGGGGATGACTCTTTCATTCACCCTCTGCCTTCGGAAGTTCCGAAAGCAATAGCATCAAACGAGTTTGAGAATGGAGTAATTAATTTAAAAATAAAGTTTCTTCTATATTTTTGCAGATCTCAACCAGCAATTTCATTTCCCCTAACAATGATAAACACACGTATGGTATTGAAGATGATTTGATGATGGATAATTATGCTAAAAGGTGTCTAGATGACGATTGCTCTAATTGTGACTTGGAGAACAAAAGGAACAAGATTGTGGTGAAGCAAGAGGTGGATGATTGAAGCTGTATGCAGTAGTCTTAAGTCTAATAATTAGTTGCTCAAAAAAAAGTCTAATAGTTAGTTTAAATTAAGCTCTTATTTTCAATTATGTATTAGGCTAAGGGGAATGTTTTGTTTTTTGTGTTTGACTACGTACATGGTGCTTATTATAGTTAGCCTCTTTAGAGTAGTCAAACAGGTAAGATGAGCTTTTGGCAATATTAGAATCCATGTAATGTGTGTCTATTTTAATGTATGATGGTAATACATGTCATTTTGTATTATTAGTGTTGAACAATTAAGTTCCTTAATGAATTCCAACAGCTATGACGACTAAACAATTGCCTTATTCTAAGTGAATTCAACTAATTGGATATAATTGTGTAATACTATAATAAACTACTTACATAAATAGAAGGAAAAAAAAAATCCTTGTTAGAAAATATCTACTCTTATACAAACTGCATTGTGTTTTCTTCTCGATCATAATATTGAGCTTAGTGGGCATCGATATTTTAGTTAAATTTTGTACGATCTTTTTCGAAATACATATTCACACATTACGCTTATTATGTTGCACACAAATAATTCTACCAACTTGTAAAAATACCCACATTGATGATCATCGTTGTTGCTGTGTAGAAATGTAGTGAAAGGTTTTATTTTTGCACAGTTTACAGCAATTAAAGAGCGACGTTTACAGTTTTGGAGTCGTTCTAGCTGAGCTTTTGACAGCTAGGAAGCCCCTTTCCAGCACCAAAAATTCAAGACAAGAGCCTCGCTACGTTCTTGGTCATGGCAATAAAAGAAGATCGTCTCTTTCAAATACTCGATCCTCAGGTGCTTTAGAGAAGGAAGCATGAAGCAAATTCAAGAGGTGGCTCAGTTGGTGAAGAGATGTCTGATGATGAATAGTGAGAATAGGCAAACAATGAAGGAGGTCGCGATGGAGCTCGAACGATTAAGGAAGCTGAGCAATCATCCTTGGACTGAAGAAGAAGCTGTAGAGGAAGATGTTCCTTTGATGAATGAGCAATCAGATTTATATGCAGTGCCGTTGAGTTCGGGTTTCAGTACCGGCAATTATACCGGAAATCGAAGCTTGGACAGCCGCTCGATCCACATCCCATTGACAGCCCTAGTTGAGCTGTACGTACTACTACTCGGTCTCTAAGAAACTACTCATGGTTCTTCAGTAAGAAAAGTGACACTAAAAAGTTCGAACAAATTTATAAATCATAACCATCTGAATCTTCCGACATAGCTGAAGATCAGCATCTCTATTTAATAAGATCTCATCATCGTCTTCGTCCAAATATTTCAACTTGAAAGTGCCCGTCTCCAATTTTAATCTCGAGCCCACTTCTTCGATATGTTTTTGCATTCCTAAAGAGAGCCATGCATAACTCAAAATTTATAAACAAGATTAGCCATGAATTCTCCCCGATGAACATAAATTCGATATCCATGAATTATATTATGTTTTTATTTATCTCTGTTTAATTTCCACGGGCACTACACTAGTTTTTTTAACTTATTACACATTATGGAATGACATAAAAATAATTGCCACGATTCGATCTTTCATCAAAGTTTGTCGATGTATGACATGCAATCGTTGGAGTGATATATATCAATTTTGGCATTTAGTTTGAGAAAACCAGTGCACTTATTACATGACTATGGAGTGGTCAACTAGATAGTCTGAATCTTGTTCATCAGTCTTCATATAGTACACTCGATAAGTCTTCTTCACCTCTTCGGGTGAACCAGTGAGCTAGCCCAATCAATTTCGGGTGGAATTCTGCATGAAATCCACGAATTGTACTATTTTCCATGCATCGGATAATAACTCATGTGTTATAACCAACGGTTCTAACTTTTACATGATAGATAGATGTATGCATCGCATAATAACGCATGTGTTATAACTCATAAATAATGTACTTTATTTATGATAATTAGCATTTTCTATTGAATAAGAAAGTGGGTAAAGTATGAAAAAGCGGTGTGTTGTACTACTATAAGTTTTCAAAAATTGCTCCCTCTGTCCAATAAGATGTATCATTTCCTATTTTGAGATGTCTCATTTCCTTATTTGAAAATAATTAGTTCAAACATAATATAAATTATGAGCTCTATTGATTAAGTAAATGAAAATACTAATAATTAAATGTTACTATTATTATGAAATATTCAAAAAATTCTGAAAAAGGTAAACTTATGCTAATTCCACATTTTATTATAATAGATCATACTTACAAGTAAAATATTAATGATTATATTCAAATCAAATCAGATATTATCAATGTGGCATAGAGAGTATAGCTCATAAAGTAAAATAAAACATCTATATCTATATACTATATAAAAACTAAATACAAGGGGTATTATAGTATTTTCACTTCTATTTTTAAGGGTATTTTAGTATTTTCAACATTTTTTTTTTCCATTTTTTGAATAATAGTTTTACATAATTAAAAAAGCTGTAAAAAAATAATAAGTTTCAGTTATGAATAAATTCACATTATCCGTTCCCAACTAAAAATAAATAGATGGTTATATCAAATTTAAATATTGGAAAATAGTTAGTTTCATTGGATAAAAATGGTGAATGGACACAACTTTTCACAAAATGTGAAAAGGTAGTTCATATATATACTCTATTACCTTCATTATGGGGACGTGCATGCTCTTTCCTATACATGCATTGAATCTTCAATTTATTCATATTTAGTTATTCATGGAACACAAGTGTTTATTGCATCTATTGTTCACGGGGTATCTCTTTCTCTCTCTAAACGGATATGCTATAATTTTTCCGCTACTAACATCGTATTTTTTGAAATTTTCAGGGTTTTAGCAAAAGTGATGGATTTGATTTTGTTTCCATGAACGAAGAATGACAAAGGCACTTCAAGGGTATACATTCCAATCCAAAATTTCCAGGTTTTTCGCAATAATTATATATTTGTTTATATATTGGATGAATTGCAACGTTCCTATTGTTGATTATTTCCTACTGTACTGTACGTATTGCATTGTTCAATATTTTTGAAAGTTATTTTTAAATAGAATCTAAAAAATACAGAAAGTCAAACAAGATGAATGTAATTAAGTAATTAATCATTACTAAATGAGATCCATAGATGAAAAATAATCAAGGCGAACATGTTGCGTTGTACTAGACATCAATAAGAATGAATTTTCATTGCATGCTCTCATCTTATAGATCCTTTACAAAGCGGCAAAAATTAATACTAAAGACGAAAGATATAGCACGATGGATTGATAAAAGAGTTAATATAATAAACTACCCAATATGAGATAACAAAATCAATATAAGGACACTCATTTAAAAAACTCAAATTATACCCATTTTTTATGTGAAAAGACACAAATATCCTCACTTTTCTCTAAAACATATTTTTCTCCCTCTCTTTTTTCCCGCTCCCCCTATTTCTCTATCTAAACCCTGTTTCAATTTACAACGTTTTAATTTTTGCTAGAGAGAGAAACACACGCCTCCTCCGTCTCTCTCTCTCTCTCCAAACTCTCTGCTTCTTTTTTCAGCCATGGAGGGACGAGGGCTCGAACTCTCGAGAAACACACCAAAATCTGCCCAACTCAAGACGAGACTAACAGAATCCTTCAATTCAACGGCAATCCGACGAAGCTAGCCGTTTCTGTGCCTGAACTCCGGCTCCGGTACGGAGATGATGAGAGACGGCGAGAGGGGGCGGAGAGAGAGTGCCTGAAGCTGGGATTGGAGCCTCTGAGCATCGATTTCGGCAACGTGAAGAGAGCTGCGGCGGTGGATTACGACAATTTGATTGGAACGTGCCGCCCTCGCGGCTAGGGTTGACAAAATCTGAAGCGGAAGCATCGGTGCTGAGATAACCGGTGAAGATGGAGCGGCGGAGGGCGGATGCAGCGTGTGCGGAGGTGGGGAGGGAGCGATGGCTATGATCCAACGGCTGTAGTACGAGAAGAGCTCGATGGAGATGGAGTTCAATCAGCACCATCGATTGGCCGGAACGAGCTCGCGATGAGGAGGCGATTAAGTCGCTAGAGTGGCTGGTGCGGAGGTGCGAGGCGGTGCTGAGTATACTCCGACGAGAACTCGGATTCTTCTTCGTGATCTCGTACGTCTTCATCAGCGACTGCTGCTCCTGGATCTCAGCCAGCATCTCCGGCAATCTCCGTTCAATTTAAGATCGGAGAGAGTTCCGACGACTCTGTGGCGGCGCCGTCGCCGAATCCGCGCGTTTTGTAGCAGATCTGTGGTGCAATATTAAGATCGGCCCATTTTAGCCTTATTGAGCCCAAGTAAAGAGTGGCTATTGGAACTGAGTCAACTCAAATGGCAATCGACTTGTTCACTCGGAAATTGAACTCAAATCACCATCCCTCAGAATCCCTCCCTGGGGTTCCATTGTTTGTTTTTCACTTTTTGTTGTTTTTGCAGTATGAAGCAGCAACAGAGTATAATCTCCATCTCCTACTGTTGTTTATGTTTATTGGGAATTTTGTTTTGCGTAGAATCTGCGCCGCAAGTGTATCGTAGAGACCCAGGCCATCCGACTTGGCACCATGGCGCATTTCAAGATGTCAAGGATTTCGTTCGATCCGATGTTCGCCAGATGCTCCACTCTCGCGCCGAGGTAGTTATCGTTCCTCCAAATGTGCGTGGATGGAATTTATTCTGCTGTTTTTGAAACTCTATTTGTGTTGTCCAATTGAAATTACAGGCTGCTTGTCTGGACGCGGTAGCCACTTTGCTAAAAAAAGGGAGGTTTAGCTTTGAAACACTCATAATCGGCTTATATAGAGTCGTTTGTAAGATACGAATATCTTAATCGGCATATATAGAGTCGTTTGTCAGATACGAAATGTTGAATTTGTACTTCATAAACTGTTTTTTCAGATTTTGTGGTTCGAAATGATCTAATTCGTACTGCATGTGCTGTGTTTTGGTTAAAATTTGTGAAGTTTGTTCATATTGGTTACGTTTTGAACAGATGTTGTTAGTATTAAAGTTTGTTTTAAGATTTGCTGGTTCGAAATGATCTAATTTGTACCGCATATGTTGTGTTTTTTGTTATAAACTATGAAGTTTGTTCATATTTGTTATGTATTGCACAGATTTTGTTAGTATTAAAGTGTTTAAAGAATTTGTTCATATTGGTTATGTATTGCACAGATTTTGTTACTATTAAAGTGTTTTTTTAAGATTTGCTGGTTCGAAATGATCTAATTCGTACTGCATGTGCTGTGTTTTTTATTATAAACAATGAAGTTTGTTTATACTCCTTCTGTTCCACTCTATTTGGCACCTCACATCTATTCACTCTATAGGCCAAATGGAGCGGAACGGAGGGAGTATTAGTTATGTATTGCACATATTTTGTTAATATTAAAATGTTTTTTAAGGTTTAATTTTTAGTTTCAGGGTTTAATTCCTCAGTAGACTTTAGTACGAAGTAAATCTATTTCGTACCAATACATAGTTGATTTAGTACGAAGTGAATCTTATTCGTACCAATACATAGTTGCTTTAGTACGAAGTGAATGTTATTCGTACCAATAACTGCATAATTGCATACTCAAATATGTATTTCGTAATTCTTATATATAACTGGTACGAATTCGTTATATTTCGTACCTCCTTAAAGTTATACGAATATCACAGCTACAGTAGTCAGAAAAGAGAAGGGAAAAAAAAAAAAAAAAAAAACTAAAATTCGAAAATTCGAAAATAAAATAAAAATTAAAAAAAAAATAATGAGGAGAGAAGAGACACCTGGAAAAGGGAGAAGGAGGGGGAGGAGAGAAGAGTGGTGTTGACTAGTAAAAGTCAAAGTCTATTAGTAAGGGTATTTGTGTCCTTTCGCATCAAAAATGGGTATTTTTTATGTTTTTTAAATGTGTATCCTTAATTTGATTTTCTTATACCATATTGGGTATTTTATTTTTTCCCTCTTGATAAAATGTAATTAATGCAATATTTTATTTATCTTCTTACAATTCATATATATGATCATGTATAGTTTATATCTTAACTAATGGTGTTACGTCCCCAATTCCAACTCCAAATAAAGTGACAATGAGATAAATGCTAAATCATCATATTTTGCAGTATTTCAGATCTCATGCACACTATTTTCCCAGAGAGATAGATGCTCAAATAAGTTTAATCATGATAAAATTTCTTTATTATTTTATATCTAAGTACGTATCATACTAAACCATTTTTTTTTTAAACTTTATAGGCAAAGATCATTTATATTCATAAATATTTTAAGTAAAATTTCAATAAATATAATATTAAAAGTGTGAAATATGTCAAATAATTATATTTGGCTGTATATGAAATCCCCAACACTCCATCTTTGAGAGAGAAAAGTAGTAATTATAACAAATATAAGATATCTTTATTATTTTATTTCTATGATATGTAATGTTACTACACCACAATTTTCAATTTTATAGGCAAAAGGCATTCATATTTGTAAATATATTAATTAACTATTGTGCATAAGGAAATACGTGCATGTATATACGGAGGGAGTAAATGCGGTAATGTTTATTACTCCCTTCGGCTCATAAATAATGATCCTTTTTTATCGGTACAGGACTGAAGACGAAAATGTTTAATGTATAGCGTGTATTGTATGTAGAGATATGATGGAGTATATTTTAGGCATAGTTCCAAAATTATAAAAATCGAAGAAGAAACAAACAAGTTATAATGTTTATCAATATAAACTGTTATGAGTCAAAGCTAAAAGGAAAAAGGTTTGTTGCAAATATCTTATACAAGAATAAACTAATTAAAACATAGGGAATGATGAAGTATGTAAATTACTAAATATTTTTGGTGCATTTTCTTCCTTCGTCTTTCACCTTTTACATATAAATTAGATATTTTATAACACACATGCATGTCAATTTCGTTTAAACGAGTCACTGATATACGCATGAGTTGAAATTATAGTCCATAATGTACAATACATTGAATAAATTTTAATCCCGTGCATTGCATGGGTGAACGTTCTAGTAATATATAAAAACAAAAAACAAGGATTATTTAAGTAATTTCACTTCTATTTTTAGGGGCTTTTTAGTATTTTCACTTTTACATTTTTCCATTTAAAAAAAATAGTTTTACATAATATAAGAGGCTGTAAAGAATATTTAAGTTTCAGTTATGAACAAACATTATCGGTTCACTAATTATTATTTTTAAATGGTTTTACCAAATTTAAATATTTGAAAATTAGTTAGTTTCCTTAGATAAATTGTGAATGGACACAACTTTTCACAAAAGTTAGTTTATATACTCTAATTTCATTCATTATGGGGGACGTACATGCAGTTTTCTATCTATTGCATCGAACCTTCAATTTATTCATTTACATTTACTGTTGTTCTTGGGGTAACTCTCACTCTCTCTCCAAATTGATTCACAATGTAATTTTCCTAGGTTTCTAGCATAAGTGATGGACAAGAATCTGTTTCCATAAACTGTTAAGGACGAGGTCCAATTGAGATTTGCTGAGCGTGCTCCCCTTCCAGGCACAAATGAGGAAAGAGTTTTGACAAAAGAACGGGAGCAAGAGATCTGGGCTGAGGTGTTTGAAGCAAATGACAGGGGACGAGTCATAGGACAAGGTTGCCTAAGTCGGTTGTACGTGAAACGTAGAAAACGGGTGAGTCAAGTTTCTTGCACGCCTTTACAAACACAGCAGGAGGCCCGTATCAGGGAACTCGAGGAACGACTTAAGGCACAGGAAGAAGAAAGAAAAGCTCAAGAAGAAGAGAGAAAGGTACAAGAAGAGCTGCGAGCTGCAAAAGATGCTAAGAGAGATGAAGATTACGAAGTGCTAAAAAGAGAGGTGTTGAAGTTTGGTGCAATCTTTAAGTCCTTGCCAGAGGGGTTCAGTAGTCAGTTCATAGTTCTTCATCAGCACTCCATTAGACATTTTAGTAGTTATGACTCTTTTGATGGTATGATCTACAAACCACAACTTACATATTATTTTGGTATATATGTTTAACTACATATTTGAACATGGATGTAGGATTGGGAGAAACTTATTTGCATCTTAGTATTTATAATATACATTCTATGGATTTGCGTTTATGATATTTTGTTGATGCACTACAAAAAAATGCGAAAATACCTACGGATTTACCTACGGATTTAACACGGGTCGGCGATTGCCTACGGATTGCCTACGGATTTTTAGTTAACGTAATACCTACGGATTTACCTACGGAATAGCGACTCCACACGGCGCGAACGTTTTGCGCGAAATTTACCTACTAATTTACCTACGGATTCGTTGTAGGCAAATTTGCCTACGGATATTTCCGAAGGTAATAATAATTTTTTTTTTCAATTTTTGTTATATAAATAATGCCTACGGAATAATCGGTAGGTATTTATTTTTTTAATTAAATTTAA
The DNA here is from genome assembly GCA_029379335.1 of Thymus mandschuricus. Taxonomy (NCBI): domain Eukaryota; kingdom Viridiplantae; phylum Streptophyta; class Magnoliopsida; order Lamiales; family Lamiaceae; genus Thymus; species Thymus mandschuricus. The sequence continues at coordinate 465,318 of CM057078.1, forward strand.
TTCCAAAAAATATGCCTACGGATAATTTGGAAGGGGATCCGTAGATAATTGGAGAAAATTACATAAACCAAAATCCCCCCTTTCCAAGATTCCATTATCTTTGCCCTAATTTCTCTGCTCACAAACGACGGGCCCGAATTTCTTCCACCGGCGAGGATCCGTAGGGTAAGCTCCATTTCTTCCCCCCTTTCTCTCGCTCACGCCCCCCACCCTCTCTCACTCCGAATATCTTCCTTTGGCTCGAATTTTCCGTAGTTCTTTGGTTGGAATTCCGCGAAGCTGCCGGAGTCGACTGCTGCTTCCATTCGTCACCGCCACTACACCAGATTCATTGTCTTCTTCCCTGTGCTTGAGCGCAAGAGATCTACATTCGTTCGCTCCTTCAATGAAAGCAAAAGGAAAAAAGGTAATTTTTGTTCCAGTCCTCAATCGGCTTCTTCGTCTTCATCGAATAGCATATTTGGAAATATTTCTGCACAAATTATGGCTTTAATGGCTCGACTTACTGTGTTTGTGTTTTTCGTTTCGGAAGTAGGAGCTGAGGTTTGATGGTTGAATTTGCATTATGCGTCTTTTCCTTCCCATAAAGTCTGATTTTTTTTTTTTGCTAGATTATTGTTTTATTTTTAATCTGCGTATGGAGCTTGCCTATTGCTATTGAAAGAAGGAGAAGGTTTCTTCTTCTTCTTCTGTTCTCATGTAGCCGATGAGAAGTTTATTTGTGTATAAGTCCTCCTTCTTGGGAATTTGAGTTCGATTACATTCATTTCATTACTGTTTTTTGGTTTATTGAGTATGAAGCCCGATTGTACACTTGTGAAATATGCACAGATTCTAAAACTTATGCATATCTTCTTGCTAATTGTTGCTCGTTTTCTTATTCTATCTTAGAATGTGATAATGTCTTATGTATAAAAAATGAGCCCAACATATTTCAAATGACATTTTCTGGATTTTCTGTTTCCAAACATCGTACGCTTTTCTATGGCATTTCAAATATATTCTTTTCTTATTTTACCTTATTAATAGTACGATTTTCTATGGAATTTAAGGTGGAGGTTGTTAGATCTTTGCCTACTACTAAATGATCTAGTAACATGACATTTCTTCAAGTGGTAGGGGCGTTTGTTGGTTGAGAGTTCTTCGATTTTACTTTCTTCCTTTTTTGTGATTTCTGGTGAGTTTTCTGTTTCCTGCAGTTTTCTAGGCAGAGTAGGGATTTCAGTTTCTCTGGTTATGAATCTTGAGATTCTGTTGTTTTTCCCTCTGTCCTCGAATATATGATTTCATATTATCGATATTGCTCGGTTTTATTGCGATTTGAGGAATTTCTGGTTTAGTGATACATCGAGGTTGAGATACTAAGAAATAAAAATCGAGATTAGCATATATGTTTACATATTACTCTTGTCTCATTTAGCTTTTATGCAAGTGCCGTTTAGGAGGAAGATTTAATTTCCACTCACTCAATTACTCATTCTCAGTCTCATTGTTCTGCTTTCTGTTGCAGCTCGCTTTGGAGTTAATTGACACGGCACAATTTCAGATGTAAGTCGAGAATTTTATTTTATTAGTCATTTTTTCCTTGTCTAGAGTTAGGTTCTTTATTGTTGCTTCTGTATTTAGCATTAAGTTATCAGTGATTACTTCCTCAAATGTGCTGCAGACTTCGTGATTTGAAGCACTTCAGTTCGTCTTGTGATTGTTTCCCTGTATAAACCTGGGATAAGGTTAGGTCTACTACATGATCTTTCTCTCTACTTTTTCCTTCTTTTTCTTGATAAAGAAAAAAACATTCTTTTCTTCTCTTCTCTTTTCTTCACAGCTGCTACCAGTGCTCAATTTCTTCTTATTCTTGTTGCTATTTGGGTTAAATGTTTTGATAATGGATGGAAGTGTAAGTAGTACTAGTATTATTAATCATTTGGCGGCTAAGCTTGAAGAACAATTAACTTGAATTCTAGATGAAAAAATTAACGAAAATGGAATACAGTGGATAAAATATACCCTCAGACCTTTAAAGAGACTTCAATACTTCATAATGATTAGCATATATATTACTCATGCTAGTATGTTTCTTCTACATTATAATTAGTATAAAATGGGAAGGGACATTGATTGTTTGATTGCTTTTGGTAACTACAAATGTGCTTTGATTTTTATTTTGTATTTTATGTGACCATGCAGATTATATTGAGAAAAAAGGCATCTTCTCTTGTGACCGTGCGTGAGGATAGACTGCGTCTTGAGGAGACGGTCGGCAATACAATTGTTGGTTCAACAATTGATGGCAGATTAACAAAGTTCTACTCCAATGGTGACAATGATTCTTCTTCAGCTCCTTAGAAGTTATCTTAATTCAAACTATGTGACTTGATGAATTTGTTGGATTTTATTAAATACTATTACTATCTAGCTTGGTTGTTGTATGAGTGGGAATACTTTTAGATGTTGTAGTTTGATTATAAGATTTCCATGGATGATTGGATTATATATTATAAGCTAGTTGCATATATTTATCATATTAATCAAGTGTATGAGCAGCTGATGTCCTGGATCAAATAAATACGAAAAAAAAAAATTATAATAAATAAATTTACCTACGGATCCCCTACGAAAAATAAAAATAAAACAAAAACAAAAACAAAATCTGTAGGCAAACCGTAGGTATAAAATTAAGCGAATAAATAAATCCCTAGGTATTCCGTAGGTAAAAGTTTCAGGTTTACCTACGGAACAAATCCGTAGGCATTGCCTACGGATCGTACGGTAGGGAATCCGTAGGCATATTTCTAGCCTACGAAATTGCCTACCGGACTTTTACCTTCGGATTTCCCTTGCTAAATCCGTAGGTAATTTTTACCTACGGACCATTTCCGTAGGTAAAAATTTACCTACATCCGAAATACCTACGCCTTGATTCCGTAGGTAATCCGTAGGTATCGCCGAATACCTACGGAAATTCAAGCTTTACCTACCGATTTTTCCGTAGGTATTCGGCGAGAATTTTGTAGTGATGTATTGAGCAGTAGGAAAAAATTCTAAAAAAATTATTTAAAAAAAATCTGAAAAAATTCTCAGATGGTGACGAAATTGGCGAGGGAAACAAGCGTTGCTGGATGTTGTTACCATAAACAGAAAACTGCGATGGAAATGATACTACCGTCACAGAACCGCGACGGATACGACTTCCATTACTAAATGGCGACGGTAATAGGCGTCGTTAAACACATGTCACACAAGACGACAACAAGAGAAATGGCGACGGAAATTCCGTCGTCATTTCCGTCGTTAAAAAATGGCGACGGCAATAGTCCGTAGTTGTTCCATCGCAGTTCCTAAATGGTGACGGAATTTTCGCCTTTTGCAACGGAAATCTCCGTCACTGATTTCGAAATTTCTTGTAGTGTTTTATTTCTAAGATATGTAATATTACTGCATCACAAATTTTAAATTTTATAGACAAAAGGCATCTATATATCTATATAGGGCTATTTAGTATTTACGTTAAACTAATTAATTCTATTTAAAATACAAAAAAAAAATAAAAAATTGTGATTGATCACAATAGACTTGTGTTGCGGCTTTCACCGCTACAATGCAATTTTTCAAATATTGTGATACGGGTTGCATCTCTTTGTCCAAAAATAAAACAATTCTGCTAACCAACACGTCCTTTTGGAAGAAAAATAATATATATATATATATATATATATATATATATATATATATATATATATATATATATATATATATATATATATATATATATATATATATAAATCAAATGGGTTGAGATTCATTGGGAATGCAACAAAGAAAATCAAGAAGAATTCGATTTAATTGGTCGCGTGAATGGAAGAGAGAAAGATATAAGTCTCACCATTATAAGTTTATCACTGCCGCTCCATCGCAAGAGAACAACAAGAGCAACTTAGCACAAAAAAATCAAAATAATATACAAAAATTCAAGACTGACTAAAATTGTACCACACTAATATTAAGGTAAGACTTTCATATCAGTTGATGATTCCATATTTCTTTTCTTTTCTTTTCTTTCTTTTTTTTTTTCCTTTTTCTTTTTTGCTTAATTTATATTGATGTCTGGCATATAATTTAATTACTGTTTAGATGACGCATACCTTTCTCATAATTTTTGCTTAGAATTTAAATACTGTTGCGGTAGATGACAGATTGAAAAGGAAAAAAAGGTGAAAAAGTTTAATTTGGTGTTGATACTCTACCGCAACAAAGGGATATATCGGAGCCAATTCATATATGTGTTTGGACTGCACATACGAGGGTTGAGTTAGAAAGGAGATGAACTAATTAGGTAGTTAAATCATGTATGCTTTATTCGTCAAATATTGGCTTCCGTTATATTTGATTATGTTTTAAAGAGTATTGTTATGCTAAGCGATTATGATGAGCACTTTATTTGAGCCACTTAAATCTTACCAAATCTTTTCATATTTTAGTTTATATCTGTAGAGGGTGAATTCTACAATCACGGTTTGGACCGGCTCGACAGGCTCGTCCGGTTGAATGGGTTGGGCACTAGCAACCTGTCAACACAAGCAGCAAGCGTAAGAACCCTTCGAGAACACCGGTGGGGGTGTCCGGCGAAGGGCCTCCGACGCTCAAGTCAGTTGGGCTATAAACGTATGTATGAAACGTAAATAAAGCAAACGGAAATAATAACGAATATCAATAATGCAGCCGGAATGATAAAGGCAAGAGTAACGGAAGTGAGAGTAAGGGTGAAGGAGTGACAGTCTCTTCAGGCTAGACTGCTTGCTTGGGCTAGCCTGCTCGGTTGACGGCCGGAAACCCTAGGCGGAAGCGGTTAGAGCGTAGAGAGAAGATGGAGAGAGCAAGTAGGAGAGTGGATAGTTCGTGTGTGAGATCGTGTCTTCATCGGGTAGGGTTTCATGTATTTATAGGACGGCTTGGACCGTCTAGGGTTTTCTCTCTTCATCTTTCCAGGCGTATCCGCTAGGTCCGCTCTTCCGGTTGGTTCCGATATTCGTGGAAACCCTCAATTTGACCTTTTTCTTCCGCTTGTGCGGGAGTCGCTTGCTCCGCTTACTCCGTTTGATGTGAGCAAGATCTTTAAACTGGGCCTTTATGCTTCTTGTGGGCCGGAGTCATAAATGGGCCCAATTATCGACGGTCGGGCTAGTCCGTTTGGTCTATTTAGCCCGTTGGGCCGTTAGACGAATTTTGCCCACTACAATATCCATATCTCAGTTGTTGCTTTTTTTCTTATTTCTTCACTTAGGAAGAGATAGAGGAAATATTTCTTATTTTTAATAATTTAATGAAATTGAAATTTAATTAGGTATAGTCAAAATTCAAAAACTCTAATTGTGAATTTGTAAACCGTAATGGGAGTTTGTAAACTATAATCATAGTTTATGAACTCTAATTTAATCAAATAATTTAAATCATACAGTATTGTCTGATATTGATTTGATGTGTATAGACACATCATTTTCGTGTGTTTTAATACTTAAAAAGTAATTGTGAATTTTATTTATTTATTGATACGCCCTTCATCTTAATAAAAATTAATGAATTTAGAAATATTTATATTTATTTTAAAAATTGATTTGCCTACTATAAAGAAATTATGATTTGTAAAATAAATTCATTTAAAAGCTCTAATTTATAAGGAAATATTACACAATAGTTTTTAATTAAAAATAAGCAAAGAATGATCAATTAACACATACTGATAAGTAAAACAAAAGTGAATAGTTGAATTAACACACAATAAGAAAGAAGATTTTGACTCTTATATTAAATAAGATCAATTTAAATATAATATAAATGATTCTATAAAGTTCTGTTGTTAACTTTATATAGTAGGATACAATTTTTAATTTTAAAAAAAAAGTATATATAAGAAGATTTTGGCCGCGCATCGCGCGGGTAAGTATTCTAGTTTAAATGAAACGAGAATTACTCTAACTTAATAAAAACGAAAAAAGTATTAAAATCTAAATATATTAAAATAAATTATATTTCTAAAGATTACAGTGCTAGTTATCACAATTATAGAGCAAATCACAAAAATAATGAAATACGTATAAATAACAATACGAAAAAGAAAGAAATAACAAAAGAAAGAAATAATATCTGTTATAAATATTTATATATTGTGGACATTACTTATTAGTTAAGGTTTTATATCTAGTATATATATCTCATTGTACTCTATTAGTAATATACGGCAAAATATGAGATTAATGAGAAATCCTATTTCCTGCGCCTCCATCTTCTTCTCTCGTTTTTTTTTTCTTCTCGTATTCTCTGTTCTACAATTTACTTTACAACACGTTATCAGCACGAGTCTCTACCAACTGAGCAGATTTGGAAGAAAGATTTTCTAATCAATTGAATTAATTTTGGAGGTATGCCCTAAGAAAGAATCGTGTCTTTCTTGCAAGGTAATATTGTATATATTTGATTGAATTGTTTTGCTTGATATCGATTATGTCAATTCAATTAGGAGAAATTACATAATCTCATAGGATGTATGTATATAATAGAGTGTATGGTTGCTTTTGATTTGATTGTTCTTCGTTTTTGATGTCTTGCTATATTAACTGGACATTATGACCTGATTTTTGGAAATTGAATGCGAATGGCTGTGTTAATTGTTGATTGCCGGTTTGTTTAATGGATATAATACATGAGTTTGCATTCAGATTATAATCTATATTATGCCTATGTGTTTCGGTAGTAAATAGGATTATGGGTATGAAATTAGAGTTTGTGAAGGCTGAGATATTGTTCCTTTTAATTTTCTGAAAATGATTAATAGAAACATAAGCCATCGAGTCACATGAATGATTCCTTACTTTCTGTTGTGTGATAGAATCAGTTTATGTGCAATGTTCTTGTTTTGGGTTGAGCCATCGATTCACATCAAATTCTTGTTTTGGGTATTGTCATGTTGAGTTGAAGGGAGATTTCCTCCTGTTGTTTTTATTAATTGCAACCTAACCATTATTGCTCACATGTATGAGTTAGTATATGCATATATTATTGCATTTATCATAACAAAAAGCTCACATAGTTCTCCCTTAAGTAATATAATTATTAAATTATGTATTCCTGAAGTAATACATAGTTAAATAAAACGTATATTAATGATTTTGAATATTTTCATCTTCATTTGAAGTTAATTGCGGTCAAGTGATGCCTGAAGCACATTACTACTTATTGAAATACTCAAGGGAATGATGATAAAATTTTTATTGATTCTAATATAGTAGAATGTGAGTGAGCAGATTGAGGTCATGGATATATTTATAGCCCATGAATGTTAAGACGTTAATTGCAACTCTTTGTTTGCCTGAAGCAAACTTAATATTATCATATAATACATGATCTTGAAGATTATGAATTACAACTAATTGTTTGCCCGAAACAAATGTAATATTCTCCTATAGCATGTGATCCTGAAGATTATGAATCATATTGATTAGATTATATAGCACATGATCCTGAAGATTATGAATTGTATTGATAAGTTTGACTGCAGCAAACTTACGACATGTTATATTAGAGCATCGAAATAATATTTTGGAGAATATTAATTTTGTAACTCTTTCTAAAAAGAGGGGGAGAATTTCAAGAATTCATATAACAATATCCCTATTGTCATCTCTAGAAGAACTACATTCCCTATTGGAGAACACGTTACTTTTCCTTCACGGATTCTTCTATTTATTCATATGAGCTACATCCCCATTTGTTAAGTGTTCGATCTTCTATTTATTAATATGGTGTTCTACTTCTGTATACATATACAATTGCATAAATTCACTCTCTCCTTCTCCGATTATTTAATATGCCTATTCATATATACTCCACGTTAATGGATTTGATCAACAACGACGAGCCTCGACTTTCGACTCGGCGCCAGCTCATTCAATCAAGTTACTTTAAGTCATGCTCAAACGATCTATTATGATACATATCAAGAAGAAATTCTATCATAAAAATTAACGATATTTGATTTCGATTAGCTTTTGAATGATTTGTTCACCATAAATACTTTTAAAACCACATTTAATAGACTTGTACTACTTAAAAAAACTACTCCCTCCTATTTTTTATAATAGTCATTTTAGCTATTTACACAAGTTTTAAGAAATTTAAATTTTGTCTAAAATACCCTCAATTAATATTATAAATATAATTTAATAGGGACATTATTGGGAAAATGGAGTAGAATGACATATAAATTTAAAAAGTGAAAATCCTAAAGTGACTATTATAAAAAATAGGAGGGAGTAGATTCTACCAACTCCTTCACTAAAACTCATAATATTCTTGTACATACGTACAATATTCTCTTTCACTAAAACTAGATTTTACAATTACTTTCTCTGGTTCAAATATTTGGGGTTTTATATTTATTTTTTTAGTGTTAAATTTCAATTTTTTTGAGGTAAAATAGGGTTGATAAATCGAAACTTAGATATATACTAATTCTTTAGCGAAAGTGTCAATCGTCACGAACAATAGTGTCAATCTATGTGAAATTGGATTTTTTATTTTATTTTTTATCAACTTGATATTATAATGATTATGGTTTATTTATATAAATATTAGTTATTTTCAAAGATAAAATTAACATTCATTATTCACGCATTTTTCGTAAAAATGTCAGTTTATTTGAATAAACTCTCAACTATATTCAGTGTCAATCACTGTGAATAAAGTCAATCAAGATCTAGCCTCGCGGGGGAGGCCTGACTGACAAGAGTGTGCCCTCGATAGAAGAACTGATGTGAGTTTCACAAATAATCTGGTATTGTGTCGGATGAGATCTTCAATCGCGTTTTGACGTGACATCTCCGTTAAGCAACATAAGGAGCAATGTTAAATAACAAACCACAATTAACCCTATGAATCGGACCAGTGCCATGATCGATTTCCAATCAAACCGGTAGAATCGACCGGTTGAGTCCAAGTTTCAAAAATGTTCACAAACTCCCATGCTTAGTAATATTGTAATCAGTTGACGACAATAAGGTTAAAGCAACAATATACCCAGTTGCATGTTTAAAAAGCATATGTTTTGCTTGAAGCCTATGACCAAATTAAAAGGACTAGTTGCCAAGTACATCTCATTTCTCAAACCTTAGAGATCATTCTCAAAGGTTTCCATTTTACCATTTGAAACAAGCAAACTATCTTGGTTCTTCATAATTGTCAAAAAAATCCACTTTAATGGCTTGACTTTGTGCAAATTATACGTACATAGGAGGGAAGAGGTTGAGTGCCTTTGCATCTTCAACAACATATCCTCCGCCTTATTCTCACAGTCTCCCACTAATAAATTCCATGGAAAATACTCCTTGATGGCCCTTACCAACGACGACATCCCCCAACCAATTTTCAACATCCTCTTCACCCAGATCTTACTTCTTTCTTCCTCTCCCGGTACGTATACAACCTCCCTATAAACTCATAAATTTAAATCTAGCCTCCTATTTGGATGTGAAAATCCTTGTCGAAACCAGCCATTCCGTGTCGTATCTGGTACTTCCGATAAGTAGGTAGACCATACCAAATCTTGTGTATCTTTATAATAAAGGAATAATGTTGATAAATATAAATGTGATTTGTTCATTGTTGTAGCGGTTCATGTGAGAAAAATGATATATCACATAAGATGTTGGGCTAGAGATTCTCCTGGCCCGGGTACTTACTTGGTTATTTCGGGTAACAAAACTCTCCTATCGACTCTTAAGAAGTTACACGCTCGAAACTACAACATCCTTGTGGCCCATCCCGGTGGACATTCTGATCTTGCTCAAATTGCAAGTTGCGTGTGGGTTTTCCCGGGTATTCTTCGGGGTGAACCTTCATATCTTGTTCGGAGGGAGATGCTGTCACCCACGTTAGTACAATATGGTGCATGATGGAATATAGCTTTATTTTCTTTAAACGTGTATACAACCTAAAGAAAATCCTGTTTTTGCAGAGGCAACTGTTAAAGCGAATAATTGCAAGATGGAGGACATGACCAGATAAAACCAGCAAGGGAAAATGTCATTAGGTAAGAAAATGTCATTAAGTAAGAAAATAGTGTGATTAATCAATATAATCGTGCTGAAGCATTCCTAAGACAGTGCTCTTTCACACAGCGTTATACAAAAATGATCCAAGCAATCACATGTACCAAAACTAATATATTAAACTGGTTAGGGCTTTTTCTCCACTCCCCAATAAAGTACCATGGCCACTTTAGTGTTTGATCTCCAAACGAGTCAACAGATGATCTCACGAAGATTAGGTCATGGTCCTTAGACTTCACTGATCGCTTTATGCTTTCTAGATCTCCATCGCTGATGAACATAAAAATGTTTTTGCAATGGCATTGGAACATTTGAACGTTTGCATCCATTTGGATCGTTTTGGGCGCATCAACATTCCACCACCGATCTATTCATATACCGAATTTTAATTAATTATAGAAAATATATATATATATATATATATATATATATATATATATATATATATATATATATATATATGTATATCAATAATAATTTAACTAGACAAACAAAACATACCATTTCCATGAGGAACCGGCTGAAAACTCATGAAGTTAGCCTGTAAAGCTTCTTGAATCATGTCACTTAAAGAAGTTGAATCTCCATAAGACCAAATCTTGAACGGACCCCAATATGCTATATTCCTCAAGAAATTTTGAAATGATTCGGTCAATTCAGACAACCATCGTTGACTCGAACGAAACTGGTCCGGTATACTGCACGTATCCAGATCTTAGAATATATGGATTGGGTTCATATTATTGTCATCATCATTAGCCTTCTCCAGCGGAATACGAGCCTCAACAAGGTGTTCCATTATATAAGTGACGAGTTTTGACCAATTAAGGGTATAAGTTGCTGCCCATTTGAGAATTGGAGATACTTGGGTGGGCAAACACGCTACACCTACCATTATATTTTGTTGCCTTAACGCACTTAAAGTTGTGAAAAAATCCATGTCTCATGTTAAGAAGATGAAGTGATTGAAAGTATTGGTGGCTGGCAATGTATAAATTGTAAAAATCATCGCTTTATCTTCATGGCCAGGGATACCTTAAGATTGATAAACACAATGAACACAAAAATCAATAAACCCTTATGCATAAATATCTCCACGTGAAATGCTATTGTATTAAATTCGATAACAAAATTAAATATTGACGTATTTTAGGCAAATTGTAAGTGTAACTCTTACCAGAAGGCGCCAACACCATATTTGTACCCGGTTCAACAGCTAAAATCTCAGCACGAACACTATTGTTGGGCATCCCAGGATCGCCAATGATATGAAAATTCACATTGTCACCCAATACATTTCAAATGTTTTGAAATGCATCTTTTATCGGGTACCCAGCTGGAAAGTGACAATTCTCCATGTCCCACACCAAATTTACATTGTCACCCAATACATTTCACATTGTTAAGTGCCTTTGCATCTTCAACAACATATCCTCCGCCTTATTCTCACAGTCTCCCACTAATAAATTCCATGGAAAATACTCATTGATGGCCCTTACCGTCGACGACATCCCCCAACCAATTTTCAACATCCTCTTCACCCAGATCTTACTTCTTTCTTCCTCTCCCGGTACGTATACCACCTCCCTATAAACTCATAAATTTAAATCTAGCCTCCTATTTGGATGTGAAAATCCTTGTCGAAACCAGCCATTCCGTGTCGTATCTGGTACTTCCGATAAGTAAGGAGACCATTCCAAATCTTGTGCATCTTTATAATAAAGGAATAATGTTGATAAATCTAAATGTGATTCGTTCATTGTTGTAGCGGTTCATGTGAGAAAAATGATATATCACATAAGATGTTGGGCTAGAGATTCTCCTGGCCCGGGTACTTACTTGGTTATTTCGGGTAACAAAACTCTCTTATCGACTCTTAAGAAGTTACACGCTCAAAACTACAACATCCTTGTGGCCCATCCCGGTGGACATTCTGATCTTGCTCAAATTGCAGACCCGAAGCTATGGTCAACAAAAAAGCGAAAGTGTACTACCACTCAGGAGGTTACAGCCAAGAAAGTGGACATACATTTGGTTTGAGATTTAGAAAACTGCAAAATTCCTGTTGGAAAGCAAATCAAGGAGACGTTTGAAAATGTCGAGCTTGCGTTGGGTCAGAATGCGAAATTCAACATCATTGGCGATCCATCTGTGCTCACCAAAAAGGCCCGTAAAAGGATTTATGAAGCAGAACCACATGCAAACATACTGATGGCGACTTCCGGTAAAAATTACGTGGCTTTATTGACTTTTATGTGCATAACCAATCTTATGCTTATACTATTATGTTGATCAATTTTAAGGTGTTCCTGATCACGGGGATAAGAAGATGATTGCCACAATTTATTCTTTGGCGGCCTCTAAAGAATCCCGTGACTTCATCTTTATCACAGGCGATGTGGACTTCTGCACGACTTTGAGTGCTTTACGGCAACAAAACTTTACAGTAGGTGTAGCGTGTTTGCCCCAACATTCATCGCCAATTTTAAAATGGGTAGCGGATTATGTCCTTAACTGGAAAGAACTTGCGATTGGGAATTTGGAATATCTTGAAATGCCTCGTCATTTGGGGATGGCTGAGGATGATGACTGTAATAAGATGCCAATTCATATATTCTGGGATCTAGACACGTGCAGAATACCGGACCAGTTCCATTCGAGTGAGAAAGAGATGTCAACATTGAGTTGTTTCAGAAGTTTTTGAGGAAAATGACATATTGGGGCCCTTCAATGTGTTGACTTATGGACAATCAGCTTCTATAAGCGACAAGAACCAAGAAATTCTACAAGCGAACTTTTTTTCTTTTCAACCTGTGTCTCGTGTACAAGGTATATGCTTTGGTTGTCTACTTTATTATTGATAATTGGTTCTTCTATTGTTACTCATTTCAGTATATGTAAATAGATCGGAGGTGGAATGTTGATGTTGCTGATATGATTAAAGATGATGCGATTGATGAAATGCTTGAGTGCCGTTGTAAGAGCGCTTTTGTCTTTATCAGTGACGGAAATCTCGAAAGCATAGTGCAATTATTGAGGGCGAAGGACCACGAGCCAACTGTCATGCGATCATGTTTTAACTCATCTGGAGATCAAGAAATCAAGTGGTCTGGCAGCGTTTTGGGGGAGTGAAGAAAACTACTAATCAGTTTCATATCTTAGTTTTTGTCCATGTAATTTCTTGCATCTTAATTGTACAACGGTGTATGAAAGACTCTCATTAACCCTTTCTACTGAATGGTGTTTTTGCAGTTGGTTCAGTCATGAAACATGATCTTATTGATATCTATAGCTATTACACTTACTGAAAATCTTAATATATTGTTTTGTTACATCAGTAGGTTTTTCTTCTTGATACAGTAGGTTGCCTAATGCATTTGGAAGAACCTTACCTTCTCTGTTCTGCTTTACATATCAATTCTAAGTTGTTCCTTCCTATTTCATCCCGTAGTATTTCAACGGTGAGGCTATATAGCTTATTCACTACATGAAATCTTTGTCACAAAGTGAATGCCAGAACAAGCAGTAGTCTTATGTGAATGTGTTTGCTTGCTTGTGGGGACGGTTTGTCCTCCTTGGTTCTGATATCCTTTACCTATATGGCTATATTCCCTTGGATTTTTTTAGAGAACACCATCTATGGAGTATGGTGGATGCGAAGGTCTACTGAGCAATGCAAAATTGCCTTTAATTGCTGAGAAGCTTTTGCTCCATGGGAAATAGAATTTATATTTGATCCTAGCTCTCGCAAACCAGGTCAAGGCCAATTTGATTACACTCGAGAAGGGAAATCTGATGTAAGTCTTAGTAAATTGCTAGTACATCTAAATTGTTGTGCTTGCTCTTGTTATCTCATTTTTATTATACATCAGTTGAACTGTGTTGTCTACTATCAGTGTTTCAAATTTGAATTCAAAACCCTTGCAGCACTATTTCCAGATGGAAGATGGAAATATCCTTAAGGTTATAGCTGCTGGAAAAATCTGCATCTATGTCATCACAGGCTTGTTTTTCTAGAACAGGTTAATGTGCCTATGCTTGAAATTATGCATATATGGGTTTTGTATTCTGGAAAAAAAACTCACCGGGTATTTCTTTGCTTGTTGAACCCCAGAAGTTCAACCTTCATCTGATGTTTAATGCGGATAAGGAGTTTGTAGCTGAAAAAAGTGCGCCACTTTGAGACTTTTATAAATGCTAGGAAAGTTGACACTCATGTTCATCACTCAGCTTGCATGAACCAAAAACATTTTTTGAGGTTCAAGAAATCGAAGTTGAGAAAGGAACTTATGCCCAAATCTCCGACAATTGGTGAAAACATTGACATGTATGATCTGAATGTTGACCTACTTGATGTTCATTTGACAAATTTAATTTGAAGTACAATCCATGTTATCGGAGTAGATTGAGAGAGATGTTAATTTATTATTGATATACATACATACATATATATATATATATGTATGTATGTATATCAATAATAAATTAACTAGACAAACAAAGCATACCATTTCCATGAGGAACTGGCTGAAAACTCATGAAGTTAGCCTGTAAAGCTTCTTGAATCATGTCACTTAAAGAAGTTGAATCTCCATAAGACCAAATCTTGAACGGATCCCAATATGCCATATTCCTCAAGAAATTTTGAAATGATTCGGTCAATTCAGACAACCATCGTTGACTCGAACGAAACTGGTCCGGTATACTGCACGTATCCAGATCCCAGAATATATGGATTGGGTTCATATTATTGTCATCATCATTAGCCATCTCCAGCGGAATACGAGCCTCAACAAGGTGTTCCATTATATAAGTGACGAGTTTTGACCAATTAAGGGTATAAGTTGCTGCCCATTTGAGAATTGGCGATACTTGGGTGGGCAAACACGCTACACCTACCGTTATATTTCGTTGCCTTAACGCACTTAAGTTGTGCAAAAATCCATGTCTCATGTGAAGAAGATGAAGTGATTGAAAGTATTGGTGGCTGCCAATGTATAAATTGTTAAAATCATCGTCTTATCTTCATGGTCAGGGATACCTTAAGATTGATAAACACAATGAACACAAAAATCAATAAACCCTTAGGCATAAATATCTCCACGTGAAATGCTATTGTATTAAATTCGATAACAAAATTAAATATTGACGTATGTTAGGCAAATTGTAAGTGTAACTCTTACCAGAAGGCGCCAACACCATATTTGTACCCGGTTCAACAGCTACAATCTCAGCACGAACACTATTGTTGAGCATCCCAGGATCGCCAATGATATGAAAATTCACATTGTCACCCAATACATTTCGAATGTTTTGAAATGCATCTTTTATCGGGTACCCAGCTGGAATGTGACAATTCTCCATGTCCCACACCAAATTTATGTACTGTTCGTTGTCTTCGAGCTCATCAGCGCTAGCCTCCGTGGGATGGGTAGGCCCCTCCCCGCCAGCGACATTCCTTCGACCAATCTGCTTTCCACGGCCTCCTCTCTTTCGCTTTTTGTTGCGCATAGTTTCAGGCTCGGGCTCCCTTGTAATATCAGTTCGCAACAAAACATAAACAAGATATAATATAAAAGAGCAGTAAAAATTAAACCCTAGAAAAAATGGGGCAGAGACACATGTAGAGAGAGAATCAATGACAAACCTAGAAATCAAAAGCACCGTCAAAACTACAACATCCTCGTGGCCCATCCCGATGGGCATGATCCAGGGATTCTTTGGGGAGAACCTCCGTATCTCGTACGCAAGGAGATGGTGCCACGCATGTGTTGGAATTTGGCTTTGATCAAATAAATGAATAATGATTTATATTTAATTTATTAAATTAAATGATAAATTATTAATCTACTCCGAGAGTAGATGAACGTGGTATATTGATATGCTCAAATCCGAATTCCGGTGAGTGAGATATAATATATCAAAGTTGAGAGTTGGTGGAATTATTACAAGGTGGATTAACTCTTGTAATAACTTTGTCCCACATTGATTAAAGAACATTAATTAGTTGTGTATTTAACTAACTATACTAATGGGCTAATTAATCAAGTGGGCCAAGTGGAAAGAGACGGGCTCTCGCGCGCACACACACGCGCGCGCCGCCGCCGCCGCCGCCGCCGCCGCCGTCCGGCCGGGCCGGGCTCGGGCTCGGGCTCGTGGCTCGTGGCTCAGGGCCGGGGCCGTGGCCGTGGCCGTGGATCTTGGCAATTGGTCCTTTGGGTGGTCCTTTGGGCTGTTCCTTGGGCCTGTGAGTGGGCTTGGGCTTGGGCCTCCATGTATTATCTTTTTGGGCCAGAAAAGCAAATGTGATTGGGCCTAGATTCAGGCCCAATACGAATAAGCCCAGCCCGCAAGATCTGTCCAGATTCGTTGATCTGGTTCGTCCAGGTTCAATGAACCGAATTCAAACGTTTAAACGTTTGTAACTCTCATCCACCAACATAATGGACATAATGGGCTGCCAGTAACCGACGTGGGCCTTAATGGTGTCCATTACTCCTCCCATGGGCTGATGCCTATAAATAGAGGCCTTCTTGGCCATTAGCAGACACACAACAATCGCATCTCTCTCTGCATTCTTTTCCTTCTGCATTTCATAACGAGTTCAGTCCTCATCCAGTTCGCCGGGGCTCGGTGGTTTGCGGTGCTGCTACCTCCGAGACGAAAGTCGTTTCACCTTTTGGGAAGCTACGCCGGTTCCGTGAGCACTACCGGGGCGTACAGCTTCTTGCGGGGAGAGTTTCTGCTCGACTCGACTTTACCACCTCTGTTCGTGCTTGCTGCTGCTGAACGTGTTCCACCGTCCTGACAATCGCAAGAAGCTGTACTCACGTTCTGCCTAGCAAGATGACAACCATCGGAGTCAACTCTTCCTCTGTTGCTGCAGCGATGTTCTCCAACGGCAACAACAACGTGAACAACAACAACGTCAACAACAACAACGGAACTGGAGGTCAACAGAACTCAACCATGGCCCCTCTTCAGACTTCCTCCATGAAGGGGCTTGCTCAGAAACCTCCTGTCTTCTCGGGCCAAGACTTCCGTCATTGGCAGCAAAAGATGATGTTTTACCTCACTACTGTTGGGTTGCTTCAGTACCTGTCTGAGGACAAACCGGAGATGCCACACGAGGAGGAAACGGACTTCTTAGTTCGGGTTCGCTCCGACAGTTGGTATCAAGGCGACTATCTTTGTAAGAACACCCTTCTGTCTTACATCGATAAGGGCCTGTATGGTGTCTACTGCCAAATCAAGACAGCTAAGGAATTGTGGGCTGCTCTCGAGGACAAGTACCTTCTCGACGAGGCGAGTACCCGCAAGTTCGTAGTGTCTCGATGGCTAAAGTATGAGATGGTGGATTCCCGCCCAGTGATGGAACAAGTGGCCGAGTTTCAAACTCTCGCTCATGCTGTTCAGTCCGAGGGAATCACCTTGCCCGATGCTCTAACTGTGGCTGTCATTATCGAGAAACTCCCTCCAAGTTGGTGTGATTTTCAAGAGCAATTGAAGCACAAGAGCAAGGAGATCACCGAGCAAATCTTGGTGAAAAAGCTTCAAGTGGAGGCACACTTGAGAGAAGTTAGGAAGACGAAAGGGAAAGCTCCTATGGAAGCTCGAGCCAACCTCACGGAAAAGACGGACAAGTCCGGAGGCTCTTCCAAACGTTCTCGTCCGGGCCCTTCTAAAAAGGGACCTACCCCTAAGTTTGGGGGGGTGTGCTACAATTGTGACAAGCCGGGTCACAAGGCTGCGGACTGCACTAAGCCGAAAAAGAAGAAGGCCAAAGCTCATGCCAACGCTGTCGACAACAATGAAGACAAGTGGGATGAGGATGACCTTGCTGCTGTCGTGTTCGAGGCTAACCATGTTGATAGCCCGAAGGCTTGGTATGTGGACACTGCTGCGACCGTGCACGTGTGCTCGGACAAGAATGCGTTTTCCACCTACAAGGAGGCTAGTGCGGACAAGAAGATCCACATGGGCAACTCCAACACCTCCAAAGTTGTTGGGATTGGGAACGTGGCTTTGAAGCTGACTTCGGGTCAACAGCTGCTCCTGCGCAATGTTCTTCATGTTCCGGACATTCGCAAAAATCTTGTATCTGGTTCTATTCTTGTTAAGAATAAGTTTAGGCTAGTGTTTGATGCTGATAGTGTTACTATTAGTAAGAAGGGAAAGCCCCTTGGTCGTGGTCACATGATTGATGGGCTTTTCAAGCTTAGCACTGCTGTGGTTGT
Organism: Thymus mandschuricus; assembly: GCA_029379335.1. Lineage (NCBI taxonomy): Eukaryota > Viridiplantae > Streptophyta > Magnoliopsida > Lamiales > Lamiaceae > Thymus > Thymus mandschuricus. The sequence goes on from CM057078.1 coordinate 483,655, forward strand.
AACCCGTGCTCCCAAGAAGGGAAATAATGAGAATGCTTCTACTTCTGCTTACTTGCTTGAGTGTTCCAATTTATGGCATTGTAGATTAGGACATGTGAATCTAAATGCTATAAAGAGACTAGTAAATATGAACTTACTAAATGTTGAGAACATAAATTCACATGATAAGTGTGAAGTTTGTGTTGAAGCAAAAATGACTAAACTACCTTTTAAGTCGGTAGAACGGAACACTTCACCTCTCGAGTTAATCCATACAGACGTATGTGATTTAAAGTTTGTACAAACGAGGGGTGGGAAAAAGTACTTTATTACTTTCATCGATGATAGTACAAAGTACAGTTATCTTTACCTATTAAGAGGAAAAGATGAAGCAATTGAAGCGTTCAAACACTTCAAAAATGAAGTTGAAAATCAACTTGGCTGTCGTATTAAGATGATTCGAAGTGATAGAGGTGGAGAATATGTAGCTCCGTTTGAAGAATTGTGCAACGAAAGTGGTATAATTCATCAAACGACAGCCCCATATTCACCACAATCTAATGGTGTTGCAGAACGCAAGAATCGAACTCTTAAGGACATGATGAATGCTTTGTTGATCAGTTCAGGATTACCCCAAAATTTGTGGGGGGAAGCTGTCTTAACGGCTAATTATATCTTGAACAAAATCCCACTCAAAGGTAAAGAGGTGACTCCATATGAACTATGGAAAGGAAGAAAACCTTCTTACAAATACCTTAAGGTGTGGGGTTGTTTGGCTAAAGTTGAAGTGCCATTTCCAAAGCGAGTTGCAATTGGACCTAAAACGGTTGATTGTATCTTTATTGGATATGCACTAAACAGTAGCGCCTATCGTTTTCTTGTGCATAAATCGGAGATACCCGATATACATGTGGGAACAACGATAGAGTCAAGAAATGCAATATTCTTCGAAAATATTTATCCTAGCAAGGATAAAGGTCGGGTTTCATCTAACGAGAATGTTGAGTTAGAATCTACTAGTTATAGACAAGTGGATGAAAACTCAAATTCTGAGCCGGAAGTTGAGGAATCAACTAGTCGTAAACGGCCAAGGTCTAATCCTTTGGATATAGAACCAAGACGTAGTGATCGGAAAAAGACTCCAAAAAGCTTTGGTCCGGACTATGTGGTGATGATGTTAGATGACGAACCAAGAACGATCAAGGAGGCTCTGTCTAGATCAGATGGAGATCTTTGGAAAGAAGCTATCAACAGTGAAATTGATTCCATTATGGAAAACAATACTTGGGTGTTAACCGAACTTCCTCAAGGAAGTAAGTCTTTAGGCTGTAAATGGATCCTAAAGAGAAAGTATAACGCCGATGGTACTGTTGATAAGTATAAAGCTAGACTTGTGGTCCAAGGCTTTAGACAAAGAGAAGGATATGATTTCTTTGACACTTACTCACCTGTAACGAGACATACGTCTATTAGAGTGCTTCTCGCTATTGCTGCTTTGCACAATCTTGAGATTCATCAAATGGATGTGAAGACTGCGTTTTTAAATGGTGAGTTAGATGATGAAATCTATATGAAGCAACCGGAAGGGTTTTAGTACAAGGGAAAGAACACCTAGTATGCAAACTAAAAAGGTCTTTGTATGGATTGAAACAAGCGCCTCTTCAGTGGCACTTGAAGTTTGACAAAACAATGTTGTCAAATGGTTTCAAAATTAACGAGTGTGACAAGTGTGTATACATAAAGACGACTAATAACGGTTATGTTATAGTTTGTCTATATGTAGATGACATGCTGATCATGGGGAGTAACACTCGTATAATTTTAGAAACAAAGAGAATGCTAAGTAGAAACTTTAGCATGAAGGATTTGGGTTTAGCCGACGTGATACTTGGAATGAGGATTCTAAGAAAGCCGGATGGAATTGTTCTGACTCAGTCTCATTATGCTGAGAAAGTGCTCAGAAAATTCAACGCTTTTGAGTATTCACCAGCTAAGACTCCTATGGATCCTAGTGTTCACTTGAACAAGAATCGAGGAGATTCTGTTGCTCAAGAGGAGTATGCTAAGATTATTGGCAGTTTGATGTATATTACAAATTGTACAAGGCCAGATCTAGCGTGTTCTGTGAACAAGTTGAGTAGATTTACAAGTAATCCGAGTGATGATCACTGGAAAGCTCTTGTAAGGGTTTTGAGGTATCTTAAACATACTCAAAATTTTGGAATTCACTTCACGAGGGAACCCCCTATACTTGAAGGGTATAGTGATGCGAACTAGATATCCGATGCGAAAGACTCGTTTTCAACGAGCGGCTACGTGTTCACTATTGGGGGAGGGGCTGTGTCGTGGAAATCCTCAAAACAGACGTGTATAGCACGATCGACCATGGAATCGGAATTCATAGCTTTGGACAAAGCTGGTGAAGAAGCCGAATGGCTTAGAAATTTCCTCGAGGATATTCCGAGTTGGTCGAAGCCTGTGTCGTCGGTGATGATTCACTCAGATAGCCAAGCGGCTATAGGACGAGCACAGAATAGTATGTATAATGGCAAGTCTCGACACATACGTCGACGCCATAATACTGTTAGACATTTGATCTCAAGTGGTGTTATCTCGTTGAGTTTCATTAGATCAACCGATAACCTAGCGGATCCGCTAACGAAAGCAATAAATCGAGATCAATTGCATAAGCTAGTTAAGGGAATGGGGCTAAAATCCACAATATGAAGGATTGTAGTGGTAACCCTACCATATAATTTGGAAGTATCCATAATATGGTTCAAAGGGACAACTAAGCTACAATACTTCGAGTTGAAAACACTCAAACTGTGTGTACATTCCTTAAAGAAAGCTATGAGTGTTTGTCTGCATGTGGTGAGGATAAGTCGATAAGACTTTTAATGATTCTTGGGAGAAAACCTTGGAGAGGTTTTAGCAAAGCAGAATGCTATGTATAAGAATCACCTATATAAGTAAGAAGTAAAGGCCGCTTCGATGATATACTTATGAATCAAAAGGGGTGATCCAGGGCCTGAAATGGACACAAACGTGAGAACGGATGAGATTGAGACGATATTGTGTCAACGTCGTTGTCTTGGTATACACCAAGGAGAACTAGTTCAAGGCATCATGTCCACTAGGTCGCCGGTATACTCGATGAGGTTGACTATGGAGAGGTTCAAGGCAAAAAACCACCTATCCTAATACAATAAAGTCTCTTGAGGACTGAGCTTTGCATTTGCATACATTTTTGCATCAGGCTATCTCGCTCATGGGGGGGATTGTTGGAATTTGGCTTTGATCAAATAAATGAATAATGATTTATATTTAATTTATTAAATTAAATGATAAATTATTAATCTACTCCGAGAGTAGATGAACGTGGTATATTGATATGCTCAAATCCGAATTCCGGTGAGTGAGATATAATATATCAAAGTTGAGAGTTGGTGGAATTATTACAAGGTGGATTAACTCTTGTAATAACTTTGTCCCACATTGATTAAAGAACATTAATTAGTTGTGTATTTAACTAACTATACTAATGGGCTAATTAATCAAGTGGGCCAAGTGGAAAGAGACGGGCTCTCGCGCGCACACACACGCGCGCGCCGCCGCCGCCGTCCGGCCGGGCCGGGCTCGGGCTCGGGCTCGTGGCTCGTGGCTCGGGGCCGGGGCCGGGGCCGTGGCCGTGGATCTTGGCAATTGGTCCTTTGGGTGGTCCTTTGGGCTGTTCCTTGGGCCTGTGAGTGGGCTTGGGCTTGGGCCTCCATGTATTATCTTTTTGGGCCAGAAAAGCAAATGTGATTGGGCCTAGATTCAGGCCCAATACGAATAAGCCCAGCCCGCAAGATCTGTCCAGATTCGTTGATCTGGTTCGTCCAGGTTCAATGAACCGAATTCAAACGTTTAAACGTTTGTAACTCTCATCCACCAACATAATGGACATAATGGGCTGCCAGTAACCGACGTGGGCCTTAATGGTGTCCATTACTCCTCCCATGGGCTGATGCCTATAAATAGAGGCCTTCTTGGCCATTAGCAGACACACAACAATCGCATCTCTCTCTGCATTCTTTTCCTTCTGCATTTCATAACGAGTTCAGTCCTCATCCAGTTCGCCGGGGCTCGGTGGTTTGCGGTGCTGCTACCTCCGAGACGAAAGTCGTTTCACCTTTTGGGAAGCTACGCCGGTTCCGTGAGCACTACCGGGGCGTACAGCTTCTTGCGGGGAGAGTTTCTGCTCGACTCGACTTTACCACCTCTGTTCGTGCTTGCTGCTGCTGAACGTGTTCCACCGTCCTGACAGCATGTTAGTAGTATTGGTACATGATCATAGAATATATAGAATATAGGTACTTTATTTTCCTTAGACGTGAAATCATTGATGTGTTTAATTTGTTGTGATGGAGGTGCAGCTTTACCATCCCTCAGCCTAAAGTAGGTACCTTTGTTTTGTGGGACACAAGGAGTTGCCCGTTGCCGGCAGATGGGAACAAGTGTTTCGACATGTTAAACAACATATACACCGCCGTCTACGCCAATTGTTCCACTTGCACTCAAATCACCATGACGGCTTCGCCCTAGACATCCCCAGATCCACTATAAGTTTCCTAGTTTTAGATATGTACCTCGACTTCACCAATCCTGGTATATCTCTAGCTCTCTCTACAAATTATATATATGAACTCAATGTTGGAATTCTAATGAAGATTATGAAAGAGATGGTATTTTTTCCATGCAAAATCATGTTTTTGACATTTCACTATTATAACAAAGTGTTGGAGCAAAGTATATAACAAATGGTACGTTCTTCTTGTCCATTGCACTATTTTGTAGATATTCATGTAAGTAGAATGATACACGCCATGGAGCGTTGGGCAAAGTCTAATCCTGCCCCAGCCAATTTCTTGGTGATTTCGGGTGACGCGTCTTTTTCGTCTACTCTCGAGAAGTTACAAAGTTGTAAGTATAACATCCTCGTGGCCCATCCAGATGAACATTCGGCCGATGTTGTTGCAACTGCAAGCCGTGTGTGGCACTTTGAGAGCCTGCCTTGTTTGCGGAGAACCTCCGTATATCGTTCGCCCGGAAGTGGAGTCGAGCAGGTATATATTGATATATAGTATTGTATGACTACATGGTGACTCTTTACTCCTTCCTTCGGTCATTGCTTGATTACGTCTCGTTTTATTATTTTTTCGTCTTTGTTAAATTAATAAAAAGAACTCTTTTTTTATCCATCGTTAGACCGAAGAAGATGATGAAGAAAAAGACGAAGAAGAGGAAGAGGAAGAGGACGAAACGTTGAGATACAAAAATTCATCCCGATATCCATGGCAATCAACCTTGGAATTTGTCTTTGTTTTCAATACAACTCTATTTTATATGTGTCTCTTTATTTATGGGGATCACAGATCTTTATTTGTTCATTTTATGCAAATTAATTACAAAGTTAAAATAAAAGGAGCTAGGAATTAATAAAAACAATTATGTGTAAAATAAAGGGTCATCTTATGTAAATTAATTACTCCTAATAATTTATTTCCCTAATATTCGCATTAAAAAAATTATTAAAATTGAAGTCGTATTAAAAAAACAATTATATGGAAAATAAAAGGCCTATTAAAAAAAGTAAAAATAAATAAATAAAGTAAACAATTATATAAAGTCGTATTAAAGAAAACAATTACAGTATATGGAAAATAAAAGGCATATTTACAAAAACTAAATTATATGGAGATGCGGGGTATCGATCCCCGTACCTCTCGCATGCTAAGCGAGCGCTCTACCATCTGAGCTACATCCCCATCTATATAATGTTCTATTCCTGTTTTTTATTAACACGGTAAAATTCTGTTCTACTTTGCTGTTGCATAATTTATTACTAGTATATAGTAATTAATTGATTAGATTTTCTGAAATATTATCGAAGGGTTGTTGGGCTTGATTCATAGTTTGTACATTAGTGTATACTGATGTCCTGATATTTTTGGGCTTAATCCACAATATATTGAATCTTGAACTTTATGCTCTACTCTTTTCTGAACACTATCTTAAAATCCGTAAAACGAGCTATATTCGTTAAGACGGAAAAAGTATATTTCAAAACGAATCCATACCACATCAAAACTATATTCTTTAAACTTGCAACACTGAAAAAAAAAAATCAAATCGTTCATCCATAAATACTTTAAAAAACTAGATTCTACCAACTCCTTCACTCGAACTCATAATTTTCTTGTACATACGTACAATATTCTCTTTCATTTCTTACATATTTATTCCCGAACACGTGGGCCCGAGGGTCCAAAATATTTTAGATAATGGGCCCACAAGAAGAGACCATTAAACTGGACTGGAGTGGAGGCTGAGTGTGGATGAATGGACTCTTGTCCAATAGTCAACAAAACACAGCCGCGTGCTTACCCACCCAGTCCTCATTAAATTAAATTCCGCTCTCAATTTTCTTAACTGCCAAAATTCTACTAACGGCCCGGCGGTCGGTGGGCCCGGCAAAATCGACCCCGGGCCGGGAGTATCGTTAACGGTGTCGCGAAATAGGGTTTCGATCGACAAGTATACGATATACTATTATTTATATATTATAACGTTAATGTACACATTATGCATGTGACCGATAATATGACAATAATACATAAACGATTAAACGTAAAGTGTTTGATTAGATTGATAAATTATGCTCGACATTTGAAAATTATCTGATTATCGAACGTTAAGGTACTTACCAAATATTACAATCGAGCCTTCACTTTAAAGTTTTAAACGTAATGGACACATTTTTATGTTAGGCTCGACGCGGCCCAGCCCGACCCGGCCCGTTTTCGATACCGCTTTTTCCCTTGTAACTCTCCCATGCATCGGATCAAGGGAATATAGTACGGCGAGTGTGTACACACTGCACGTAACAGTTTTGATTTTTCTACATCTATAGTGTGAATCCAAACGCGTCACCTTCTCCTTTAACTCCTACGTTTCTTCCCCATTTCCATCAAACCCTCTCAATAATTCATCCCCAAGTTTCAAACATCTCTCTCTCTCTCTCTCTAACGCATTGCAATCTGCTTTTTTCCATGCGCATGTAGCAGCTGTGAGTGTAAAGAACAGCTACAGAGATCGGAACAATCATGCCGGGATCGGGCGAGAAAACCTCCTGCGGGTGCTTCTCCGCCGTCCTGAGCAGGCTGCTCTGCTCCGGCGGCCTCCCGACGCATCCGTCGGAGAGGTTGATCGAGCCGGGGATCGAGAAATCCGAGCGGCGGAAGGCGTCGGGGAGCGAGGAAGGCTCGAGAAGGAGCTCGAATCCTGGAGTCGTGGCGAGATTAATGGGGCTGGAATCGTTCCCGGCGGAAAATCGCAGGGAGAGGACGCTGGGCGATTATTTCAGGAGCAAATCGGTGAATTCGATCGATTTCCTCTCGCATTTCGATCCGGCCAAACCTCGGGATCGCCGGCATCGGAGGGTGAAAACTTCGGTTTCGTTCCGCGACGGACTGAGCGATGAGTTCGCGAGCGTGGTTCTGCTGTTGGAGGAAGAGTTTCAGGCGAAAATGGAGGCGGAGGAGGGGATGAGGGAGAAACAGGGGAAGGTTTTCTCAGAGGTAAACGATGGCGAAATTGAGGAGAAGAGGAGATCGATTTATGCGAAGAATGTGGAGATTAAGGTGAAAATTAGGAAGCCTGTTCGCGGAAATTCAGCTCTGAGTAAGACGAAGACGAAGACGAAGCCGAAGAAGAAGAAGAATTTGGAGGGAAAGAGAAGAACAGAGTTGAAGGAGGAGAGAAGGCCATTGATGAAAGCTGGAGAATTGAAGAAGAAAAGGAACACCATTAATTTGGCTCATAAATTGAATCGCGATTTCAACAGAACACACCCTCAACCTCATGCGACTTCACCAGGTACGTATTAACACTACTTACCATAATTTCGATTGATAGTTCGTTTAATTGCCGTCTCAATTATCATATTCAGCGAGCTCATCATCAACTCATTTAAATTTATAGTTCGTTTAATTGCCGTCTCCAGTATTATATGCAACGAACTCATTATCAACTTTTCGCCAGTGGATTCGAACAAATAACGAGTTTCGGAATTGAATTGAATATTTAAAATCAAGATTGTGGTGCAATAATATGATGAATATATGTTCTTATTTAGGCTATACATAGTATTTCTTGAGTGGAACTTTATAAACTATGACTTTTAAAATGAAATACCCACATCATCAAACCAATTTCTCAATCATGTAAATCATACTACATCCGTACCAATCTCTCCACTCATTTTATATTCAAATGAGTCTATTATAATACTCCTTCTGGCTCAAGATTCGTGACATGTTTATTTTCAGCATTTGTGGCAAGCGTTTTCGAACGTTTTGATGATGATTTTCAAAATATCTTTTTATAGAAAATTTTCTTTTACTGGGATACTACAAATATCAATGTATCCCGTAAAAGAAAAAATTCCTTAAAAAGATATTTTGAAACTCATCATCAAGACGCTCGAAAACGCTTACCACAAATGCTGAAAATAAACATGTCACGAATCTTGAGTCAGATGGAGTAATAAAGTGAGACAAGAGATTTGAGACGAAATGAGTACCATATTATTTGGAAAACATTTCTATTTGTTGCAATTGCTCTCCTTTTGTATACATCTAAGCTATGGTATTAATTTCTGTTTTTCTTTTTGGTTAATTTCAGAAAGGGGAAGAATTGAGAGTCCAAGAAAACACCAACCATCCCAAGCTGCAAATTCTCAGCCTCAGAGCTCATGTTCAAATGCTTCATTCTCTGATGAAATTTTGATTATTGAAGAGAGAGATGAAGCAAGAAACAAGATTAGTGAGAATATTTGCTACAAGAAAATGGTGGAGGAAATCTGTTTGGTGACAGAGGAAAGTGTGAGAGAGAGTTGGATACTTGGGATGGAGCTCAAGTTTGAAAATTTTGAGGAAATATGTCAACTTTTGGGGGAAGAAATCCTTCAGCTTCTAATATCACAGTTTGTTGATGAAATTAGTTCTACACTTAATTAGGGTCTGATTAGATTGTTAATTAACTTTAATTATAGGTAGAATTTGTAATTGTTGAATGGTCTTAGGAATTAATTATATGTACTTTGTTTTACTATGTAGAAGTGGGGTCTTGAAATATATATATACTTCCTTTTCCTTTTATTGAGATCGATTGGAAGATATACTTGTATACTCACTTTCGATTTTTTATAAGCTCGGGAAAGTGTGTAAAAATTTATACTTCCTCCATCTCATATAAGTAGTCCCATTTGGAATTAATAAAGGAGGAAATGTGTGGCTGTAATTGATCCTGAAGAGAGAGAGTTAATTTTAGCCAAGTATTCTTTACCATTTTAGGAAATGGGACTAATAAATGAGATGGACGAAAATGGCAAATGTGACTACTTATATGAGATGGAGGTAGTACTTATATCTTCTTCTTTTTTCTGAACAATAAATCGTAAGTGTATGGTATATATTAATTATATAGAATAGATGGTAAACTTTTAGCTATTTTACTATCAAAATTCAAAATTTATACTCCATTTGACTAATTGAATCTGACCCCAAAAAAATTGGATTTTTACATGTGCATGCATACAACAAAAGATATCAGACTTATGTTTAAATTTATTATATTATAATAAAAAGTGAGACGAGATATTTTGGAACGGAGGGAGGGAGTATAGTATTAGCTAATTTAATTAAAAACCAAATAAAGAGAAAGCCATGCAATTAATTCTATTCAACGCTAGAATAGGAAATGAAAACTAACATTAATCACTTCATAATTAGCAACATTACAAATTACTCCATACTAATTAACATGAAATTAATTAGTACTTATTAATTAATTCCATCATATTTCAATTAGTAATTAATTTGTTAATACTACATGCCTTCTCTTCTAAGCTTATTCAAGAGGGCTGTAACAAGGGCATCTCTCCTCTCAGCCCTAGCTTCCTCTCTCCTCTTCCTCCCCTCCTCTCTCTCTCTCCAAAACCTCACCATCCTCACCCTCTCACTCTCCAGCGCCTCCATCCTCCTCCTCCACTCCCTCTCTCTCTCTCTCCTCCTCTCCTCTCTCTCCTCATAAGCCCTTATCCACTGCATCTCCATCTCCATCTGCTGCCTCATGAACTCCTCCATTATTCCCTTCAACCCTTCCACAACTGACGACGGCGACGAGTTCCCCGCCTCCGCCTTCTCCTTCCTCTTCCTCCTCTCTCCCCCCTCCGCCGGGGACGAGCTGCCGCCACCTCCCTCCGCCTCCTGCCACGTCATCCTCTGCATTCTCGAGTTGAATATCGTTTGCATGTCGGTGTAGAATGGAAACGCCCTTTGCCTCATCTCCATTTCTTCCATGCTTTCACATCCCTATATTTATATTGTAGCAAATACTATAAATTTACTCTCTCTCTCTCTTATTCTCCGCCGGAGACAAAAAGGCAGTTAACTATTCATATATAAGTCGAACGGATAGTATTATTACCTTGTAGCGAGTGACAAGGTTTTTCCACTTGCATTTGCACTGGACGGAGGTCCGGTTGTACCCGATTTCGCTCATTCGGGTCGAGACCAGCTCCCATAGAGGCTTGTTGCGCTTCGTTTCCATGAAATCCGGGTCGAGTTCGGCCCGAATCACCAAGAAATCCCGGGTTTCTTCGTTGCTCCATTGCGGGATCCGATCCCCGCAGCCCGAACCCGAATATGAGCCCGCATTTACACTCACACCGGTGTACTGATTCTGGACATTCGAAAATTGACCATGATCCATATATACATATATATATAGAGAGAGAGAAAGAGAGAGAGTGGGAGAGAAAGAGAGTTTGGTTTTGAATTAGGTCAAGAAATAGAGAAGGAAAAAACAAAAAACAGACGAAATGCAAATGGAAAATGGTGTGAAAATATGAAATTCTTAGACGGAAGAAAAATTAAAGCTGGTGATTATCCTCGTTCATGGCTCTTCTACATCTCTCTCTCTCTCAAGGTTGTGTATATCGTTCTACGCGGAAACTTATACGGAGTAATAATTACTACTCATCACTTGGAATTACAGCCACAGTATTTATAATTGAGCAAAAAATAAACAGTTTAGAATTAAGGCATTCACATTTAGCACATATTTGATGACGTCATGCTCACGCACGTAATCGCAGTCTCTGGATTTCATTGCATTTTGTTGGAAATAGGGTTACTCATATTTTACACTCCTTTTTCAGTAAAATTTTAGTTAAATATATATTCCATGTTTTTATTAATGTAATTGAGTAGTTGTTGATGGAAATTTTCATTAAATTTGAAGTCTCTAGCTAGTTTTAAAGGCGTTTAGTAGATTTGTAATCGAATTTTTTTTATGGTTCGTTGTTGTTATTATGTCGAGAGATATATAAGATATAACAGTTCAAATGATTTGACGACATTTAGAGATACATGATCAACGTACGAATGGGCGACTTTTAACGGTCTCCAATCAGTAGATCCGTTGTCGCTATATGGTAAGTGTACGACAAAAGTTCTTTAGACTATATATATTGAGTAATATTTTTCTTCGCTTCATTCGCCTCAGGGTAAAGTCTCGTATACCAAACGTTCGTCGAGAGATTTAAATTTCAATTGCTAGTATAAGAAAATGAACTAGGAAGTCATATTGCAAAGAGAACTATGAACATAAATTATAATTCTAAGTATTTGGACAAGGGTAATTTCTTTTAGTGAAAATCACTTGCATTCACTTTATACACTTTGCTATTTTGAAATATAACATTTTGCCATCTTGAAATGAATGACAACATCTTAATTAACTTGTGTCTATTTTTTTTTTAAGACCAAATTAAATAAAAATAAAATTAACTTTTATAATATTCACAAATTCCTCCTAAAATATATACTATATATTAATGCATGCATTTATTATTAAGAAAAACAAGCTAAGGTTCAATACATACTATACTACTCCCTCTGTCCCACTGATATAGGGACCTTTCCCGAAATAGAAAATTTTAACCCAATAAAGTTCTGACACATCACTTTAACCCACTACCTTTCATTTTAACCCACTATCATCACTCTCGTCTTAATTCCCGCGCCGGAAAAAAAGGTCCCTATCCCAGTGGGACGGAGGGAGTATATTGTAATCTAAACAAAAAGTTTCAGCTAACTATTAATTGTAGATGAGAAATTCAGCAATTTTAAATCAATTTGGATTAATGTGAATATTTGTAATCTCCTTACTATACCTAAACGGGAAAGAGGGACTGACTTTGAATTTGAAGATTGAATAAACTTGTACTTATGCAAATCTCATTAAATATAGGACATAATTCACCTTTGACCACTTATAAGTTATAAAATGAAATTACAATACTTCATCCGTCCATGATATAAGCTCGTAATCCTTTGTCGACCGTCGATTAAAATATATTATGTCCATTTCTGAACATCTACTCATATTCATTATTCTCTTTCACTTCACAAATCAACCGAAATATACATTTTAATCCATGTTCGTCTCATTTCAATACTCGCTAATATTAAGTGAACATCCACTCGTTATAAAAACTAATTAAAGCTCGTGGCGAAAGATTCGAAAGGTAGGTATCGTAGGAAATGTTAATTTATCTCTTACAAAAACAAATTTTAATTATTTTGGGACAACAAAATCCCTTTGTTGTTGCAATTAACGTAGGGGAAAGATTAGGAAATTATTAATTATAGATTACAAATTCCCAGATAAAAATGGAAATTTCCTCTTAGTCAAAAAATGCTAATCTAGTACCCGGCGTTATCATGGGCCCACCTGCACTGCCCTACAACATCAGCCCACGTAGCATGAATTGGGCCCACACTTGGGCCACCTCTGAAAACAGGCCGCCTACTAGGACTATTAAGTCGGCTACTGATTAATGTATCCCAGGGGAGGCGTTTAGGGCTTTCCTTAGCGTGAGGTTCGACTTTACAATACGGATATTGTATGTGGTGTTGTAGAGTAAGTGTCTGATGGAGATGAGGCCGTTGCCGATTCGAGGTCGAATCGTTCCGAGGGAGGAGAGAATGATGAAGAGGAGGCCGCGATTGCATTCTTGGACAAGTTCGACCCAATGCGTGTGTCAAAGCCCGAGATATAATTTAATTATGTTTATTTTATGTTAATTTATCATATTGTTTACTGTGGGAGTGGAAGAGGTTGAAACTCTCGTACTTATGGGAACGATTTGAGGGGGGAGATATAAAGTTGTTTTGTTTTGTTATCTTGAAACCATCGGAATTCTTGAGGAATCAACGATAGTTTCCGTTAAGCTTCGCTGCGTCAGTGTCCCACCTGTGTGCATGATGTATGTGACGTATAAAATATTTAAAGCGATGAGATGGAGATAATAAGAGGGAGTAGTAATTCAAGAATTGGATTGGCAAGATCAAGATTTCAAAGTTGTATATATGCATATTTCGTATAAAACTAATGTATGATCCATCAAACTATTGCTATTTGTTTCGGCCCATTTCAAAATTTTATTGTAAAGTTGGTAATCAAAATATATACATATGAAAGAAAACATTAGGTTTGATTTTTTTTTTCTTTTTTTTTTCTTCTTCTTTGAAAAAGAGGATAAAAAACATTAGGTTTGATTGGGCCTATGGAACATTCTAAAATAGACACATGAATTTATATTAACTACTAGTACTATATAGAGAATAAGGGATATGCATAAGGGGTGAAATTGAAAGCATTGGTTCGATTAAATCAAGAAATAAGGTTGTAATCAACTTTGATAGCTGCATCTTTCTCTTCTCCTTTCATCTTATTTATTATACTAAAAAACAACACACACGTGCCACTCGTGCCTTTTCTTTCTTCTTCCTCTCATTCTTAACTTTTATGCTTTTCCCAAATGTCTTTGGAAAATGCATATAAAACGTCGAGACGAGTGCATGCTGAAGCTCCTAGTAACTTTTCGAAATCTCTAGGTTTTAGTCAGTGGCGGAGCCAGGCCCTCAACCACAGGAGGGGCAAAAAAAATTTAGTTCATATATTTTTAATTTGAGGTGGGGCAAAGATAGAATATACTGCAATTTATACATAATTTTTTACATTTTATAGTTAAAATTTCATGTTTATACACTAAAAAAAAAAAAAAAAATTGAGGTGGGGCAATTGCCCCACCACCTCAGGCTGTGGCTCCACCCCTGGTTTTAGTGTATACATATCTTGCCGAAGTTCTATGTCGATGAATCTCTTTTCATAATAAATCACCAAGATAATTTAACTCTGAATCCACCACTGTACCGTTGCGCCGTACGTAAAAATGGAAGAACAAGCTCTTATCATTTCAAAAATATCAACCAATAATGGGGAGACATTGTTTACGTACCATGTAATTATTTGGAAACTATGCACCATATAATTTTATCTTTCGCAAAAACGGCTGTGTGTCTATCTCAAATAAGAATTTCCAAATTAATTATTAAAAAAAAAAAAAAAAGAATTATTCCAGCTCATGCAGTAGTACACATGTAGTGTGAACAGTCCACGCAACCCACGTTCGAAGCCCAACTTCTCAGTAATATTGAGTTTCCACCTTTGGGCTTCTCATAATCCCCATTTACTATTCTCGTTTCGTTTACTCTCATTTGACTACTCTTATTATTGGAACGTATAGTTTCATTTAAACATCCATGTCATAAACTTGAATTTCTTAAACACTGTGCTGAAAAGAAATGTGTTAAATGAAGATAAACGGAACACTACTTACTACTTTTATATAATTATGTATTCATTCATTTTTTTTTCCTTCATTTTTAAGGAAAAAACTATTTCAAATGCTAAAAGGAATAAAATAAACTACTCTCATATGAGTTTGAATCCATAACAAAAATAATTGTCCTATACTTCTCATTTTTCTTAAATGATGCATATTGAGTTGGAATCTTATGTGCACCCCATGTGGTAGTTACTTAATACTTACTATTACTACTACTAACAATTGAGTCTAGATTAACATTCTTCACTACAAATTCATTTATGTATTGTGGAACAAAATTTTAGTCCCAAATCTAGATTAAAACCCTATTTCTCTTAACAAATAAAGTTTCGAAACAATCTTTCGTCATTTAACATTCCGCCCGTCTCTTTCAAAAGGTAATTACAACAAGAACACTTTCTCGTGTGTATATTGACCTGACGGTAGGATTAAAATGAATATATTGAACCTGTAAGGTCTCGATTTAAAAATAAAATAAAATTCCCTTCATAAACTAACAAAAGCATTTGTGCCGTTACCGTACACAAACACACACACCACTAATTGCAGAGTGAGAAAAAAAGCCCCCTTTCCCCTTTCACACACTCCCACACACACTAATTCTGCCATTTCTGTGTGCATTTTCTCCCCTCAGCTCCAGTGAGGCAGTGAGGCTGCAGTTTCTCTCTCCAGCCATGTGAGGGCCTAGCTACTGCGCTTGGAGTTAGGGTTTTTGCTTGATTTTTGAGGTTACTGCTCTCGAATCCTGATTTAGATGGGGAACTGCTGCAGATCTCCGGCCGCCGTCGCCAGGGAAGACGTCAAATCGTCCAACTATTCCGGCCACGATCACATCCGGAAGGAGAAGTCGTCGGGGAACGTGAAGAAGGCAATCACGGTTCTGAGTGATGTGGAGAAGGAGAACATCGAGGACAAGTATCTAATCGACAGGGAGCTCGGCCGCGGCGAGTTCGGGGTCACTTACCTGTGCATTGATCGGGAGAAGAAGGAGCTGCTGGCCTGCAAGTCGATTTCGAAGCGCAAGCTGCGGACGGCGGTGGACGTGGAGGATGTGCGGCGGGAGGTGGCGATAATGAAGCACCTGCCGAAGAACTCGAGCATCGTGAGCTTCAGGGAGGCGTGCGAGGACGAGAATGCGGTGCATTTGGTGATGGAGCTGTGCGAGGGAGGGGAGCTGTTCGATAGGATCGTGGCGCGTGGGCATTACACGGAGCGGGCGGCGGCTACGGTGATGAGGACGATCGTGGAGGTCGTGCAGCTCTGCCACAAGCACGGGGTGATACATCGGGATTTGAAGCCGGAGAATTTCCTGTTCGCGAATAAGAAGGAGAACTCGCCGCTTAAAGCGATCGATTTTGGCTTGTCGATCTTCTTCAAGCCTGGTAAGTAGACAATTTTAACTGTATGATTCGTTTGAGGAAAAGCTTCTTTGATTGATTGCTACTCGTGTCTGGATTATGGGGTGTCGAGACTCAAGAGAAATGCTTGTTATTATAGCAGATTCGAATGGTGAAGCATCGATTATGGTGTTTGGCGGTGTAAATTCCTTTTGTATGAGTTGATTGTTTCGTTGTGTGGAAGATTCATGTATATAGGCTGCTTCTATTTTATAGGCGAATTATAAATGTAAGGTCCAAAAATAACGCCTTTATAATGGAGAATTTGAGAGTTTGACTTGATATAGTCTCTAAGGAAGGTGACGTCTAAAGCTTTTTGCTTGTGCTTGCCGATTGTTCATGCCTAAACCTAGATGCTCAGAATCGCCCATAGAGCTACCCCATTTCGTTAATCTTCAACTGATTTTTCGGGGACTTACTTTTGTGGTACCAGCTTCTCAAATTTTTGCCCGAACGAACTCCTATGGCAAATAGTTGTCATTATTCTGAGGACAGTAAAGTAATGAACTTTCTCGTGCATGTGTATTGTTTTGCTATTTGTTTCCTGTTTATCTTCTGAATGCCTAGCTACCATTTTGCCTCTTGCATTTGACGCCATTGTGCAGAGCACAGGGCAATGCTTTTTCGAGAAGTGTCTAAACTGGATATTAGATATATTGAATTGTTTTTGCACATGTGTTTCATTCTTCTCATTTATGATTTCTAGGTGAGAGTTTTTCTGAAATCGTGGGGAGCCCTTACTATATGGCTCCAGAGGTGCTAAAGAGAAACTATGGCCCGGAGATAGATATATGGAGTGCTGGAGTCATTCTCTATATATTGTTGTGTGGAGTACCACCTTTCTGGGCTGGTAAGTCAAATTTCCTCCAATAGAATGTAAATGTTCATGAATGACTTAGTGAGTATCCTAAGCAAGTTTCTTACACAGAATCTGAACAAGGTGTTGCCCAGGCCATTATACGTGGGAAAATAGACTTTGAGCGTGAACCATGGCCAAGTATTTCAGAAAGTGCCAAAAGCCTTGTAAAATTGATGCTGGAGCCAGATCCAAAGCTTCGGCTGACTGCAAAGCAAGTTCTTGGTTAGTTACATTATGTCCTACAGTATCTCCCTGAAATGAATTGTTTAAATGCACTTGATGGCTTATTCTTTGCCCCCTCGAATCGCTTATCTCTATACTTCTCTGTGACCTGTACTTAGAAACATAGTTTCTCTGATTCCTTTATGCTCATGTCATTTAAATTTCTTCCGTATATACATATTGAAATTTCATCCGTTTTACATCCTTTGCGTGGACAAATGATTTGAAACTACACAGTCCACCACTCTACATTGTTTATGACTTCTATAATCTTATTGACATCCAAATTGGAAATTATATTAACTACATGAGCTATGTGTGGTGTGCAGTACTTAACCTTTTCTTCCCTTTCTTTTGTCTGGATATTTGGCATTTGCAGAACACTCTTGGCTTCAAAATGCAAAGAAGGCTCCAAATGTTCCCCTTGGGGATGTCGTCAGGTCACGACTGAAGCAGTTCTCCATGATGAATAGATTCAAGAGGAAGGCTCTTAGGGTCTGTTGAAGCTTATATGTATCTTCACTGTATTTTCAGTAGTTTTAGTTTGCTGATATATATCCACTTGTCTTTGCCTAGGTCATTGCTGAATTCTTATCTAATGAAGAAGTTGAAGGTATCAGAGAGATATTCTCTAAGATAGATACAGACAACGACGGCATTGTATCAGTT
The DNA here is from genome assembly GCA_029379335.1 of Thymus mandschuricus. Classification (NCBI taxonomy): domain Eukaryota; kingdom Viridiplantae; phylum Streptophyta; class Magnoliopsida; order Lamiales; family Lamiaceae; genus Thymus; species Thymus mandschuricus. The sequence continues at coordinate 501,584 of CM057078.1, forward strand.
GAAGAACTGAAGGCTGGATTATTGAAATTCAATGGCCAAATGGCTGAATCTGAAGTACAGATGCTCATTGAAGCTGTAAGTTCGTTACATATATATATCTGATATAAAAAGCTAGACACGTTATCACATTATCAAAAAATCTGTACGTTCTGTTCTGATGTACATGGTCATGGGAATTGTTGTTTTGGTTTATGTTGTATAATTGCTAATAATCGGGATGGTCTAAAACTTTTTCGTGCTTGGGATTCAATCTTGTTGCCGAGAACTTTATCCTTCAGTAATCTGTTCTTTGTATACCTATGGTTTAATGTTAATATCTTTGTTTCAAACAGGTGGATACAAATGGTAAAGGAACCTTGGATTATGGCGAATTCCTTGCAATTTCTCTCCATCTGCAGAAGATGGCTAACGATGAACATCTCCACAAGGCTTTCTCCTATTTCGACAAAGACGGAGATGGTTACATTGTGCATGATGAGCTTCGAGATGCCTTGATGGAAGACGGAGTTGATGATTGTACGGATGTGGCAAATGATATTTTCCAGGAGGTTGACACAGACAAGGTAAACATCTAAACAAGTTACATAAGATTCATTTCATGTGCTAAAATTAATTTTTCGCTCATTATATTTCATGTTAAATGCAGGATGGACGTATCAGCTATGAGGAATTCATTGCCATGATGAAAACCGGGACAGACTGGAGAAAGGCTTCTCGACATTACTCAAGAGGAAGATTCAATAGTTTGAGCATAAAATTGATGAAGGATGGTTCTATAAACTTGGGTGAGTAAATAATCATAATACATTGGTTTTCCTATTTCTTTCACGTGTATGAGTTGTCATGTCCCATCTATGTATCGAGCTCATCTTCATTATCATTAAAATGGGGGTTTGATTGGTTGCTGGGCTCTGGGCTTCGTTATCTTCTTAGCCCTCCTCGGCTTACTAAAACCCCTAACCCCCCGCCAACCCCCATCCGTCCTCCAAAACACCATTTGTGCGATCATCCCCCCCTCCCCTCAGCTCTTGGATATTCTTGTGAACGATGTAGTAAATATTTTGATTCGAGAGTTTCCTTTCGATGCATATATGATTTTTTCTGCTCGTTTTCTTCTACCTCCGAAAGGAGGCATGGCTATCCGAGTGTCGTGGTATGTTACTTGTGCACATGTATGTTTTCTTGATTGGTTTTCATTGTGAAAACAAGCTATGATTTCATTTTCTCTATGAGAGAGAGAGAGAGAGATGATTGATTGGTGAGGGAGGGGAGGGGGCTCATATGATAATGGTGCAGTTGTCGGGAGAGGAAGAGCAAGTGGGGTGTGTTTGGTGCAGTTGTTAAGAGAGATTTGAAAGGGAAAAAAGAAGAGATGATTGAAATGCTGTCTCACAAAATCAGTAATATTCGAAGGAAAACAGTCGAAGTTGTCGAACCCATCTCTCTGCAAATGCTACTCTCACATCTCATCAGAGTTTCCTTACCTTCTTCGTGTTCGTGAACGAACCCATCGCATTTTCTCCATGTTTTACGCCTTATCTGGTCGGATCGTAACCACGAAGCTACATATTTATATATCACATGACATTATCTACGAGACAACTCTCGAAAATACAATGATTGAGAGAGAGGGAGAGCACATCTATCATCAAATACATATCTGAAAACGACGGCAAAAACTAGCCATTATTCAACACAAATACACAGTGATTATCAAATTTCAATTCCATAAATACATCATAAATCTGTCACGCTTAGATTTTATTCTCACTGCACAAAACACTGTTTTATTGTTATTCTTATTACTGGTTCAGATGATTGTACATTCCGGGCAGCAGCAGCGGCGATGAAGTGAAGGTGTCGACTCCCCACGGGAACCCGATCTCTTGATCCATGTACAGATTTTTACTAATACCGTCGAGAGAGAACAGGTTCAGATTCTGTGGATCGAGATTGAATGATGGAACTTTCTGCATCTGTGGAAGGACGTTTTCCTGAATCTTGATCCTCTTTGGAGCCCGGAGTTCTTCCTTTGATGAAATTTCGCTGGCGTCTTCTAGATCTGATTCGAACTCCTTTTCATTCGACTGGTCGGACTCTTCGCTGAGAGAGGGTAGTGATAGTGCCGGAGAGTATGGCTTGATCGTCGTCTTGACTCCAGGAGCCCGATTCTTGTACTCCTCCATGATTTTGTCGAGAAATCTTCCCTGTGCTTCGATTTTCATCTTCAAACTTTTCTGTACCTGCGCACATGATGATATTCTAATGTTTATGGTTCTTGACTCTGAATAAAAGGGATACGACCAAGAATTATTTTTCTCGACTAACCTCAAGCTGATCGCTCAGCCTTCTCTGTGCTTCCATTTGTATAAGCAAGGCTTCGTTTAGCTGAGCACCCCTAGATTTGTCGTGTAGATATTCATTAGCTTACGTATAAGGTTGAAGTGTAAAAGAAGTTCGAGAAATGGAGACTCACGAAATAGCACTGAAGTTGGGAAGCATCTCTGACACGCTTCGTCTTTCAAGCTTCCCTTCTGCATGTACCAAATAGAGGATTCGTTGAGAACTATGCAGTAATCTATACATTGGAGTGTTAAGAAAATGGGCATAGTTTATGTACTTGTGTAGTCTTCTTCTCGAGTAAAAACCGACATCCTATACTTCTGTAGAGACAGCCAAGTACAAGAAGTGAGACGAGACAAATCAAAGAAATGTTAGCAATGAGAGAGATGGAGAGGGGGAGAGAGAGAGAGAGAGACCTGCAAGTGACTCTTGACATGAAAGATGGTCAGTCCAGGAATAGCCATAGCCTTCATAATACCTTTCGGAGTCGCCCCTAGTAAAACAAGGCAAGCCCAGTTGTTAACAAACATACATAGGGTTTGAATAACATTCAAGAACTCGTGATCAAAGTCTTCACTTACTATCGGGACCTCCAATCTGGTTAACTGCCTTCTCGAACAAATCATGCAACTCCTTAGTCCACTTCAGCCTCTCCTTCGAAGAGCCATTGCCACGATCACCGCCCATTTTGCCACCAGGAGACCTAGCAACCCTGCTAAGGCAAATGGTAAATGAACAAATAGTAGTCACTTAAAAAGGGTTGCTAAAATAGTAGTAACACGTTGCCAAGAAATAGCAAGGCGATTTCGTCTAAGAGGGAGTGATGGAGAAGTTAAAGATACCTCAAAATAGCTGCATTCCAAGGAAGAGATAAAAAAAATAGTTTCAAACTTCTCAAACTCTACATCAGAGTTTCCCTCGTTTGTATCACCGGTGAAGAAACCTAAAAATACAACAGCTAAGGGATACACCCTTTTCAAAGAGGACAACCACCTGCCAAAGAAAGACAGCAAGAACCAAATACGAGCGAAAAACATCTAGTACAAGCCAAAGCAATGAGATCTCTTCTTGCAATCACAGTTATGCAGATAAAAAAAATGAAAGTCAAGAGTATCATGGGATCTGATACAGCAAGCAAATACTTCCATGAGGAAAGAGACGACGAATAAACAAAAACTCAAACCTCTGTAAATTAATGATACATCACGAACAAGGCGCATAATCCACGTAGCAGAATCAGAATCAAGCAGACTCCTATATAAAAGCTATAACATTGAAAAGCTATAACATTGAAACAGACCCCTAGATTCAGGAGTTCAGAATAAAATGTAGTTGGCCACAAATAGCTGAAACACATGTTGCTAAACTACTTTGTCAGGCAGAGTGAGCGGTATCAAATCTTCTTCAGTCGATCCAATGACAACTTTACTGCCTTCCACGTTTTATGCATGAAGGGCATTTGTATTGCTTGATGTTCTCAGCTTTGGCGGGCGTTATCTTCACGCACTTCCCATGGTACCATCGCTCGCAGATGTCACACCCAATCCAGAATTCATCTGCATTGTAGTTTCCACCACAGGTTCCGCACAGTGTTTCACTGTGTTCGTCCTCTTCTTCTTCGAAACTTTCCTCAGCCTTTGGGTTTATTTTGGCTTGGCCGTCACTAGATCTCTGCAAAGTGAGAAAACATTTCAGCAACAAGCCCAATCAGTGACTAAATAAAACGAAACAAAGGTATCCACAGCCATATGTTTCATCTCAAATACTAAGGCGTTAGACGACCATATAACTATGTGACATAATGACACTGTCCTTACTGAAGAATCGCTTTATTTTGGAAGAAAATATACATTAGAACAAATCGAGCTTGACAACATCATAAATTACCCTTTTATTTTTTTTTAAGTGATCCCACTTCTGTGCGTTATTTCAACAAATTAAATTGTGAAATTTGAAATATCAATTTGTTTCGGTATTTCCCAGGGACAAAAGTTTCTTTACCTCCAATGATACTAATATCCTAAAAAATGTGATACATTCACAATATTCCAAGCATTACTAACAATCATACTAAATATGAGATTATCATACCTTTGTGCCAACGCGAGCAGCTTTGCTTCCACTATCTGCATTGGGCTTATCTTTTACAGGCTTTCTTTCCGTTACCACTTCAAAAACTGTCGGCATTTCATTGATCATGCTGAAAAGGCGCTTCCTGCAAGTTCAGACAACATATAAATAAACAATGCTCAATCAGACAAGTCTCCTCACCAATGTTGTAAAGTACTTTAGGCGTACTTGAGGCGTTTTCCCTAATTGAGGCGAGGCGTAAGCCTCAAACTTGGACAAAAAAATGTTTGAAAAATAAATAAATTACTTGTAAAATACCCCAATCAACTAATAAAACATCAAATAACTATTAGAAATCTTTCTAAAGTTCAAACACCAAATGAAATAGTCTAGAAATTCAAAGTTCAAACTTCAAAGCATCAAATAGTTCAAAAGCATAAGACTTAAGAGTACTAAAAGTTAGAATCAAGCAACAAATTAGCCACTAATGTCAATCAACTCAAACTCATCGCTATCTTCCTCCTCATCTCCATCCCACTCAAGCTCCTCTTCCTCATCGACCAAAGTCCTTGCCTTTCTCTTACCACTTCTACCACCATCTCCACGACCACCACGACCACGGGGTCCACGACGCCCACGAGAAGTTCTTTCACTTGATTGTGGCACATGATCAAGAAGTGCTTGAAATTCTTCATCATTCATATCACCAACATCACCACTTAACTCCTCATTCTCATCATCATCACTAACACACCACTCATCATCCGAAGGCAAATAATCAAGGACCAATGGATCAACTTCGGGCTTCATCAATTTTGTTTGCCTATTTCTCAACCTTCTATTGTACATGACGTACACCAATGAGTTGAGCTTTTGAGCAGTTAAACGCTGTCGTTCTTCTGCGTCAATTCTAATTCTAAAATTTTGACTATGATTTAGGGTTAATTGGAAGCCAATTGGGTTGGGCTATTATTTAAGTAAGATGGGCTCCTTAAATTTATTGGCAATTGAACAAAATAGCCCAAATTTTATGTCTAATTTAACATGAAAAAGCCTGAAATTTGAGGCGTAAGCCTCAAATAGCCTTGAGGCGAATTGAGGCGAGGCGCATGCCTCAATTGAAAAAGGCGTAGGCCTCAATTAGCAGGGTTAAGGCGTGAGCCTTAAGGCGTCCGACGGCCGCCTCGCCTTGAGGCGGGCCTTGAGGCGGACGCCTCAACCGTTTTTTACAACAGTGCTCCTCACAACAAATAATATGCAACTGTAGATCCCTAACTTTTGCAAACACCAAAGAATATAAGACAGACGCCAGTTAAGGCAACCAAGATTTGGTTTTGATGAGAATAAAGGTGTAACTTCTACCTCTCGTTGCGATTCAGCCTAGCTCCAAGGTAAAATGCGACAGAGAGTAACCAACAGTCACTATGCACAGCAATTAGAGAAAGCCAATCTCTTCGGTTCATTCCATCCCTAGCAAAGTTGATCCCGAGGGCAGGTTCAGGGAGTTCTGGCGGAACTTCCTCAGCCGGGAGATTCACCTCCCAAGTTTCATTCGGGTGTCCATACAGACACAGATTCTCCTTTTCTATTAAGCATAATCAAGAAACAAAACGAAATCAACTAAAGAAACAAAGAAAAGGAAGTTTAATAAGCTAATCACACTGCATGTACATTGCTTTCCTAAATGGTTCTTTCATCAACAGGAAGGCAAATGCATATTCTGAACAAGTACCATATGTCACTTCATACGTAGACGTCGAAAAATCATTTTTCTTAAGCGAGAAAAGGTAAAATTCGCCAATTCGGCCACAGCACGAAAACTCGAATCAAGCTGAAAATCCTGCAACGATCCCCAAAACATAGCATACAATAGCACAACTAATTAACCGCCCTCGAAAGAAATTAACAGCAAAATCAACAACTCTTTATCAAAAAAGCAGCAAATTCAGCTACCAACAAAGGAAAGAACCAATCTTCATAAAAGAAACAGCAGCATTAAAGTCCTCAAAAAATTACCCATTTCAAAAATCCAATTTTACCAAAAACAGAACAGAGTCAAATGAAAAAACCCAGCTTTTACGCAACAAGACGAAGCCAAAGCTCAAAAACCATAGCTACAACTAAAAATGAAGTCCGAAGAAATTACCTGGATCGCACTGCCCGTAAAATTCATCCACATCTGGAAAAAGAAAAGGAGGCCCAAAAATTATCACACTCGTTCATTCACACTAAAATGAAAAAATCGAAAAAAAAAAAAATCGAAAAAATTAGAAAACCTAATTGCGAGAAAAGGAGTACCATAAGTTAAAGCGCGAACGATTCCGGCGCGGCGAGCACTGTAATCTTTGAAGATCTCTTCTACAGTTCGAGGACTGGAGGAAACTGAAGCCATTTGAGCTCAAAAATCACGAGATCTAGAATCTAATAGCAAATTAATCAGATTTACATGAAGAAATCGAAAGAATTGTATGAAATTGCAGAGAGAATTGGGGGAGAGGGGGGGAGAGAGAAGAGTTGAGTGTGCATGTAACGCTACAATCAGGAAACGGAGAGAGGCAGGCTTGAGAGAAAGGGCTAGACTTTTAAAACGGCGTCGTTCTACCTGCTTGGCGCATCATTTCTCGTTTTCCCTCTTTCCTTTCTTCTTTTTCTTCTTTTTATTTTTTTTTTTGTTTTTTACCTATTTACTTCCACAATCCATTTTTATAGATTATTACTTTTCTAAAAGAAATGAAATAAATAACCACATTACTTATTTGGATAATTAGCATCTTTTTTGGGAAATTTTATTTATGAGTAGTTATATTTTTTATGTGATTCTCGTGACAACATTATAAGTTGACTTTTTTAATAATAATAATAATAAGATTTAGGGCTTCTCTCTTGATACAAGCTCGTTATTTATGTCTTTCTTTTAAATTATCGTATAATTATTTGAATTAGGTCGCATTTGTTCATGAAAAGCTTTCTCATTGACTTATATTGACATTTTGACATTTGATACACGATCGGTATATGAAAATGGAAATAGAGGATCTCATTTGGGAATAAAGGAGGACGTAAATGTGATTTTTATTTCCACTCAACTTTTCTTTAGTGGGGGAAAGAGCATTGTACTAAATTAGTAAGTTCACATACTTTAGGGATTATTAAATATTGACTTTCTCTCCATATAAATAAAGAATTCAATAAACTAATATCCAAAAGTGGTAATTGGTTTTGCCTTTTAAATGTCGTAATCAAGGCATTTAACTAACTCTACCAATAATTCAATTAACCGCTGCCAAAAGTGATTTAAAATAACGTAATCCTCCATCTAGTTCTACTTAACACAGTTTGGCTCGTTGTTGAAACTCCTCCGTCTCGTTCTACTTAACACAGTTTGGCTCGTTTCCATTTCAACAACAGTAATACCTTTAAAATTTCTGGGTCATGTGCCCGAAAAAAGTTGAGTCAGGGTAAATGGGACAGACGGAGTACATGATTTCGTTTCAACAACCAACCAGAATAGAGGGGCATAAATTCATACCACTAATGAAAAAACACATAAATACAAGAGTTGTAGTTACATCTACTCCCCCTAAATAAAGACCTCAAAATTTAATTTCCTATTTTTTGTGTTCCTATAATTGTGTTGTGTTCCTATCTTTTTTATGGTGTTGATGCCTCCTCTTTGTCTGCTGCAAACAGAAAAACATTTCAAACATTCATCCTTCAAGCTTCTTCTATGTTCGACTACGACGATGACCAAGAAACGGGTTAAATGGCTCCCGAAGCCAACGATAGATGATGAAGCTCAACGATTCAACGTAAAAATAGTAGACAGAAGAAGCATTTTTGGTGCTTGTAAGTTGTAACAAAGGATCAAATATATAAGAAAGGAAAAAATGAAGATAAATAAACATCTAAAAAAATAGGTAAAACGAACCTAAGCAACTGTTTCCGAAAGAACTCATCCTTCAAACAAATTTCCAAGGGAAGAGAAGACACAAACCAGGAAAAAAGAAGTTGAAAAGAGAAAGGAAACCTTACAAGAGTATGATGAATAGCTTCACTATCATTCACGAAGACGTTAATAGTCGTTTGATGCCTGTTTTCTGCTCTGGGGTAAGTCGACTGGGGAACTTGATGTTGAACTTGACCCGTAAATTTCCCTTTCTTCCGGGTTCTTTGGGAATCGGCATCCCTTCTCCTTTGACGACTTCCTCGTATGTTGGACTAACAATGCTGTTGATGGGTAGGGTTAGATTCCGGCCATCGAGGGTAGTGACTTGGGCAGTGTAGCCGGTCAGAGCTTCAACTAAGGAGATCTTCTGAGTAGCTATGAGGTCGTTTCCATCTCTTTTGAACACCGAATGAGGCTTTTCATCGATAATGAAGACCAAATCGGAAGGAATGACACCGCGTTGTTCGTTTCCCTTTTCTGGAAATGTTATTTTAGTTCCCTTCTTCCACCCGGGCTTGATTTCGATAGTAAGAATTTCCTCCATGGTAGAGGTCCTCCTGCCAAGGTGCAAACAGTTGAAATTCGTAAGACATGTATGCTGCTACTAGTTGAATAAGAGAGGTGGATGGTCAATCTTAGATTGAGGGTGAGAGCCCAGATATTGAAATGTGGATCCTCAGCAAGAATAATCAAGTCGGAAATGGTAAATCACAATGATCATACATTCATGCTTCAATCTGATCGAATTGGACTAATATTTCCTCTGAAGTAAAGCAAAAGGTGATTTTCATGCTAATACTAAAGTGATTTGACTAGGAAATCTAGAAATAAATACATAGCATATGTAGTTCCGGGCAAAGTCGTGAATTCCCATCTTACAGACAGAGAAGAAATCAAGGGGGCAATGCTTATGCAGAAACTTTAACATGATTACTAGGACAATATACAAAAGCAATCAAAATCATGCAGAAAACTACACAGATGCTGAGCACCGAGCAGATCCAAACTTAACTCAGGATGATGATGCATCCATCCATCAAAGAAGACTGTCTTTGCAAAAGAAAATTCAGACAGCGGCAATTCATGAAAACGGAACTTCAGAAACCCCATAATTTCATTTATGTTACCAAAAAATGCAAAACATTCATGATATTGAATTTTCCGGACATAAACCAATGAGCACATATAGGAAATAATGAGCAGAACCGGAAGGATAAAATTAGCAACAAAGGTTTCTACTCAGACACCTTGTTAGTTATTCCCACCATAGCCTTCACTATTAGCTACCTTTATAGTATAAAGAATTCTGCTTACTATCAGAGGTTTTGAGTTATTCTTCTGTAACTGCACCCAGCATTAGCATTTGTGAGATTTCGGAAAAGTGACTCAACAGTTGTAAAGACTAAGGGATCTAATAAAGAAACAAGACTAGCATATTCAAGTGAGTTTCTGACAAAGCGAGCTCTATCAAGGAGCCTAGACGATCAAGTAACTATCTCTGAATTTTGTGAAATTCTACACTTGTATAAGAGCATAAAATGTTTTCCATCAATTGTTGATTTATCCTTTCATGTGTTGAATCATAATGTAAATCACATAGCATTCTTTTACAAGAAATGATGTTTTCACAAGGCACAAGAAGATAGAATATAAACCAGGAAAAAATCTGGATATCTTTAGACAATATGAAGCTGAGACGGTTGAGTGTCAAAAACAAGCAAGAAGGGCTGGGCAAAACATGTTGTTAGGTGGAAATCATTCTATTATGAATTCGGAAGTTGCTAACTAATTCATATACACATGAATCCAAGGTCAAGTAGTTCCTCCTGATCCTTAAATATATAAGGGCATGCCTGACAAAGTTAGTGCGATGAGATCTGACAAGGTAGGCATTTCGACACAACTTAAAAATCAATTCTTACATATCTCAAAAACCAAAGATCCAACTTTGCTACTGATGTCAGTTCAGCAGTAGCACATCTAAAACTACGGCAGATTCCCAGGTCATTCTGTTTTATCCGATTTAGGATTATTATCAAAATCTCAAAATAGAAAACATTACTGAACAAGAGGATTATATTCTTTTTACAATTAGTCTATGACACGACAAACTGGATCATTACTACACCAAAACTGACACGTCTAGGATTGACACGTCTCAAGAGATGTCAAAAGCACCATGCACCAAAATCACACTAGTCCAAAAATGTCAACAAAATCAGGTTGAGGTGGATCTATCCAAAGAAATAGTAAGGTTATTGAATGAAAAGATTCCACACCAATGACTATAACACGACAAGCTAGGTCTCCGCCAAAACAGCATATCAAGATATCAAGTGATATCGTCATATCAAGATATCATCTTGTCCCAAAATCACAATAGTCGAAAGGAGTAACCACCGTCACCTTGCACTAACTCAAGACCAAATCAAGACACAAATCAACCGAATAAAGAAAGAAATCACCCCCCACCCGATACTCAAATTTGCTACTAATTCCAATCTACAGATAAGTGCATTTTAACATACCAACTCCAATTCATCATTTAAAACATCAAACAAATCCTATGAAAGAACAAAACCAAACAGTTAGCAATTATCAAATTCGAATCTTTACCCACTAGAATCCATCACATCCCGCGAAATCTTCATCTTCTTAGTAGTCCCCTTATATAGATCCTCCAAACTGCACGGCAACATCCTCTCAATGGCAGCCGCTTTCCTCGGCATTCCACCGGAGCCACCTTCTCCACTGGCGGCAGCATTCCTAAACGACGTAAATATATCATCCCCAAACACACTCCTCGAAAAACCCGAAGCCCCAGCTCTCGACCCCCCACCCATCTCTCCCATTCCACCAAAGGGGCTCGAAAACCCAAAGAACTCCGAGAATATATCATCAGCACTGCGCGGATTGAACCTGTACGAGGCGCCGCCGCCGCCGCCGCCTTCCCTCATGCCGGAAAACCCTCCGGCGTCAGGCGGCGGCATCTGCCCCTTCAAACCCTCCTCTCCATACTGATCATAAACCGCCCTCTTCTGCGGATCACTCAACACCTGCATTAATCAAACACAAACAAACAGCTCCAATCACATCCGCCGCCATCAATTCACCAAGCTATTCCCCCAGAATTGCTCGGAATCACGAACCCAAAACCGATAAAACGCAAAATAGAGAGAGGTTAGAGGGAGAATTACGTCGTAGGCTTCGGAGATTGTCTTGAATTTGGCTTCGGCTTCCTTCTTGTTGTTAGGGTTTTTGTCGGGGTGCCATTTCATGGCGAGTTTGCGGTAAGCTTTCTTGAGGTCGTCGTCTTTGGCGGAGCGGTCCACCTGAAGTATCTTGTAGTAGTCCACCCCCATCCTCTCTCTCTCTCTACACCGCCTCCACTTTCAATCTCTCTCTCTCTCCTCTTCCTCCTTCCTCCTTCCTCCTTCAATCTGCGTAATTTGATGCTTGGAGAGATTTTAGTTTTGATTAAAGACTTCTGCCATCAATTAATCTCAATGGACTCACTCCTCTCTGTGTTTTGTCTCTTTCATTTTATTCACTGTTTTCTATTGGGCCCACGGCCCAATACTCTCTCTCTCTCTCCCAAAATTATTCATGGGAAAATTATTTAAATCTTTTGAAAATTATTCCTTCGTTTCTTCTAAAATTGACACATTCTTTTGGGCACGCGTATTGAGAAAAATAAGATTTGTTGTATAATAGTGGCAATCTACATAATTGAAATGAGTTTAGTGTACAAAGGTAGTGTATTATAAGGTTAATGGGGTGTGCACATAGAATTGTTGGGCCAAAATATTAAACTGATCATTTCGAATAACACGTCTTAAAATAGAAATGTGGTCATTCCAGAAAAAACAAAGGGAGTAGTATTTTGGTTTATTGCATAATTTGGCACCAATACACTTAGTTCTTCAAGTACTACTTCCTCCGACTCAGGTATCCCGAGACGTTTTATTGTTTTATACTTTATATGTGAATATAAAATGTGTCGGGATACTTGAGACGGAAGGAGTGCAATTTTAAGGTTATGTTAGTTGGGAATTTAGAATCACAAATTTTATGCTTGATGAGAATTTTTAAGAGAAGAAACTATGCATGAATCATCAATGTTGTATTTAGTTGGAAGCAAGCTACAAGTGTGCAATAATGCACAAAAAACATGATTATTCCATGCTTTTTATATTAATTACTAATACATCCCATGCTTTAGCCATATATGGATGAGATGATTGTCATTACATCAACATGTCAATTATGAATCTAAAAAAATGATTATTATATTTTTCTCGTTTTCTCTGATTTGAATCGTATATATTCAATACGTGAAATATGAAAATATGCATTCCCATTTAATTATTATTGTCCCCTTCTCTATGATACTTGTGACTAGGGGTGTGCAGATTCGACCTGGAACCGACAAATCGAACCGGACCGGTTGCTTTCAGTCGGTTTCGGGCGGTCTAAATGAGCCATCGGTTCGGTGTCGGTCAAGGAATCCATAACCGAAATAGATTTCGGTCGGTTCTCGGTTTTACTCGGAACCAATTCGGTTCAAACCGAACCGGCCTAAATTATGCTTCTTTTATTATTAATATTAATACCTACTCCCTCCGTCCCGCCCGATTTGGCCCATTTCGTTTGGGCACACTTTTTAAGGAGGAGTAAATTACATTAATTAATAACCTTGAATTTGTGTTCCCAATAAAGGAAAATTAAAACTAGCCAATCAAATTAATTCTTAACAATTTAAAAGTATTAAACTAAAAAAGTGAAAGTGTAATGTTGGTCCCAAAAAGGAAATAGGCCAAGTCGACCGGAACACCCCGATTTGAAAAACGGGCCAAATCGGGCGGGACGGAGGGAGTATTAACCTACCCCCACTAACTTCTCTTTATCGAGCCCCACCCCCACTCAAATCTTCTCTCTCACCCACTTTCTCTCACCCTTTCTCTCACTCCACACCCTACCCGGCAAATAGGATACTACATGGGGTTGCAATGCAACACCATGTTAATCTAGTGACATGTGGACAATTTTTGTTGTTTAGTGCAGGGTTAATATTGTCATTTGCTATATGAAGGCAAATTGAAATTGCAAATTTTAGAAATTGTTTGCAATGCAAATGCACCATCTCACCTGCCACGTGTATTAAAAGTATTTATCTTATTTTTCTGTTTGTTCAGTTGTAGTGGTTTACTTCTCACAAGAGTGGTTTCCGGTTTATTGGTGGAGCCCACCTTGTAAAATACTGGAGTACTGTATATGTTTAATAAAAAACGGAGACAAGAATTATTTTTTTCTCAATTTATGTTTTTTGCACTTGTCCGATTAATAATGATACTAAATTTTGACTCTTGACAATTCAACTTATTTTACTAGAATTTATGCTTTTATAATAATTATTATGGCTCTCGTAAAATAAAATATACATAAAATAGTATTTGCAATAGAATTCGATAATATTATCCTTAACGAAAAATAAAACTCAATGATATTATACTTAATCGACTTACAAAATTGTGTTTTAATTATATGAATACTAGTAAAATGTATAAATAAAAACCTCTTGATCAATCTAGTTTTCGTAGGGCAATTAATGTTGCAACGATGATGAAAAGGACACAAACGAATTATGTGGTTCGATCTATTGAAATAGATCTACGTCCACAGAACAAGAATATATATCTTTATTGAGTATGTAAGTAATGAGTACAAAAAGTGTGAACGAATCTCTTCCTCTAATCTATTCCCTATTTATATACAATCACATTGATACTAACTCTTATTTAAAGTCTACTCCTATAAGGATTCTTTGAGTTTATCCCGTCCTTCATGATAAGCATCCGAATCTTCTACGTATCTAATTGAAATTTGAATTGTAGTCGATCAAAGAGTTTTCTTGGGCCGAGCTTATTGTCGGACCCATTTATATTGGGTCTGATACTTGAGCTCAATAGTAAGGTGATATCCTATCACCTCTTATCACAATAAAATATGTGATTTAATACACTTCAATAAAAATTATACTTCGAAGAATATTATTTATTTAAAAACTTTGATTCATTATAATATAAGCAATTTAATAGATAATCTACTTTGATAAGCTATCAAGTTAAGTTTCTTTGGATAAAGATTAGTGAAACGTTTCAGTAGATATTAGTGAAAATAAAACCATATTACTAATATATGGTATAGATTTCAATTTAGTTGCCAAAATATAAGTTGTCGTAGCATATTCAAGAATATTGTATCTATTACTTACAACAGTATGATACTAATCCACTATCATGTTAAACGTAATTATTTATAGTTAATTCGAACCCTTTACTTTCTATTTTTAACACTTGTGTATGAATTTTTATGTTGAAAAGAAACAAGACTAAGGAAGTGGAACGGATGAATAATTTACATTAAATTCCAATTAAATAATCTAAGTTGTACTCTATATGAAATTATTGCATTAATTTGAAAATTATTACTATCTTCTGAGAGTCAAATTCAATTAGATTTACTAAAATTATTTTTGTTAACTATACCCAATTATATTTATATATTACATTGTTTGCAACAATTCGTTTCGTTTTTCTTCAAGTTAATTATTTTATTCTCTAATTCTAATTTGCTTTGGTAATCTTAATCTCTTTTTCCTCCTTTTGTTAGCTCTATATTTTCTCTTTTTTATGATTAATTATTACTACTGTAAAAAATAACATGTATAAAAATTGAACATTTCGACACATAAATTAAGAAACATTTATTAGAATGATTAATTATTATTACTATAGCGTGTTATGAAATTCGAGATGAGTAAAAAAAACGCCTCGAATGAAATGAAACAAATGAAATATACAAATAGAAGCTAAATTGAGCCAAACATAAAATTTAATTTTGTTATTCATCAAGTGTCAATTATAAATTAATTATATATATACTAACAACAATAATAATCTAATTTATGCTGAAACATAGTTACATGATATTAACAAAATTTTAAGAATATTCATTTTTTATGACATTAAGGAAAAATTATTATCTCAAAAGAAACGTGAAAATTATGTGGTTAATGGTCCACTGTGTGGGGGGTGGTAAGGGACGGGAGTGGTGTTGTGGTGGAATTTGGTTGGGTATGGGTTGGAAAACAAAAATGTGACAAGTGTCACTTGATTAAAGGGGGTGGCGGGTTTTGCCTTCTCTAGGATCGACTCTGCCAACCCAACCATGAATTACACAAAGAAATGAAAATAGGATTATATTCCCAATTTACCCTTGTTGCACTAGTCCACGTGTATGACATCCCAAGGAGGGTTTCACTATACAGGGGTGTAGTATCCCGATAGCCCACCCTACCCCCTCTCTTTCTCTCTGCGATCTTTCTCTCACTCCACTACCCTACCCCCTATCTTTCTCTCTGCTACCCCCTCTCTTTCTCTCTGCGATTAGGAATCGCAGCCTAACCAACCAGACCCCTTTCTCTCTCTGATTCACTAAAATTTGCAAACTTGCTCTTCTTCCTTCACTTTCAAGCGGAAAATAATCAACAATACTACTCTATCTCGATTGTCAAGTTCATGGCCACATCTTACGCACTTTCCGGCGTCCTTCTTGCCCAGATCTACGAATTCTCATCCCCCTTCTTTGAAGTATGACAGAGATCTATGAATTCTCATCCCCTTCTTGCCCAGATCTAAACTGCCGGTTTTCGGTCGGGTTCCGGTCGGTCGAGAATACGTAGGACGGTCGGTTCGGCTATGAATCTGAGATAAATTCGGTCCATCGGTTATGTCGGTTTCGGTCGGTTTTAGACCGAACCGGCCGTATGCTCTGCCCTACTTGTGACGCTGCTGCCGACCAATCCCCTTCCGGAGATACATCTAATATAGCGACGAGACATCGAAGACACGAGACGATCAGGAGCCGAGCCTTCTCTAGGTTGTTCCCTAAGCCTTTACTTATAACACCATAAGCCTTTACTCATAAAAAGGCTAAGGAATTCTTTTGGTTATGGGTATTATGCAGAGACTATTCTTTTTGTGCAGCTATTCTTATGTGATCGCGAGAGTAGTAGGAGTTTCACGTTCTCGTTTAACGTGACTATAAATTATTAATAGAACTAACTTCCCCATAATTTTTTCAAAAGAAAAACCTTAAATTTGAAACTTTAGAAGTACATTTGAAAAATGCCAAGAAATCATATCCCTTAATCACTTTCACAAGAAAAGAAGTATGCAAAAACAAGAAAAATTCAATAATACTCCTTACTACAAGTACAAAATTAACACCCCATACTTTTTTTTCATTTTCTTGTTACTCGCTCCGACCCCTTAAGTTGAGTCGAACTTTTCTGCACGAGAATTAAGATAATACAGAACATTTTATCACATGGAAAAGATATGATTCCCAAAAACACTCTTCGAGAACCTTTCATCTCCAAAAACACTCTTCGAGAATTGCGACGTTTCCACTCCCTCGAAGTCAAAGGAGCTCGAGAATCCGAAGAAATCGTAAAATACATCGTCGGCGCTGCGCGGTTGGGGCGGGGGCGGTGCTCCTCCGCCGTCGCTCGTGCCGGAATTTCCGCTAGCTTCTGGCGGCGGCGGCGGCGGCGGCGGCGGCGGTGGAGTCTCACCCCGGTCGTAAGCCGCCCTCTGCAGCGGATCTTTCAGCACCTTCATTAATTAATCAATCAGCAGCTTAGTCGCCATAATCAAAAATTAGATATGCAGAGAGAGAGAGAGAGAGAGAGAGTACGTCATAGGCATGGGAGATGGCCTTGAATTTGGCTTCTGCTTCTTCAGAGTTGGTAGGGTTTTTGTCGGGGTGCCATTTCAGAGCCAGTTTCCGGTAGGCTCTCTTCAGATCCTCCTCACTTGCAGTGCGATCCACCTCCAGCGTTGTGTAGTGATCCTCTCTCATGCTCTCTCTCTCTCTCTCTCTCTCTCTCTCTCTACTGTACCACTCTCGATCGTCTCTCTCAAATTCCTTCAGTGACGTTTTGAAGAATTACTCTTTGGCAATATTTAATGGGTTGGATTCCACGTTTTCGTTATGGGCCTTCAGTTTTTGGAATTGGGCCTATAGTCCAACAAAACTTTTGATGAACGGCCCAAACCTAATTAAATCGATAAATATATTTTACTAAAAACGGTGTGATCGAAAGTGCGACTCCTATAAGAGATTCAAATCGAAGGGGTACATGAATGAATCGAGACATGCCGGAATGAGAGGGATTCTAAGAGTATGTAGAAATGAGCTAGACTGCATATTCAAAAACAAAGCAAACTAAAAAAGATTCGATCGGCTTGTGAGATCAGACGTCATGTCATGTCAATTGTCAGTCCGAAAGTCGAGGCATTACATACGAACGGTCACCATTTAATTAGGATCTCATTAGGGCGACATTACAATTAACTAACTCATGATACACACTTGCTATAAATGTTTGGTTGGGAGTAAACTTTTTAATTACTATATATCGTTTGAAACTCTCGAAAACACTTTTAAAAAATGCCAAGAAACAAAATCGAACCTCATTATTCCTTCACCATTCTCTCACAACTATACAAAGATTCCTTATAATTCCACACATTCATCTCACACCACACAACCTTACAATTCAAGAATCAAGAAACACTAAATCATCATCACTTCCAAAAATTCAACAAACTCAAACTTCACAAGTAACTTCACATTGTTATAATTAACTCCTTTGCTATTATCCAGTGGTACGGTTCAAATCCTCAACGACGAGCAAGCGAAGACACGAGACAATCCAGAGCCGAGCCTTGCTATGCGACGTCCACCTAGAGATGTTCGTAGGTCCGCCCGTTATAATAATTAGTTATCTTTATCCATCTAAAAGGCCCAATTTGTTTAAATTAACCTTAGAACAATTGAAAAATGCCAAGAAATCATATATATAGAGAGAGAGATTGCTAGTGGAAATGAAAATTAACACACTTTATCAGTGAAGAGATCGAACTATGGATATTTATACGTACATAGTGCAGGCGGCACTTAGAAACCCTAGCAAGCATAAACCCTAACTAGAAGAAGCCCAAAACCCTAATACGAGAAGCCCATAATATATATACCAGTACAATGCATATGATGATCCTAATAATATTTGCCTTGATCACTTTCACAATAAAAATCAATAATGCTACTGGCCAGTACAAAATAAACACCAAAAATAAAAATCTGCCGGGGACTGGCGGCGGTGGCGGCGGCGGATTCTCACCCCGGTCGTAAGCCGCCCTCAGCAACGGATCGCTCAGCACCTTCATTAATTAATCAATCAATCAGCAGCTTAATTAATTAGTCGCCAGAGAGAGAGAGAGAGAGAGAGAGATTACGCTGTAAGCTTGAGAGATGGCCATGAATTTAGCTTGTGCTTGTTGAGAGTAGGTAGGGTTTTTGTGGGGGTGCCATATCAGAACCAGTTTAAGGTAGGCTCTACTCAGATCGTGGTCAGTGGCGGTGCGATCCACCTCAAGCATTTCGTAGTAATCCTCTCCCATGCTCTCTCTCTCTCTCTCTCTCTCTCTCTACAATATTCTTGGGCAACATTTAAAGGGTTGGAGTTGTGTTTGATTCCACGTTTTCGTTATGGGCCTTCAATTTTGTGGCATTGGGCCTATAGTCCAACAAAAGCTTGATGAACCTAAACCTAATTAAATCGATAAACCGAAGCAGAAGTACGTAGTGATTGAAAGAGTTGGTCCTATAAGAGCTCCGAATCGAAAGGAGCACATTAATGAACTGAGACATGCCGAAATGAGATGGATTTCAAGAGTATATAGAAATGAGACTGTATATTCGAAAGCAAAGCATATTAGAAAATGTTCCGTTGCATCTACAAGAAATTTCGGAATCAGTGACGGAGATTTCCGTTGCAGAAGGCGGAAATTCCGTCACCATTTAGGAACTGCGACGGAACGACAACGGACTATTGTCGTTGCAGGAAGACTTCACGCAGTTTTGATCCGCGACGGAATTCCCGTCGCCATTTTTTAACTACGGAAATGACGACGGGATTTCCGTCGCCATTTCTCTTGTTGTCGTCTTGTGTTACACATGTTTAACGACGCCTATTACCGTCGCCATTTAGTAACGGAAGTCGTATCCGTCACGGTTTTGAGACGGTAGTATCATTTCCCTTGCAGTTTTCTGTTTATGGTAACATCTAGCAACGCTTGTTTCCCTCGCCAATTCCGTCACCGTATGAGAATTTTTTTTTAATAATTTTTTCTATAATTTTTTCCGACTGCTCAATTCGGAAGTTGGGCATTACAAACGTAAGACTTTTCAATTAACTAACTCGTGATGTGATGCGATGCGACGCGACATACTATGAATGTTTGGTCGGAAGTAAACATTTTAACTACTATCAATTATAATCTTACATTAATCATTTGAAACTTTTGAAAACACTTTACAAAAATGTCGAGAAACAGAATCAAACCTCATTATTCCTTCACCATTTCTCTCACAACTATACAAAAATTTCCTTAAAATTCCACACATTCATCTCACACCACACAACCTTACAATTCAAGAATCAAGAAACACTAAATCAGTACTTCCAAAAATTCAAACAAACTCAAACTTCATAAGTAACTTCACATTGTTATACTTGTCTCCTTTGCTATTATGTAGTGGTACGCCTCGGATCCCAGTCTTGAGCTCCCAAACCGGAAGGCATGTCTGTCCACCGAAATCGTCCTTATCGGAAATGTCGAATTCGTGAACCTCGATTCTCAGCAATGCCAGCTCCGGAACCGACAACGGGAACTCGAATTCTTCGTTCCAGACGGGCGTCCAGTTATCTTCGATTGCCTTCGTCTTTTTCATGGTCGTATCACATGGAACTCCGGCAATTCCAATCTGCATTTTTCAACGCCATTTTCATAATTTATTTTGACAACGGACCCGTTTTTTATATTCGGAGACTTTTTCGGCTTACCTTGACATAGAAGTCGGGAGGCGAAAAACAGTCGAAATGGGTACGATGGAAATCGAGGTTCCAACCTTCTCCCAAGTACACCTTCACCTATTTAAAGAAATAAAAAGTTTCGGAATCAATGAGCAGTTCTTCCACCAGACAAACACGAGCAAAATGACGTACCTTGAGAGTCTTCTTCACGGGGAGGGGCTTTTTGGGATCGAACACTTCCCCGTTAGGACCGTTCTTTAGAAGAAAATAGGGCTTCTTGACATAGCCGCACCCTCCGTTCGCCCTAAACATCCCTTGCATCAACCAGAGCGACCTCCCGTGACCCTATAAACATGACAAAAAAACCCGCCTTTTAACAAAAAACTTATAAAAATAACGACTTAAGTTAATCTACCATTCGTTTGATCATCTGATCCTTCAAATACTCGATCATATATTCAATCGGTCTGAACACTAACCTGCATGTTGAATGCAACCATCTGAACTCCATGCATCCATCCTATCAAGGGATTGAAGTTCGATGAATCCAACCTCGTCGCCTTCGGATAAACTCTCATCAAATTCCTCTCATTAAATCTTCATCAAGAAACATTACAGAGTGAAAAACAGAGAAACTGTTGCATCAGACAACTAATGACAAACAAAAAGTACTATTAGGCCATGATTCTGAGAGTACTCACCTAACTATCTCATCTCCATGAGTTAGGACAGCGTTTTCGAGCTTTTCTTCGTTCAAGCTAACGCGATGAGCCTTCTCGGTTTTCATCCTCAGCCAAGCCTTGATCCCTCCCTTCATCTTCTCTGCTTTGATCCCAATCAAATTCTTGTATTCAGGAGCAGCTTTCTCCTGCAAGCCATGGCTCTCTTCCTCTCTCTCGTCCTCGCCCTCGACACCTTCCTCTCTCTCCAGCTTCACTCCCAAGTCCGAGATCTCCCTCCCCCATCCCGCCTCCTCTGATGAGGCATACACCCTCACGCTCTCATCTTCCCCTTCTTTCGCAGCCTTCGCCTCAAGGTACTCCTTCGGTGCCTTGGTCGAGATCACCACGCGTTTCTTGAGAGATTCAGGAGAGGGGAAGTCTTGAAATTTGTCTGAGGATGAAACCACTAGTATATCTTGAAACGTCTCGTGCACCTTCTGCGAAAAACCCGAAAAAAAATAATATCAACACAACTAATCTGGTTAAAGAAAAGTGATCAAACTATGTAAAAGAGGCAAAAAGACAGACTTTTGCTACAATGGCTTGAAGTTCCGGAGTGAGGTGATCCTCTAGAGTTATGATCACCGGATAATCCGATGCAACGAAAGCATGCTCTTCTATCGCCTTCAAGCACTTCACGAGCTTCACCGGTCTCGTTAGTGTCCTGCCTAATGCAAATCAGCACAATGTGATCGAAATTCGAGAGCTAGAATCGAGAGAGAGACTTGCATACCCTCCGTGCATTATGTGAACGTCGTCCTTGGTGGGATTAGGCCACAAATCGAGCTCAATCACACGAACGCCTCTTTTTAAAGCTTCGATTATCGGCTTTTCGCTAGAGCTGCTGCTGATTTGGTTCCCGGTTAGGTAGGAATTATGGCCGGTGTAGATGAAGTAGTGTGATAAAGGGCAGTCCATATCTTGATGCACCTAATGCAAGAAAAACACCGAATTTCGAACTTTCGATAACTAAATTTCTCCGAATCTTGCATAAACATACAAAGAAATCATGTTCTGTTCTTCCATAAACAAAAATCACTAAACAAACCCAGAATCTCCCCCAAAAAACACAAAATTCAAGCCACCATTTCAACATGAAAACTCAAGAACAGAAACAACAACTCAAGAATCTTGCACAGAACAAGAACATGACCTAACAATCTTCTAGAAAGTTCCAGAAAGTTCATACCTTTGGGGGAAGAGGGAGAGGGGCATTGGCCCCACTGAGAAGAAACCGGACGAAATCCTTAATATGAAGGCTTCTTTTCTGGAAAATGCCGTGGTGGTGCTTCGTTTCGCTAAGGAAAGACTCCATTAAAGCTTCAGCTCCTTCCATGGTGAGCTCCTCTTCCCCTTGAGCTTCCTTCAAGAATCGATGGAGCTGGTCCACACCCATCGATCCATTTTCGGAGTAGCTCGAGAACAAATCTTTGATGTCGCTGGGCACTTCCGCCTCTTTCAAATGAAATCGCCTCTTCAAACAGAAGCAAATTCTGTACGTCTGCTTCGACATTTTTGTTGCTTTCTTGCTGCACTCTCTCTCTCTCCTCTCTCTCTGGTGATGAATTGATACGAGGTTTTTATACTACGAGAAATGAAGAAAGATTACGTTAATGGAGTATTGTTATAAGCTACCGACGTATTAAAATTTTAATAGTATTTTTAATATTGATTATAAGTCAAAACTCTCTTAGTGTAGTGGGAGAATAAACTTCCACGTATATATTCATGTCTTTTTTTTTTTTTTTACTATATATATATATATATATATATTTTGCATTTGACAATGTTTAATGATTATGTTCGAACAAATAAATTCACTTGATGATTTAATTATCTCGAGATTAAATTAATTTAACGGTTAGTTTAAGATCTAATTCAACCATTAGCAAAAAAGAAAAGAAAAAAAGAAGAAGTCTACATCTAATTAGACTTTTTTTACAAAAGAATATTGGAATAATTTTCCCAAAGGGCATGTGTCAATTTCCATTTTTTTCGAAATTAATTAATTAAACGAATTTCGTATGAGTAATTATGGATAATGTATTGTATTATGAGATTAAAGTGTGAGTGATTACGTATATAAAGATTAAGTAAAAGGAGAAAAAATAATTGGATGTTTGTGGTTATGTGTTTATCACTTTATATGCGTGTGTTAGCATAACAATGGAGATTAAATTTCGATATCAAATGTTTTAAGTTAGAGTATTCAACGATTTTTAAGTTTCTGTTATTGAAGTTTAGAAAAAATACGAGATTAAAGTGGGGATGATTACGTATAAAATGATTTAAAAAGAAAAGAAATTGGATTATTGTGATTGTGTGTTTATCACTTTAGGTTAGGGTTTTATGTAAACTATAATTCGTGTATCACGTTTAATTAACTGTGACAAAAGTAATAATTTACTATATATTAAACCAATGATTATGATTATTAGTGTTTTCTTAATTATTATTTTTATTAATTTTAAATAATAAAAGATTACAAGTGGATGTCTAGTCAAGAATGAGTAAAGGAAAAGTAGCACGAGAATATACTATTTCAAAGTAGCTTAATTCTTACTTTTAATTATAAAAAAGGAAAAGAAAAGGAAAAGTAGGTTAATAATTGGGAATAATTAACATAATTAAATTCACATGACATTATAATCTTCATGTATAAACATTGCAATAAGAAATTCACTTTAATTGGCTAGCACTATATCTCTAATGTTTCATTCGGACATGACGTCATTCTTTTAGGTACACTATAAAGTTCGTCGACTAGGTTTAATGACGTAAGTCACGTAATGTAGAAATGTATTTATATAAATTGTTACATGTATGAAAATTGTAATAAAATCGCGCGTGGGCGTGTAATAATAGTTCATGATTATATTTGCTCATAAGAAAATAAAAAAGGAATATAAGAAAAATAAAAGGCGATAATTGTTGCTATCGATTAAATCATGGGCCAACAAGAATAAGAACAATTTTGTTTTTTTTGTTTTTTCCTATATGAAGAAATAATATTAGAGGCCAAATAATTTCAAATGGGGAATAGACTACTCGAATTTAGTCGACATGCAGAGTCCCATACCAAATTATACTATATAAAATTGCATATAAAAGTTAAATCCCGACCCGATCCGACTTTTAGCTTTGGCTTACGAGTGAATCAACCCAACAATTTAACAGCTCTGATTATACATTTATACCCTATTAGTATATATACAAGTAGTTGTACACAATTCAATAAATATAAACGGTTAACAATCCAAACTTCGGAAAAAACAAGATATATCCACGTACATTTAAAAATTATTACTATTGTTCAACAAAGACTCACTAGTTTTATACCAAAATCAATCATCTAGTCACAACCCTTGATTTAAATTCTTAAAATGCGAGGTATAAATACAAGTGATCATTTCTGGTGTATATGGTAAACTACATACCGTCTCTGGTTTTGCCAATTTGTCACACCAAATGATGAAAGTGGAAAACATAACAGTCATATGAACGTTAAATTGGAGGGAAAATCGATCTTGTGTGCAGAATCAGACAAATTATACCCGTAGTGAAAATATCGAGAATTTGACAAAAAATTATCTATTGTGGGACAACAATCCCAAAATATAACTAAAGAAGGATCATTTCTTGCATCTATTATTCAACTTACACTCAATAATTCATTTTGTATAATCTACAACATAAACATAGATATGACGGGACTACATTGAAAAATCTAATTAAAATTAAATAATGGATCGTACTTGGATTTTAGCAACCACAATTTTGAGGGTCACACCCCTTTAATGAGAGGCATTATTAATGTTACAAAAGAAAAGGACATTACAACTAACTACAAGAAAATAACATGGCCAATTGTATCGATTTTTTTTATACGTTTTGTAATCTTATTTTGTGGATTTATTTCATTTTTTGACGTGGTATAAAATGCGCACATGGTGTGACTAAAGGAATTAATGCATAATTATTGGTGATATAATTGTAACAATGTCGTAGTAATTTCTAGAGTTTGAATAATTTCATGAAAAACGTGACAAGTTTTAAGTTAATCTTCAATCACCACCGACAAATTATCGACATTGATGTGCATGCATATACATGAAATTTACACTTTTTTTTTTAATGGAATTACTTAAGAAAAACAACGTTTCCGAACATCAATTAACAATGTTGATGTCGGATCTTAAACTCAAGACGTCAACTTACGAATTCCTTCGATGTGATCTATATACCCGATATTCCATTATATTCCGTTAACGTGAAATGTAATATAACTAAACGAGTGTAATGAAACGAGACTATAGAATATTTACTTACACAATAAGGGCTAAAACCCTATAAGTGATTGAATTGTTGACTAAAACCCAAGTATCTATCTATGTTTGAAAATGTGTCCAAATGCTATCTCAATTTTCATTGGTCGGTTCATCCATTAACGTCATTGGCCCATTTCTAGATGCATCATCATCGCAAGAATTGATAAGATTTTGAATAGTATAATTCACTACTACTTGTTCTTTTGTTGTAGTGGCATTTTATTAGAGTTATATACACAATATAGAGAGAAATTTGACTAATGAATTTAGCATTTTGCAAGTTGGACATAGAAAGTATATTATTCCGATGACTCGAACCAGATCGATAAGGAAAAAACGTTTTACTAATCGATATGCATTTCTTATCCGAGTAGGAGTATAGCTACTCGTTAGTAGTAATAAATCACAATTCTACTTTGGGCACCGAATTATTTGGGCCTCCCGGAAATTGGATGGACAACTATATATCCAATCTAAACTTATGAAAAGAGCGACGTTTGACCAGACTAGGAGAGTATAAATGGAAAAGGAGATAGACTTCATGAAAACATCGCGTCGAAAACACACAAAGATACATAGTGTTACTACAATACATCATGCTACTACTCCGTTATATTCCATTTGACCCGTTTATTTAAACACATTTTTTTTAGTAGTAAAAGAAGTTAATATGTAATGGGCTTATTATTATGAAAAGCCCAAAATCCAATTTCTCCAAGAAAAGAAAGTGGACTATTTGTATTGGATTTGGGCCTCTTACTTAATATGTGGGCCCATATTTTCCTAAATTGGGCCAATTATTTAATGGGTTTAAAATATGCTTTCAATATTAAATTAGTTCCTTTTGTAATTTATTTAATTTATTCTGTAATAATACCTTTTTGAATTATATAAATAAAAACGTTCGAAAATGTTTTTATTTTTATTTTTATTTATTTTTTCTTTTTTAATTAAAAAAAAAACCGCTATCAATTTAAAAAGAAAAAGAAAACCGGCCTGATTTTCCAGCACAATACAAACTGTACTAAGGAATCCACGCTCTGAAATTTTAAAAATTCTTCAAGGTTAAAACCGTAATTTCGCCCACCACGCGTGAGCCTCCTCCAGTCTGTTCCTCCCCACCCTCTGTCGAACCGCCACCGGAACTCAACCCTCTCTCTCTCTCTCTCTCTCCCCTCCGGTACCAGATCTGTAACGGCAACCAATTTCAAAAACTACCGAGGCCTAGAGCGCCGCCCCGCATTGATAGGAACCGCTAGCGGCGCCGCCCTTCCCACAGCCCCGCCGGAAAATGGGGGATTTCAATCTAGCCCTACTGATCGTGGCGATAGTCGTCTGTGTTATCGTTCTGCTAGTCAACTTCTACCTCCTCGTCAATTACCAGCACCCCGATGACAAGAACCAGGCCTACTTCCCCAAAGTCGTCGTCGTCCTCGGCCTCTCGATCGCCGCAATCTCGATTCTCATGCTGCCGGCCGACGTGGCCAATCGGCAGGCGTGCCGCCACGCGATTTACAACGGGGCTTGTAATCTCACGCTGCCGATGAAGACTCTGTGGCTTATTGTTTACATTGTGAACGCGTTATTGGTGTTCTTCGTTATCCCTTTCGCCATGTTTTACTACGAGGGAGACCAGGACAAGTGAGGGCTTTTGATTGATTCCAGTTTTTACTTGTTGACGAATTTTTTGGGGGTTTGATTTGATGTTTTTGAACGGTTCGTGATTATTTTGCTGTTTTTTACTTCTTATGTTTTCAGGAGCGTGTGGAAGAGGATGAGAAGTGCACTGATTTGGGTTGTTGTGACGGCCATTATTTGTGCTCTGGTTCTCGCAATTTTATATGGTGAGTTCTCCGTGTAACTCTCTATTGATTTGATTATCTGGGTTCGATGTGGTGTAGAATGTGCTAAAATGCTTTGTAGAGTGTCGAATGTGGGCATTTAAATGTGGTGTCGAATGTGCTAAAATGCTTTGTAGAGTGTCGAATGTGGGCGTTTAAATTGCCTAAATGACTTACTCCTTGATGGGAAGTCTAGCTTCATCATGATTTATAGGCTATTTCCGCAACACTAGTACTTAATGATGCAATCATCTTATGAGGCAATTTTATCGATAGTTTGCTAATGCTGCACTACAAGTCTACAAGTACGCGAGAATCTGATCCGGTTATGCTGTATAAGTTCATTTGATGAATTTAAATGTTAACCTTCATTGGTCCTCTCCTCCTTAGTATACTGGTGGTATGCTGCTTGCTTACTGATGTATGCCTTGTCAATTGTTGGATTTATGATGATGGAACTGTATGATATGGACTTTGTGATCTTCTGGATTCTCGTGCATATTTATGTGATCATGGGAGGAATTGACTATATAAATGCTTATGAAATCAATCTCCCAGGGGGCTTGCAATTTAATTTTGGGTTCAAATGTACTGTTCATAACCTTGAACGATCAGTGAATTTATGGCCTTTTACTGACCAGGCATCTTTCGTTTCTCTCTGATATGCAAGCCAATGACCCATTTTTGGTCATACATGTTGATTAGGGAACCTAAAAGATGAGATGAACAGTTATTAATGTAATTTTTGGATCTCTGCTCTAGGGCTCATTGGTAAGGTGGACTTCACTGTTAGACACCTGTCCTCAACCACTATGTCCTTCCCCTCAACGTTTGATTTCTCAACTAATCAAGAATGTGTTGGGACTGGAGCAAAACAGGTGCGAAAGCAATTAATTGTTTAAATCTCTTGTTGGTTTCTCTTCTTGGACCTTATAATTGTTGCCTTCTCATTTTCAGTGCTCTGCGTATTCTGCCAGTGCTTCGTCTGAGACTACTTGGACCATGAGGACTACCTTCCCTGAATATGTTGTTGCACTTACGACAATTGTTGGATCAGTGCTTTTCACTGTACGTTCCTCGTAACTGTCTATTACCAAAACCTCCGCGAGAAAATGGAAAAAATCCCATTTATTTCCTATTATGCTTATATTTACTACCTGTTTGTGATCTGTGTGATGAGATCTCGTTACTCGTTACTGCATTCTTGAATATTTTGCACATTCTGTCAGTCATCTTATTCAGCTGTTGAAAAATTGTAGCCTTATGTGTTCTGCAGTCCTGTACTCCTGTTTGAGTAATCATTGCCATCGAGTCAATGTGGTTAACGTAGTTTAGGTTATGTAAAGTTGTTAGATATATCTGGGGGATTTGTTATCTTAAAATTATTGCCGACTTCTTATGTCAATACTTTGTAGATTTTTGGAGGTGTTGGCATTGCTTGCCTGCCGCTGGGGCTCATATTTTCATTTGTCAGGCGACCAAAGGCTGTTATTACACGCTCACAGTATATCAAGGTTTTTTAATTTTTCATCCTATACACCTTATCCGTTTTTGGCATTATTCGATTACAAACTCTCAGAAAATGGAAGTCCATTTAGTAAAACGTTATAGGAGCTTTGTTTTACCTTTACAGGAAGCAACTGAGCTGGCGAAAAAAGCAAGAGAACTGAAAAAAACAGCTGATGCACTTCATCAGGAAGAAAGGAGTGGTGGTAAGGGAAGAAAGTGGCGCAAAAATGTGAAAGCTGTTGAAAAGGTATATCTTCATATACTTGTTAAATTTGCAATTCCTTAGTTTTATGTTTTCGCTATTGATATTTTACCTGCCTTGTCATCTTGATGTACTTCTCTATGACGCATTTGCATTTGTTTTAGAAACTTTTGTTAGTGCATCAGTTTCGCCTGCCTGTTTGCTACCAAGAATCATCCATTCAAGTGTTTCTTATTTTCAGGAGCTACTTCTTTTGGAAGAAGATGTGAATGCTTTGGAAGAGATGTATCCTCAAGGTGAAAAGGTGATGCATGCTGAAAAATTAATTTACAAATTCATGTTTGATATGACTAATGCTAGCTTGTAAGTTGTGATTTCTTCCCATTCTTTGATACTCACGCTTATGAAGAAAAGCATGGAAATGATAAAGGTAGTAGTTTACAACAGAAGTACTCTGATTACGCATTTGCCAAATTTATGCAGGCTGAAGCAATGTGGGCTATGACTGTTCTTGGCTACTTAGCCAAATTAGTGCTTGGAGTACTGGGGTATGTTATTAGCACTGTTATAGTTTGTATTATTTCTAGTCTTAGAAAGTATTTTCTCCGAGAAATGAAAATGTAAATCAGACAGTCTCAGCATAAATGCTGTGCACGTTTCATCTCCTGTTTCTGGATGCTATACCATACAAGCTGAATCTGTGGGTTCCTTTTGTTCCTTTAAGTGTTTTTGCTCCACTGCTTGATTATTAAACAACAAGCTCCACTGTTTTGAACAGGTTGATTGTATCAGTGGCTTGGATTGTTCATATTGTGATCTACTTGCTCATCGACCCTCCAGTTTCGTCGTTTCTTAATGAGATATTTATCAAGCTTGATGATGTTTGGGGTAAGATTGTATTTATGATTTGCCTTTTGCTGTTCAGATGAGGCATATATTTGATATTGTTGTTTTCTACTTGAAGGGCTTCTGGGCACTGTTGCATTTGCATTTTTCTGCTTCTACCTTCTACTTGCTGTAATTGCTGGGGCTATGATGCTTGGTCTGAAAGTGGTTTTTGTAACAATCCACCCAATGAAGTAAGTTTATCTATTTGTTTCATTTCTACTATATTCTTCTGTTCTGTTCGATTTGCCTACTTTTTTAAGATATTGATCTCTGGCATTAATTCTTATTGCCTGACAATTGAACTTTCTTGGCAGATGGGGAGCTACACTTATGAACTCATTCCTTTTCAATGTGGGCCTCATTCTTCTCTCCTCAATCAGGTAATCACTCTTTTGGTGTTCTGATAGCTTTTAGAAGTATAATCTATCCTTTTCATGTGCCTGTCAGCACCATCTAACTGATGTAGTTATGCAATGAGAATTCTTTCATTCACTATTTCCCTACTTTTATAATTTGTTAGATGATGTTGCTGCTTATAATTAATCAAGTTCGGTGATTATCATTACTCCAATATGAGGAGCTTAGCTATTCTATATGTTTCAATTATTTCGCTATGAGTGGTCCGTGATGCAAGATTCATGCCCTTTGGTTATTTCTGCTCCTGCTGAACTTTTGAACTGATGAATTTGTCGATATTGTGCAGTGTGATTCAGTTCTGTGCTACTGCTTTTGGATATTATGCCCAAGCTACTGCAGCTCAAGAAATATTTGGCCACACCTTGCAATCTCTTCGTGGAATCAAATACTTGTACAAGTGAGTATCCTTTTATATACAATACTCTCTGGGAATGACTATTAGAGGTACTAAACTATATTTGCTGTTGCAGGTACAACGTGTTTCAGATTGCATTCATCATCTTAGCAGGGCTCACATTTGTATATTATGCAGCATTCGTACGTTTTCCAACTTTAACACCTCCACACATGTTCTCATTTTCTCACGCACTCAAAATCTGTTATGCCCTTCAATTTTTCAGGGATGGAGAAGAAAAAAGACCGCTACTGGTCGGCTGCAGCTTGCCTCTTAAAAACGGCGCTTCTAAGTTAGCAGGTTTCATCTGCTCGATTAACGTGGGTTTAATTACCATGTACAAAGTGATATTAAATCATGGGATTTGGTTATGTTAGCATTTTCCGGTGGAGAAGGAAGTCAAAAATCACTGCCAATATCATCTCGATTTTCCATCATGGGTTGTGTTTGTATGTCTCTGGTGATCCTGGTTGCTGCTTTGGCTTGTTTTGTGCTCAGTGTATGTACATGTTCTTTCATTGTAATTTTTTGCTAGCTGCTTTCTATATTATTTATCAAACATTTGAGAGGAAGAAGAAGGATTAAAGGCTCTGAGAACTTGCACGTGATGTAATTTGTAGTGTTGATGAGAGCACAAGAACAGCTGCTGTAAGCACCTTTTCCATTGTAATGCCATTCATCCCCTTGTTTTCATCTCTATTCTTTTGTTTGCTTTGATGCTTTATTGCTCTGATATCGTATTAGAATTGTGCCTACACTCGAACCTAAATCTGAGATCTATTCCCAATCGTGTGAAACGTACGGCTTGCTTTGACATGCTCCCTCGTTGGCTCTAGTGTGAACAAAGAAACCATTATCGACGGGCTCTGATACTATGTTAAATAACTGAATTTGAGCATACGAATTGCTCTATTGCACGAAATTGGGGATATATTTTCTTTATCTATGCTTGATAGGATTCGTAACACGAAAACTAATCACGAACACACAAATCGCAGAATGTTTTAAAAAGAGTCGATTTGAATTTGGAACTAGGAATCAAAATATAATGAGGCCCATGAACATGAATGAAATGAATCCAACAGAATTTGGGCTATAGTTTTATTTTTGAATACAAAAATGAAATCTTTGGCCCAATCCAAGAAAATATTGTTGCAGCAAAGTGGGAATGGACATCGCCCTCTTCTCTCCTTCTTCCCTTTTCGCCGGCTCCGACGGCAGCTCCTCCGGTAACTTTCATTATTCCGACAAGGTGCTTTACACTTTCGTAAAATTATATTTGAACCCCCAATTTTTAAGCTATTTGTTTCCCGCAGAAGAGGAAAAGAGTGAAAGCCATGATAATTTCGTCGAGAGAAAGCATCAATTTCCCGGGACGGTATGTTTCAGACTTTCCCTCTTATTCTTCTACATACCCACTTGAGAAAGCCCGTTTTTTTATTTATTTATTTATTATTATTTTTTTTAATTATGAATTTCTTGTTATAGCTTAATGAGTGGGGTTTGAAGTGAAAAAAATTGCTTATTGTGTGGTTTCTTGAATCTTGATCAAAGTTTTCAGTATGAAATTATATGAATATTAGTACAGGATTATGGGAGCTAGAGCTAAGTGTTTGTTATTGCACTGCTGTTTGCTTAGCTGCACAATAGTGTTTGTAACTTCATTGCATTGTCATGGGGGACAATAATGCTTGTAGAGATTAAACGACGAAAACTCGAAATCGTATAAGTTGTGGATAATGATGCAAGAGCTGATCAGCATAATCTGGGGATGGAGTATGGAGTAAACTTGTTCTTGGGATGAATTTGTTTGATTATGATTGTTAAGATTTTTGGTGGAATGATTCTGAATCTTATTTTTGGCACAGGAATTACTCATCCGAGAGTTTTCGTTCCACCAATTAAATGCTAATCTACTGTGGCCTGGCACCTTTGCGTTCGCTGAATGGTTGGTTGAGCACCGACAATGGATAGAGGGTAGGAGGGTGCTTGAGCTGGGAAGGTATACATTGCTTCCAATCGGAGTTTTCTTTATTGTTCTTTGAAGATGGTATACAGGTTCTTGTTTCCATTGCCATGATGTGTTCTCCTGTAGTAGTAGCACTCGAGTTTGGATCATACCGTTTATTCTTTGCGCATTCGCAAATGGTTTGTTTCTTCTGGTTTATTACACGGGAGCTTGATACAGTAAGTAGATTATTAGAGGAAGATGTTTTGAACAAGTTCTGCGTGTGTTCTTTCCTCAGCCTGGATGTTTCCTTTACTGTCATGTGAAGATTAGATTGATCTTCGAAGCAGTGTATAGAAGTAGCACTCGAGCTTGAATCAGTGTGTAGATTATTAGAGGCAGACAGTTTGCACAAATTCTGTATGTATATATTTTCGGAGAATGATTATGTTTCATTTCTGGTGGATTTGCAGTGGAACTGGAGCATTAGCCATTTTCTTGAGAAAATCTTTCGAACTTGACATCACAACATCTGACTATGATGATGTTGAGATCGAAGATAATATAGCTTATAACTGCCAGATAAATGGAGTTACTCCTCCCCTTCCACACGTAAGACGTGAGTTCTTTTGCAGATAATGAAAGTTGCAGCAACCTTTTTAGCACTTCCATATTGATGAATACTAATAACGAGGTCGATTTTTTTCTTTTTTTCCAGATTCATGGGGAGATGTCTTTCCTAATTCTGCTCCAGACTGGGACCTAATTATTGCAAGCGATATTTTACTGTGTAAGTGATACGATTTCTTCACTACCGGATTCCTTACCAACTACTAGTAAAGACGAATAATGGATCATACATTATGTATACGATAGTATTTGAAATGGTTAGATCAACAGCTAATCCAAAATCTTGCCAAGCTTCTTGTTTTGTTTCTTTCTTTTCAAGTATATACGAAGTCTGAAAACCTGTACTTTTGTCCGTCGGATTGTAAATTTTCCGTATTCACATATAATCTTTTGTTGAAATGCACGCGGAAAGATTGCCTGACCATTATATTTCGGAATTTATATATTTCCCTCTCATCTTTTGCAGATGTCAAGCAATATCCCAACCTTATAAAGTCGTTATCCTTTCTCCTTAACTCGTACAATCCAAGCAATACCGTTTCTTGGAGCAACGAACCGAATGGTAATTATGCTCTTTCTCCGACATTTTTCTGCCTTGAAAGCAAACAGAACCACTCTTTCACTAAATCTCTTATGCCCTCAGGTTCAGATTCATGCCCACTTACTCAACCAGCGTTCTTGATGAGCTGGAGGCGTAGAATCGGGAAAGAGGAAGAGTCCCTTTTCTTTACTGGCTGCGAAGAAGCTGGACTCGAAGTCGACCATCTTGGATCTCGTGTCTACTGCATCAAGCAAAGAACTAACGCATCTCAATCCACTTGAAATCTCAGGATCGAACGAGAGCATCAAAGAAAGATCCCAACCGGACGATTTTATCAACGCAACGAGGCTCGTTACAAATCAAGGTTGCAGAGAAACAATTTTCTTCACTTCTGGCCTTCCTCAGCTTCATTATTGTAATGTACTAATGAAATTGTAACAGGCAGTTAAGGCTCGCGCTTTGGATTTTTGAGTTTGTTATGCGATTTTAAGAGTTGCTTTTTCCTTTTCGGAGAAATATTGTGGGTTGACTTTTTTTTTTTAAAATACATATATAAATATGCAAGCAACATAAATCCCATGAATAATAGTTGAAGTGCGTTGACTAAGTATTAATTACAAAATATTTATTGTTTTTTGAATCCAAATTTCCACGCGAATTAAAAATAATTTCAACATGCTTAAAAAAGAAGCAAAATCAATAAATAATTTCAAGAAACTCTCTCCTTTTTCAGTATTATAAACTATTTTTTGGTAAGAAAATAAGAGCATGAACATGAAAAATCGAAAAAATCCATCGTCCGTCTCATTCACATACATACGCAATAGGAAAATCCTTAACATACTCTAATAAGACGGTGCACTACAAAATCGACGTAATTACATACATGTTTATTCTCGTAAAACCCGTTAAAATCAATTTCCACCTATTTAATTGTTTATTTCTTTTATTTTTATTATTGTGTTCGAGTATTTGATCAAATGTAGAAAAAAGTCACCCTCAAATCTCTTGAAATCTGATATTTGGCGTTGTACTAAAACCGTACTGCAAGTGACAATTTATATTAAGAATAAAAATTATATTAAGAGAATTTAGTTCCTTCACGTAATTATATGCTTCTTCACTAATTATATTTGGTGGTGTCACTTTTATTTATAACAATTACACATGTCCTGTTATATCGTTGCTACATAGATTGTCACTTTTATTCAGATGTATTGACGCTTTAATTAATAATAATTGTCGAGCTTTTTTTTCCACCACGCCAAGAAGTATACTATACTATACTCCCTCCGTTTTTTCTGACGTGGCCTGTTTTTTTTTTTTTTTTTTTTTTTTTTTTTTTTTTTTTTTTATGGCCCAACAAATACCATTTTAATCCCTAACATTACATTTATCTTTAACTCATACCATATATTCTATACTATACTCTATAAAAGTAATACTACCAACACAATCACCCTAAAAAATCATGTACATGATGCAAGATTATGTATATAAATCATATAATCTTCTTCCTAGTTAGTTCTTCTTTTTTTTTTTTTTTTTTTTAAATAAAATAAATTAATTTTAATAATAAAGTATATAAAATAATTTTGGTAATAAATAAATAATTGGTACTCACTTTGTCTCATTTCAATTGGCATGATTCTTGAAATGGAAAAAATTAACCCTTATTTTTCACTTTTAACATTGCGCCTAAAATCCCGTGTCAAAATGAAACAAACCAATTGAAGCGGGACGGAGGGATAAGTATACATACCAAGACAAAATTACATAACAACCGGATTTGGCCCGCAAGAAATTTCGAGGAAATAACGAGTTTTTGTTTCGTAGAAACGTGCATGTTCTTCACTGGCCACAATTTTTATAATTATATATTTATGCATGTATGCAGATTTCGGATTTTATTTTTTTTTAGATTTTGAAACAAATAATTTATGGCAGCTGCTGCTAAATCCAAGAGAGCGTACATATCATTTATCAAGCAAATTATAACGTCCAGAGAAATCTATATTTAGCAAAAAAACTGATGTATTTCTATTTGTAAATCGATGATTGTTGTTGCTTTGAAGATGAATTGTAGGAAGCTTCGTAGAAATTACGTATTTTTGGCTGAGTTTGATGTAATGATAATATGAAATAAATCGTGATATTTCTAGCTACATATGTAGATAAGGAATTAGGGCATGTTCGATATCGATGCGAGGATGTGGAAATCGGGCGGGATTTTAGAGTCGGAGTAGAAATATATTTCATTTGTTTCGTAAATGTGATAAGTGTATTGTTTCTTTTCGACATTAGAAGTAAATAGAGTGAAAATTTGTAGAAAAGCACATGCATGGTCCATAGTTATCGAAAGTTTACTTTTTGCTATTTAATTTGGGTATAATATACTATATAGAAAACATAACATAAAATCGGGACATAGACCATCTTTTGGGTATCGCATGTAACATCTACTGAAATTATAGATAACCGACATGTTCTGGTAAAAAAGTTCACATGATTTTAAAATTTCATCGGCAGACATGTCCATTAACTAGCTCAAATTACAATATGAGATGCTATACGATTATGTAAAAGGCGACGATCTGAATTACGTACGTACATCCTTTTAACACACGTACGATAGTTATAATTAGGTCGAGATGGATGAACGAATCGGGGACGGACAAAAACCTAGGTCGGCAACTTGGCATTTGCCCTAATTGGGGCCATTAGTATATTGTATGATCATCAATCTTTGAGTAGTAACATCAATAGTATATAATATATAGTATCAATTCTTGTTAATTATATTCATTCTACATTCATTGTATTAATATTAGTATGCAAGCAAATCATAACGTTATCTCGAAGCGACCACATAATCTATTAGTGGACACACTTTACATAATTCAAGACTCTTTTTTCTTTTTTTCTTTTTTTTAAAAATTATTATTATTATTATCATCAAGAAACATATATTAAACCATATGCTCTCAATCAAATGAAAAAATAATAATAATATTTTGAGATAAGAATCAAATCAAACTCCATTTTGTATTTATATATACAATGTAGGCAAACATCACATGATGGTAGGGAGCTTTCAAGTGAGAAATTTCCCCGAAGTTTCACTTACTTATTTTCACGTGTATGTGTGTTCTAGAGAGAAAGCCGTACATGTGTACGAAAGTTACGTAATACTCCCTCCGTCCTACTTAATTAGATTTCTTAGGACGTGGCATAGAAACGAAGGGAAATAGAGATATGTGAGTTTTAAAAGGTGTCCTTATGTGTTAATTTTATTTCCTTTTTAAGAAACGGAACTTAAACAATGAGACAAATAAAAAAAAAGAAATTTGAACTTAAGCGGGACGGGACATAGGGAGTATTAAATCTCAAGAAATTAGTAATTTTTTCATAAACATAACACATGATTAATCTCACATTATTTTGCCATTAATTAAGTTAGAATATTTACTGACGAGGGGTATGCTTTTGATTATAATGAAATCTTTACTTTATGAATTAATTAAAAAGAATAATTTAAATATAATTGATATTGTCTAGACTATATATATTTGGATATGCAGAGCTGGCGGGGATCTCGTCAAGTAAAATCTGCTCTCCTTTTCTAATTTAGACATAACCAACACAACGTTAGTAAACCATACGCGTAATATGTAAACCTTTTTTACATTTCCGTTTATTTATCGCTATGTAATCCTATTTCGGCATATTGATTAAGATTTGATTGATTAGTGAAGTCATCACTCAATGTAAAACTTGAACGTTTGAAAGAGTTTGGATGCATGGGCGAATGTTTATACATGTCATGTGATTTAGGTCATTTAATATTCCTCTATGAAAACCCTAAAATAAAATTCATAATTTTTAATTTTCAAAATCACAATCTCCCTAAAGAAAAAATGACAATTATCGTGAAAAACTTTTAACCGTTTTCAAAGTGTTAATTATCATTAAAAAAAAAAACCGTAGAACTGATGAAAATGATACAATACATTATTTATAAGA
This sequence comes from Thymus mandschuricus, assembly GCA_029379335.1. NCBI lineage: Eukaryota > Viridiplantae > Streptophyta > Magnoliopsida > Lamiales > Lamiaceae > Thymus > Thymus mandschuricus. The sequence continues at coordinate 539,330 of CM057078.1, forward strand.
AGATAATGATACGTACGTGTTTCATACTCGAACAAAGCCTTATATATATAGCACACATTGCAAAACACACACTAACTCGAGCCAAAAACAAACCCTCTCCCACAAAATTTGTTACATACAAATTGAAGAAACACACACACTCAACACACAGTGAGAGTGAGTGGAAGAAGTGAAAATGGCAGCACCGAAGCAAGACATGGGGAAAATGGCGGCGGCGGCGCCGGACCAGCAGTGGCTGCTCGAGAACGGCAACATTAAGCTTCTGAGCAAGGAGAGGCGGGGGCGGAGCGCGCACAACATGTCGTCTTCTTCCCTGAGGAAGAAATCGGACCGGACCCTCGTCTCGAAGGTCCGGGTCGGGTGCCTACGCAAGTTCTTGAGCAACCTTGAAGAAGTTCTCCTCGGGACAAAGCTCGCCGTCTTGTTCTTCGCCATCCCTTTCGCCATTGTTGCAGAGTACTGCAACTTTGGTAGGGTAAGTCTCTGACTCTCTCTCTCTCTCCCTCTCTCTTCATTTTTTTTAAGGGTTTTGAGTTCGTTGATTAGTGCATGCCGTGCATGGGAGTTGGAAAATAATATATTTGTTTCATGATGAATTAATCAGCCATGGGTGTTTGCTTTGAGCTTATTGGGACTCACTCCACTTGCAGAAAGGATCAGTTTTCTTACAGAGTAAGAACAAATTCATCTTCCATACCTCTCTCTCTCTCTCTCTCTCTCTCTCTCTCTCTAAACCTTGCTGTTGAATGAATGCAGGCAAATCGCTTTCTTCACGGGACCAACTGGTAATTTATCAATCCATATATATTATTCTTCTCAATCTTATATTCTGACAATTTTCAGCACCACCACCGCTAATTTTTCATCCAAATCTTGAATATTATAAACTATACTTTATAATAATAATAAATACAGCATATATTCTTAGTATAGAGCCAAAAATACTTTCTTCTAGTTTATGTTATCTTCACATATATATCAAGACTTGTGCCTACTTAATTAGGTACTAATTTAATTTAATTAGTTTACCTAATTAATTACGAAATCTCTGTAGTAATCGGAACGATATTCGATTTTATGTAATTTTTTTCGTTTTGATGGATTTTTCGTTTTATCGTTTCAGTCGGAGGTTTACTAAACGCAACATGCGGAAACGCAACGGAGTTAATAATAGCAATATTTGCACTTGCTCAAAACAAAGTAGATGTTGTCAAGTACTCTCTATTGGGATCCATTCTCTCCAATCTTCTTCTTGTTCTTGGCACCTCCCTTCTATGTGGAGGCATTGCCAACATTTCCAAAGAGCAAAATTTTGATAGGGTAAGTAGTAATAATTAATTTAAATTTAAATTTAAATTTAAATTCACTTGATGTTTTAATTGTTTTCTAATTGTTTTTTGTAACATGGCAGAAACAAGCGGATGTGAACTCATTGCTTTTGATGCTGGCATTGTTGTGCCATACCCTACCTTTGATGTTCGATTTCGTCGGAACTACACCGGAGGTGGCAGCCGTGGCGAAGCTTCAGCTGTCGAGAGCTAGCTGCTTTATTATGCTCACTGCATATGTTGTGTATCTCATCTTTCAGTTATGGACTCATAGAGAATTCTTTGAAGCTCAAGAGGTTTGTTCTTTGTTACGTACTTGTAGAAAGTTACGTGCAGATGCACGTAAAAGAAAATTAAATAGATAATTATTTTTAATTGTATATTAATTGAATTTAAATTAAAGGGTAGAATGGGCAAATTATATTTTGTAAAAATCCACACTTTTATAATACTGTGGATTAGGTTAACCTAGAATTTTATATTATATATTTTGTATTAATTTTTATGATTGTGTATGGTTATGCTAGGACGACGAAGGCGGTGACGTGGCAGGGGACGACGAAACTCCGGTGATCGGATTCTGGAGCGGATTCATCTGGCTACTTCTCATGACATGCATTGTAGCTCTACTCTCAGAGTATGTTGTTGAAACTATTGAAGTAAGTTCACCAAAAATTCATCAAATTATTTTTAAAAAAAATCCGAATTATTTTTTAAACATTTTTTAATTAAATAAATCTTTGATTTATATATAACAGGATGCATCAGAATCTTGGGGCCTTTCAGTGAGCTTCATTAGTGTAATTCTTCTACCAATTGTTGGAAATGCAGCAGAACATGCTGGGGCAATTATCTTTGCATTCAAGAACAAATTGGTATTTATTCGTACAACTTTTCCTTCTACGCCGAATCCAAGTTTTCCGTTAACACGAGCAACGAATGTATGATTCATTTTCGTGATGTAGGACATAACCCTAGGCGTCGCCCTAGGTTCGGCCACGCAAATTGCGATGTTCGTGGTAAGATTAACATCGATACGTGACTTTTTCCGTACTTAATTATTCGATAAACTCGATTATTAACAATTGATTAATTTTTAGGTTCCATTAATTGTGCTAGTGGCATGGACCCTAGGCATTGAAATGGATCTCAATTTTAACCTACTTGAGACAGGCTCTCTTGCTATTTCAATAATATTAGTAGCCATAACTTTGCAGGTAATTAATTCGATTAATTTAATTATATTTGTAAATATATATTACCTCCGTCTCGTCTCTTCCTAAGTGATTAATTATTACAGGACGGAACATCTCATTACATGAAGGGATTAGTTCTTCTACTTAGCTACTTCATCATTGCAGCTTGCTTTTTCGTGTTCAAATCTCCACTCAGTAAGAAAAATTGAAACCCTAATTAATAATTTTAAATAAAAAATTGGATTTATAATCTATAACATTTTTCTTAATTTTTAATCTTATTTTTGCAGTAACTGGCTCGAACAACATGGGAATGATGAGACTGTAGGTTTGCGGCTTCAGTCGGATTGAATTCACGAGTTCATTCATTCATTGAAATGGCCACAAGTTCAAGAGTCGAGCTGAGCTGAGTCGAGTCGAATAGGTGGTACATAAGGTTTGGAATTCTTGGTTGAGACGGGAGCTATTCGATATGAAAGAGGAACGATATCAATCGGTTTCATTTTTTGTAATGATTTATATATATGGTTGTGTTCTTTTCCGTTACGAGTGAGTTGTTTTTGAAATTTGTACGATAATTGGGATCGTAATTCCAAATGTGTGTCGTCGTAATATATTAATAATTAATAAAGTTCATGCTCATGTGTTCGTGTGTTATGCATTCAAAAGAGTGAAGGTTTCTCTAATCGAAAATTTAGACATTTTCAACGTCAGATTCTCTATCCGCATTATTGTGTACCGATCATGTCCCATAATTGCGTTTCTTCTCCCGTTTTTTCCTTTTGGTTTCTCGATTTTATTATTCAATCTAACTTTACAATAAATCACACTACTACATCAAAATTTAAGGGGAAAAAACAATAAAAAAAAAAAATTATATAATTTGGGCTTTTTTTTAATGTGAATTGGCCTTTACATTATTTAGAACTTTTGGGCTCTTTTGAGCACATATTCTTGAACTTAGGCTCACTTCAATTATTAGACTTTATAAGAAAAAATCCAATCATTTTGGGCCTTTTCTATTTCAAAATTAATTCTCTAATAAACTAGCACAACCTTTCAATTTTGGGCTTTGGCAATTAAATACTTATAGCTTTTGGGTAATTCTATACATAGCCCACAAATTACTCTCCATAGCCACCATATTAAAATAGGGAAATAATGATTTCTACCCATTTTTGCAACCTCAACCCCAAAACTAACCAAAATTTTCCTCTCCATATTAATATACCCATTTACCCAAAAAGTCCTTTTCTTTGTCTATTTGCAACCCCAAAATTGCTATAGATATGAGTTTCTTTGTTTGAAGTATTCATCCACTATAATAATTTGTAAAAATATGATGAAAAATCATGTTCTGCATATTATGATCCTACGCTTTCAAAATGGTATCAGAGCCCATGGTTTATTTGGGAATTATATTTATTTATTATATATATTTGATTATTAACTAACGGAGGAGACACCAAGTTAAAATGGAACCAGACATTTGTCTGAGTTGCAAGAGTTACAGGGTATACTTCGATCTATTAAAAGATCAGAAGGAATCCGAACTTATTCAATTAAGAATAGGACAAAGATGGCTCGAAGACGCCATTCGAGAGGATGACACTCCCGACCAAATCCAGATTTATGAGGAGGTCGTGAAGTCATACGTGGATCGCCTTTGGGTAAACCATTACCTAGAGGGAGTTCTAAGACGAGCTATGAGTTTAGCCCATCAAACTCATACCAGATGACAGAGTCAACCGGAGGAGTTGGCCCTAATTTCTTAGAGATTGAACCTGATTCATCAAAAATCTCTAAGGATTTAAGGGAGATCCAGAAGACGGTGCAAAACTACGGCAACTGCCAGTACGGAGTACCACAACAAGTTGAAAAGATATCTTCTCAACAAGATGAAATCCTTAACATCTTGAAAGATATCCAGCAAAGAGTGGAGAAATTGGAACAACCACGTTCCAGTTCCTTCAGAAGGAATTTCGTCTTCAAAGGCGAATCTAGCAGTTCCCAGATGGTACTGCCCATTAAGGATCCTAACCTGAAGGATCCAAAGCAAGAATTCATAAACAAACTGATACGAGATGGCAAATCTTGAAAGAATCGGTTTGGAAGATCTACAGGAGTTGGCAGAATCATTTGCTGACCTCAGAATGGTGGATCTAAAGGTGAACGAGAGAGAACCGGAGCAAAAGCCATTTGTCGAAGCCGGATCCTCGTTCCATGAGCATCTTGAGGATAGGAGTTATGAAGCTCACAGAATCAATATGCGAAATTCAAGGTGGAAGCCCTCCAAAACACAGGACACTCCTGTAGGAAAGGCAACGATGGAACCCATCCATCCATATGGAATTCATCTCAACCTCGACGATGTCAACTTCAACGAGAGAGAGGAAGCCATCGAGGAATGGAAAAATTCCATGATTATTGCACCAGCCACTCTTGATATGAGTCAAGATAGCTTTGCAAAAACTCTCGAGGTGAGCCTCGTGGGCGTAGTCAGGATTGCTTGGGAAGGTATGAGCCAAGATACAAGAGACAAGTGCCTAAAGGGAGCTATCAAAACATGGCCCCTTCCATGGCGGACGTATTGAAGCATCATTTCCTAGGGGAAGGATACTTCAAGGGATATGATGAAGAGAAAAAGAAGAAATACTTAATGGCGTTCTACAATCTGAGGCTCGTGGTCTTGGAGCAGAAGACGCTCAACAAGTTTTTAAAACTCTTCACCCTATATCAACATCAATCTAGGATTGATGAAGAGAAGGCCAGGGAAATTTTCTTCCTAAAATTTCCAAGCCCTTGGAGAGAAATGCTTATTAGTGGATATACCCCAGGTATCCATGACAGCGTTGCTAAAAGTATATATGTCCTATGTGCATGCCAAGTTGATGGAATGGTGTCAACAAGCTACTGCACAAAAGAACGTGAAGAAGTTGAGGAGAATGAACAAAACCACCCTCAACTGCGAAGGCAGTGACTTACCAACGGTCATTGGAGAAGAACCTTCAGTAAGACGAAGGTACAAGAAGAATAGATTCCAACCCTATTCAAAAGAAGGAAAATCCAGGAGAAAATCTTGGAAGCCCAGAACTATGTGGTCTAGACAGAAGGCTGGATCATATAAGTATGGACAGAGAAGCGGTCCAGCCAGAAGCAGATTTCAACCCAGAAAGACGGACCAGAAGACAGACCAGTCTCGGGAAAAATTTGCAGGCAAGAAAACTTTCAGAAAAGCTCATGCCAGGGCTAACGAAAGTTTTAAAGATTGCAACTGCTGGACATGCGGTGCACTTGGGCATATCTCAACAAATTGCCCAGAAAACAAGAGGATGAATAGATTCGAGTCAACACCTGACATTGAAGACGCGATCTATTTCAAGGACTTGGTACAAGTTTACCAGTTCGAGGATATACCCTCTGATGAGAGTATATATGAAGCCGAAGAAGACTTCGACAGCGAAGATTCTGATGGATCCACCGATTCAGAATCCAGCTGAAGAAGAGATACATCATCAGGAATGTGAAGATAGAACCGGATATTCTAGCCGGACTATTATCTCACAAAGCCAGATTGATAAAATCATGAAGAAAAACCTGAGTATACAAAGATATCAGGGTTTTTCAGCCGGGAACATAGACCAAGTTCTAAGGAACTTCAGTCTAAAGAGTCGAAAGCACCATATTGTCTATGGGATCACGAGACGAGAAATGACGCTACCAATCGAGCTCACGGGGAATCAAGTGGAGATGCAGTTGATTCCAGCGAGCGATATCCGGGAAGATCTATCAAAGATGAAACCGGAGGTTGCGGAAAAGATGAATTGGATCCACATCGGAGCAATTCAACTCGTGCTTAAATCAGCCTTGTTCGTAGGAGTCGATTCACCAATCGACATTGCCATATGCGACAGGCGAGTACGAAACCTGCAAGATTCGGTGATGGGAACCATCGCAGGAAACCTATGTGCTGGACAAGTGGTAGGGATTATCTATCCAAAGATTGCTTACAATCTTAACGACACCAGCTTCAGCAAAGCCCTGACGTTGTATCAGGACTTCAAAAGAAAGGATTTGGTAGAGGAAGGGAATAGACCTTATTCCATCACATATCAGGTATCCTATGCGCTTTCCAACTCCCATCATACTGAGTTGTTCTTGGGAAAGCAATTCATTGAGATACCAGATATCTTCAAGAATGTGACAACGGCAATTTGTCCCGATAGAGTTGAGATTCCACGACTGAGAGACGTGGATATCCAAATTCAAGACAGGGTAGTCATAAGACATGATCAAAGTCTTAGATTACATTCTGGAAGATTATCATTCCAGGGAGATAGGATTACTTCTCAACCTTTGGGAAGGAGTCTGAGTCTAAGACAACCTGCCCAACCAAGGTTGCTAGACTTTAACAAGACGGTTATCACCATCAAATGTCCAGAAGGATGGAGAGGAGTAACCACCAGATTTGATACTACAAGATGGGAAAATAATTTTCCTTGTAATATCTTGTATTATCTGGAACAACCGGAGATTCATCACTACAAAGCCATGATCGAGATGGGTGGATGGAAGGTTGAAGTCAAAGGCCGAGCAGGGAGAGAAGAGAATATTCTTATCCTCGGTTTAGATTTCCTCGAGAAATACAAACCCTGGAGAAGCATGGATGGAGGAATGGAAATCACGATCAATGAAAGCAAGCTGTTGATCGGATGACAAGTCCATTCTCAATCTACATTCCTATTGGAGTGTTATATGAGAAATATAAGGCAGAATACTTTGCTGCTTATATTGATTCAGGTGCAGGGATATGCACAGCAAGACGTGAAATCTTCCCAGTTGAAATTGAGGAAGAACTACCACGGATTGCAGGACGAGACTTTTCCAAGAGGATCTTGATTCTATCAAAAGGAATTAAGGCAGTAGAAGTCTTGATTGGAGGAGCAGGTCAGACGCCTTGGTATAAGGTTAAAACCCCTCCAATTTATTTTCATGATACCGGTGCAGATATCTTGCTCGGTAACAATTTCTTGCAGATGTTCAAAAGATATATGCAGGATAATGAGAGGCAGAGATTAGTGTTCACAACGCAGTGTGATCACAAAATCATTGTTCAGAGATTGAAAGGAGCATTTAATCGACAAATGCCAATCAATTTTCGCAGCAAGCGTGGTGATGAAGGACTACTTCGGAACCCAAAAATGCAGGACCAGCGAAGATTCAACGAAGCGTTGTTGGATTATAGGATCAAAGGGAAACTTAGCAAGAACGATGAGGAAAACGTTGCTAAGATCCAGATCTTAAAGGTATCTTTAATTTGTAAAGATATAGAAACTGATACACAGGTATCATTGGAAGACGTCAAAAGGAAAATTGTACGTTGTTACAATGAGAATCCTTTGGCATGGTGGGAGAAGAATCAACTCAGACTTGAAGGTCAAACCTGACAAGGTTCACGAGTTTGTTCGATACAGGCCGATCTTGATGAATATCAAAGATCAAGAGGACATGAAAGGCATCATCAAGGAGCACCTTGACATGAAGTTGATCGAACCAGGAAACTCACCATACAGTAGCCCAGGCTTCTTGGTAAGGAATCATGGTGAGATTAAAAGAAATAAACCTCGACTTGTTATTAATTACAAAGGTATTAATGACATTTTGGAATTCGATGGTTATTTCATACCAAGTAGAGAACACCTTATTAACTGCATAAGAAATGCAAAGGTTTTCTCAAAGTTTGATTGCAAGTCAGGTTTTTACCAGATTCGCATGGAAGAAGGGAGTAAGAAGTTTACAGCCTTTTCTACTCCACAAGGACATTACGTTTGGAACGTGATGCCAATGGGGCTAGCTAACGCACCCCAGATTTTTCAGAGAAAGATGGATAATTTATTCAAAGATTATTCATCATTTATGTTCGTTTATATTGATGACATTCTTATAACGTCAAAAGATATGAATGAACACAATAAACATCTTGAGATCTTTGCAGATGTTTGTTACAGAGAAGGGCTAGTGCTGTCTGAGAAAAAGGCAGTTATAGCAACCCGGAAAATGGAATTTCTGGGAATCGAGATCGATGAGACGGGGATTATTTTGCAGGACCATATCGTGCAAAAGGTGAAAGATTTCCCAGAAGATCTCAAGGAAAAGAAGCAACTTCAAAGCTTCTTAGGAGTTGTCAATTTTGCAGGAGCATTCATTAAGAATCTTGCAAAATACAGGAAGGTTTTTAGTCCACTCTTAAAGAAAGATGTTCCATTCATCTGGACTGAGGAACACAAAGAAGGAATGAGAATATTGAAAGGAGTATGTGGGAATCTCCCCAAACTTTCAATACCACAGGACGAAGATGATTTAGTCCTGTACACCGACGCAAGTGATCATTGGTGGGCAGCAGTCCTTACAAAGATCACACCGAATGGAGAAGAACCATGCAGATATTGTAGCGGGTTGTTCGCAGCAAATGAGGCCGTCAGATGGCACATTAACGAGAAAGAATTCTTTGCAGTTTGGAAGGCGTTTAAAAAATGGCCTTTATTTTTATTAGCAAAGAAATTTACTTTGAAAGTCGACAACACGCAGGTTAAGGCTTTCTTAAAAAACAAGATAGAATCTAAACCTGAAAAGGCTAGATTACTAAGATGGCAAGCTGAATGTCAATATTTTGTTTTTGACATTGTTATTGTGAAATCTCATGAGAATGTTCTTGCAGATTTCTTGACAAGAGATGGAGCCAACTGAGTGTAGCTCTATCATGATTTCCCAGAGGCATCTCCGAGAAAACCTCGAGATGTTATCAAAGGAATGGGACGAGTGTGTCTTGAGGGCTGAACAAGCCGGAAAGATACAAGCTGTCGATAAGACGAAAGTCACCGACAGAATACAAGTTTGCAGGCTAGCAAAAACCCAGTGTTGGAATGCAGTACAAGCGCCACTCCTTCGGGCGTCCTCTAAGGAAAAAGAAGTGTTTCGGTTGCCGGCCCCTATAACGGCAGCAGAGGATTCAAATACCTCTAGCACAAGTCCTAAGTTGGTAGCATCGATAGATCTATCGGCCCAAGGAAAAGATGAGATTCAGGTGTCCAAACCTGAATCATCATGTCAACCCAGCACCTCTGGGGTAAAAGAGGGAGAGATCAATCTTAGGCCAATGACTGACAAATCTAAGGTTGATACTAACCAAGTTATTCAAGTTTCTTTCTTTTGGCAGGCATATCAAGCTAGCTGGGAGAAGCTACTTACGAGAAGGGGAATTAATCCAAGCTATTGTGTTATCGATGGCTCTGGAAAATATCCCAGGGTGTGGATGAAGCCAGGAGCAAATCCACATGAGGTCAAGCAATGGTATGATTTTGGAGCTCTTGCTTCAGTATCAACCATATCACCAGCATTCACAGAAATCAAGAATCTACCTAAATGGATTCAAGAAGCTGTGTATGATTCGTGGGCTAACAACGATCAACTTAGCCGCGGTGATGTTCTGGAGTTATACTTTATAAGTGCAGCTCCCGAACCAGCAGGAAAAGGGAATCATGAAGCCTTTCACTATATAAGGCTAAGGAGACCCGATGAAAGAGCCTTAAATGCAGTTAAGGCAATGGACGAAGATGCTCCACTCGTCTCCACCATATCAGAAGATGAAATCTCAACGCGACGAGCTTGGGGTTTATGGGTCTGTCTCACAGAGATGGACAAAGTCAAGTACCAGTTCAAATTCTCCCAGAACTCGGTAAACGGATCTTTCCTGTTAAATACCATGACGGGAAGTACCACAAGATTTGCAGAGGAAGCTTTCGAAAGAAAAAGAACTCTGCTATGGGAAAACAAGCTGGTGGTGAGCAAAGAGACTCATCGCAAATACTGCAACATGGCTCATTTTGGCCATTGGGATGAACGCATCTGTTCGTCATGCCCAAACCAGAAAGAGCTTGAGTTCAGGAAAGGGTTCATGCCAAGAGCAGGACGCGCCCGAGCCACCGACAAGAAGGAGTCACAGGCATTTCCAGCCAAGAGAATGCCAAGGGCCCCGGGGAAAGGTTTTCCCAACAAGAAGTAATAGAGTCATGTGACTCTACGCAAGAAAAACCCCACCCAAAAAGAAGACGACAAAGGTGGGTGGACGGACAATGACGTTTCACCAAAGTTTCGGTGGAATTCAAAAATGGAGGTCCCAGACTCCATTCATCAAGACGCATTATCATCACTTTCGGTGAAGATAATGACAGGCCAATCCTTACCGAATGCATTATTAAAAGCTTTCGGTGGAGATAAAGACAGGTCGGCCCTCACCACTACCGAAATTTTCGGTAAATGAGGAATATGCCAGCGCATTTGGCATCCAAGGCAATAATGCAGGAACTAGGAGAACCAATCCTGCATCTATATAAAGAGAAGAACGAAGGAGAAGAAGATCATCGAACATTTTCTTCAGCTTCTTCAAAATAAACTCTGTAATAGTTTTCCAGTATTTAGTTTATGCGAGTTTTTACTTCCGCTACCATAGGTAGCTAAACAAGTTTGTCTCCTCCCAAAAGGAGATAATCTATATGTAATAAATAGTTTATAATTCCCCAATAAAAGTTTGAGCTTTTGTTCATCACCTTTTGCCGAATTTTAATTTTTTGTATACCAACCAAATACTCTACGCCCCGGGTAGGAAACGAACGAGGACTGTGCTGTTTGCTGCTGAAGGAATCCGTAGCTGGAACCATCCGGTGCTCCGCGTGGTTGAAATGCGTTTGCCGTAAAACCCAGACGGATAGGACCCGACAGCAACTCGGTCAAAAAGGTATGAAGTTGGTTTATGAAAAATTTTAATTTTACGGAAGAGTGATGAGCCTGATGAAATTTTGCATGGTTAGGAGTGGAAATATACAAAAACAAAGAGAAATTCATTGTTAAAGGACATTAATGACATTTCATAATAAAATGGGTACTTTGATATCATGGGAATTGAAAATGGGTAGTTTTATGGTGAAGGTTTTGAAAAGGGGTAGTTATAATTTTCTCCCATTAAAATAATGATTAAAATGATAATAAATTTACTTTTATATCCTTGTAGCCCCCAATTGAACAAACCTTAGCAGGGAGGGAATCGAATAATATCCTTTTCCTCCTCTATCGTATTTCATTCTTCGTCTTTTCCGCCAATCGTTTTCGTTTCACCTATGTTTCTTCTTCCTTCACCGTTTTCAATTTCCCCCAACATTTTTTATGACAGTTTTTTCTAAATTAAACAACTACTAATATTTTGGGTTCTTTGAGAAAAAGAAGATTTCTTGAATTTCTTTTTGTTGTGACAAACAACGCGTCCCACATCTGAAATATAAGGTGGACGGACCTTATATATAAACCGGAATACCACTACACTAGTATGAGACCTTTTGGGTAGTGCGGGCTTTGGCCCAAAGCGGACATGTACTAATGTGGTTCGGTAGCTCGTCTGGCGGTCCGCAACAAGTGGTATCAGAGCCGAATGGTTCGATCGGGCCAGCATGTGGCGAACCTCAGTGTAGTGGACCAAGTCTGTAACGTGGGAGAATCGGGAGGCCCCTCAATATACCCTCAACGAATCGGTGGTCTGAGTTGGAGGGGAGGACGTAATGTGGTCCTTGTCTGTTTGAGGGGAGGGTTTGTTGTGACAAACAGCGCGTCCCACATCTGAAATATAAGGTAGACGGATCTTATATATAAACCGGAATACCACTACACTAGTATGAGGCCTTTTGGGTAGGAGCCCAATAACAAAACCGTGCAGGCTTTGGCCCAAAGCGGACAATATCATACTAATGTAATTCGGTAGCTCGTCTGGCGGTCCGCAACACTTTTTTCCATCCTTCTTCGTTGTGATCTTGCCAGGCGAAGGCGAGGTGGCTATAAAGAGTAATTTGTGGGCTATGTATAGAATTACCCATAGCTTTTTAATATGAATATAAGCCATAATCCAATTAAATTATGACAACTTATTGCTATTTTATTAATTTTGGAAGCACACGCAACAATTTTTTTTAAAATAATAATAGTAATAATAAGTTAAAACAAATCATTGTTGCACACATTCTTAATTAAAAAAGGATGATGTATTATTATCCTCCAATATACGTAAGCTAATCATATTAATTAGTAATTTAATGAGAAACGTTCGCCTACTCACTTGGTCGATACTCTTAATGTGCACTGTTGACCGTTTATATGACAACATTAGGGTTTACTTGTTTTAGATAGATTATAGTATATATTTAAATCTTGTAATCATTAATAGTATGTCATGTCACCCGTAAGTACGTTAAAAATGTTTACGATGAGTTCGAGACCTCTCTTAATTTATACATACTACTTGATGTGACATAAATTGACCATTATCCACTATTAATCCATATCCTAATTATGATTAACATGAATTACTCTTTGAATAAGCTTTCCATCACGATTAACACCAACCAATCATACACAACCTCTTATCTAATCGTGTACATAATTACTTTTAACGTATGATTGGACGATTGCTTTATTTAAAAAAAGAAATTAGTGTAATGACTAAACAAGCCTTTTGGGAGGTACTTCCTTTTTTTTGGAAATGGAAGTAATAAAATAGAATTAATTCAAACGAGGAATCCGAAACAATAGTAAATTACCAAGAAGTATAATAATATTAAATCCTTAGATTTCTTATATATATATATATTACTCCTATATAGGGGTTGGTTCTCATGGAGACTACTTAAATCATGAGAACTAGGAATCCATTATAGCCCTTGATATTTGAAATTTGTGTGGTGCTGATCAAATCTCTATCAATTAATTAAGTTAATTAATTTGACTTTCTAATTAACCGTAAGGACAATTTAGTAAATGCTGCACAAAGTCCACCCAATCTTTTCCATAATTTGCGGCAGCTAGTATAACCTCCGATTTTATTTCCTAAATTTCAAACAACATATTTCTTTAATGTGGTTAATGTCGTGAATAAAGTGAGAGGAAAAAAAAATTATGTATATGAAGGTAATAAGCATAATTAATACCACTCCGATCCTAGCTTCTTGACTCATTTGCTTTTTGCACGGGAATTAAGACGAAAATGTTTAGTGTATAAAGTGTATTTTGTAGGGAATGTAATGTGGTTTATGTATTTAAACATATTTTAGAAACAGAGCATCATATATGCATAAAAACATGTTCTTGTCTGATCTTAAATGAAAGATCGTATAAAGACCTTTAATTTGATATAAAAATCATAAAAATCCGATAACAAACGAGCAAGTTATAATAATTTAAACTTTCGAAATTTAAATTATATTGAACTACATGCAGAAAAATGAGTGGATGAGATTTAAGTATGAAATGTTAAGTGTAATAAGGGGTTTACTAATTGTACTAATTATACTCTAATTCTTTCCAAAAAAGGAAATGAGTCAACAAACATGGGACGTCCCAAAAAGGAATATGAGTCAAGAAGCTAGGACTGGAGTGGTATAATATAAAGACACGTTTGAATGCATGCAATTGGATTGTTATTTTCAAGCGTTCAACTCTGCTTGTTTTACTGCTAAAGAATGCTTAATTAATCATTGGCTCGTTTTTTTATTTAAAAAAAAAAATCGATTTTTTAAATTCCTTCTGCATAACAATTAAGCCTCGCCATGATGAAAAATAAGCATATATTTATGTATTAATTAATGCTTATTTTCAAATTTAGTGCTTATGGTAAGCATATAATTGTAAACATAGCGGAATAATTAAAATCGTGCATACATTAGGTGATAAACCCCAATCACGAAGAAGTTAAATAAGCATTTTAAAGATATAAAAAAGTTAAATAAGCATTTTAAGGATAAAAAAAATAAGGTATTGATAAATACAATATATAGCTAAATAAGCAGTACATTAATAATTTTTAAGCATTGCAAAACATATTAATAAAGCAAATATGTCATATATTACTCTTGAATGTAAAAACTAAACTTTGGAAATAAAAACAAAACCTTTTTAGGTAAAACTAAACCCTATCGGAAAAAGTAAACCCTGAGGGAAAAAATAAACCCTAGAGTTTAGTTTTCCTCCCAAGGAGTTCATTTTTTCCCCATAGGCTATATTTTTTCTTGATAGAGTTTCTTTTTTCCCGACACGGTTTAGTTTACAATTACATGATTAGTTTTTCACGTGCATTATAATTATTATATGATGCTTAAACCTGTATTAAAAAATGCTTAAGTAGTTACCAATCGATACTGTTAATATTATGAGTTTATCATCTATATATGAAAATATATTTGATGCTTTAATAATTATTATAGTATGCTTAAAAGATTATTAATCTACTCTTAAAAGAAAAAAAAAATATTACGAGTATAGAATCAATAAGTAAAATATTATTATTGCTTAAATAGTTATTATGTAATGCATGATGAGTAAAATTAGATGAATTAGACTTTGAATATCTTTTATTAATATAATATACTATTTAATATCATATTTAATGAAACAATCAAATAAATTTGATGATGTGAATAAGAGCGAAACCAGGAGGAGGAGGAGGAGGAAATCAGAAGAAAGCAAAACTTTTAAGTATGAATTTTCTTTACTTATGATCCATTAAATGAACGATTCAAAAAAAAAAAAAAAAAAAGAGAGTAATTGAACCATTCTTTTTTCGAATTAAATAGAACAACTAATTATCTAGTTGTAGATGGGAATTAATTCAACGATTTTAAGGGGAAGCTATAATAATGGGATACAGTTAGGGATGGAAATTCGGGACGGGTCGGGTACCCTTCCCGAAATTTTCGGGTACCCGAACCCGAAATTTCATGAATTCACTTCCCGTTCCCAGACCCGAAAATGTTTTCGGGTATCCGAATATCCGTTCGGGTATTCGGGTACCCTAAAAAATCCCGATTTTTATTCTGAAATAAAATTTTCGATTCATTCAACATTAAATAAAAATTGCACAAAATTTTCGCCAAATGTCAAGATAAATAAACATTGAAAACAAATAGTCACAATTCAAAAAGTTCAAAACAACAAAAACTACGAATTCAAAAATCAAAGTGTAAAATGCAAAAACGTTCACTACCACGAATCAAAGCTTAATAAACACAAATAAGCAAATTCTTTTTATTCCCTCCAAGACGGTGACAACCGATGCACCAATGTCAACCGCCTTATGGTTCACAATTTTAGAAAAGCTGATGATCTTCTTGTGCAATCTCCAATATTTCCCAATGCAATGTGCAGTAACACAAATAAAATTGCCTTATGGCTCACAATTATTATTATTATTATTATTATTATTATTATTATTATTATTATTATTATTATTATTATTATTATTATTATTATTATTATTATTATTATTATTATTTTCGGGTATTCGGGAAATATTATTTCGGGTTCAGGAATTCCCGAAACCCAAAATTTTCAAAATTCTAATCCCGATTCCGAATCCGGACCCGAATTTTTCGGGTTCGGGTATCTGAAATTCCGATCGGGTTCGGGAATTTTAGTACCTACCCGAAATCCCTAACCCGAATTTCCATCCCTAGATACAGTTAAGTTTACTAAATTATCCCTCCATATAAAAAACTGCCGAAAATAAAACATGGTTGTTAAATCATGGCCGTAGATTTAGTAAAAATTAAGGAACAAGATTAGTTCTAGTTCTCACAAAATGAAAGGTTCTCATATGAACCAATTCCTATATATATTATTTAATTGATATTTTGGAAGTGAAACAAAATAATTTATTTAAGAATTCTCAATCATATAATTGAAGTGAGATCCGACCAAAAAATAAATCTGACCCTCAAGAAATTAAATGCCTAATCAACTACTACTATTCAACTGTATTGAATTTATATTCATTCACGAAAATATTTTATCCCACTCAATTAATTATTGGCAAACCTCTAAATGTATATCAAATTTGATTTCAAATTCAGGAGTAATAATCCTTTAATTGCATTAAGTTTGACAGAAACAGAGTTTCGTTATTTCATATCTCTCATATATTCAAGCAACATATCGAATTCGACGGGACAAAGATTACGCAACTTTTTTGGGCACCTTTAATTAACTCCTGTTAAATTAAAAGATGATTAAGTGCAATAATAAATTATATTCCCAAAATTAGTACTACCTCCGTTTTTTTCTTTCAGGTGATCTGTTTGCTATTTTTTTTTTTTTTTTCAGATGATCTATTTCCTTTTAAGGTCAAACAAACACCACTTTTATCTTTAATATCACATTTATCTATAACTCACACCACATATTAACTTTTTTATTATATTTCTTAAGTATCGTGCCGAAAAGAAACAGACCATCTGGAAAAAAAAAAAAAAAACGGGGGAGTACTCCATATACACACAGATTGCATGGCCGACACACGTTGACGAAAGACGACACGACGTCGTGTTAGTCGTAAGCTAATTAGTTGGGGTTGTACCGTTGTATTGTATTCTTCCTCATCTCCATTTTCTCGTTTGTTTGTTTTCTAATCATTCATTCATGCATCTTTTGCCCACAAATAGTATCCATCAAGCATTATCTAACTTTCTAAATTGAATTAATTAAGATTCGCAATTTGGTGAAGAATTTTGAGAGGTTAATGTATGTGAAAAGTTGTTAGTGTCGCACGATTGTTCCACATCGGATTTGGAAAGAACTTAGACTTTACATATAGATTGGATGATCTCTCCCCCTTACAAGGCTTTTTAAGGGGTGAATTGGCCCAATTCTAAAATGGTATTAGAGTCAGATCAAAGATCGATTGTTGCCTTGTTGGGGGTGTGTTAGTGTCACACAATTGTTCCACATCGAATTTGGAAATAACTTGGACTCTACATATAGATTGGATGATCCCCCGCAAGGCCTTTTAAGGAGTGAATTGGCCCAATTCTAATAAAAACGATCTTAAATTAGATATGAAACTTATACATGCCAATATCTTTTTGTTCATACATGAACTATTTTAATATCTTCATCTTCAACGAAAGATGTTGCAACATTTTCCATGTGATACCCTCCGAGTTTCTTCAATTACTTAATTAACGACGCAGTTCAACTCATTTTATCAATTTCGGTTCCCTTAGAATTCGCATCATATTAAATTTAACATGTAATTAGCTGACACAGCGAGTTCGATACTAGTACTATCTTGTTTTCATCAAAGGTTAGTATACATGTAGTGCTACTAATATTGTATTCCCTTCGTCTCTTCTAATCCGATTAGGAGGAAGGACCAGAAGTAATAATAAAACAACATTCCTCTTTATATTAACTATAATTATTGACTTTTAGCAGAAAGGGGAATCTTAAATGTGACTGAAATGGGAGTGCTTTCGTGCTAAAAACAAATGAGATAAAATAGAAGAGGATAAAATCGAGAAGGAAAAGGGGAAAAACAATTGAATTTGAAGAAACAAACAAGGCACCAAACGCAGTAGTGTGTTGATTGCAGCTATCTCTGCGTCAACTAATTACTCGAAAACTTCTAAGATTAATCCAAATTCAGATGGAACAATAACTGAAGCGTGCAGTACAAGCCAGTAAAGCGCAGCGTACACTCCCCTCTTGCTTCATGTACAACCCCTCTGCTTTCATCAAATTTTCAGTTCTTTCCTAGAGAGATTGAGAGAGAGAGTCCAAGATTTTTCTGGGTTTTGTTGGGTTTCAGTTTTTTAGTCTTTTATTGCAAAAAAGGGGGAGTCTTTGATTCTTCAGAGAGAGAGAGAGAGAGAGTTGAAGAATTCGAATTGAATGGGAGTGGAAGTGGAGAGAGAAGAAGAAGAAGAAGAGTGATGAAGAATTCTTTCAAAGATTCTCTCAAAGCCCTCGAAGCTGATATTCAACATGCCAACACTCTGTAAGAATTTTCCCTTTTCTCTTGTTTTCTTTTACATATTCAAGCTTCGCCCAATTGATTCTAGGATTCCACGAAACAATTTTTGTTCTTTTTTTCCCGTTGATGTAACGAGCTACTGTGTTCTTTCAAGATTGTTTGTAAATTTAAAATTCAGAGCTTTGAATTTGATGGAGAAAAGAGTGATCAAGTTGTTAAATTTCATGTTCATTAGAAGTCAATTGAAAAATTGGACCACTTTTTTTAAGGATAATTCTCTCTCTCTCTCTCTCTAGATGTAAGTTGAATCAAAATCTGATCTTTTATGAAGAATTCTTGTAAAAAAATTGTGTATTTATGCTTGAGAATTTATCAAATTTTTGTGAAGTTGATTGCAAGAACAAGAAGCAAGAGGGTGTTTAAGGTTTGGATTTCAATATTGCCTTCCTTGTGTTCTGATTTCGATATGCGCTTCGTGTTTCGATAGGGCTTCGAATTTCTCGAGGGAATACGACGGTGCTTGCCTGCAGATGAGGCTTTCATACAGCCCTTGTGCTCAGCTTTTCATGTTTATTGTTCAATTGCTTGATTGTCAACTAGCTAGTGCCCTTGGCCTAATTAGGATCCTCGTTTATAAGGTCGGGCCTTCGTGCATTCATTTCTCGTTCGACTGCATTTATGCTGCGGTGGCGACAGTTTTGGTGATGTTTGTTGTTATTGCAGGCGTGCGAGGATGGCAAGACAACCATGTCCGTGTCCAAAAGAAAGGCTAGTCTGAGGGAATTCTACGGTGAGTAGCGTTTAAAGCATTGAATTCGAGCGATTTTAGTAAAGCTGTAATGGTGTGCATTTGGTTAGGTGTGATATTCCCCTCCCTTCTGCAACTTCAGAGGGGAATAAGCGATGTTGAGGAGAGGAAACAGAGGGAGATCTGCGCTGCTAAGTACAGGCGGAGAGACGAGATGGAGAAGGAGAAGAAGTTGTCTGAGATTGAAATCGAGAGGGAGGAAGAATGCGGGATTTGCATGGAGATGGCTACGAAAGTAGTCTTGCCCAAATGCAGCCATTCATTGTGCATCAACTGTTATAGCAACTGGTGAGTACATATCAACTTCGTCTTATTCGTTTAAAACACGAGCTTTTCTTGCTTCCGTGTTAGTGATTAGTGTTTGCTTGTCTCAAGATTAATCTCGTGTCGTCCCTCGTATTTTGATCATGGTATGTGATTAGTTCCAGAAAACATGCTACAAAAACATTTAGGAAGAATCACTGTCCCATGAATATGATGTTTTTTCGACTGTCACCATTCACATGCATAGAATTATTCGACTGCTGGTTCCTATGCTCGAGGAGGAACGAGAAAGAGAGAACGGATACAAGTGAAGTTTTCTTCGATTCAACCTTTTCCGGTACTTTGATAGTTTGATGATCATACTATATGATGATAGTTCTTGTGGATACTCGAAGTACACACTACAGAGTATCGCTTCTCGTCTCTCCAAATGCCCCCGTCTCCCCTTAACACGGGAGGCTTAGAACACGAGGGGCCGTCTTCCCCATGTCTATGCAGCAATTCCTCCCCATATCGTGCTAACTAAGCTTCTTCGTTTCTACAGGCACGCTAGATCCCAGTCGTGCCCGTTCTGTCGGGACAGTCTGAAGAGGGTGAACTCCGGGGACCTCTGGATCTACACCAGCACTTGTGACATCGTTGATCTATCCGCCATTGCGAGGGAAAATCTCAAGAGACTGATGATTTACATCGACAAGCTGCCCCTCGTTGTTCCTGAGCCGATCGTGGTTTCTTACGTTCCTCATTTTCGTTAAAATTCTTGATGTTCATATTCTCGATTATGATCGTTGTATATGTGGATTTACGCTGCATTTCGATCTGTACATTTGTTGATACATCTGTGAATTGTACATACATTTGAAACTGTTCACAATTCCATTTTATGTACATAGTTTTTGCTTCTCGAAAATACTTTCGATGACAAGAAACGACTCATGTCGTCTTATTTTTAGCCGACACGTTTTTTGAATATATATAAATATAAAATAATAAAAATATAATAATAAAAAAAAGAAGGAAATTAAATTTCTATAAATCGCTATACTTAACGGTTTAGCTTCAACTGTAGAAGTCACTGTAAACCGCTCCGAGCCTCCGCCGCCGCCGTGAAAACCCTCCGCCTCCAACCGCCGATGGCGGCTGCTTTCCCGGCGAAGCTAGAACGCCGGAGCTGAATCTCAATCGCTGGAATTCCGTTGCTCAACTCCTAGATGTCGGCTAAAAGTTACCTGTTCAATTTCGCCAAAACGTTTTTCACCGCGGGCGTAATCGGCCTCGCGATTTCAGATCGATGTGCTGGATTTATGGCTGTTCGTGGATCATCCATGTCTCCGACATTGAATCCCGGGAGTAACAGCTCTACCGGATTTTCGTTCGGTGAATTTTTTCAATTTTTTCAGCTGATTAACCCTTATTCTCTGTTAATTGCAATTGATTTTCGCTTAATTGATTGCTTGATTGCAGATGACTACGTGTTGGTGGAGAAATTCTGCCTCCGGAGGTACAAGTTCTCCCGTGGGGACGTCGTCGTTTTCCGGTAATTTTTCGTTTCTCGAGCTATGGTTATCATGTTTTCCGGGATTCTGGTATTGAAATTTTGAATGTAATGTTGTTAATTGGCTAAATGGCGATGAAGAATGTTAGAATGAGTGAGGAATGTTTATGCTGCTGAGAGTTGATTGTAGTCTTTGATGTGTGTGTAATGTAATGCCATCAACTACCTAAAGGAGCTGATCTTGTTTGAAATTCGATTTCTAAGTGGTCAGTTTATCGTAACGTGGTCGAACAATGTGAATCTGTAGAGTTCGTTCACGACCTTTTGGATCGTACCTTTGTATACTTCTATATGTGATGCAATGTCATGAACTGCCTAAAGGAGCTTAGAGATTCGTTTTTCAGTACGATTGATACTACATGTGATGAAGTTGTTCCTCTTTCGCCTTCTGCTGCTGTTTTATGAATTAGTAGTTTGATATTCCTTTCTTTCATCTTCCCCTCTGTCCCATCATAGTTTTCAACCATTCCTTGCGCTCATCATGGCCATAAAATTTTATTTTCAACTCGATTCTTGAAATTATGGACGCAGGATAGTGCTGATTATAGTAGTTACCTGCTATATTTGGCTATTGTTGGATATTTCTACGTGCTCGATTGAGCTGAACTACAGAACTTGTTACTATGTAATCTGTACAATGCATTCATTGTTTGTTTGCACATAATTGGTTGTGGGATTAATCATTCCAGAACTTGGAGGGAATTTCATAGAGCTATCGAGCTACCTAGATTTCTTCCTTCTATAAAGAGGCGAAGAGACGAATATCTACATGTGCTGACATCTATTTATGATATGTGAACTTCTGCTTAGTACCTACTTTTCATATGCTACTAATAGGATGTGATCGTATATGTATTTGGTATACAGTTCCCCGAGTAATTGTAAGGAGAAATACGTAAAAAGAATCGTTGGATTGCCAGGTGACTGGATTGATCTCCCTTCACTCGACACTGTGAGGGTTCCGGAAGGCCACTGCTGGGTCGTTGGAGATAATTCAGCTTGTAGCACTGACTCCAGATCCTTTGGCTCGGTATGATTCACAATATCTTCGTTACACACTCGTTTATACACATATATTCTCCAGTCTTTCGGTAGAAATCCTTCAGAAACTTGTATATGACTGCAAATTAATCTCTATGCATTAGAAGCAGAAGTTCTATAATTTGCAGAAACATTGATCTTAGATTAGACATAATGCTTCTTTCTCTCAAACGAACGTTGCAGATTCCTCTCGGCTTGATCTGTGGGCGTGTCACTCACACCGTTTGGCCTCCGCACAGAATTGGCGGAGTTCATCCACATCCCCAACTCGATGTTCTGAACTAAAAGGAGTACTCACTATGCTCCAACGAAAGCGAAACATTTCTTAAATTCATGTAAAGTACATAAAATAATCAAACGTCTCACTTTTGTTGAGAAAGTTGAAATATTGTTTAACGGTACTTTTTCATACACAATGAAAAGGGCGTGCATCGAGTAAATTGTACTTTGTACTAGAGAAATGAAGTGATTATAGGCTTGAGAGATTTTGATGTAGTTATTTCTAGGGGTGGGTTGGGATATCGTTACGCCGAAATACCGAACATACCGCGCCGAAAAAAAATCGAAGATACCGAAAGAGACGTATACCGATTTTTCTGTACGGTATCATACCGTACCGATAAGTTTCGGTACGGCAACGGTATCCAAAGTTGCGATACCGCGGTATACCGCTGATGAATCTTCGATTTGCGGCCCAAAATTGTATACGATTTATATGCGAATGTAAGGAAGAACACGGGAGATTTACGTGGTTCGATCGGTACGATCTACGTCCACGGGGAGGAAAATATAGCTTTATGTTTAGAATAGCGTCAGTACACATAATACAATCAAATCTCCTATTTATAGGTGGTGTTCATAGCAGTTGTGGATGTGAGACGTGGGGGTGTGGGTGGTTTCTCCAGCCCCGGATTCTTCTCCATCACCCCACGCTCAGGTGTTTGGGCTCAACTCCCTGGGCCTGTATGAGTTGGGCTTGCCGTTCTGGGCTTGCTGGGCCTTCACCGATCTGGGCCTGTTGGGCCTCCACTGATCTAGGCCTGTTGGGCCTCCACCGATCTGGGCCTGTCGTTAGGTGTTGGGCCTTTGGGCCTAGGGAGATGGGCCACTTCCTATCACACCCCCCCCCCCAAAAAGAGTGGGGTGATGGAGTTGATGCTTGTCCCTGGCGTTTTGAACGTGTGAGAAGGTCCTAAGTTAACTTGCGTATCCCCCCTGAAGGTTATGAGGAAGGCTGATCTGGACTTGTTATTGGAATTGTGAGGAGAGCCGAACTGAACTTTGTACCCCTTCTGAAATTTTTTGAGGGAGGCCGAACTGAACTTGGTACCCTTTCTGAATTTTTTTTAGGGAGGCCGAACTGGTCTTGGTACCCCCTCTGAAATGTGTGAGGAAGGCCGAACTGATCTTGGTACCCCCTCTGAAATATGTGAGGAAGTCCGAACTGGTCTTGGTACCCCCTCTGAAATGTGTGAGGAAGGCCGAACTGATCTTGGTACCCCCTCTGAAATATGTGAGGAAGTCCGAACTGGTCTTGGTACCCCCTCTGAAATGTGTGAGGAAGTCCGAACTGATCTTGGTACCCCCTCTGAGCACGGTTTGGCTGGAGGTCGGATACGCCGATCTCATTCCCGCCCAAAGTTAAAGTTGTCAGCCGCATTTAATGCGACGCTTGGGGTTCCGATAAAGCGCCGATTGGACGTGCGCGAAACGGCGTCGCATTGAATGAGGTATTCAATACGCGTTAACTCCTTCCCCCTTTAATGTCTTATGATTGTGAAAACAATCATTCTACATTTATTTTCAAAAACCAGAAACCCTAAATCTGCAATTTCTTTTTTCTGTTGTCCTCCAAACGGTTCCTCGCCAGATTGTTCAAGAACTTTACACAAGTAAGTTATGTCTTCCTCCATCTCGTTATCTACAACCCCCTCTGATTCGTCCGTTCGGGAGGTCGAATTCCCAGCTTTTTCTCACTCCCCTTCTAACTCTCCCTCGGTTCATTCTTGTGCGGCGGCGGAAGAAGACGCCGCCGCTTCTTCTTTGAACTCTCTTCCGGTTTATTTTCCGGAGAATAGGCGTGCCTGCGTGCGGTCCGATTGTAAGGAGCCGTACGGGCACGAGGTTGAGTTACCCGAGTGTCCCGGAGTAGCTGGGAGTGTGGGGGATCTAGAGTCTACTATTTCCACTTCCACTCTCTACGATCTTGCTGTCAAATATGAATTTCCCCCTTCTGTCCTTCTTCTCCGGCCGAACGCCTACGATAGGGCTTATCGCCCCCCTCGTGGGTGTGTCACCGTCTACGAGGATCAGTTTAAGGCTGGTCTTCGTGTTCCCTTCCCGGCCATTTACGCTGACATCCACCGTATTTTTAACCTATC
Organism: Thymus mandschuricus; assembly: GCA_029379335.1. NCBI lineage: Eukaryota > Viridiplantae > Streptophyta > Magnoliopsida > Lamiales > Lamiaceae > Thymus > Thymus mandschuricus. The sequence continues at coordinate 563,744 of CM057078.1, forward strand.
CCCTGCCCAGATAACTCCGAACAGCATCAGCCAAATTACCGGTCTGGGGATAGCCTGTTCTCGGTTGGGCATCCCGTACTCTATAGATCTTCTCGGGGGTATGATGTCATTTAAGTCCCGGACTGAGGGCTGGTACTATTCTTCATACCGGCATCAGGGTTTTTCAGTAAAGGTTCCCTCCAAGGTCCAAGACTGGCAGAAAAAGTTTTTTTACTGCCAGTTCGAGGGTGCCACCGAGGTCGGGTGGCACTCGGGTTCGGTTCGGCTTCTGCCGAGACAGAAAGACTTGGCTGAGGTGGTTCGGCGTCTTGCCAGTCTGGGCAAGATGCCGATGTCACTGGCCCAACTGGCAGTGGCGGTACCGAGCCCCGATGAACCTTCCACTTCGGTGGATCCGGGGAGGGGTGAGGTCCCTTCCCTTAGTTTTGTGTACTGCCTTTCTGTTTTGTTTTTTTTTTTTTTTTTTTTTTTTTATGACATCGGTACTAACGTTCTCTTTGCTTGCAGTGGATTTGGTGAGGGGTAAGAAGCCGATCTCGCAGAAGAGGAAGGGTGAGTCCGCGAGCGCTCTTTCTGGGCAGAAGAGGCAGGCGACCGAGTCTTCCGAACAGACTCGGTCCGGTATTCCTACCCCCCGAGGTCGGGGTAACATTTCTGTAGCCGCGGAGGAGGTCGATGCGGCGGCTGCAGGAAAGTTGGTTGCGGGTTCGGCGTCGTCCGAACCCGAGATGGTTGAGGTCCGCACTCCCGCACCTGTATTCCCAGCGGTAAATATGATTCCTTTAGATCTCAGCTGCCTCCCCTTTTTTTTTTTTTTTTTTTTTTTTTTTTTTTTTTACTGATGGTAGTAACCCCATGCAGGGTGTGGATCCTCTTCTTGAGGAATATGACCGTGTGAATAGCGCGGTCAAAAGTTTCCTCAAGGGATCGGTGGGGAAGTACCACCGTATCTCAGAGAAGAACAAGGTCTTGGCCAATGATAAGGCCAAGATCTCAAAGGCGCTCGCCGAATCCACAGCTCGGGAAGCCGGTCTGCGGGAGCAGGTCGACCGTATGTCTGCCGAGCTCAACGCCACCAAGGAGAAAGTGGCGAAGAGCGAGGAGGACGCTGCAGCTGCCCGAGTTCGGGAGGCCGAGATCGCTGCCGCCCAGGGCGATGTTTTCCAGGCCCTTGCTGAAAGAATAATATTCAGCAAGGGTTTTGGTAAGTTGGTGTCTTCGTTGACGAAGACGATGGAGAAACGGGCGGTGGCCGAGGTGCTAGACCGGGTGGCCACCAACTTCCCCGAACTGGACAAGGGGAAGTTTGGGTATGAGCCAGTCGAGGACGAAGAAGTGCTGCGGATATACTTCCGTCAGCTTATGAAGAAGGCGTCTCCGTTCCCCGTTGTGGGATATCTCGCGGAAGGGCAGGCCCTGCTGACAGCAGCCGATATCCAGGCCTGTCAGTTTGACAGGGATGCCGATTTTGAGGAACTCTGCAGTTCGTTTCGTGACGAGCTGGCGAGCCGCCCGCTGTCTCCAAATACGCCGCCCCCCGCAGGTGAAGAGGACTTGGAGAAGGAGGCTGACGCCGAGGTGCGGGCCGAGGACACAACTGCCGAACCCACGGGCGGGGTCAGTTGAACCCTCCACTTTTTTTTTTTTTGTGTCGTTTTTGCTGGTGTCCGGTCTGAAACTGTACGATGTAATATTCTCTTCTTATGAATGAAATCCTTGTTCTGTTGCTTATTTTTTCTCTTACTTTCTGTAGAACGAATCCGGTACAGATAAGACTGCTTTGATAAACGAAATAAAACGTCTGAAAATCCTTATTGATCTTAAGGACGGTGAGATCGGTCGCCTTGACAAACTCGCGGAACACCTCCGAAACGAATTTGACGCCAAATATAATGCTCTGCAAATCACGGCTGACTCCAACGAAGCTCGATATTTGCAACTAAAAGAGGATTATGCGGATGCAAAGAGGATCGCAGACGAGCATGCCGAATACGAAAGGGTTATCCACGAGCTCGGCGGTAAGACGATATCCGAAGTCGAGGCTGATGCGTTGGAGGCTGTGCGAGGTGTGGTGCGGGAGACCCAGAATCGCGGATCGGATTCATGGGAAGTTGCCGACTATATATCCGAGCTGCGATATTTGACAAACTTGTTCCTGTTGGTATTATCTCGCCACCCGATAATGAAGAAGTGGCTTGACCGGTACCCCGACGTGCAACCGTCTAAACAACATGCTCCCCGTTTCCGAGCTCTGAGTCCTACTGTACCATCTCGTCTGGTTAAGGACCGGTTGGACATGCTGATGCCTGTTCAGAACCGCAGGCCGATACCGAACCGAGGGGATGGGAACTACCGAGCTCCGATAGTCCCCCGAGGTCGAAGTTCTTCCCGGTCTGTATCAAGCCGAACTGGGACGTCAGGCGGTGGTGGGCGCGGTGGTGGTCGCAGTTCGGGACAAAGCTCCCGAAAAAAGGAAGATATAAATATTGACTTTTTGATGAACCCGCCGACTAGCGGTTGGGCTAGTTACTTTAATTGTAGTAAGAGGCCGGATGAGGGCGGGCCTTCTAACACGTGATTGTAAAATTCTGCAAAATAATAAACACATTTTGTATAAACTCTGTTAGTGTATCTGTTGGCTTATTGCCTGTTTCGAATCGCATTTCTGCTTTTTTCGTTTTCGAACTGACACATAGGTCAAATTCGAGTCTTCCGAAGTGGCTTGGGAGCCTAACTTCGGCTTCCGACGTGACACTTGGGTCTTCCCTTGGTTCGGGATGGCATATAGCCTATTATCCATTGCCAAGGTGACGCTTGGGTCAGGTCGGGTTCCTGTTCTGCCGACTAAGTCGGTAGGGGTGGTCCCCTGGTTCGTACGATTTTATTTTATTAACACTTGTCCTCGTCAGGATAGTGTTTTGAGTTAGAGGTAACATGCATATAAGTGGAGTAATGCAGAATGATGCGAACACAAATAAGAGATACGGAAAAACTTAAACTTTCATTACTTGAAAAAAAAAAATTTTGGAAAATAAGACCGGACTGAACAATAAACCGAACTAAATAAGACCGAACTGACAAAAGACAAAAATGACCGGACTACTGGACATGATACTCCACATCTATGCATAATACCTCCTCAGATGGATTATATTCCAAGGTCGCTGTATGGGCTCCCCGGACAGAGTAGAAAGCCTATAGGCGCCTTTACCAAGGACCTCGTCTACTCGGTATGGGCCTTCCCATGTGGCCTCCAGCTTGCCGAGCTTACAAGCCTTGCTGACCTCATTGTTTCGGAGAACTAAGTCCCCTACGCAATATTGCCGATCTCGAACTCGCCGATTGTAATATCGGGCTATGAGTTGTTTGTATCGGGCCTCTCTTATGTAAGCTGTATCCCTCTTTTCTTCTAGCAGATCGAGGTCCGTACGCCGGTTCTCATCATTTACTTCGGCTACGAAATGGGTTGTGCGCGGACTGGGGAGTCCGATCTCGACTGGGATTACAGCTTCTGTTCCGTATGCCAGGCTATACGGCGTTTCGCCATTTGCTGTTCGCGGCGTTGTTCTGTAGGACCATAGAACGTTCGGAAGGTTTTCTACCCATAACCCTTTAGCTCTCTCTAGCCGGGTTTTGAGACCTTTGACGAGAGTTCGGTTCGTCACTTCGGCTTGACCATTTGCTTGAGGGTGGGCTACCGATGTGAAACGTTGTTGAATCTGCAGCTCGTCACACCATTCCCTAAAAACCCTGTCCGTGAACTGGGTCCCGTTATCGGATACGAGGACATGAGGTATGCCGAATCGGCATACTATGTTCTTCCATACAAAGTTCCGGGCGTTCTTGCTCGTAATCGCGGATAGGGGTTCTGCTTCCACCCATTTCGTAAAGTAATCAATCGCCACTATGAGGTGTCGCAACTGACCTGGTGCTTTATCGAATGGGCCTACTATATCTATCCCCCACTGCGCGAACGGCCAAGGACTCTGCATTGCAGTCAGCTCGGTTTGTGGGATCCTTGTCACATTTGCATGTAACTGACACTTTTCGCACCTCTGCACGAGTTGGGTGCAATCCTTGAGCATCGAGGGCCAAAAGTATCCCCATCTCATAATTTTCTTTGCTAACGCCCGAGGTCCGATGTGACTTCCACACGCCCTTTCATGCATTTCTCGCATAACGTAGTCTGCTGAGGTCGGGCCGACGCACTTGAGCAAGGGTTGAAGGTACGATTTCTTGTAAAGGACATTGTCCAGAACAACATATCTCAATGACTTCAACAGTATCCTTCTAGCCTCCGTCTTATCTTCAGGTAATTCCCCCCTTTCCAGATAGGCTAGGATCGGGGTCATCCACGTCGGCTGTGACTCATCTAGATCGTTAACCTCGGCTTCGTCTATGCTTCTATGCTGTACATCTTCCACCGGTGAAGTGCCAGGCGTTGCTGCTAATTTGCTGAGAGCATCAGCTCGGGAATTTTGAGTCCGGGGGATTCTCTCGAGCTGGAAGTATCTGAAAAAGCCATGCATGCCCCGTGCTTTAGCTAAATACTTCTTCATTCTTTCTCCCTTCGCCTCGTACTTGCCTAGCATATGATTCACGACTACCTGGGAGTCACAGTGTACTTTTATGGCCGCGACCTTCAGATCGGTGGCTATCCGGAGTCCGGCTAGCAGTGCTTCGTACTCCACCTCATTGTTGGTAGTCGCGAACTGGAAGCGAAGTGAGTATGTGATCTCTTTCTTTTCTGGGCTGACAAGGAGGATTCCAGCACCACTCCCAGTTTTTCCCGAGGCCCCATCTACGTACATATGCCAACAGTCTTGAGGTTCCTCCCCCGTTGTACGAACTGGCTCTGGCATCGAGTTCGGGACTTCGGATATTGAGGTTTCAGCCAAGAAATCTGCTAAGGCTTGCCCTTTGATGGCCTGTCGGGGGACATAAGAGATGTCATGCTCTCCAAGTTCTATAGCCCACTTCGCTATCCGTCCTGAGGCTTCGGGCTTCGTCAGCACCTGCCGAAGTGGGGAATCTGTTCGGACTTGAATTGGGTGCGCGTGAAAATATGGGCGCAATCGCCGAGCAGCATTGACAAGTGCTAGGGCTAGCTTTTCCAACGGCTGATATCTCACTTCGGGCCCCTTTAGTGACCGGCTTATGAAGTAAACTGGCAACTGGCGACCTGCCTCTTCGCGCACGAGAACTGCACTAATTGCTTCGTCCGAGGTGGCCAAGTAAAGAAAAAGCACCTCTCCCTTCTTCGGTACTGACAAGGTCGGTAGATCCCTGAGATACTCTTTTAGTTGGTTTAGGGCGTGATGATGCTCCGAACTCCAATCAAATTGGGGTGCTTTCTTTAAGATTTTGAAGAAGGGCAACTGCCTCTCTGCAGCTTTAGATAGGAATCTACTCAGTGCGGCGAGACACCCTGTAAGTCTGTGCACATCGTTGATTGACTTTGGATTCTTCATGTCTAACACGGCCTGAACCTTTGATGGATTCGCCCTCAGCCCTTCCTGGGTAATCCAACAACCTAAAAACTTCCCCGATGTCACCGCAAAGGTACATTTTTGGGGATTAAGTTTCAGATTGACCTTGCGAAGGATGGAGAGCACAGTTCGGAGATCGGCCACACTAGTGCTCTTTTCCTTGCTCTTCACCACTATGTCATCGACATACACCTCCACTTCCTTTCCGATATGCTCTTTAAATATTTTATCTACCATCCTCTGGTAGGTAGCTCCTGCATTCTTCAACCCAAATGGCATTTTGCGGTAAGCAAAGATGCCAAAGTCCGTAATGAATGCTGTCTTAGCCGCGTCTTCGGCATCCATTAGGACTTGGTGGTATCCCTTATACAGATCCAGGAAACTGAACATTCTGTGACCGACCAGCGAGTCCACCTTTTTGTCGATATCGGGCAGAGGGTAACAGTCTTTAGGGCAGTGCTTGTTGAGATCGGTATAATCGATGCACATGCGCCATCCTCCCCCAGCCTTCTTGACCATTACCGGGTTCGCAATCCAGGTCGGGTAAGTGACCTCGAATAGAATCCCAGCGTCCAGCAGTTGGGTCACTTCGGTCTTTATGACCTGATTCCGCTCCGCTGCAAAGGAGCGCTGCTTTTGCTTGATCGGTCGCACTTCGGGGTCGATCTTTAGCCGGTGTGTGATCAGATCGGGTGATACCCCTGTCATATCCAATGGGGACCACGCGAAGACGTCTCTGTACTCCTTTAGAAGCCGAATAACCTGTTCGCGAAGATGGGGGTGGTCGGTCAGCCCGACTTTGACGACCTTAGCGGGATCGTCATCGTACAAAGCCACCTCTCTCTCTTCGGCGGGCGACGTCTTCTTCGGCTCTTCGGAGTTCAGTAATTGCTATGCTTGGGGCAGTTCGGGAGTTGCCCCTAGCCCCTTGAGAGCCACATGCAGGCACTCCCTTGCCATCTTCTAATCACCACGGATAACGGCTACCCCTCCCTTTGTCGGAATCTTCACTGCTAGATGGTACGTGGAGCAGATCGCTCTCACTGTGTTCATCCAAGTACGGCCTAGGATTATGTTGTATGGGGACTTGGCCTCCACCACCATGAATTCGGTCATGTTAGTGGTGCTTCTCGGCCCTTTCCCTACTGTGACGGGCAGCTCGATCGTCCCTAGGGGATGGGTTTCCTCCTGTGCGAAACTTCGCAGCGGCCGTGTGGTTGGAATGATTTTTGACTTCTCCAGCTCCATGTTATCAAAGCAATGTCTGAACATGATATTCACCGATGCCCCGGTGTCGATGTGAATCCTTTTGATCAGCATGTTAGCCACCACAGCCTCAACAACAATGGCATCGGAGTGCGGCATCATGGGGGGCACCGGGTCGTCGGCCGAGAAAGTTACGGCTTCCTCCTTCTTAAACCTCTTGTTAGCAGGTTCGCTGCTCGGCAATCTCCGAGCTCCGTTCTTGAGGGACGATTTAGTCTGTCCTTTGGCGAGAGCGGAGATCGTAGCAACTATCCCCTCGTATTGGTAATCTCCGTCCTCGTCGGCATCATCCTCATTGTGCTTTGCTTTCTTCTCAGCATCTGTGCTGCAATTCCCTCTATACTGTCTCTTCTTTTTTTGACTTCGGGGAGCATCCACTTGATTTACCCCCGAGCTCCGATCCTGATACTTTTTGAGCTGTCCGTTGCGAACTAGATTCTCGATATCTTGAGCCAGGTTCCTGCAGTCTTCTGTATCATGTCCGTAGTCCTCATGAAACTGGCAGTACTTATTCTTCGACCTTGGCTTGCCGTCCTCCCGCATCGGCCGTGGTCTCTCGAACAGGCCAGCGTGCAGCTCAAGGATCTCGGTCCTTGGTTTGTTTAACGGAGTGAACTGCGGGGCTGGCCGCTGTGCGGGCTGACTTGTAGGCGGACCCCGCTGTGCTGGATTCTGCCGAGGTCCGAGACGAGACTCAATCGGACCTCGCTGAATTCGCTCCATTACTCCTTTTCTGGGTGCATCGTCTTTCTTCTTTGAGGTTTCACCTCGGTCAACCTCCTTTCGACGTCTGGTCGCCTCCTCTATCTTGGCGAATTTGTCCGCAATAGCCCACAGTTCGGTAGTGGTCTTTGGGTCCTTCGCCAGGATCTCCCTGTAGAGATGGTCCGAAATGATAGCATTTTGGAACGCCGAGATGATGAGAAGGTCGTTTGTGCACCGAGTAGATAAGCACTCTCTATCAAACCGGGTCATGAAGTCTTGTAGGGATTCACCCCGGCCTTGCTTGACGGTTAGCAGGTGTGCTGGGGTGTGTCTCACTTCGGCACGCTGGGAGAAACTCCTAGCGAACACATTCATCAGATCGGAGTACGATCTGATCGACCCGGGGGGCAAACTGTCGAACCACTCCCGTGCATTGTCGATTAGCAGTTCAGGAAACAGCTTGCACATGTGCACACTCCCCAGATTTTGGTTCAGCATGCTATACTTGAACTGACTAAGGAAATTGCTTGGATTTCCGATTCCGTTGTACGCCTTGATCTTTGGCACCGTGTACCCAAAGGGCATTGGTGTATTAAGGATCTCCTCCGAGAGCGGACTGATAATCCTACCAAGCGCGTCAAAGATCTGCGCTCCCCCAGTTAGGTGTCCTTGGTTGGGTGCATTATAGGGCGGAGCAGTGACATAGTTCGGTTGAACTATATGGGAGTTCGGCTGCTGGCCTCCCTGGGTCTGTCCTCTTGCTTGCTGAAGATAGTGTCGCAAGTCCTGTCCGGGCCTCTGTCCTTGACCGAACTGAGAGATTCCTTGTCCGGGCTGAGAGACTCCCTGTCCGAACTGAGGGACTCCCGTGTACTGGCTGAGGAACTCACGCCCGGATGCTGTGGTAAGGTAATTTCGCAATAACTCCTCGATCCCCGGAAGCGGTGGAGGCGGTGGGGCTGCCGAGTTCGGCTGAATGACTGGAGAATGGCGAACAGCTAAGCTCGGCCGAATTACTGGGGACTGGCGTAATGTCGCCTCCGGACCGAACAACTCGCGATCCCTGCTCGCTGTGAGGTTCTCCACATGGCCTTCTGGTGTGGCTTGTGGCCCTAAGCGCGAACTCACAGGAGCTCGGCGTGACTGTGTTGGTTGTGAGGACGGGTGTGCTGCCGTGTTTTCTCCAGTATTCTGTTGGCCGGAGTTTGGGACCTCCGGGATCTCTTCAGTGATAGTCTGGTTGTCCACCGGGACGTCGTTGAGAGGTTGTTCCGCGCCCACCGTTGAGGCCGGTTCGTCGGGCTGTCGGCGTCGGCTCCGTCGACGGCGAGGGGTGCCCAGCAACGTTGTGGTTCCGCGCGGCATTGTTGGCAATTCTGAGCAGCAAAAAGATCGAAAATTCAAGCACAAATTTCGATTCCCACAGACGGCGCCAGTGATGAATCTTCGATTTGCGGCCCAAAATTGTATACGATTTATATGCGAATGTAAGGAAGAACACGGGAGATTTACGTGGTTCGATCGGTACGATCTACGTCCACGGGGAGGAAAATATAGCTTTATGTTTAGAATAGCGTCAGTACACATAATACAATCAAATCTCCTATTTATAGGTGGTGTTCATAGCAGTTGTGGATGTGAGACGTGGGGGTGTGGGTGGTTTCTCCAGCCCCGGATTCTTCTCCATCACCCCACGCTCAGGTGTTTGGGCTCAACTCCCTGGGCCTGTATGAGTTGGGCTTGCCGTTCTGGGCTTGCTGGGCCTTCACCGATCTGGGCCTGTTGGGCCTCCACTGATCTAGGCCTGTTGGGCCTCCACCGATCTGGGCCTGTCGTTAGGTGTTGGGCCTTTGGGCCTAGGGAGATGGGCCACTTCCTATCAACCGCAATATACCGTACCGCGGTATATACCGAATTTACGGTATATACCGAACATTCGGCATATACCGAATGCTCGGTATATGCCGAATAAACGGTATGCAAGGTATATATCGAAGATTCCAAATGTTTGATATACGAATTTATGGTATACATTGTATTTTATGTTATATACCGAAATTTGCTATACAATTAAAGAGTTTTATATAATAATATTCATTATATGTTAGTACCTAGAAAATTATATAACAATTAAAGTCTCTACTCTTAATGTATTATTACTACAAGTTTACAACATAGAAGATAAAACATACTACTAGCTTATAATCATAGTTAATGGCTACGATTTATAATGATTAATGAATACACTAAAATGTATAATATGTTAATCTTTACGTATTAAAACTTTAAAAGTATGATTGTATGAAAGTGTATGAACATGATTGTATAAAAATTGAACTACATTTTAACTACGTAGAAAATTTAATCAACACTTGCATTATTAGTTTATGTATAGATTTTTAATTATTCATTGACTTTATTGTATGAGAAAAAAATTAATTATAAACATTTGGAATAACATAATGTTTGATAATTGTATGATTTTTGGTATACCGTACCATACCGAAGTACGGTACGGTACACTGAAAATACGGTATGATAACGGTATGGATTTTTTCCATACCGAATATTCGGTATACCGAACATTGGTATGCCGAAAGGTACGATACGGTAACGGTATGAAAAATCTCATACCGCAACTAACGGTACGGTATACGGTATGACAAAAAATTTACGGTATGCCGTACCGAACCACCCCTAGTTATTTCGTTGTCGTCTGTTAGATCCATCTATTTATCTACATCGACCGAAGAAAATTCGAAACTTTATATATAGACTGAATGATCTTTCGAGCATGTCAATGGCCAAAAAATGATTTGTTTTTAAAATGAGAAACGAAAAAAGAAAGATGGACTAATAAATCGAAGTACGAGGATCAGAGCGAGTAATCAAATATACGTAAAATTAGTTAATTAATTAATGTACAGAACCTGTGATTAGTAGTACTAGTAATTAGTGAGATAATGATAATAATAATAATTAAAAGATAATCTCTCACTTTCTCTCTCCTCCTCCCCTCGTATAAATATGTGAAGCAACACATGTCCCAACTCTGGTGCGACGGTTTTTTCCGCTCAATTTCCATTTCGCCTTGAATTTCTTCCGTCAATCGCTATTCCTCCGAGGTCAGAATCCAGATCATCCTCGATTTCTGCATTTTCCTTCATCGAAAATCCGTGTTTCGTTCTTCTCTGTGGAATTTAATCGCGATTATCGCCGTGTATTTCTTCTCTGCTGTTTTTTTTTTTTTTTTTTAGATTTTCCTGTGTCGCGAGCTTGATTTTACCGTTTTCTGTTGTTTCGCAGTATAGGTGTGAGAAGAATTAGGGCAAATTATTGATTGGTGAGTTTTCGTAAATGGGGAGGGTGTTCGTGATTGATTTGGAGGGCAACAAGTATACTTGCAAGCACTGCCATACGCATCTCGCTCTGCTTGAAGATGTTGTTTCTAAGGTTTCTTTAATTAATCCTTAGTTTTTCGTTTCAGATTTTCAGTTTACTGCGTAAATTCTTCGTGTTGAATGAGTGCGCGGATTTTAGATTTTGTGTTTTAGTAGTGTCTGGATATATATGCAAGCTGAGTGTTAATAGTTGTATAGTATGTGTATGCATATTCTTGGGCGGAAATTAGTGGATTAAGAGTTTCTTCCCGATTGAATCGAGTGCTAGAACAGGTTTATTTATGCTATTAGCATTGGTTGATAGTGATAGAATTTTGAACTTAAGGCGTAGAACTGTTCACCATTGTTTTCGGGGGAAGTTTGTGCACTCGTGCTTGAGATGGAGAGAAGGGGGTTCTCACAAGTTTGAAATGTTATCTTGAACTGGTAGCTTTATATGTCGAGTTTGTAATGTAGGGGTCAAGTGTTATCAGAATGAGCACTAATTAGAGTTCACGGCTCGCTTTTGAGAGCAAAAGATGATGTCTCTGGTTGAACTTCTTGGTGCATGTCTAATCTGGCTTTACTGACTAATGGAATTAGAGATAATATGGTTGATCTTGTGTGATGAAAACCAATGCTTAGTGTGCAACCATCTGGTTTTAACTAATTTGCACGGAATATCAAGCTTCCTCTTTATGATAAATGCACATTTCATCAACGGAAACTCAATGGTGCTTCGTATAGATGTGTTTCCCTTGATCAGCCTGAAGAGTTTTACAACTGGCAAACATATGATTTCCCCCTTAATTTATGCCTCTGAAGCTCGTTTGCCTGCATTGGTTTACATGTCAAGAGATTTACATAGTTACAATGGTGACTTGCAAGACCTTCTCAAGTTCATTTGAACTTCCATTTTCTAATCTTACTTGTATGTATAGAATGAATTGGACTATGTTTGAAGCGATTGTTTGACAGTTTTTTGTTGCTCGTTTTCTTGGTTCAAGCATGGATTGTTTGCATTATGCTGATCATTGTTTTTATACCTATTTCCAGTCTTTCCACTGTAGGCATGGGAAGGCTTATCTCTTCGAAAAAGTGTAAGTTCTCTAATTTTTAGTTGAAATGGTCTTTATCTGTGTGCTGAACTTGTTCGTGCATCTTTTACTGAGATTTGTGTCAAGTGAGACGAGATATACTATTGATTAATGCTTACATTAGCTGTCCTGATTTTCCAAGAGCAGAAAATTATTTGCAGTGGCAGTGCATTCTTGATATATGTGTAATGACATGGTACTTGATGATAGTGTGAATGTTACAATCGGGGAGCAAGAAGAGCGGATGATGATGACTGGAATGCACACTGTCGTTGACATATTCTGTGTCGGCTGTGGATCCATTGTGGGATGGAAATATGTGAGTCACTCTCTCCCTCTCTCACATGCGCACACACACACACACACACACACACATAAATCACCATTGATCATATTTCTGTCTCCGAAGCTGAAGCTGTGCTTGCCTCCATACCAGGAAGCTGCACACGAGAAGAGCCAAAAGTACAAGGTCGGGAAATACATTCTAGAGAGGTATACAAACTGGTGTTTTCTGTTTCCTTGGCAATGTGCTGCAGATTTGCATTACGGCATATACACTGCACGGGCTTTCAGTTAGTTTGTAATCTAGTCACAACTTTTTGAAAACCTTGCATAGTTGATGGGGTGTCGGTTTGCTACCAATCGAATCCTAGGATCTCTTTTGATGTGGCCATGAACCCCGTTTCGTATATCTGAAATCAAGCAGGTTCAAAGTGTTGGGACCCGATGGAAGCAGCTATTCAATCAGTCCAGACGCTCCGATGGCCGGAAGTGACGGTGATGAGATGTGATCGAATTTCTCAAGTTCTCGATTCTAACTGTCCTCTCGAACTGTATGTACATCCTCGATTAGGCTCATGTATTCCTTGTTTCCTGCTAATTTTTGGTACATATAGATACATAGTACAGGTGAATATAGTTAACTTGGGAGAATAACCATTTCTTCTACATGTATGATTTTTGAATTCTGGGAAATTTTATCAACAGACTTGGAATCATATTCTTCATACATTTCTTACTTTGATACTGATTTAATTTGAATGTTTCCAATTACGATTGTTTTAAAACCGATCTGAACCGGCCGTTAATACAGTTGAACTACGGTTCAATCGAAAAAACCGTGAACCGGAGATCTTGACGGTTTGAACTCAGGTTCCATTTTTTTTAAAAATCGCCGATTACGCGCCCATCCTCTGACAATAATCCAAATTAAAGTCGACAAGAAATTGAAAATGAATTATGAGAAAAAAAAATAAAAATAAATAAATAATCTCAATTTTCAACCAAAAGTTGACTAAACATTTAACTCATTGGAAATGTTAATGGGCCCACTTCAATTTAAAACCATGCTTATTTTGAGGCCCACAAATATGGGCCCTAATATTCAAGTGTGGGCCCATGATAAATGTACATGGATCCAAACAGCCCAAAATTTAACTTTTAAACTCATTTTTTATAATAATTTATTACTCCCTGGCCTTAGCTATCTCAGTCAAAGATATAGCATGTGCTTTGATTCAGGGTGCTTCTCTTTTGGGATAATTCCATTTTTAAATATAGTGGATAATTCTACTTTAGTCTCCTTTGAAGAATGAAATTGGATATTTGCCCTATCCACTAATTATAGAGGTTAAGGTTTTGTCCATCTTCCTATTATATTTTCGTCAATCTGCCCTATTGATATAGGGATGTCACCCGAAATAACAAGTTTTTAATCCATTCAATCTGCCCTATTGATATAGGGATGTCACCCGAAATAACAAGTTTTTAATCCATTAAAACTCATTCACACTACTTTATCTACTATTATCACTCTTATCGTAATTCTCATGCCATGAAAAAATCATTCCTAGATAAATGAGATGGAGGGAGTACTAATTTTGAAATATTCAATTGCATTCTCATCCACATGCTTCAATCACGATATATCGTAAGCTTTTCATTTTCGCTCGAACACAAAAAAACTCTTTAATTTCAGGATGTGATCCACTAAATAGATATAGTGATAGATATATATTATTGCAATCTATGTAGTCTACATCAAGATATAATGCAGAGTAGGTATATTTCTATTTCTATATTTTGGAAATTTCAAAAAATATGGCAATGAGATTTGAAAAAGAGATCATTCTTTTCTTGTGAATTGGGTAAGGCTACTTGGATAGATGCCAACTCTTTCACTAAATTGCACAAAAGCTTAGATTTGCAGTTAGCTACACCTCCTTTTCTTTTATGCATAAAAAGTGGTAGGTTAGTTCGGATGAGATCCTCTGTCCCGAAATTGGTGTACCCGACACAAAATTGGGAAGTTTTGATATACACTAATAACCAAACTCAAAATAACCACTAATATAGAGATTACAAAACTTCCTATTTTATGTCGGGTGCACCATTGGTACACCAATTTTGGGACAGAGGATCTCATCCGAGGTTTGATTAGCCAAAAAGAATTTATTTACACTTCTTGGATTAATTATGGCTAAAAGTAACAATAATTTTCGAATTATTACAACAAACTATAGTACTAGTAAGTATTTGGAAAAAACAATAGTGCAATAGTTGTTACTTCTGCAGGCATTAAATGGTGGAAGGTGAAATAAGTAGTGAAGAAATAAATGCACCTATTCATTCATTCATTCACAATTTTGCAGTGGGATATTGTTATTTAATGCTTTGAGCCTCACTAAGGAATTTAATTGGTGATTTAATCCGTTTCTTTCGAAATGGTCAGTTTCTTTTGGACACGAAGTGTTAGGAATGAGAGATTAGAGTGTTTAAAGTGGTGACAATTAAGCACTAATGCATGCTTATCTTGTACATCACATGAACTTGTTGGGTCAAAAACATAAAGTGATCATTTTTCGCAAAACACACCAAAAGAGAAACGTAACGATTTCGAAAGAAACGGATGAAGTATTAAATGAAAATTAAAATATTATAAGTCGTGTCAAAATTTAATTAATTAATTAAGCAAAAAACTGACCACCACCATTAATCAAAACTCAAATCATTTTATTTTTAGTCTTCATTAAACTGGGAAAGTGAAAAGGCACCCACTCAAAAAAAAAAAAAAAAAAAAACTACTGTAGAAAATAGGTAGTTTTGTTTTTTGCTCGTTTCCCAAAAATGGCTGCTTTTGTAACATTAAATTCAAAACAAAGCATTTTTTTACAGTTCAAAATCTAACTGATCTCAAAAGCTTACGTTTCTTTGAACTGTGTTCTCTCTCTCTCTCTCTCTCTCTCTATTTATTTTAATGGAGCTGTGTTTGGTTGTTTCAAGAAAGATTAAAAACCGAAGTCATTTCGAAAACAAAGAGTGTGTGTGTGTGTCCCTCGTTGAAGGAATCAAACAAAAGATCACTGCACTGAGTTTCAGCTTCTGTTACTCCAAGTTTCTCGACTCCCAACTTTTCTGTCTCAAACAATACTCCATTAATCAAGATTCTTGCACTTAAACTAAAGCCTCTCTCTCTCTCTCTCTCTCTCTCTCTCTCTCTCTGTGAAGGTATAATCATTCAGTTTCGTATCTGGTTGGACAAACAATGGCAGTAAGTGTTCTTGTTCTTTGATCCAATCCTGCCCTTTTCATTTTCAATAAATACAAAACCTCTCTCTCTCTCTCTCTAGAATTTGAAAGTGAGAGGTTTCTTTTGGCGGAGAATGTGATAAAGATGGAATCTTTGGTTAGATTCTGCTGTTAATCTTTCTGGGTTCTTATTAGTTACAGTTTTTTTTTTTTTTATACATTTTGTCTTGAGCTTATGTGTTGTCCCTTCGACATTGCTTGTTTCTTGCAAAAATCAGCTGATTTTTTGTGTTTTAGCTTTTGTTAAATACTTTGTTTGTGTTTGGTTTGGATTTTGTGTTTCAAGATTCTTCCTTTCTGGTGAAAAAAATTGCATGTAAATGTGGATTAATTGTAGCTTAGTAATTAAAGGTTGTAGTTTTCTGGGTTTGGGAGCTTTGCTTGGTTGTACCTTTTAATTCATAGCTTTGGTTGTACCATTAATTACTTGTTGGTAGGAGTTTGGGTTTAGAATTTGAGGAATGTTTGTATGTTCTTGGGAAAAAACACAGGCATCCATACAGTTTAGGCCCCAGAACAGAGATCTTGGGATGGTAATGAGGGAAGTTGATGAAGATCTTGCTATATTTCTTGGCATCCGAAATGTCGAAATCGACAAGAATGACCATCTTCTTGTTGATGAATCTCATCACCTTGATGATGATGATGGCTTAGAATGTATGTTCTTGAATCTGATCATCTTGTATATTTTGAACATTCCCTTCAATGCTTGTTTGGTGACAGTTTTGATGTATTCTGTCGCGAATTTCGACTAATTTTCAGGCGAAAATCCTCAACCCGATAGCTTGTTGGAGACTTGTTTGGTTGGAGCTGATGATAGTTTCCTCAGTTTGGAGATGGAAAGGAGTGATCATGATTGGTAAAGATTCATAGTGATTCTTGATTTTGTGATTCATAATGTATGATCTTGATTGTCTGATGTTGAGCTAAATTCGTTCGATAGGCTTCTCAAGCAGCCCGATTCCTCGTCCCTTCCTTCGTTCGATGCAGAAGCACAAGCTTCTGCAGCGACTCAGACCATACTCTGGAATGTTGAAGATAAGGCCATTCTTCTGAACTCTGAGGTACTGATCAATCTCCAAATCTGCAGTTTGCATCATCTGGTGAATTACGAGCTTGTGATTTATGTTCGTATTGTATGATTCGATTTTTTTTTGCAGGTGGATGTAATAACTTCTTCTTGTGTAACCGAAGGTTCATCATCACTCGAAAAATCAGCTAGTGTGGAGAGCAAGAGGCCTTCATTGTCAAAAGAGGGAAAGCCGAGCCGCAGTAGGGCTACAACGCCTACTTCACGACCTTCTTTATCTGCAAAATCGAGGCCCTCTCGAAATTCCACACCTACATCGAGACCTACACTTCTGCCTTCTTCTAAACCCGTTGCTCCTCAGCCAAGATCTTCGACTCCAGTTAGGCCTACATTGCTTCCTTCTTCCAAACCTTCTAAGTCTGCATCGAGGTCAGCAACACCTACACGTAAACCAGCTGTCGATCAAGCTTCTTCATCCGGCAAGAAAATCGGGCCCACGGTTTCTAAAACTAAGCCATCTCAGGAAGCTGATCAGAACCCGAAGGTATCAATGCCTAAAAGAGCTGCTTCTGCCTCTAGAGGAAGAGTGAGCTCTCATTCTTCCTCATCCTCTTCGTCTTCATCTTCTTCTTCGTCTTCAAACGAGAAGCCAAGGCAGAAGTCGTGCTCGCCTACTAGAGTGCGTGCCCCTATCAGTGCTGGTTATAAAGGTGGGAGCAAGGTGCTTTCAAGAAGCCGAGGATATGGCAATGGCGAGGATGATGATGTTAACCCCATAGTGATGGGGACAAAAATGGTCGATAGAGTCGTGAACATGAGGAAACTTGCCCCACCGAAGCAAGACGAGTACGTTTGTAAAGACAGCACGAGGAAATCATCACATGAGAACTCGGGCTTCGGTAGATCACTGTCAAAGAAGTCACTCGAGATGGCTATGAGGCACATGGTATGCTCATATTTTACGCATTTCCTTCGCCTACACTAGCTCGTCTCGTCTCTATATGCATATCTTTACGCGTTTCCTTCACACCAACACATATATCAGCTGCACAATGTGAAACATTAGCTCAACATGAAAAATCTGCATGATAATAAGGCCATATAGCATACACATTCGCTTAAACTAGCTCGTTTCTTAGATTATCGTCCATCACTCACTGAAACGAGCTTCGTCTGGACAGGACATCGGGCCTCGTCTTCCAAACAAAACACGAACACCAGCAGCGACGAATTCGGACAGCTCGAAGCCGAGCAGCTGAGATGGATGGCTAAAGTTCTTGAAGAACTTGGTAGTATCAATGGTACTATTATTGCATTTGGACATGTTATGGTTTTTTTGTGATGATCCTTTGCAATTTTTCGTGATATTATTATAGTTTAGTATAAGTCTTTTTTTATAATTAAACTGTGTGTAATCTAGGTGTTTGAGTATAAAATATAGCTAGCTTTTTCTTTTTTCTTTTTCAAAATTTTAATTTTTAATTTTTTAAACTTAAGTGTGAATCCATTTTTGAGTTTGAGAATCTTTACATTTATGTTTCAATCACTTGCAATTTTATATGATCATCTTACAAAATTAAATTTGTTAAAAAAAATTGTGAAGAAAATGAAAAACTATCAAATTCAAAATTCAAATTCTTATTATTTTTTTTTATTATATAATTTTTAATTGGATTAGGTTCAAGAATTGGAGTGTTGTCACGCGAATTACTAACTTTAACAAAACGGCTACTTTAAATTATATAATAATTTAATTATTTCTTGGATTTATCTAAAAAGATAAACTAAAAAATGTCAAATGCTCTTCTCAAAAAAAAAAAAAAAAAAAAAATTGTCAAATGCTGAGATGCATTCATTTGCAAAAACGGTGTAGAGTTTTCTTTTTTAAATAGATTAAGATATGTATTTAAATATTTTTTGTGTTAATAGTATGTCATGTTATCCGTAAACGATTCTCGATATTGATTTTTATAACATTATATATTATTAAGAAATAGATAAGGTTGAGTTAGTAAATCTAATGGTATGACTCATTAGAAATTGGATAGTGAGGAGATTTAGTCATCATCGATTATCTCCAATTTTAAATTAATTTGGATCTACAAATATCGGAATTATTAATATTTTGACTCATTAAACTCCAACCAAGAAATCCTCATTATTTTTTTATTTTTTTATTGAATTACGAGTCAATAATTTTTAAATTGGAACAAAAAGGGCGTAAATAACGTTTGCCGCACGCTGTGCTTCTTGAAATTAATAAAGTAATATTAATAAATAAAAAAATCATTGGTTTTCATGAAAAAAAAAATCCATTTTCCCAGTCACCATTTAATTATCAAGTCCCATCTCGTAACAATCAAGCAATCATATTGTTTTTCATTTCCCACAAAATTTAATAATATTCAAAATATCATTCTTACTTGACACGTTTCTATTGTTTTCGATCCACATATATTCAACAAACGTATCGAGAAAAATGGTTCGAATGAATATGCACCTTAGAGAAAGAAAAAAGTAGAGCCCTTTTTATTTGATAAGTGGAAGATTATGCATTCATACATATAATTAACAAAACTAGGATGTAATGAAACCTATTAGTTACACAACACAACCTTAACTATGTTGCATGAATCCAAGATTGGCAAGAAATTTATGAAGAGTTCGTCTTCCCCACTGCATATCAATGTCTAACATGAGTTTTTTTCCTTCGGGTCGTCGCGTCGTCTCCTCGGCCACCCTCGTCTCGCTCGTTTCTGCACAATGCAGCGCTGCAGAGACGCCTATCTGTGTAAAAAGATCGAATAAGAGACGAAGCTATGGATTTCTCAGTGAAATTTTCAGTTTCTGTGTGAATATTGTCTAGTTATTTACCTCAGGCTCGGATGCAGCCTCGGGTTGAGTGGCAGTATCTTCAAGAATGTCGTCGTTTCTCTTGTCTAGATCGATAGAGCCCTCAATTTCGTCGAATTTTGTAGCAGCATCTTCAAAAACATCGTTGTTTCTCTGGTTGTGATCACTCGAATCCTTAATTTCATAGAATTCAGCAGCAGCATCTTCGACAATGCTGTTCTTTTTCTGTGTTGGATCACTTGAGTGATCGATTTCATAGAGTTCAGCAGCAGAATCTTCAACGATGCTATTCTTTTTCTGCATCGGATCACTTGAATCCCTAGTTTCATCGAATTCAGCAGCAGTGTCATCAACAACAATGCTGCTCTTTTTGTACGTCGGAGCACTTGAATCCTTAGTTTCATCAAATTCCGTAGCAGTATCTTCAACAATGCTGCTCTTTTTGAACGTCGGAGCACTTGAATCCTTAGTTTCATCGAATTCAGCACCAGCATCTTCAACAATGCTGTTCTTTTTCTGTATTGGAATACTAATTTCATCAGCAGCAGTAGTCGTGCTTCTAACATTTCTGCTCGCCTCCGTCTCCGCCTCTTCTACTTCAACCTCTTTCAAAGACGATGCAGCTAAACCCGGAACAAGAGCAGGAGCTTCATCATCCATAACCAGCCCCGTCTCACTTTTGAAGCTAGACATCGTTTCATTACTCACACTCGATTCTTGCACCTCAATAATATTTTCTGCAACCATGAGCATAAGAGGATTTTCCGAATAATCACTACTACTCTCGTGATCATCAACTTCTTCCTTCGTCACATCTTCCTCTACTTCGACTACACCTCCGTTCAGATTCCCATCAACCAACAAACCTAAGCTACTATCATCCACTTCTTCCTCCATCGCACCATTCCCTCCTTCGACTAAACTCCGGTTCACACTCTCAGCAACCAACAAACTCGAAACACTCACAAATTCCTCCTCGACTACCTCCTGAAAATTGGGGCTCTCCCAATCTTCAGACACGGATATAACTTTAGCAGTATCCCACGTTTCGAGAACTCTATCAGGACCAGGCTGCCACGATACCGTTCCATCTATTTCCTCAAGTACGAACTTATAACTCATCACTTTACTACAAGGTACATCCTATTTACAAGAAACATAATCCATCAGAACATCAACCAAGAATCGACATTATATCATCAAGAAACGTCGCGAGACACTAACCACTTCAGCAGTCCATACATGGCCTTCAGACCAGACCAAGGGCACCCCATTTAAAGGGTCCCATAATCCGAGATTCGGATCGTCCCCTACTACAAGAAACTGTTCCCCGAACTCGCATTGCCTCTGCAATTTGAACTTCACTCGAACGGTTTTAGGCTGATCTGAGAGAGATTCAGGAAGTGATTAGGTGATGAAATTGGAAGCAAATGAAACTAGAATGTGATGAAATACTAAGAAAAATTACCCAATTTCACCCTCTGGATTTCTTCACTTCCATGATTTTTCTGCAAAAATCGTGATAAAAAATCAGATTCATATTCTTTCTTGCTGTTTTAGGGATTCTTTCAAACACCTAAACTGCAAAGATTTCTTCCTATAAGTTGTACTAACAGCAAACAGAAATTGATAAAAATCTCAACTTTCAGAAAACAAGAACAGAAAACACACACACTAACACACACAGTTCTGAGATTCTCTTACATGAAGTATAGGTTCACATCAAGAACGAATTTTTAACTTGAACCCACAAATTTCCAGCCTAAACAAGTTCATAATCACAACAACCAGGAAAAGGGATCTTCATAGAAATGCTAATAAATCAAGAAATTAAAAGAAACCCTGCGATCGATGATCACCTGAGAGGAAGAGGCTGAAGAAATGGAGGCGGCGAGACAGTTAGCCCTGAAGGAGACAACCCCACCTCCTCCGACACCCTTTCGACGTACGACAAAACCCAGTCTCCCTCTCTCTCTCCGTCCGCTAACACAGAGCTTCAAATGGGAGGCGCCCAACGCCTCCATCTCTCTCTCTCCTCTCTCTCTCAATCAAAGTGGTGGCGGGTATAATAGGAAATGTTGCAGGTTTTTATCTATATAATGGATAAATATGGATCAAGACTCAAGGAAAGTGGTGGTGGGGTTAGTGTAGTGTGTGAAATTAGTTTATGTGTGCTTGTGATTCATACTCGTATTTTATTCAAGTCGGTGTTTGTGTTTGTGTATGGAAAATGGAAATACTGGTGGCTGCAAATTACTGGGGGGAAGAAAAGAAAAGAAAAGGAGGAAATATTATATGTGATGTTGATTCTTGTGAATTGAAGCAACCAGGTAGAATTGTAGGTGATGAGCGGATGGGATTCTCTGTCCTCAAATTGATGTACCAATGGTGTCTCGATACAATATTATGAAGTTTTGACATACATTAATTACCAAATTCAAAATGACCACTAATAGAGAGAATCCAAAACTTCCTAATTTTATATTGGAGACACTATTGGTACACCAATTTAGGGACGAGTGAGTGTATACCGTAAACGGAGGGTGAATCTAACGGCAGAATCTTCTCCTTCCTCATCTCAACCGACGTCCAAACATTAGGGGCTCAGTGGGCCCACCTTTTATCTTTTTTTCTTTCATTTTTTTTTCCTTTTTAATTGGGTTTAATTTACCAATTCATGAAAATTATGGGTTTTGGATATGTTTATTTTTATTTTTCTGAAAAAAGAAGAAGAAAAACGTAGATTTTTGTTATAAAGGGTTATCTATGTGCATATACAAAGGCTTAGTTTGTAGAGAAAACACCAATCAAATGATTATGATGATTCTGGTGAGAACGAAGCGTACGCGAAACAATTATTTGTATACGTGAAGTTAGAATCAGACGACAACAATTGCAACTTTTTTTGTGGAACAACGTCGCTATGGAGGATTTGAATAAAAAATCTTTTTGCACATTAACTTCCTATCGTTTGGCCAACCACACGCACAATAATGTACGCAATTCTGATGTCCAGATTAGCATCAATTTGTGAAATTTTCAGATTCATGTCAAAAATAAACTAGCATAAACTTCTTGTTTCCTTTTTTTCTCTCAACTTGAATTATTTTGGTTCATCTAGAGTTGGGCTTTTGGGCCCAAAACAAAATGGGCTTCTTGCAAATCTTGGGCCTCATTTAAATAAATGTATTATATACACATGAAAAATATAATCTTATTTTTATTTTTGAGGAAAAAAAAATCTCCAAATATTTCTCTTTAATTTTTGTTCGTTACAATAATCCTCAGCTGCCGCCATGAAAAACTAACCATGCAAAACCCTCATGATAGTTAGTATATAACAAGAATTAATTCTTCAAAAACCCTAAAAAATTTCCTCCAAAAATCCCAACCTTTTCCCCATCATTTCTTCAAATCCTTCCATTTCCGCCATGTTCAATTCCTCGAGATCCGGTAATCCTTCGAAGAAATCGAACATCTTTCCCACACTCACATTTCTACTAATAATCCTAGTCTTCATCTCTTCAGACAACATCATTTCAAAGGTTTCACTAAACTCAGATGTTTTCTTGCATGATCATCAAACCATCCCCCTCAAGAACTCAACACTTTTGCGTACAAAATCGGGGTTCTTCGACGAATCCCACGTTGAAGGAGGAGGAGGGTTTGATCATGAGATCACACAGTTTTTCAGCAGAAATGAATGCAAAGTACAGTTCTTCATGACATGGATCTCCCCTGCAAATTTCTTTGGAGAGAGAGAGTTCTTCGGAGTAGAGAGCTTGTTCAAAACAAACCCTAATGGCTGCTTGATCATTCTATCAAACACTTTGGACTCAACACATGGATCGAAGCTCCTACAGCCGTTGATCGACACAGGGTTTCGTCTCCGAGCCATCGCCCTCGACTTATCTTCACTATTCAAGAACACCCCAGCTGAAACATGGTTCGATGAGATCAAGAACGGGAGAAAGAATGCAGGAGAGATTCCTCTACCTCAAAACCTATCGAATTTGATTAGGCTTGCAGCATTGTACAAGTATGGAGGAATATACTTAGACACAGATTTCATAATCTTGAAGGATTTGTCAAGATTAAGGAACTGCATCGGAGCTCAAAGCGTCGATGCCGACGGGAACTGGACACGGTTGAACAATGCAGTCCTCATATTTGACAAGAATCATGAGCTTTTGTACAAGTTCATGGAGGAATTTGCTTCAACTTTTGATGGGAATATATGGGGCCATAATGGGCCTTATTTAGTTACTAGGGTTGTGAATAGGGTTTTGACATTTAGGGGAGGTTTCAATTTTAGTTTTACGATATTGCCCCCTATCGCTTTTTATCCGGTCGATTGGACCCGAATCCCTGATTTCTTTGCTCGACCAGATCGTTATGATCTGGTCGGGCAAAAACGAGTCAGGGCTAAGATTCGACGACTTAGCCTTGCCTCATATGGGGTGCATTTGTGGAATAGGAAAAGTAGTGGGCTAAAGATTGAAGAAGGAAGCATTATAAGTAGCTTGATTCGTGATCGTTGTGTGTTGTGTAAAAGGCCTATTTTACCCTCGTAACAGGGCAAAAATTAATCGGGTTTTATTTTTTGTGTAGAGGATATATAGTTAAGATTCATAGTCAATTATCAAATTAATTAATGAGTTTGAAGCTTTTGTTTCTAAATTGTTGTTTTGTTGTAAATGCTAAGGCAAAGACTCATTATTTTGTGCTATAAATACTTTTCTTAATCATAAATGAATGAAAATCGTTACTCCCTCTCGTTCTTTTTGCGAATGAAATCCTCTATTGTCTATATATTATAAGTAATTTAACATATTTATGGCATACTTCCCGAACTTGAATAAATATCCGAAGCCATCAAAATTCATAATGAGTGACGATTTTGTTTATTTTACATCTAGTTCTATGAGCTCTAAAATACATATGGCATTTAGTCGACTAGTGGTACTATCGACCTTCTCATATCAGTTGTCACGTTAATGATGCCCGTGACGGAGAAGAATGTGAAGGGTCTTCAATTCCCCTTTATATATTACGGTGTACAATAATAATAAGGAACAGGCAAAACTTTTTTATTATCTGTCCCATAATATATTTTTTATTCTTTTTATTAAAAAAAATGCTTAGTAGTCGGCCCTTTTCTGGGCTGCAGTAATTAAGCTTAATTAATGAAGATGAATTAATTAATTTGATGAATTGATTAAAGTAGAGTCCATTTCTTCATCGTGATATACGACTAACTTTATTGCATTAATTGTCAACCATAAAGGAATACTTAAATAATTAAGCTACCGATCTAATCAATTTAATTTCTAATAAATAATTACCAATTCCTTAAAAATATAGTGGTAAGCTATGAAACTAAAATGTTAAAGTTCGAGTTATATCGGATGCATGAATATGTAGTCGTAAACGGAAAGATTAATTCTAACATGGACTAACCAAGAGTTAGTGGTAGGGTGTGTTAATGCTAATGTGGACTAACCGAGATCAGTGCTTACAAATATAATCCATTTGATCTAAACGTTCGAACTTATAGAAAGGTAACGAACCTATTCATTTATATTATAATTTTCGATTCTGGTCGCAAACGATGCTCACAAGTAGTATAACATTTATATAAAATGAAGTACTATTACAACGTAAAACAGTATTTTAGAACACATGCCAAAACTCTGCTATGACAACCAATCTTCAAAAGTAAACTATGCATGTGCATAACATTATTATTATAGCATAAATATCTCAAATTCCTTCACTTCTTGTTTCGTTACATGTAAGTTATAACTAAAACCCTCATAATAAAAAAGAATTCTTCAAACACCAAAACTTTTTTCATCACCATTTCTTCAAATCCTTTTCCTTATGTTCGATTCCTTTGTTGAGAATCGAACTCCGAACTCACGATCTGAGAACTCACAATCTGAGAACTCACGATCTGCGAACCTAACTCTCACGTTTTTGGAATCGAACTCACTACGCAACAATGAAGAACAAAATCGAAACGAGACCGGATTTACGTGGTTCGAAATCATGCATTTTTTCCACACTCACATTTCTACTAATCATCCTAGTCATCATCTCTTCAGACAGCCTCATCTCAAACGATGATGTTTCATTGAGCTCAGATGCTTTCTTGCATGATGCAATCACCCCTCAAGACGGTGCCGGCATAGACGACGACAATCCGAGGTTATTCGACGAATTCCACGTCGAAGGAGGAGGGTTTGATCATGAGATCAAGCAGTTCTTCGGCAGAAATCGGTGCAAGGTACAGTTCTTCATGACATGGATCTCTCCTGCAGATTCTCTTGGAGAGAGAGAGTTCTTCGGATTAGAGAGTTTGTTCAAGACAAACCCTAATGGCTGCTTGATCATTCTATCAAACAGTTTAGACTCAACACATGGAACGAAGCTCTTAAAGCCGTTGATCGACACAGGGTTTCGTCTCCGAGCAATCGCCCTCGACTTATCTTCACTATTCAAGAACACTCCCGCTGAAACCTGGCTCGATGAGATCAAGAATGGGAGAAAGGATGCAGGAAAGATTCCTCTACCTCAAAACCTATCGAACTTGATAAGGCTTGCAGCTTTGTACAAGTATGGAGGAATATACTTAGACACAGATTTCATAATCTTGAACGATTTGTCAAGGTTGAGGAACTGCATCGGAG
The DNA here is from genome assembly GCA_029379335.1 of Thymus mandschuricus. NCBI lineage: Eukaryota > Viridiplantae > Streptophyta > Magnoliopsida > Lamiales > Lamiaceae > Thymus > Thymus mandschuricus. The sequence goes on from CM057078.1 coordinate 589,844, forward strand.
CTCACCGCGTCGATGCCGATGGGAACTGGACAAGGTTGAACAATGCAGTCCTTATATTTGACAAGAATCATGAGCTTGTGTACAAGTTCATGGAGGAATTTGCTTCAACTTTTGATGGGAATGTATGGGGTCATAATGGGCCTTATTTAGTTTCTAGGGTTGTAAAAGGGTTGTGACATTTAGGGGAGATTTCAATTTCAATTTTACCATTTTACCCCCCACCTCTTTTTACCCCGTCAGTTGGGGCCGGATCCCTGGTTTCTTTGCCCGACCAGATCGTTATGATCTGGTCGGACAAAAATGGGTCAGGGCGAAGATTCGACAACTCTGCAGTTCCTCATATGGGGTGCATTTGTGGAATAGGGAAACTAGTATGCTAAAGATTGAAGAAGGAAGCATTATAGGTAGCTTCATATATGATCGTCGTTTGTTATGTAAAAGGCCTATTTTACCCTTATAACGGGGCTAAAATTAATCGGGTTTTATTTTTTTGGTAGGAGAATATATAGTGAAGATTCTTAGTCATCAACAAACTAATATGTTTGAAGCTATGCTTTTGGATTATTGTTTTCTACTCTCTCAGTCCCATTCTGAACTTGTAAAGTTTCTATTTTTATATAATCACACATATATATTTATTCATGAAACATGTCGAGAGTCCCATTTTGATCTTGAAAAGTTTCTATTTTTATATAATCGATCACACATATATTCATGAAACGTGTCGAGAAATCATTACATATGATTCTTGAAAACTCGTATGTTACATTTGTAGTATATCAAAAAACTCTTCCTCTAATCAAAACTTTCAACCTTAGCTTAAATCTAAACCTCCCACATCTCCAAAAACTAATTCTTGGCAATTTCTTGTAAGAACTTGTTCTATAAAGCCTCCTTCTTCTTCTTCCCAACTTTTCCAATTCCTTTCCTTCATTGCCACAACTCTCTTGTGAAGAAACCTTCCATTCACGATCTCCGAATCTTGATCCGAATCCGGCCCACGGATCACGATGGACTTCACGATCATCGTCGGTGTCGCTTCCCCAGAGAAGAATAGGCCTAATCTGAGGTGAAGCACTGTACTCTTTGAAATACTTTTGCAAACTAGTATGCTCCATGTCGAACAACCTTCTCAACGGCGCGCTACCTTCTCTCATTAGGTCTAACAATCGGGTGCTTTTCGACGAAGAAGCCGAAGACGAAGCCGAAGAGGAGGATGAGGAGGAGGAAGAGAAGTAGAGGGACTTTTGGTACTCTATAATCTGCCTTATTCTTGTTTTTTCAGCTTCCTTTTGTTGGATGGATTGTGGATTTTGATCTTCACTTTCTGTAATCTCAGATACCATTTCTCTCTCTCTCTCTCTCTCTCTCTCTCTCTCACTCTCTCTCTCAATTGAAGAATGTGTAACTCTAGAAGAAATGGAAAAGCCGGCAAGGAAAGAAGTTGGTGTAGATGATGACAAGGCTGCAGGTAGGCATCATCCTATTCAACCCATATTATTTTATTATTTTTAATATTTTAATATTGTTGAAAATGATTTCTCAAAATAATAATAATAATAAAAAGATTTATATACTATATATTATGTTTGTTGCTTTCAATTAAAAAAAAAAAAAAAAAAAGAGTTTTGAAGCCTTTCGAAGCTACAAATGGAGGGAATATAGCTTCGTGAACAATTTACATAATACTTTTTCTCCCGATAAAACTTCAGTATCAGACAAACACAACTCAGACACTCACGTACGCACGCACCGAAGATGTCTCAATAGATTGTATGAAATGTACAACGAAAAAAAAATAGAAATCCGATTAAATTAAGTAGGAAAAGGTGTGGCTTGTTTCTAATTAGAAAAGCACAAGTATAAATAGAATCTAATTATTTACAACAAATCTACATTAGATACAACACCAATGATCTTCACCATGTAAAAAAAACAAAAAAGAAAAAAGAAAAGGAAACGATTTTATGTTGAGGTATAACACTACAAAAAGTTGTGAAGGGCATTTTCAATCTTCATCATCACCTACTTGTCCTTCTTCATCCTCGCTCACCTGCATATCAGCTGTCTGATCGGCCTCGGGCTCGATCTCAGCCTCGGGCTCTGCCCCCCTTTGCAATGGCTCATCGTCTTCATCTGATTCTGACAAAGCCCTTCTTCGTCGATTTATGCTCGAATTTGCACCCTGAGCTCTCATGTGTAAGAAAATACTAGCATTTGAAAATAAAGAGGCTGTGTGTGTGTATATATATACACACACACACATATATATATATATATATATATATATATATATATATATATATATATATAGAGAGAGAGAGAGAGAGAGAGAGAGAGAGAGAGAGAGAGTTACTTGATCATCGTCTACATCAGAATCTTCTAGGCCAGCTGCAGCAAGAAGATCCTGAGGAGCATCTTCCTCTTTATCCTCGAGATCGTCATTTGCCTGATTATACTGCTCTTGGTAGCCTGCATTGTTGTCTTCATATTCGACTTCCTCTTGATCGTCTGCCTCGGCTTCTGCTTCCTCCGATTCGTAGCGTGATTTTTTATCCTTCCTCCTCCGTTTCCCTCCTTTCCTCCTCCTTTGCCCTCCCTCCTCATCTTCACCCGGTTTCTCTTTCCTCTTTGAAGATGATGAACTCTTCCATTGTTCCTTGACGAACAAAAATTAAAACCGTTTAGCAGATTTTAACAGCAATTTCGGGAAAAGCTAGGAACAGCGGAACCGATTGATTACCTTGATGCGCTCTAAATGCTTTTCTTGTTGCATAACTTGCTTCAACTCATCCTCCTGTTTTCTCTTCTCCAACTGCAATCATTATAAGTTAAAAGATGGACATACGTTTGAATAAAAACACAACTACTTGAGAGACCCAAAATCACGAGATTATCAATCACCTGAACTTTTCTCTGTTCTTCTGCCTTCCTACGGGATTCGTCAGCCAATTCCATCTGCCGCATGACTTCCAATCTTTGCACATTCTGCATTTCTTCACGCTCAGCAAGCTCACAGTGGACAATTGCTGCTTCGAGCAAGTGCTTGCAGTACGCAACATGAGTTTCAATTTTCTTCTCATCAAAACCATGAGAGTGGAGGTTCGAAGCTGCAGACAGTAAGCTGAATACACGAACAGCATTCTTGAGCTCTGCCACAGTAGCTCGAACCTATTGCAATGGGGAACATCTATGAGTCAGCGCAACATGGAGACTGAAACTGAATTGCAAACTAGGAAACGTGGAAAATCTATAGATGTGATATTATTTTTAAACTATGAAATCTAGATACACTAAGTACTGACAACATGAGAGAAAAGCGGAAAAGAAGAGATAGAAGATTAACCTCGTCCACAGTCCTTTTTTCCTTTTGAAGTGTCGATGCTGAGAACTTCTGTAGAGTAACACCAGCATCAAACCTCAACGTATAATTCGAAGGAGCCATGTGGATTGCTCTAAGAAGTGTCTTTTTACACTCTAGCCATTGTTCAGCTTCATAATGTGTACGTGCTAAGTAGAGGAGCACTTGACTGTCGGTATTATTGAAAAACTTGCGCAGACAGTTTTGATACTGCAGAAATGGACATGTTAATAGAGGATGAAGATGAAGTGAAAAAATGAGTGAAAAGTATCTGAATTTTACCATTTTCACAGCTAATGAAAAATTGCCTTGAGCAAAGTGAACATGAGCCACATTAATCCACACATCTGGCATCTGAACGTTAGAACTTCCACTTGCAGCTTCTTGAACCTGCCAAAGATGAAATTGGAGATACTTTAGAATATATTCTTCTTTTGGCTATAAGTAAATAAATGAAATGCTGTTGACCTGTGTGAAAAGATCCTTAGCTATATCAAATTGACCCTTTTCTGCGAAAACCATACCAGCGCCATTGGCTGCATAGAGGTTAGCAGATTGCTGCAGAAGAATCTGGCAGAAGCATATGGATGAAGTCAGAAGGGTCGTGATACTTTGCATAGAGGTTAGCAGATTGCTGCATGTTGAAGGAAAAGCTACCAGAAGAAGAAGATAGAAGATGTGGCTTTCAACAAAGCAGGTAGAAAGTATACCTTTGTGTATAGTTCCTTTGCCTTCTCATAATGTGTAGCTTCCAACTTAGGATTCCTTTTCTCATTTCGATTTGCTGCAAAGTAGTTCCAATTTCCCTGGAATATATCAAGGAAAGAGCATAAGAATCACAGAAGTAGTTTTGAGCTTGACAATTCTGTAATGGCTTGATATAATCACAGCATTGAAAGTGTCAAAACTTTCTAATATATACCAGACAGACTGCAGCATAAGAATCTTTTGCATCGGTTGAATCCTTCGCAATTCGGAACGTTTCTTTTGCCTTGACCCAGTCATCATTTTTAAGTTCCAAATCGCCAAGCATTAATAGGGCATCTTGGCACTTCTCATCCACCTTTAGCGCATCACCAATCTACGAACAAGAGGCTCTTTAAATAAAAGAAAATGGCATAATAGATATTGCAAGTACTTACATTAGAATACTAACTAAAGAAAGGTTTCTACAGTGTAACAACCAGTTCAAGGCTGATTTGAACATTGCTCCGAGCCTTTGCAATGGCAGCAAGCCGCAAATATGCATCCGTGTACTCTGGATACTGGAAAAAGAAATTGAAATACTTATAGACTTGATACAAGCTTTCTGAACAGTAGAATATGATATATTCCAACATCCATCAGTAAGTGCAGCGACAACAAATAGTTGATACCTTATATATTATTAGACGGTAGAAAATGCTGGCTGATTCAGTGCTATGTGACAGCTCCAGCACCCGAGCTAGATTAAATAAAGCTGAGACTTTATCCCATGGGAGTTCAACAGATAAGCCTTGTTCCTCGAGCCGTTGAAACAATTGCAAGTCTTTATGTTGACGAATAACTGAGCTGGCATCAACAGGATACCGCGTGCTATTAATTAATTTAGCTCTGGCTCTACGATCAGGGCTCAGTTGATCATCATGACTTTGGGCTTCACCATTTGTCTGTGCCTTGTTCAAAATGGATTCTCCTTCAGCGTCAAAGAAGCTGCACCATATGCCCTCTCCCAAAGCTTCCCTAAATGCCTCACCCGCAAGCTGGAAAAGGTAATTCATCGTACTTTAACATAAATGACTTGATACATCTGCCAAAGCGTATCAAGCTGGAGTATACAAAATTGTGTACTGACCTCAAATTCTCCCCTTTCGAAATGGAGCACGCCAATATTGTTAAGCAGCTCTATAGGTACTTCTTCATTCCCTCTCTTTAGCAGATTACGAGCCTGTAAAAAGCTGCTGAATTCAGTAATAAGCCTAGTTGTATGATACAGTCTATTAATTTGCCTTAAAATGCAGTAAGAGAATTTCATTCATCCACAGAATCTTAAAACATCTGTAATATATGATATAGTTATATAATTGCATAGACAGTCAATATTCAGGTTTCCTGGCATGGTTATCCAGTACTAGTAGTATAAAAATAAAAAAAAACCATACTAAGTAGTTTGCATATGAGATAAATACTAAATAAATAAAAAACCTTAGAGAAGATACCGCTAACTGCATAAAAGAGAATCACAATCAGCAAGGAAGCAGGAACCTTAGAAAGAAGGAAATAGTGAATGTAGTCTTACAGTAAGCTGAGGAAAGTAGACTTAGAAGGCACTTACTGTTTTGAAGGACTCTAAGGCAGCATTGATATCGGTTGAAATTAAGAGGTCGCCAACATCCAGAAAGGCCTGATATTGTGTATATGAATCAGAATCATATCTCATGCAATTGTTATTAAGAAAAAACAGTTCAAAACTCATAAACATGTCACATACTTAGAATAATCTTCATGCAGTGCTATCTTCATACAGAACGATTAAATAGAAAAACTTAAATATGATCACCTCAGGATCACGGGGATCAATTTTGGAGGCTTTCCTGTACAGTTCTAGGGCTTTCTCAGTCTGCTCAAGCTGAACGTGAATGTGCCCAAGGGCCTACACAAAAGATAGAAATTAGTTCTCTTAACAAATTCCAAAGTCAGAAGACAATCTTACACTTACTTTCAAAGCATCACAGTTTTCCGGTTGAACCTCCAAGACCTTTTCAAAATTTGTCAAAGCACTTTTCAGATCTCCTAATTTCAGTTGCACCTGCCCCAAACCTGTTTCAAGCAACACATGATCATCTAGGGTCGAGAAGAAAATTAGAAACTAAAAAGCTGATATATTTTGAATTCACTATGACATGGATGATTCAAATTCAAGTGGTTTAGCTTTCTAACTCATAATTTTTGAATTGCATAAAAAAATTGTATTTGAAAGGTTATACAAAACAGAAAATATAACCTACATACCATAGTAAGGTAATACAAATTCATGTGCGCTATTGCTTTCCTTAACAGAAGCCATATAATACATCCCTGCCTTTTCATAGTCCCCCTGAATACAAACAATATAGACTGATAGATCAGAATCAATGGAAAGCAAAATTGGAAGCATTATGACAATAGATACTTCAAAATTTTGACATTTGCAAATTTGAGAAATCAAAATCTTATAGAGAACAATATATGACTATTAAGATTTCTGAATCTTTAGACCGAGAAAAGAATTTCAACCAAGTACATATGATAAAGAGGCAAACATGATTTAGGAAGCCAACCTTGCTGTGGTAAGAACGAGCCAGGTTGTAGTAAGAATGGGCCTTTGTTGGACCATGCATAGTCACAGCAAGTGCAGTTTCAGTCAACTGCTCAACGAGGAAATGTTGACCAGTGAAAAAGAAATGGTTTGCAAGATAATTTAGTGACATGGCACAGTAGGGATAAATCTCAAATGCTTGCTGCATCTTTTCCATCCCATGTCTAATGTCAATAGCTGCAAAACATTCAAGAAGAGATACATTACTAATGTTATTATAAAGTTTAGTAGAAATAAAACTTGAGAGATCACAAAGTGATGAATGTATGGAGAAAATTCACAGGCTTTCAGGAAATGCATAGGCAGTCCGTGCGTCAGGATATATATAGGACTCTACAAAATAAAAGATTATTTTCGCTCGAACCTATGCATAAATTGCATGCAGATGTTCAAGTCACGCAAAATTAGAAATGTAGTAGTACTAGTGTCACCATTGGCTATCCTTGACAGCTACATCTGAAAAATGTATGTCTTAATACACACTTGTTGGGAGAAAAGTGCATATGGATGCACCTCCACTATACTATCACAGGCTTTATGTGGATGAATTCATCACAAGGGGCTTTTTTAGTGGTAGGCAGTCAGATTATAAAGTTCGATAATTCCTTGGCACACAAATGGAGCCTCAAAATTAGTGATCATCATTAATCAAGAGTTATTTGTGAAAATCCGGCATCTTATACTGACCACAACTTCCACATATAGAAAAGTCTAACCTTCATTGGTTTGCAAATCTGAAATTCCAAGAGCAACAAGTGCTTCAACATTATCTGGGTCTAACTGCATATTGAGAGATGTTGTCAAACCAACCATAATCAATGGTAAGTCAACAAAAGTGTGCTGCTCTAGGTATAATAAGTTTAGTGGAATCTACCATGATACATAGCCTCTTACCTGTAAAACACGGTGAAACACTTGCTTTGCCTTCTGAACACGACCCAATTTATAATGACAAAGAGCTATACCAACTCTTACGGAAGAAACCCATGGATAGACTAGCAATGCTCTCTATCAGAAAAACAAACAAATGACATGTCAAATCTGTCATTGCTACAAGAATTTGGCAGTAAATTCTTGCTTAAAATAGAGAAGATGAAAGACGAACCTTGTATAACTCAAGTGCTTCCGAATATCGACCACGGTTAAAGTGTACACAAGCCTGGATACATAAAACATAGTTGTGCTATAAGATTGAGACAGACAAAAAGACAGGAGCCAAAGAGTATTGCAACGTAGGAGATGCATTCACATCCACACAGAGATGTGAAAAATGAATACAAAACTCTAATGAATATCTAAGCCTAAGATTCCATCCGACAGAATGGGGGGGTTATGGAAAGACCTCCTCATTACTTTTTGATTTTTCCTTTTAGGGAGAGAAAAAGGCATGGACATTCAGAAATCACCAGCAGGGACTTCAGATGACTAAATTAAGCAATGAGGCATATCAAAAAGCAGAATGAACTAATAAAGTCCATACGAAGCATGACGTTAAAGTAAACCCCGAAGACCAACAACAATAGACAGAACTCTTATAAATGTGACTCTTGTAAAACATAAATACTAAAGTTCAAGTACCTGGCCAAGAAGAGCAGGAACATTATCACGATCTCCATCTAATACAATCTTAAACGCATTAAATGCCTGTTCAACATCTCCCTTGGCCAGTAAAAGCTGACCTACATGGAGTTGAAACACCCAAGTACAAAGACAAGTCCAATGATTAGTTGGAGAAAAGGAAGTACAGCATGTGATCATGAGAGTAAATTAACCAACGTGAATAATAAAAGAAGCCAGATTACATTTATATTACATCTATGGAGCAACAAAATAAAGATGAGTAGCAAAAATAACCTGTAGAAGAACGAAGGATTTACCTTTACCGATCCAGGTGGAAGGTTCATGCATGTCAATCCTTGATGCCTTGTTATAATATTTTGTGGCCTGAATAAAATAGTCTTCCTTTTCTCTATTTTTAGTCTCACTTTTCCCAAGGTAGCTGTAATATGCCCCTAAAGCATTTAGAATTGCAATTCGCTCATATCTGACATCCGCATAATATTCATCAATTTCTGCAAGCAATTCAGGCTTGGCAATTAGTGACTAACTCCAAAAACATAAAATGTAAAATGACTCAAACATGGCGATCAAAATATACTATAGTTGCTCTTTCATCAAAAGGAATATCAAAGTTTCAATATGAGAGATAATTTTTTTACCAGGACTGGATCCTTCTTCCAATATTTGTTTAAATTGTTCAACCTTTCCTTGTTTGAAGTACTCCCTCTGCACCCAGAGAATCAAATACATAAAATTAGATAACTAAATCATCCCAAAATCAACAGCAGAGAATTGAGAGATTCTTTACAAACAAAATTATAGATAACACCATCCATTAATCTTAGTCGATTGGCATCCTAACCATAACATACTAGTTGGACCCTCTACTTCTATGCATGTAACACAACATACACTCCTCCATCCTTGCTCTAACTCCATCTATTAAAAACAGACTGCTAATAACATGCATTCGAACATGGCTTTTCCAATTTTGTACACTGATTTCATCAATTACGAATGCACCGAGCTATGAGCCTAGAGTTTACCCGTGATTAGCATACGGGAAATCAATTCGTTGCTAATACGATAACAACTGCCACATTAAGAAAAGCCCAAAACTCAGAGCAAGCACAAAAATCTTAGCTCTGAAAATCAAACTCCAATCAACTCACACCAATCATAACTTCAAGGACAATCCAGTAAGCAGCAACAGCTCAGAATGCAAGTCCAAACTCACACAAATTCATAAACCCCACAAAAAGAAGAATTCCACAAGCGAGCTTACCGCAATTATCAGCCAGAGATCAAGCGGCGCTTGCTCCGCCTTCAGAATGTCGAGGATGTCGGTGGCGTCGCGCGGCAGCTGATCGAGAGCCACCCTCACCTCTTCCTCCGAATTCTGCACCGGTATATACACGCAAGCCATAGCTTCTGAGCCCCAAGCTCCTCCGCCTTCTCTCTCAGCTAGTTCGGAAACGGCTAGCTCCACCAAATAACGCCTGAATTCGCCGGAATCGGTGCCGGAGGACGGTGGCGCGCTAGCCCTATTCGAATTGGGGGAGAGTTCTACTGTTAAATCCGGTGATTTATTTTAATTAATTAATTAATTAATTCTCTTTTATTCGTCTTTTTCAAAGCTTGAAAAATGGGCCGAGGCCCAATTATTCGGCCCATTAATATGAATGCTAAAACTAGGCCCATTATTAGATTACACGTGGCATATAATACAAAAATCATCACCATTGGCTACTTAATTTGCTTACTAAATTGTCGTTTTATTTAATTTTGTAAAATAAAATGTTTTGGGGAATAAAAAAAAAATTAGAACATACTTTTTATGTGTGTGTATATTTTGGGGAACTATCTCTAATAATTTGATGAAAATTGTTACTATTTGTG